>OX155909.1:4753431-5953431 GCA_944588485.1 Phosphuga atrata
TATCTGCAACATATTGAACAAATGTGCCAGTTTCTGGTGATAAAATGTGAGGTGGGCGACTGAAAACTGCTGCTGCTTCATACTTCATTGTTTCACTGTAAGATGCGCATAAACCAAACGATGAGAAAATTTGTATAAGCCGTTTTGAACCAAACCGCCGATGGAAAAAAACTGAAAGACCCAGCTGTAATTTAGACTTGAAGGATCTAGGCCGAACAGCAGTTATTATGCTATGACTAATATTTGTGCAAACTAACTTTAAATGATCCAAATCATGACGCTTATTTTTAAGAATGATTTGTCCCAAAAAAAAAGATAATGATTCGGGAATATCGTTATTTATATCTTCAAACATTCTACCCGGTGGCGGGTACATAGTATTATCAAACATACAAGATTGAATATCTTCTCGAATAATTTCTGCCGCAGCTTTTAAAGTTTTCCACCGTTTTTCCTTTCCATTCAAGTTTTTGTTATCAGACCAGGCTTGACTTAAAATGTCTTGGTAATTGTCTACAAAACAAATAAATGTTAATTTTCCAGGCTTCTCTGTAATAATAATTCTACTACCATACTTTAATTTAAATCGTATTTTTATAATCCCGTTTTCTAAAGCTACATTTTGGCAAACATTCTTCAGTTCATCTAACGAAAACTGGCAGTCATCGCTATTTTCAATGAAATTGAAAATTTCCTCCATTGCAGAGTTTATAGCCTCACTTTGAGGACGGCCAATTTTACCGCCAGTATTAGGTCTCAGGAAGGATTTGTAACAACTGTCATGGTATTTAGCGTCAGCAGCAACTAAATCATACTGAAAATTAATACGCGCAAAGACAGCTTTTGACACATCATCAGAACGATCTTTAGCTAATTTTAAAATGGACTCTTTGAATGTAAGTGTAGAAACTTTATGAATTTTTCGGCGATAAATCTTCACTTTCTTCTTTTCTGCTTCTTCATCCGCTTCATCGCCACAAAATAAGCAGTGGTTTTTAAAACAAAAGCTGGATTCACTTATTCGCGCTCTAGTATGAGGTGGACTTACTTTTGAAGTACTGGCCTGTTCTTCCTCACGTTGTCTTTTTGATGCAGAGATTGAAGTTTTCCGGGTGTATGATTTTCTGCAATCCACGTGAATTGTAACGGACTTTTGGCTTCTTAAATAATCAGCAAACTCATCACTTCTCGCGACACTTGCATCGATTAAAGTTGGCATTCCACGACTGACCACAACAGTTTCATCTTCAGTCAAAAGTTTATTACAAATAAAGCAAAATTGTGACATTTTTTTTTAAATATTAATCAGCACTAACTTCAATAGTAGACGCTTGTAATAAATACGTATAGTCACTCGAACTGCTCGTTCAACACTAAAAGAAGCAGGTATACGTGAACGACACCACATGGACAAAAGAATAGGCAGATGTTTTTCAAGGCCAGATGTTATTCAAGTAGAGAGGATTCGGTAAGGGACCGGCGGTCATTTTAGAGTAAATTTTCTTAGAATAGTATAATGTATACATAAAAGAGACACGAGTAGGCATTTTTGCTTGCTTGAGTACCTAAATATGTATATACGTGGCATATGTGTGCATACTATGTAGAACATGATTCTTACAAGCGCAATATCTGGGAAATAGTGGGTCTTAGAGAAAAAATCATAGGGACCATTTTTATAGAGAATTTTAAGATCTACAACTTTGCTCTGAAGTACTTTTTCGATAAAACTTACCGTTTTCGAGAAAAATCCAAAAAACCTAAAATTTTGACCTTGGACCCCGAATAAGTCCCTAAGCTCACATGGGACTGATGGGGACTTTTGACACTTTATTCCTTGTGGTAAACCTAAGGTCTCTACGAAGATTTGGCTCTGTCGGAATTTTCTTTATTTCAATTGTCTAAAATGACCGGACTATTACTATACTTAAATTTTATATAGACACCTATATTTATATATTCAAGCTGTGTTCCTCTATAATAAGTTGGTACTTTGTAGTGAGTTTGAATAGGGGGATTTAGCAATTTAGCACTTTCATTATTTTAATAATAATTCAAAAAAAGAAGTTGTTCGATTCTGTTAAAAGTGAGAGGAACTTCGTTCCTGACGGGGTCCCCTGACCGCATACGTTTTTTTTTTTTTCTCTGGCGAATCTGTGTAAATTCGTGGAACCTTATCTTCCTCTACCAGTTTGGTTTTTGGTAGTTTTAGAGAGTTCTGGTGCGGAGTGACGTAGTTGTGATCCCAAAGGTTCTGGTGCTGGTATAGTAGTGTTCGAATTGGTGGTTTCTTCGGCGAGATCTGGAGGGGAGTAAACTGGATGTGCTTGTGTTGCCGTGGTGGCAGAGGTTTCTGGACGATCTGTCACATACGCCGCGCTGAAGTCTGCATCGGTAAAAGCTAACCTATCAAGTGGCCAAATACCAGGCTTGCTGAACCCGCTTGTAATATTTCTCATCGAAAATGCTTCAAAGTAAACTATTTTGATTAAAGCCGGTAGATCATAGATTGTGAAGTTCCGCCCTGGATGGTTTAGATGCCAGTTATGAGACACCACGGACAATTTTGATTTGAAAGGTCCGAATATTGATATGTCTAGAGGCTGCAACCGATGGGATGTATGCGGTGGAAACGATAATAGAACAATACCGTTTTCTTTGCAAAAACCAACAGCGTTGATTGAAGCATGTGATTCATGATTGTCTAGAAGCAGTAGAATTGGTTGCTCGCGAGAACAACTACTGTGCTTTTTTATATGTTCTAAAACTTTCAAAATGCTTCTGATGTCATCCATCCGCTTCACACATACATACACACACTCAAACATGAACACATATAAACAATAATCGGCTAGGTAAAATCTTAAATCTATAGAGTACAGAAAGATATAACTATAGAGCGACTAATTTTAAAATAGTGTGCTGAAATCACAGTCGAAGAGAGTATATGAGTTTTTTGAGAGTTGGCAACGAACCATTGAACATATCCATATTATGATCATTAATAAATTTCAAGGATCTTCCAATAGGTGAATATTTACCATAATTGCTGGCGTGGAACTTCATATGGAAAGTATTGTTACAACGTAGAATTCTATTAGGCATATTAAAGTTTATCAGTTGGAGCAATTCAGGGCTAGTTATCAATCCATTCAGTAACTTATAATTGAAGCTTATACCATTAACCGTTCTACGGTTAGCTAAGGAATGCATGTTGAGTATTCTAGTAATAGCATAGTAATCATGATTTTCAATGTTTACATTGAGTTTGTATCCACAGAACCTCAGGAACTTGTTTTGAATGTTCTCGATTGTGTATTTGTGAGATTGGTAGTGGGGAGATCACACAACAGAGGCATAATTCAGGTGGGAGACAACCAATGACATGTAAACCATCTTTACAGCACGAATGGAGAAATTATCGCAATTCCTTAAAATATAGCCTAACATCTTCGAGGCCTTATAAGTCTACATTCAAAGATGCACTATTTATGTGGTCAACAAAGGTTAGACGTTCATAAAAATAGATGCCAAGATCTTTTACAGTTGCTGTATATTTCAATAAGTTATTGTTTAGGGTGTACTCGGAATTATGTTTTTTAATAGATTTGGAAAAGCTTATAAAACAGCATTTCTGAACGTTTAGTTGTAGATTGTTCAGATTACACCATTTGACAAAGCGATTTAAATCATCTTGTAGTAACAATTGGTCGGAGTGGGAGTTTATAGGCCTAAAAATGTTTATATCGTCAGCGAATAGTAAATATTTACTATGACTGAAGCAACACCCTATATCATGCATGAACAAGTTGAAGAGGAGTGGTGCACAGTGCGAACCCTGTGGAACCCCAGATGTCACTGCAATTTCATAAGATATAGAAGAGCCTATTTCGACCCTCTGAATACGTCCAGTCAAAAAACTACAGAACCATTTATGTAGTACATCATTAAAGCCAAGGCAGTGCAGTTTTCTAAGTAGAATGTTGTGATCAACAGTATCGAAGGCTTTAGAGAAATCAGTATATATGGAATCAGGTTGGATTTTATTCTCTAAAGCCTTCTTGATTTCAGACTCATAGATTAATAGGTTTGTAACTGCAGATTTTTTTTTGGAGAAGCCATGTTGCTGATCATCGATAATTTCTTTGCACGAAAATGCTAGTTGGTCATAAGCAAGACTATCCAACAGCTTTGGAATGGCAGATTGTGTTGTTATACCTCTGTAGTTCTTTACATTATTTTTCTCGCCAGATTTGAATGTAGGTAAAATAAAGCTATTTTTCCAATAGTTTGGAAATACTCCTGTGGACAGGGATAAGTTGAATATGATCTTGAGAGGATTGGAAATAGTAAGAGAGCAGCTTTTCAAGAATATATTGGGGATTCCATCAGGGCCGGAGCTAAGTTTATTTGGCACTTGCTATTTTTTTTATGAAGTTGATCTAATGTTATGTTGGGACATGAGATGTCGAGGTTGGTATGACTATAATATTCAAAAGTAGAGTCTTTGTGATTACTATAAATTGTGGAAAAATAGTCTGCAAAAAGTTGGGATATTTCTAGACCACCATTAGCTGTTTGATCTCCGTAATACACTTGATCTGGAATGCTGTAAGATGAGTTTTTGTTATTTACAAACTTCCAGAATGATTTTGGATCTGTCTGCAAATTGTCATCTATTTGTTTCAAGTAATGTTCATAACAAGTTTTCGATAGTTGTTTGCTTTGCGTACATAAAACTACAAATTCATTGTAGCGCAGCGCATTATTTGATACTTTGTAAGATTTATGTGCTATTTTTTTACGTTTTATTGTATGCTTTAACTCTGTGCTAAACCACTTTGGGAAGGTTGAGGTTCGGTACTCCCTTAACGGCACGAATAAGGCCACTGCCATATTCAAGACTTGATAAAATGTCCGACAACCGACAACCTCATTCAGGTGAGCTGAGTTTAGAAGAGATTCCCAGTTTATTGGCGATAAGTAATTATTGATTGAGTTATAGTCTGCTTTCAAGAAATCATAATAAGCTTCGCGAAGATTCAGACTAGGATAAATTGAATCATTTAATGATATTTCAAAGGAGAAGCTTTCATGATGAAAAGAGAAGGGAAGTAGTGGATCTGCAGCTATGTTAACAGAGATATTCGGCCTATTTGGAAATAAAAGATCCAAAAAAACACCTCTAGAATTGGGAATGTCAATATGTTGATAAAAATTTAGAAACCCGTAACCCTGTGCTAGAGTTTCACTGTTAAGATTACTGTGACCATTCATAACTATGCCTAAATTGTCATTAGACCACGTAACATTTGGTAAATTGAAGTCACCAAACACGTTATTCTCAGGTTTTCTGAGACTTATGCTTGGATGACGTTTTCGAAATCCCTTTAACCATTCAACGCCAGCGAGTTTATCTTCATTACATTTTTCTGGGTACTTACAATGTGGTAGTACACAAGCGTAGTCGTAATCTAGATTTCTTAATCCCTTCAAAGTCAGCCCATACTGTATGTTCTCTAATTCTTTCTCTTCATCTGTTGCAAAAACTTGTTTATTTGTGAATTTATTTTCAAAAGTTCTTTTAGCACCACTTGGTAATTCATTTTCTTTTTCTTTCTAATCAGTGTTGTAGTGTCCCAGGCTTAACATTATATTTTTCTGCAGACTTTCTTATCGACAATTCTTTACTAAGAACACTTTCTATAGCCATCTTCATATTTTCCTCGGATACATCGGGCCTATCCGTCACTTTCTTATAAATACGCGACATTTTGAAGCTCATACTGAAAAAATAGTAAAAAGTAAGGTATTACATTTGTCGTATCAAGCCACATATCAGGGGGAGGATTGATACAGTGTATCAATCATCCCTTGGTTGTCTGTATTAATACTCCCCACAAACAACATAAGTATTAAACTGTAATCGTTTTGAAAACCAAGTAAATCTAGTTGACAAAATCCTGAAATACAGCTAAAATACACCTACGCGGGCAAGAAATGACACTTGATATAATCCGGAAAAATTGCACGATTTTCAATTTTTTTTAAAGCGCGAATACAAATACTTCCGAGCTGTCAAAACGCGAATATCGAATAGAAAGAAAAAAAAGCAGCCGATACAGTGGCGCGAATTATATGTTTTGACCAACTACTAGAGCCATCTTTTGGTCACACTCGTAACTACGTAGTATGTTGTGTGTGATTTTTAGTTCACCTGTATCAATCCTCCCCCACTTCCCCTATCAATTAAATGACAAATAATGATTATTAAAAAATTGTTAATTTTGTCACCGATCATCAAAGTTCTAATCTTACAAACTCCAAATTTTTAATTTTAGTTAGCCTTTGGCCTATAAAGGTAGGGAAAAATAAAAAATCCCGAAATTTCACTATCCATTAAATGAAAAATAATGATTATTTAAAAATTTCTTAATTTTGTCACCGATCATCAAAATTCTAAGGTACTTCTAGCAATCTTAAGCAATCACCGCTAATGCGGAGCCTGGTAGTTGATGAACTACTGGTTAGGCTAAACGACCTAGACATCAAATGTCAAGGTTACGCCGATGACATAGTCATAATGGCCAGAGGAAAATTTGAGGGATCGCTCTGTGAAATTGTTCAGAGAGGCCTCAAAGTAACTAGTAGATGGTGTCAAACAGTGGGATTGAGACTCAACCCGAGCAAAACCACGGTGATACCATTTACTAGAAGGAGAAAACTAAACTGCCTACATCCCATACTCATAGATGGGAAGGCAGAAGAATACCAACAGGAGATAAGGTATCTGGGTATCACACTAGATAGCAAACTCCTATGGAATAGACACGCTGAGGCAGTGGTAGGTAAAGCCAAACGCGCCCTAATGGTGTGCAGAAATCTGGCAGGAAAAACGTGGGGTTGTAACCCCACTATCCTGCGATGGATGTACACCATGATAGTGAGACCTGCAATCACTTATGGGGCGGTTGCGTGGGGAAGTAGAATCAAGCTGGCCTCTATGAGGAAACAGCTTGAGAAGATTCAAAGACTGGCGTGTGTCTGCATCACGGGGGCGATGGGGTCGTGTCCGACAGCAGCATTGGAGCTGCTGCTGGATCTGACTCCGCTGCACCTTGTGGTGGAGAGCGCCGCCAGATCGGCGATCGTAAGGTTCAGCAAGGAAGGAATGGGCAGAGGCAAAATAATCGGGAGCAGAGACCGAAACAGCCTCGCTGCCAAGATCCCCTGGCTGGAAGTACCAAAAGACGAAATGATATGCAAATACCACTTCGAGAAAAACTACACAGCAATGTGTAGTAGTAAAGCCGATTGGAGCGCCGAATCCTCAGCATACCACATAGAGCAAAATGCCATCAAGTGGTATACAGATGGTTCGAAGACAAAGGAAGGCACTGGTGCAGGAGTGTTTGGACCTCGTACCAGATCCTCCGAATCCATGGGAACATCCCCAAGTATCTTCCAAGCAGAGGTACACGCAATCGAAAGATGTGCACAGTTTAACCTCGACAGGAAGTACCGCAAAAAACGAATTGCTATCCTGTCAGATAGCCAAGCAGCCATCAAGGCCATTAGCTCATACACCATGAGATCCAAACTGGTATGGGACTGTGTGGGGAAGCTGAACAAGCTTGGCAGGGATAATAGAGTAACGCTATACTGGGTACCAGGACACACTGGTATAGACGGAAACGAAGAAGCCGATCACCTAGCAAACAAGGGATCCAGTAGCCCCTTTAAAGGTCCGGAACCCTTTTGCGGTATGAGCGTGAACACCATCCGCAAAAGTTTAGATGAAGAAATAAGAGGAAAATGGATGAAAACCTGGGAAGAACTTCCAGGGCTAAGGCAATCCAAAGTGATGCTGGGATCTTTTAACCTGAAGAGAACTAAAGCTTGCCTGAAACTAAGCAGGAACAAGCTCAGAATTCTGACAGGAGCCCTGACGGGACACTGCAGACTTAGGAAACATCTCAAGGCCCTAGGCCTAGAGGAGGATGATGGATGCAGATTCTGTGGCTCAGCAGAGGAAACCCCCATACATCTGTTCAAAGACTACGGAGCATTACTCCGCAAGAGACAGATGTACCTTGGGGCTCACTGCTTGAACACAGAGGAGCTGCAGGCCTTGAATCCCACCCAGATCCTGAGATTCCTAAAGGAATCAGGATTAGAGGAGGCGCTCTAAATGGGTAAGTACACCAACACTTGGAGGAGGAGGGTGGGGTACAATAGATCTATAAAGGTCGCAGTACAAGTCGTCACCACCATATCTACAATCTAGCAATCTTACAAACTCCAAATTTTGAATTTTAGTTAGCCTTTAGTATATAACGGAAGGAAAAAATAAAAATCCCGATATTTCATTATCCATTAAATGAAAAATAACGATTATTTACTGACCATCACTTTTTTGTCACTGACCATCAAAATTCTAAGTTACTTCTAGCAATCTTACAAACTTCAAATTTTCAATTTTAGTTAGCCTTTAGCCTATAAAGGAAGAAAAAATAAAAAAATCCCGAAATTTCATTTTCCATTAAATGAAAAATAAGGATTATTAAAAATAATATTCAACGAACGCATCGCACTTGTACGTATAGTTGCTAAATTTAAAATAGAGACATGGCAGTGGGCTTTAAGAAAATCAGTAGCTGACGAAGCAGTAGTCTGTCTGAATCTGGGTATTCTTATCTGGTGAGGTCCAGGTGAATAGACGGCCAGGTCCAGGTGAAATATGTTGTTTGTATACTGTATTCGTGATGCAGTAGTTATTGTCGATGCAAAATTGTATGAGTCTTTCACCCCTATCGTTTCTAGCTCCTATGCCGTATTTCCCTACCACATGGCGCAGGTGATCGTCCTCGCGCGTACTTCCGACCTTGGCATTTAGATCGCCCAGAATTATTACGATCTCGCGGTTTGGTATTTCATTAATCAAGGTTTCGAGGGAAGCATAGAAGTTTTCCTCCTCCTCATTACTTGCTTCTGTTGTGATGTTGTCTTGGTGCATATGTATATGCTTGGATTATGTTAACCTTGCAGGGAGCTGCATTAAATCGGACGCAGATTATGTGTTAGCTTATGGCTTTGTATCCGATGACTACGTTGTTTAGTAGGTTAGATATCATAAATGCAACACCTCAGTAACTTCGGTCTTCCAAACCGGAAAAATACACTTGGAAATCCGCAGCGCAAAAATGACCACTGCCTTTATATCTTTATATTGCAGCGTTTAAGTCCATTTTGCATTATTTGAAGCTTCCCAGTCTTCAACAGCCCTCGGACATTCCAGGTTGCTATACTGGTTCCTTCGCTGGTCGCAGATTTTCCATATGGAGTCCAGCGGTCTACTGCCACATATACAGTTTTAATGGTTTTGCAATTAATTCATCAATTAATTCCGACAGGTGTTGATCGCACTTAAGGAATTATAAAACCGCGCACCGGTTTTAGAATAGAATAGAATTAGTTAGTGTGATTAGAGTCGCAGCGAGAGAAGCGCGGAAATGTTAAGAGTTTTTGCATGTTTTGTCTCACATTTTGTTGATGGGAACTATTCGGGGATTCTGCGCATTCTAGAAGATTTGCGTTGCAAGGGTTCTCCGCCGAATATCCTTCTTGTCTTTATTGCTTCCCATTTCCTCCCTTAAATTAATTGGCGACATTTGGATCGTTTCAACAGAGCAGGAAAGGAAGACATTTTGTAACTAGAAAGTAAGTGGCAAACCACCCTGATTTGTTATCCATATTTTAATATGTCGATGTCATATACAGTCCAATTATTTGAGCCAATCGAACCGGATTTTTGATTGAACACGTGGGAGCGACCGGTCGAGGTTGGATTTGCGACCTCATATCCGGTTTTTTGTTTGTTGAAGCCCTCACGTGTCGCGTTATTGCTTCGTTATTTCACATTTGTCGGCTAGAATAGCTTTGTCAATTCGCGTTCCGTTTTCCTTCTCATTTTTTTGCATTTTGTTTTTGTAGTCATTTCAGTTCTTGTTTGTTGAAAGAACATATTTGATTTCATTCTTATATGTCGGAGTATGACGAACTCGAAATGCCAATGAATGAGTTGGAATTAGATATAGATGACAAATTGGAGCTTTTGATATGGCCATTCTAGAATTAACCGAATATACAGAGTGGGCGGCCTCAGTTGTTCTCGCCTCCCCTGCAGCGTCAATCTCAGTGCCACCGGTAGCGAGTTCTTTGAAAGCTCGACCGACGACCAGGAATTTGCTGCTTGAATCGAAACATTAACACTTTCTGTTTTGGTCAAGGTCAAGGTCGCATAAGTTAAGACGTTCTATGACTTGACCCGCGGTCCCTAGATTTGATAACAGTAAATACCGTTGAGTGTACCGTCTTTGTTGGGTGACTCTCGGCTCGTATACGATGAGGGATATTTTGTTGTTCCCGCGCGATCGTAAAGAGATGGATGTTTGTGATGATAGGGATGGATGTTGTGAATGATATGGATGATCATAAAGAGATGAATTAACATACTTTGTGCTTTGTTTCAAATTGGTGCTTGAGTGACAAAAGCTGAGCTTAGGTCGTGGCCTCAAAGGCAGTTCCTTGTGCAAATTTGCTGTTTTCCATTGTTTACAGGTAAATGCCATTTGGGCTCGTAAGGATCAAGGAGTGAATTGCCTTCCGTATTCTCGCTCCGATGATGGATATTTGTTGTTTTCCATTGTTTACCAGTAAATAACGTTGAGTGACCGTATTTGTTACTTTTGGCTCCGTCGAATTGTGGGATGAGAGAGATGATGTATAATTGTGATGCCATTGTTTACAAGCTCTAACACCTTGCTTTGTTTCAGATTTTGGTGCCTTAGTGTCAAATTGGCTGATCTGCTCGAAAGAGCTGGTCAGCTAGTTTGTAGCGATAAGCTTTGTATATCTGTAACGTGATTTTTGACTCGTTTGTAGCTAGATGATGCAACAGTTTGTTTGTCTGCATCATTCTGTATAGTATGTTTGTGACACAGATCAAAGGTCGTATCGCAGTAGGCTTGTGGCGATAAGCTTTGCCTGTCTGTAACATGTTTTAACTCGTTTGTTTGTTTAGGAATTTTTTTAAATTACCTCATTGGACAAGACCTAGGACGGTCAAGTTGAATTTGCTATGCTTTCACAGTCTATCAGATCAACAATTGTTATCGGTTTGCACGGACACAGATCTTGGTCTCATTGTCAGGCTCCTCATCATCGCCTTGTGGTTATTTTCTCATCATCGCGTATCCACTCCAAGACTCAAGCCGAGCTTCAGTCGGTGCGTTTCCGTTATAGTTCCCGTCAGAAGATCCCCGGTGAGTTTCTACTTTATTTAGATATGTTGTGGCAGTACCAGGACTCTTTCGATCGTTATAACTATCTGGCTGGAATGCCCATCTTGCTCGCATCCGGCTCGTCATCACCCTCGACGCCTAGCTCATTTACTCAATTAGTGCTCTAAAAAACGCCTGACAGCCGTTTTTGGGCGTGGGGGGGAGGGTGGTGGTGGGTGGAAGGTTACCACAATGAAGTGATTTAAGTGAGCCAAAGGTCACTGAAATTTCCCGTTTTGGTCAAAGTAATTGCGCAATAAGACATTCAATGGCTTGATCCGCGGTCCCTAGATCTGATGAAAGTAAATACCGTTGAGTAACCGTATTTCTTTGGGTTTACTCTCGGCTCCGATGAGAGGGAGTGAATTGGCACCTGTGCTCGTTATGAGAGATGATGGAAAATTGTGTTCCATTATTTACAAGCGTTTAACATCTTTGAGCCTTGTTTCAGATTTTGATGCCGTAGTGCTATTCTTATGCTGAGGTGCTCGTAGATAAGCTGCTGGTGTTTGATTGCTTGGGTATTTGTTGCGATGTTGTCCGTGTAACAAAATAGATAACCAGTCAAACAAAAGTCAAACACAGATAAAATTAATAACTTACCCATTAATTTATGCGTGTAAAGAAAAAATAGAATATAACCTCACTTCACAACTTGAAAATAAGACAGCGTCCGTTTAAATTAGCTGCGTGAAACCACGAGCGGACCCGATTCACCGTTAACCGAAGGTCATTTGATATTGCAGAGCTTTACGAAGTAAGCCGAATGACGCGCGACAATTCACGAATTTCTAATAGTCGGCTTGAAGTCGGCCGAAAACGAAAAGGAGGCTTCGGACGGTCTGTAGTGGGCGATTCAGTATTTTCATAGTTTTATGTCAATAAATTATATAAAAAGGACTCCCCTCGCAATTATTAGTTTTTTTTCTGGAATGGGCATAATCTATTATTAAATAATATTCAGAATCACTCAAAAAATTAGAACCACTTACGTGGTTCATGGAACATTTTGATCATAGATTCGTGATCAGCGATATAAACAACACATGCAACCAAAATTTCAAATATATAAGAAGAGGCATTATCGTTTTTCCACTTTTCCTGCTATCCGCAGTGGGCTGTGCGGCTCTGCTGTGCGGCATACTATTTCTTTATTTTATGTGCTTTGTAAGTTCATGCGAGCAGCTGACGCATAACCTCCGCTCCACGATTCAGCCACTGCCGTTGCCAAGTTGGTAAATATTTCATACAAAAAAGAAAAAACTTTCTGGCAACGGCCGCAAGAAAAAAAAAACTTTTGATAATGTCAGCAAAGTGTTATAACGTAAAGGGAATGTTTGCTGCATCAACTTCTATGATCAACTATGATCAACAACATCAAGATCCTATGTTCTAGGCCCGCCTCCTTATGGAGAATTTACAATATATAATACACCGATCACATAAAATACCGATACAATGCAGGACTGTTTAACATATCCAGACTAACAGCTTCAACAAAAACACAACTTACCCGAATCACCGAAAAACTCTTTGCAGATGACGTCTGCCTAGTAGCTGATTCGTTGCCAGCCCTACTAGAGGGTATCACAAGGCTCAATAACTCATGTGAACGTTTTGGGTTAAAAATCAACTACGGCAAAACAGAAGTCATGCGACAAGTGCATACTAACAAACCAGACAGGCCCATGCACATACACATAAATGGCAATCGGCTAAAGGAAATCAACAGATTCAAATACCCCGGAAGCACTTTAAACACTGATAACAAAATTGATCAAGAAACAGATAGGCGTATAGCGCAAGCATCAATAACCTATGGAAGACTATGCAAGACATCTGCGTTTTAATTAACTGGGCTTCTATACCAAGAATACCGGCTCTGCGGAGTACATCGGATTTCTGATGTACTCATACCATTTTATGTTCCTAATTGATCTTATACAACGATGGTGGAATTTGTCTATTTTAGCAAAGTGCCATCTATAAAAGCACCATGTTTCTGCACCGTATAATAGTGTCCGTATTATGGTAGACTGATAAGAGAGACTTTAATTTTTGTTCTGGTGGCTACATCATGGATCTTTAAAAACGCAAAAAATATTTAAGATCCATGATGTAGCCACCAGAACAAAAATTAAAGTCTCTATTATCAGTCTACCATAATACGGACACTATTATACGGTGCAGAAACATGGTGCTTTTATAGATAGCACTTTGCTAAAATAGACAAATTCCAGCTTCTTGTATAAGATCAATTAGGAGCATAAAATGGTATGAGTACATCAGAAATCCGATGTACTCCGCAGAGCCGGTATTCTTGGTATAGAAGCCCAGTTAATTAAAACGCAGATGCGATGGCGTGGACATGTCCAAAGAATGGGAAATCAACGCCTACCTAAAAAGACAATGTTCTTGGAGCTGTTTCATGGTGAAAGAAAAGTAGGTGGCCAAATGGCAAGATACAAGGACAGGGCGAAAGCAAATATGCGGAAATGCAATATACCGCACAACACATGGGAAAGAAATGCAGAAGACAGCACTTATTGGAGACATCAAATAAATACAAAAATAAAACACTTTGAAGAAACGCGACTAGAAAACTATTGAAACAAAGGCAGAAACGAATCCAGATATTTGTATTTAATGAAAACCAAGAACTCGGCTGCTCACAATGCGATAGAGATACGCAAGTCACCTGAATGCACATGAGAAAAACGCAAACCATTAGACACAAATCGCTGTAGCCGCGTCCGCTAGGAGAGATCATCATCATTTATCAATGATTTTATTTCAAAAACCATTACATTGTTATTTATTTAATAACATTTATATGATATGAGAACTTATTAAACAACATATTGAATGCAAAAATGAAGAATATCAATAATGAACGAATTCTGAAAAAAAATGGATGTAAGATATAATGAATAGAAATTATTGCATGGTCGTGTGATTTGCCAGCTATGTGTATCTACTTGTTCTATTTACTTTTCGAGGGAAAAAAACACAAATTAACAAAAAATTCACCATGCTCAAGTTTGTGATAAGCGGGATCCAGCTATGTTCATTAAAAGCAGTCTAGTACACTCAAAAGTTGGAAGTTCTGCCATAAGCTGCTAGCCGTATCATCGGCATATATGAAACGCTTTGTCTCTCCATTTGTTGGTTGATCACTTGTTGGTTGATCATCGTTTTTCTGAGTCCTCTACGGACTATTCTTGGACTATAGTGTTACAAAAAACCGTCGATTTTGTAGGAAGCATTCTACCAACTTAGTCAGGGGAAAGTCCTTGGTGATGTCATAGAACTTTGATATCAGCCTCAGATGGTTCACGGTATCATAGTCAGCAGATAGATCTATGAAAGCGACTCCCTTTATCTGCTTCCACTCAAACCCATCTTCGATATATTAAGTGAGATTTAGGGTTTGCCCGCAACAGGATTTGCCTGATCTGAAACTTGCCTGTTCTGGTATGGGCTCCTCGATAATGTACGACATTCAGTCAAGAACCATTCTTTCAAGAACCTTGAAAGAGTGACACAGCAAAGAGACGGGTCTAAAATTCCCAGGATCTGTAGGTTCTTTCCCTGGTTGTAGAAGTGCAAACACTTTCGTCTTCCTCCAAACTTTTGGAATTTGCACTTGGAGACACTGTTATTCATCATTTGAGTGAGCCAGTCTATGATTAGGGGCCCAAAATGCTTAATTTGCTCTGACCTAATTTCGTAAAGGCCAGCTACTTTATTTTCTTTCAGTTGTTGAATTGTTCGTTTTATTTCATCGATGCTGAAAGGGTCATTAAAGACATCGTTTTCATTGTTACTGTCACGAGTTTGATTTTTCCCACTTTAGTTGACGATTTACCATTAAGTAAGAGACGATAGACTATCTGGTCTGGTGTGACTCCAGACAAATCAGGTGCTCGAGCGGTGGGGTCGTTGTTGAGATTCTTTATTAACTTCCATGCACGTCTACTACTTTGCTTCATATCCAGACTTGTTATGAGCTTGCGCCATCTTTCCGTTCTAGTCGCTGATATCTTGCTTGCAGAACATCTTCTCCTGAGAAGGGGTCTAGATTGTACATAATTCGGTAGTTACGGAGCGCGGCTTTAGCTCCATCGTCAAGACCTGCAATATATTCTGTTCTGCAGCCTCTTATTATGTGCTTTCTCGATATTCTCTTTACCAGCATGACAAACTGGTCATACAAATTGGGGAATGGTTCTAGTCGCGTGACTAGAGCGTGACCTGGTCTAGTTCTTTGGTCCATTCATTCCAATTGGCCTTCTTGAAGCTAAATCTTCCTTTGAGGGGAAGGTATTCTGGTTTTATTGCTGCAGTTGCAGAGCATGTGATAGGTCGGTGTTTGGTTCTATGTAGGGGTTCCTCCATAATTCCAACTCAAAACAAATAGAGTATATGTTACTTTCATCAACATAATAATTAGCTATTTCATATTTTTTGAATAAAAAATGTTTTTTTAATGCAATTCTAAAATTTTTATTTGTGCTGTTGCAAACAATTATTAAACATCACAAATTTACTGTTAAAAAAATTAATTTGAAGAATTTTTTTATATCTGCTTCAATCAAGTCTCTCAAATTTTATATATTTTATGTCACAAAAGATTGTAATATGGAATATGGTCACCACATATATACACATATTTGAAGTGGTATCTTTACATTGGGGGGACACGGAAGGTATCTTTACATTGGGGGACACGGAAGGAGCCTCCACGCAGATTGTTTTTTCATGTGATTTCGAAAGACAGTCAGGTAATCCTTCCACCACCGGAACACCTTCCATTAAACACTCACCGAGTAGTTTGTCAGAAAGGCTCTTTTCAAAGCCTACCTTGCTGACTACTTCAATAAATATTGAAGGCTAAAGCCGGGGTTGTATCAGAGCCACGCCGCGTGTCGCAACGCTGCCTGACGCAACGGGCTGGTGATTATACTACAATGTTGCGTCGCCGCGCGTGCTGATTAATTTTTGTGTCAGTTCATTGGCGACCGCGTAAACGTCCGCACCTATTTGCAATGTTCTCTTCCGACTCTTTTATAGCAAAATTTATAAATTCGTTAAAATAATTGTTTAAAATATGTTAGACTGTTGCCAATTAGAGGTGTAAAGCTCTTATTTCCTCAATTTTCTTCATGAAAATGCATGAAATGTCATTGCTACGAAGTCCAGAGCTTTGGGGTTCAGGGCATATCATTTCCAGGCTTTAGGGCATAATTATTGCGGATTTCAACAAAGTTTATTTAAAAAAAACGTTACAAATATTTTACAAATAGATGGTTTAATGATTATTCCGGAGCGTAGTTACCATCTACAACAAGACAAGAGTTCCAGAAAAGAGTAGACAAGATCAGACAAGAGCAATTTATACTCTCTTACTACCTCAATAAGTTCGTTGGCGGACATCTTGCGGGCGTACTGAACATTGCGCCGGAATGCGCATAGCCACGTGGTGATTATGCTAGCGCGTAGCGAGCCAACGTGTTACTACCCCTACCAGCGAGCCACGCCGATCGAAATCGAGTGGTCTGCGAGGCGTGAGCTCGCTCGGCGACACGCGAGACTGAGCTAATGTAACCACGTGCATACTAAATGTATCTAACCGATTGCAATCCTACGCGTTGCGGCTCTAATATAACCCCGGCTTTATCGCAGATAAGGAAAACCTCCTGTCCAACTTGTGCAAGGAGAACGACACCGATATCCCACTACTCCAAGAAACACAAAGAGGAGATACAAACCGCAGACCGAAAATTAATGATATGAAGTTAATACTGGAGCGACCCCACAACCATTATGTACGTTACGTTATGCAGCACTGTTCTCGTCAAGCCTGACACCGAAATATCCTCAACCTGTGAGAATGACATAGAGATCCTCACAGTTGAGCTTGGTTTATGCACGATAACATCTTTCTACAAAGCACCAGCCGTAGCCTTTGCTTTTGGAGAAACTAGCAATTTCCACTCCAAACCGTTGAAGTTTGTGATAGGCGATTTTAGCTGCCACAGTTCTGCATGGGGATATGCAGAAACAGATGCGAATAACGAAGCGCTGGAACACTAGGCGGAAAGAATGAACCTGAAGCTGATACACGACACCCAAACAACCTGCGTCCTTTAATAGTGGAAGATGGCGCAGAGGATATAACCCAGATAATATCTTTGTAAGCGGCAGGATCAGCCACCAAGTGACAAAAACTATAGAGGAACCCCTACCTAGAACCAAACACCGAGCTATAACATGCACTGTAACTGCGGCAATAAAACCAGAATACGTTCCCCTCTAAAGAAGATTTAACTTCAAGAAGGCCAATTGGAATGAATGGACCAAAGAACTAGACCAGGAAGTCAGTAGAGCCATTCCCCAAATTGTAAGACCAGTTTGCCATGCTGGTAAAGAGAATATCGAGAAAGCACATACCAAGAGGTTTCAGAACATAATATATCGCAGGTCTTGACGATGGAGCTAAAGCCGACCTCTATAACTACCAAAATATGTACAATCTAGGCCTTTTTAGGGTTCCGTACCGAAAACGGAACCCTTATAGGATCACTTTGTTGTCCGTCTGTCTGTCTGTCTGTCTGTCTGTCTGTCCGTCTGTCTGTCTGTCAAGACTTTTTTCTCAGGAACGCGTAGAGGTAACATGTTGAAATTTGTATCAAATACTCGAGTCTGCGGTCTCTTTCAGCTGTGAAAAAATCAAACTTGTAAGTCAACGCGATCAAAAGATATGATCGTTTATGTCGCATATTTTGCGATTTCACGAGGGAATCAAAACCTATAGGGTACTTCCCGTTGACCTAGAATCATGAAATTTGGCAAGAAGCTGTGTCTTACAGCACATGTCAAGGGAAAAATCTTAAAACCGTAAATATGTAGTTTAATTACAAGAAAAATGCGAATTTACTATTAGAAATTTATGAAAATTCACTAATGTTGTCGTAGTGATATTGTCAGGCTCCAGAAGCATATGGGTTGCATACAGTTAGGTCCTATTCTATGTTTATTCTTAATTTTCTTTGTTTATATTTGTTATGCATTTCATCACGTACGCTTTATATACATAATATATACAGGGTATATATTATGTCTAAATTTTGCTTTTTTATAACGGACATGCGACATACTCAAGTCCCGTAACATCCTGTGTATATTATATTTCGTCTAATTTTTCTTTATAATCTACATAATATGTTGATAATCTACATAATAATACTATATACTATACAAGTTTGTACGGAACCCTCGGTGCGCGAGTCATAACTCGCACTTGGCCGTTTTTTTTTATAAATGGGCCAAACGAAATTTTGAAATTTTTTGGCTGGCCGCAGACAAAATAACACATATTAATAAATTATTAAACCTTATATATTTAATAGACACAACATAACACATAATACATATATTAGAAAATTTGAAGAAAAACAAAACACTCCATAAAATGTAATATAAAAAAAACAGGGAATTCAAAAAAAACATTGGTATTAATATGAATTTTAATGCGAAATTTGGCACTGTTTCTTCACTACAAGTTGGTCAATATTAGCCGGTATTTCCAGCACGGCTACAAGAACGCACCTCTCTAATCGGGCATTGCTCAGTCTTGATCGGTAGTCGTTCTTAATTATCTTCATTGTTGAAAATAGTTGTTCGCAAACCTATGTACTTCCAAACCGAGACATGTTACTTTGCATTTTCCGTCAAAACTGGAATTTTTTAGGGCTCACATACATTTATAAAAATTATGATGGTCACTGATAGAAATTTAATTTTTAAATCTGTATTGTCCTGCATGTCGATTAATTCAATTTGCAGTTCTTCTGGAACTTTATCCACGTCTATGTTGAATGGATGTCCCTTCATATCCACAAACAATTGTATTTCACTTTTTAAGTTGTATACTCTTTTTAGCTTTGTACTTCTACTAAGCCACTGTGCTTCTGAATTGAAAATCATGTCACCACATTCAGTTTCTAAATCCTTAAGAAATTCTTTATGATTTAATGCCCGCGATTAAAAATTTACCAATTTTATTATAGGTGCCATGGCATTTGGCAAACTCAATTCTTTCGCACACCAATTTTGCTGTTGAATTACCCAGTTATTAATGAATATTTCCCGGCCGGTCAATTTTTTAATGTCTTTAAAGAGCCTTCCTGAGACTCCTACCTCCATGCTTGACATTGCTCGTGCTCCATCTGTTGATATGCCAATTATCTTTGCAATGGAATTCAAAAATTTTCCAATACTGACTTTAGTTCACCGTAAAGATCTTCACCGGTCGTGGTCCCTTTGGTTGGAATCAGTGAACACAATTCTTCGGTAATATTAAATTGGGAGTCAATTCCTCCTAAAGTATAAATATAGCTACTTGTGCCGAATCGCTAATGTCACAACTCTCATCAAGGGCTACATAACAATTCTCAAATTTTTCAATGCGTTCGCATAATGCTTTTGTTATGTTTTCGGACAAGTCTTCAATTCTTCTGGCAACTGTAAATCTCGACAAACTAATATTTGAAATAATATTTGTCTTTTCTGGAAATGGTATTTCGGCAACTGCAGATAGACATTCCTTTATCAACTTCCCATCCGCAAAGGGTTTCATTTTGTTGCCAGTATTTGACAACGAAACTAGCGTTTACAGCCGTGTCCGAAGAGCAGTACATTTTTTTTATAATTGTCTGTTGCTTTAGTAAGCTTTTGTGCATTTCATTAAATTTATATTTCGCATTTCTCCTTGTAAATATTTATATTGTGGTTCGTGTTTTGTTTCGTAATGTCTTTTAATATTATATTCTTTTATTGTTGATACAGACTCTCTGCATTTTATATAAACAGCTTTGTCGTTGACAGAAGTAAAAAAATAATAAAATTTCCACTTTTCCTGAAAATGCCTATGCACATCTGCAACTTTCCGTTTTTTGTTTGCTTTGCCGACATGCTACGGATAAGAATTTAAAAGGTGAGATAATTTGTTGAAAAAATGTATTATTATAAAAAAAGTAATTACCTATTTGTTAATAGTAAAACTGCACTCACACGATAAATAAGAGTTCTTAAAATTGCTAGTTTACTGCTTGCGAATTGAACTGATTATGAGAAGCAAAGGAAGAGGAAGGCAGAAATACATAAATAGAATAGCACGCCTCACCACCTCCATAGCTTCTTCCTCGCTCAAACGGAGACGCTACGTACGTGCTGTACGCATTCGCATTGTATGTTTGAACAAGTTGTCGGCAAGTCGTTGAGACATCTCAAAAAGTCATTGTTGTACCGATTATTATGATATACGTATATTTAACTTAACACTAATCAAGTGACCGGCAAAAAATTAGGATATCCACAAAATGATAATAATATTTTGCAATAATTTTGAAAATGCTTGGCGGGTCGCACAAATTTGTTCGGAGGGCTGCAAGCGGCCCGCGGCCCGCAGGTTGCTCATCCCTGATCTAGACCCCTTCTCTGAGGAAACCATCCAGGCAGGAGAAGATGTTTTGAAAGCGATATAAGCGACTAGAACGGAAAAATGGCGCAAGCTCATAACAAGTATGGATATGAAACAAAGCTGAAGACGTTCATGGAAGTTAATAAAGAATCTCAACAACGACCCATCCGCTCGACCACCCGATTTTTCTAGAGTCACACCAGACCAGATAGCCCATCGTCTCTTACTTAATAGTAAATCGTCAACTAAAGTGGGAAAAATCAAACTCCAACGTGACAGTAACAACGAAAACGATGTCCTTAACGACCCTTTCAGCACCGATGAAATAAAACGAACAATCCACCAACTGAAAGAAAGTAAAGTAGCTGGCCTGGACGAAATTAGGTCAGAGCAAATTAAGTCCCTATTTAACAAATTAAGCCCCATAATTTTGGACCCCTACCCATAGACTGGCTAACTCAAATGATGAATAACTGAGTCTCCAATGTGCAAATTCCAAAAATTTGGAGGAAGGCGAAAGTGGTTGCAATTCCGAAACCAGGGAAAGAGACAACATATCCTGGGAATTTTAGTCCCGTCTCTTTGCTGTGTCACCTTTTCAAGGTTTTTTAAATAATGGTTCTTGACTGAATCTCTGACATTATCGAGGAGGAGACCATACCCGAACAAGCAGGTTTTAGACCAGGCAAATCGTGTTGCGGGCAAACCCTCAATCTCACTCAATATATTTGAGCGGAAGCAGATAACGGGAGTCGCTTTCATAAATCTATCTGCTGCCTATGATACCGTGAACCATCTGAGGCTGATATCAGTTCATAATATGTCATTTGTTCATGATATCAGACATAAGTTCTATGACATCTGCAAGGACTTTCGCTTGACTAAGTTGGTAGAATGTTAGTAGATGTTTTTGTAACACTACAGACCAGAAATAGTCGGTAGAGGACTCAGAAAAACGATGATCAACCAACAAATGGAGGGACAAAGAGTTTCATATATGCCGATGATACGGCTATTGCAGCTTAAGGCAGAACTTTCAATGGCATAGAGCAGTGTTTCTCAAACTTTCCACTCATGTGTATCCCTTTGAAACATTTCTTTATCCCATGACTGGCTGAGCGAAAAAAACAAGAAACCGACCAGAGGCATCCCTTATATGGGCACCAAATGCAAGCGCATAGAGTTAAGTCTCGGAAGAGTTTTATGCGGTCGACAACGCCCCTGGAGATTACGCCTTAAGCAAAAACCTATGATAAGTGGCTGCCATCCGCACACGGATCGAGGCAAATGAAGAGCTGGACCCTGGACACCATCTACCTTCCCCACATGGGGGACACTGAACACGCTAAGAACGGGGGCTACAAAGAGGATGAAAATTGTGAATGCGGCGTAACTCAAGACCACCAACATCTGGCAGTGTGCCCAAACATGAGTGAGACTTGCACAGAGGAGTACCTAATACTCACAAATGACAAAACCACATATGTGGCTGATTTTTGGAAACTGAAAATTTGATTTGTTATTGTGATCCAGACACGGAAAATAAGTAAGTATCCTTACATTAAATGCATTGAGCATAGTAAATTATTTAAGATATCTTCGGAATTCTGACAACCTAGCCCACCTACACCGCCCACCCCGCCACTAGTGCAATTAAAATACAAACCAATACACTAAGAAGGCCAATCGATTATTGATATTCCCGATTCATCCAACCACTGGGCAATCACATTAGAGTGATGATTCTTAGCCTTATCATAAAATATTGTATTGAAAATTTCATCTCTAGTGAAGAGCGTTATCCTATTATATACTGCCTATTATATATATTATATACTGCCGAGTCCTATTATATACTGCCAATAGTTATTCTAGCTCATACTATTAAATTGCTACCTTCATATACACTGTTGAGTATTTAAATAAGAAACACTGTGTTATTTGTTAACAAACAAGTTTAAGCAATTAGAACGTTAATATTAAAGTGACCACACGTCCCGATTTTGGCGGGACAGTACCGCTTTTTTGAGGACAGTCCCGCGTCCCGCCGATTTTTAAAAATGTCTCGCTTTTTAGACAATATCTGCATTTCTTATTTTAAATGTACTGTAATATATAAAATAAGATTTTTCCACATACTTCCCATAAAATCTCCTTTTTTAATGTCACCTAATGAAATTTTTGAATAATCCTCGAATCGTCGAATTTTTGAATAATCCTCGAATCCTCGAATTGAACACTCCATTCTTCAAGATATTCCAAGCAGTTATTATATAAATTTCTGACTGCTTTCAGGAAATCCGGTCGTTTAATGGCAACTTATTCTGAAATTTTCATTGGGTGACATTAAAAAAGGAGATTTTATGGGAAGTTAGTAAGCAATATTAGTAACCATTTTCCGAAAAATAATATTTGCGAAAATAATCTTTTATCTACTCACATACAAAAATGAAAACATTAATAAATATATTATTGTATGTGAAGGATGCCATTATTATAATCGTGGGTAAAAGTATCCGAATCGTGCGTAAAAGTCCAACGTAAATCAAATGGAGTTTCACTATTAAACGATTTCTGTTTGTTGTTACTGTGGCAACAACTTGCGTTGAGAAAGATTAATTCAATTTTAATAAACATCAGAATTTATTTTCTCTATGTCTATGTTTTTTTTTAGTAACAAGAAACAGAAATCGTTTAATAATGAAACTCCATTTGATTTACATTATACTTTTACGCACGATTTGGATACTTGCACACACGATTATAATAATGTCATCCTTCACATACAATAATGTATTTATTAATGTGATCATTTTGGTGTGTGAGTAGATAAAATACATTTTTTTAATTATTGGTCTGCTTTCATAACTAAATTATAATTCTCATTTCATCCCGTTTGTTCCGCTTTGTCTCTATAAACTAAATTTGTACAGTGTGCTGGATTTATACCTTTCTGTCATAACTTTTACATAACATCCCCTAATTGTTTTGAGTAATGTAGTTGAGGGTTGAAAATCTATTATTTATATTAATTCTTCATTTGCATAATAAAATTGTATAAATTTATCAAATAAACAATATTTATTTGTAACGATTTGTAAAACACTGAAAACCCAAGATATATAAAATCGGAATAGTACATAAAAGTCGATTTATCACCACATATCCTCTTAGATTATAAAATGCTTTACTTATAAATTTATTAAAAGCTAAATTTATGAAAAAATAATCTATGGGATCATTTGGTAACTATGTCAAATTTTAAAGTAACATATAAAAAAACTTTATAATACTGAAAATAATGGAATGTTTCCTGCCATGTAAAATGATATTGGCAAAGTTTTCTAGGTAGATGTAACTCCTTTACGTGCTACTAGTAAATTTAAAACAGGATGTTTCTTTATGTAACTAACAGCCTTTTTATGAGTCACCATTGTAAAATCATAACCATTGCACTGAAGTATCTTATCATGTACTCTTAGGCCACTCCTTGAGGCCGGACTGGATTCATGCACCTCAGTCACATAAATTCCCTAAAGAAACACAAAAATATTTGTTTATAAAGATATATTATAGTTAATAATAAAAGTAAATTACATTATCTGTGTATCCTTGTGGACTTTTCTTGTAATCTTGATCTATTCCTCCACCAATTTTAAAACCACACCTGAGTTTATCACCATCGACTTCTTTATGCAATGTGATTGGAATCTGTATAACAAATGTTAGGAAGAAAAATAATGAAATTGCATTGTGTTTACTTACACTAAGACATTCCATAGCAGTCCCTGCTTGATGCTGAAATGCCATTTTTGCCATGATTATAGCAGGTTTATTTACAATTTCCCCTCAAAATATAAAAGATCAAATACTTCCTACACACTGAACACAAATCAAACTTATTATCAATTACAATGTTATTAAAAGTATGATATTGTGGTTGTTATAAAATATTTTGATGAGCAGACGCACAACACTGAAATTAAAAATCAATGGAACCGCAAAAACAGAAATTCTTATTGCAAACTGCACTTATATCTCGCACAAAACCAATAACATGTCATGTTTAGACTATCAAAATGTGGATAAACGTATAATCAGGGACGGACTTGCACATTAGCAAAATAAGCAGTTGCTTAGATCCAGACCCCGTAAAAAAATCCCATAATTTCTCACGAAAATAGGTTGATTACTTTAGATTTCATTTGGCCAAATTATAAGAGTAACTAGAAATGCACTAAACCGTAGTTACATGGACTCATTAAATGGCGTTACTTTCCTCTCCAGTATTTTTTTCTTAAAAAATGGCGTAACTCTACTTTCCGGTATTTTTTTCTTTGATGCATATGTATTAATATTTATTATATATAAAGAAATTATAAATTATAATATTTTTTAATTTGTGTATTATTGGGGACCCCGAAAAAATGTACATAGGGACCAGAAATACCTAAGACCGGTCCTGTGTATAATCACATGACTCTTGTCTGGTTGTCCGTTTAAACAGTATTCTGATAAAACAACACAACGACATAAAAACGCTCTAAGAAAGCAACAGTACTAAAATAATGATTAGGATGCATCGACTTATGAATACTTCTTCATTAGTCGATGTTAGGATGGGATCAAAGAGGATAGGATAGAGGGGAAGCAGTGTTACCAACCCCCAAAAATATTTACCCCTAAAACCGAAGTCAAAAACCCCTAAAATTGACACAATTACTTGAAAATACCCCTAAAAAATAATATTTCGAAAAAATAATAATTAATATTCTGTAATATTTTTTAATATTCTTTATTTATAAATCACTTAATACTTCAAATATAATTTCGTTTTCATCTGGTTCTGACTTTTTGAAATCATACATATTGATATTAAATAAACTTAACATGTTAGGGGATGGATTAAATGTTGTGCAAGATCCACCATTTCGTTGCAATTTGAATCGGACTATCATCATACTTTGTAACATTTCAATAGATAGTCTATTCCGCAACTTAATTTTCACAATATTGTAGATGGAGAATGCGCGTTCGACATTTGCGTTTGAAATTGGCACCTTGAAAAATGCTAGTCTGAATTTTGAGAAATTTTCAAAACGTTTACAGCCATCTGCGTCACAATCATTATGTTTTTCATTTAATTCCGAAATCTTAGTAACGAGAAACTGTACTAGATGTCGGTAAGTCGCCAGGTCAACAATTATATAACTATGATTGGCTAGCTTGAGTTATCCTAGGGCAGGGGTCGGCAACCAGTTTTAAGTAAAGAGCCATTTTCCTTAAAAAAAATTAACAAATCCTATAAAAGAGCCGCAGGGATAATGGTATAAAAAAATCAGTGAGATTTTTACTACTAAATTGATGCAGAGATTTGTTTTATATTAGGTTCGTGATTTGAGCTCTTGATTGATTTAAACAACTTTCAAGTATAACGTCGCAGAGCTGCTGGGTCCCCATTTTATATTCAGGATATTCATGTTGTTAAAAATCTGCTCACAATAAGATATAGACCAGGAAATTGAAAAGATTTCAATTGCCACCGGCTTAAATTAATTGACACTTTCAAACTGTGATTTCATCTTTCAAGAAAGATTTCAAAAAAGTATAATTTTTAAAAGTGAATTTGAAGTATTGGCTCTGACTATATTTGAAGTCTGATTTCAGTAGCAAAATATATTTTCTGTAACCAGTCGTGATGCTAGTCAAAGGCGAATACTCTAAGTTAAATGATGGACAATGATGGAACACCAAGCATTCAAAGTCTTTGGCGAAGCTTCCAAGCATTTAAAGACAATGAAAATGTGTCAATATGTTACTTTTTGCAAATTTTGAAGAACATTTTCGCAATGATTTAATGTTTTTGCAACGTTTTGATTGACTATTTTTAGTACAAAGTCCATTATTTTATCTACTCACACACTAAAATGAATACATTAATAAGTAAATTTTTGTATGTCCTATATGCATCCTTATGCCATTATTACAATCGTGTGTAAAAGTATCGAAATCGTGCGTAAAAGTCCAATATAAATCAAATGTAGTTTCATTATTAAACGATTCCTATTTGTTGTTACTATGGGAACAACTCGAGTCACTAAACAACCGTTTTCTGACGTATATTAGAATTGAATTATTTTGATCTTGATCCAAAAAGTTTCGCCCCGCAGTCTGGATTTATCTAGCTCTAATATAACTTAACATAACCATAACCTAATCTAGATTAAATCTAAGGTTTAGGTTAGGCTTACCTAGATTAAGTCGACAAAGACCAAATAGTGTTCCCGTCACTTTGCGGTTTTACTAGTTAACAATTTTTGCCACGGAGACTCATTGCGATTATAACATTTACACTTCGCAACATAACATGTATTATTTTGTATTATTCAAGTACATAAGCCATTCTTCACGCACTTGTATCATAAACTAATATTTTAATCTTGACATGAAATGTTTGCGTACCCAGCAGCACCTCTTGATGTATAATGCAATTAAAGGTGAAAAGTCTATCTTAAAACATACTTTTATTATATAATTTAAACAATCGAATGTAATTTTTCTAAATATCTCTCAATCTTTATTTTAATAAATGGAAGTTTGATTTGTTCCAATAAACTTAAAATATATGTTATAGACGAGTTGATAGAGCCACATAACTTAAGAAAATAGCCGCAGGCGGCTCGCGAGCCGCGGGTTGCCGACCCCTGTCCTAGGGCATATATTTTTAAACCCCTATTTTTCTATAAAAAATTAATAAAAATAAATAAATCCCTAAAAATACCCCTAAAAATATAAAACCCCTAAAAAAATCCCATCCCACTTATTTACCCCCTAAATTTGGGGGGAAACCCCCTAAGTTGGGAACCCTGAGGGGAAGGTCTCCATAAGAGGCAATGTTAAAATAGAGTATACGGTTTTTAGCGCTCCTAGTGTTTCTCCTGCAGACTAAAAAGAGTAAACGCGGTAGAATTCCGTTCAATTAAAATTTTAAATAATATATTTCATATTAATATTTAGTACAGTATAGAAAAAAAACATTAACGAAGTTGATAAATCCAACCCAAAATCGAAGTAAGCATAAATATCTGTAAATAGTATAAATAAATAATAATGCTAATATAAATTATTATTTCAAGAATTTATTTCAGTAAAATGTGATAATTGGTAAACTATATAATAACCAATATTATAATATAATCAAAATAAAAAAACAGTTATAATAATTTAAAATATGAAATGTCTATTCTAATATTAGAAACATCCCATAACAAATTGACCACTTTGAAACTTTTTGATTCTTTTGAGATTTTAATAAATTATTTTGCCTAATGAGAGAAGCCTTTATCATTTTTTTTTGTCAAACTACAAATTAATTATATATTTTTCAGAAAAAAAAAACAATTTTTTGTCTTGAAAAACCGGCCATAAAACACAAATTGAGCAAGTAACAAGTCTGGTTGTTCTTTTTTTAAATATTTTTTTATAAAAAATTTAGAGATATTTACAATATAATTTTTAGGTAGAAAATGTAAATTTCGTCGCTATTTACTTGTTTTTATTTGATTTTCTATTTTATTAAAAATGAATTGCTTGTTTACTGAAAAATTTCAAAAGTTTTAGAGTGGTTGGTGACGCATGGAATGTTCTATAAATTACTAATATTTCGACAAAATCGAAATTAATTTTTCAAGAGTAGTAACAGACAACTTATTAAATATTTCTGACAAATATATATGAAAAAAAGTTTGGCAAATCTAAATATCATCTTATCAATAATTTTTGGTCTTCATTATTGGTCTAATAATAATTGGTCTTTCAATCAATATCTTCTTAATGGTCTTCTTTTTCTTGAGGTTCTTCGCTGATGGCCCTTCTGAAGTCAATTTCACAAATTTTTACATTTTCTTTTTTTTCAATTGATGTCTAATGAACCTAGCTTCCCAGAAACAACGTGATTTTATAAATATTTTTAAAAATAAATCAGTTGAATTGAAAGTAGGAGTTTATCTCTACGATATCTTCAAATCTGTCAGTAGCTAGAATTACACGGAAATCTTCTGTTACTCTTTGGCACACCCCGCTGAAGAAGCGTGGTGTGAGCCGTTCGCTGCGTCAAAGCAAGTAACGGGAACGGTCAAGACCGATTTTTGTCAGGGGCTGAAGGCCAACAGATGTTATGAAAGAGTAAAGAAAATAAAGTTAGAATTTGTGTAATTACTACCTTAGAGTCCAAGATAAGATCTCGTCGGCTCCTCATCCAACGGGAACTCTTATCTGAAGGCAAACTGACAGATAGCGTAAATCAATAAACAAACAATAGATTCCGGTTTGGAATTCGTATCGCAAGGCCACCATGGATTGTGGTTAGCAAATTAATTTACAGAAGAAATGACAAAGTTTAAAATGAGATGTCATGGTTTGAACCAAATTATTAATAGAATTGAAATAAAATTGCCAAAGAGTAACAGAAGATTTCCGTGTAATTCTAGCTACTGACAGATTTGAAGATATCGTAGAGATAAACTCCTACTTTCAATTCTATTAATAATTTGGTTCAAACCATGACATCTCATTTTATAAATCAGTTGATTCGAAAGAACACAATCGAAAATCTGAACACTCATTCGATAATTCTTAATGTAAATGAACTGATACATTTTTTCTATAAATGTAATTATCAATGATCTGTTTAAATTGTTTATCCCACCTCAACACAGCTGTGAAAAGCATTTCAGTAGAATAATGAAGTCCATTTTTATCTTTCATTATTGTAAATAATTTATATTCATGATACGTAGAGTCACTTTTTGGTAAGATTAACAAATCAACACATTTTGGGTGCACGTCGAAAGTGTAAACTTTCTTAAAAACATCTTATTTCTTCTCGGTGTACTACATTGAGCAGGGGTCTGCAGCTGTAATGACTGCTCAACTTCTTTTTCTTTGAATATGATACCTATGTCATTATGTGAGGAATCACCTACAATGCAATATAAATATTAGTATTATTCTCAAGTATTTAGTTATTAGTAAAATTCTTTATATTTTTCTATATTTCTATAAATAACTCAAACACAATACCTTTCAAAGTCGGACGTTCAAATATATTTCCTTGGTCATTTGAATCCATGACAAGAATTTCTGTACTTGTTTGGGGAATATTTGGCACAACTTTAGGCATCTGGAAAGTCTTTCGAAGTGGAACTGTAGTTCGATCACCTTCTGACCCCTCCAAAGTCTTAATAGGTGGAAGTAAAGTTGGCACAGCTTTTGGAACTAATAATCGCCTTGGTGGAGTATTTTTTTTAATATACTTGCTTTCAAAATGATCCGAACAGATTAATAAATTTTTTGCAGGTCCCTCGTACTGAGCAAACTCTTTCCATTGTTTTCGTCTATATAAATATATTTATATATTAATTAAAGTATTATCTTAATGTCTCTGATTAAAAAAAAATGATTGAAAACTATTAAAAAAATGCAGTGCAGACTATTATCTACATGTATGGATCCATAAGCAATTGCTAACCTTATACTTTGAGAAATTATAATTCATTTTAAGTAAAATTTACTTACATGAATTCATCCTTTGGCCATCTAAAAAAAGTGTGATTTTTATCTTCATCAGCTCTTCTACTGCACCCTTTCACTTTACACAGATCACGCGCAACCATATTTTTCGTTGTTAATAATAAAAATAATTTTATTAAAACTGATCTCTTGAAATGAACGATGGTATTTTAACAATGCTGGGCATTACTTTTCCCTCCACATTTCACAGCTACTCAGTAACGCAGGCGACTCAACGGGCACTTGTGTCGATTATACGCGACCTTCTCCTCTATCCCATCCTCTTTGGATGGGATCAGCAGTGCCGTCTTAGGCAATGCCGGGGCTCTTGGGCCCACAAGAATTTGAAGCCCTGTTGGAAAATAAAAAAAAGTGAATGACAAAAACATTTTTCTGCTATGATCTTATATTTATTATGGTTAAATAGTACAAATCAAATATACCAACATATGTTAATAATTAGAAAAATATGCTGCTGGTTTGAAATGCTTGCGATTACGTTAGTTTCTTTCCAGATTTCTGTAGTGCAAAATCTTCTATTATATCTTCAAAGCCTATTTTGTTAAGGATATCACTTTCTATGCACATATTTGACAAATGAGTTAATCGTTCTTGTAACATAGTTGTTTGTAATTCATTTTTTATTGTCTTTAGCTGTGAAAATGATCGCTCTCCGCTAATTGGTAACCATTAAGCAAAGGAACATTCGTGTAGCAACTTCAGCATTTGTAAAAGTTTTTCTAATTTATCCGACTTTCTTAATTTATGTAACGTTGAGATACTCAAATCCGCTGAATCATTTGCAATGTTCTTTAAATACTCCCTTAAATGACACATTCTGATTTGAGCTCATGTGCATTAATGTCTTCGTGATAGAATTCTTGAAATTCATTGCATTTTTTTTCAACTCGTCAGAATCGATTGTCATTAATTGACAAAGAAAACTGAAAGGATTGTCCATTTCTTGTGCATATGTGTCTATTATAGGAATAAAAATCTACTTGATTTTTTTTGCCATTCAACTGTAGGTACAGATTCTGATGATCCTTCAAAAAAAGTGACTGCACTTTCTTTTTCTTTCAGACTTATCTTTATAGTCAGCATATGGATTTTTTTGGTTAGCAACCGATTCGTACTGATCGAATTTATTGCGTGCATTATTACATAATCGATCAGAGATGCGTAACGTTTCGTTGCAAAGTCCATGGTAATAGTGCTATTCTGTAAACTTAAACTTGTTTTATTCATAATTCCCAACAGATCATTCCAGACATCCAAACAGATTCTTCTTCTTAATGGCACTACAACCGATTGCCGGTCTGGGCCTCCTTCAGCATGTTTCTCCAAGCGGACCTATCACTCGCCAACGTTCTCCAGTCCCGTACTTGAAGTTTTTGTAGGTCAGTTGTTACCGCATCCTTCCATCTCCCTCTTCGCCTTCCGGCCCTTCTCCTTCCCTCTGGTTGGCCATTGAACAACTTTTTCGGAACCCTATGATCACCTGTTCTCTGCATGTGTCCGAGCCATCTCAATCTTGCCACCTTGATGAAACTCTGGCTTATCTGGTTGATTGTAGAGCTGATATAGTTCGTGTTTATATCTTCGGCGCCAGATTCCTTGTTCTTGGGTCGCTCCAAATATTGCACGTAGCATTCTTCTCTAAAATACACTTAAAGCCTGTTCTTCGCTCTGTGTTAAGCTCCATGCTTCTGCACCATAGGTTACCACCGGTCTTATCAGTGACCTGTACAGTGTGCACTTATGCATGGGGTGGATTGTTTTGGACCTAAAAAGTTTAAGTAGCCCATAATAGCACCTGTTACCAAGAGTTATCCGCCTTCTAATCATCCAAACATCCAAACAGATATCTTCGTTAAAAGAATAGTATTAAATTTTTCCATTTCTTTTGCTAGGCTTTGGGCTTCGTTTCTTGTTCCTCCTGGTTGATTGATGTCAATTGCAATTTAGGACAAAGCTTCAGTAATATTTAAATAACCATTTTGTAAGGGATTAATAGCATTAGCACGTGCAGACCATCTAGTATTTGGGAGAGACTTCAGGACTTTATTTGCGCCCAAATGCTCTGTCATAATTTTCGCATCATAAATTTAGCGAATGTTCCGCACATGGGACAAACATTTCAAATTCACATTTTTCTTTTATTCTTGACCAGAATACTTTACAGCCATATTTGATGCATTATCATAACTCTGCCCACGACAATCTTTTATATTAATATCAAGGCTTTCAAAAAAGTTTAAAATAGTATCTGCTATGTATTCTGCATTATGCTTCTCCATAGAAAAAAATGAAAAAATTTCTCAATAGGCTCTCCGTCTTTTACATATCTAACGATGAAGGTCAGTTGGTCAACGTGAGAGAGATCTTGTATAGAATCCACGCTTATAGAGTAGTATTTTGATGATTTTATTTCGTTAACAATTGATTTTAAAACTTGCTATCCCATTATATTAATAATGTCATTACAAATATTTGTAGACAAATAGGTTTGATGTAATTCCTTTTCGTATATGATCAGCAAGAAAAAGATCAAATTCACTAATCAGTTCTAAGCATCCCAAATAATTCCCGTTATATTGAGATTCCAATATCTTGTTATCGCCACGAAAAGCAAGACCTCTAGAAGCTAAAAATTTCACTACTGCGACAATTCTCTTCTAAGTATATTCTTCCAAATAATTGTCTTCTGTATTATATTGGGACAGCAACTCACTGCCAACTCGTCCCGTAGTTTGGCTTCTTGCGATATAATTTATCATTAACTGCCTGTGCTCTGAACTGTTCTCATGCTCAAGTAATAAGTTACTTATATGCTTCCAATCTTTATATATCTTCGGAGAACTCAAATTATATCCAGTAGAAGTATTAAATAGACGGCAGCAATAACAGTTCACTGATTTCTTCGACGGTAAATAAAGGAGCCATTTTCTTTCTCACTCACCACAAGGACTCACCATTCGTAAATTTGCTGGTGAAAATATTTTTAGTCAAGTATCTAGTTTTTGTTTTACCGCTTGAATCTGGAAAACTTTTATTTTATAAAAACTCTGGCCCTTTTCGAATCCAAATATCGCGTAATAGTTCTACTAAAATTTCGTCACAGTACGTACCAGTATCAGGTGATACATTTTCCAAGTTTGTAGTTATTAAGTCACAGTAGCTTGAAGTACAGGGTTCAGTATCTTATGTGTGTTGGTCATTTTTGTCACATGTAGGATCTTTTTCCAGTTGATTTTCAGAAGAATTTCGATTTGAAGTGATGAAGGTGAAGAATTGGTCAGCCTATTTGCTTCTTCAACCGTAAAAATGAAGTGAGTTTAGGAAGTTCTTATTAGTTATTTCTTCTTGAGCTACAACTTTTTTCTTTTTTGTGAGAAACTAAATATGTTCTTTTCGACTTAATAAAATGAATAAATAAAGGAACCCGTCAACACTGTTGAGGTTAATGATTAATTAATGTAGAAATTGACAATGTTAGTCGTCAAATAAAAAGGATGCACACAGATTTAATTGTAATATTAAAGAACTCAGAGTAACACGCGTCTATACCCCACTAAGGTCGCAGCACAAAAGTGGAGGGAGATGGTTGGCGCATTGCGACAAATGCTTACAAGACTAGCAGTGTTGCCAATATAGAACTGGTAACCTTTATGGTACCAACATAACACATAGTACATAAGTATGGTGACATTCAAACAAAATATAATTACAACACTTCCTCTAATGTTATCATGCAAAATTTAGTTCATTTTCTTGAGTCCCAACATTTCACGTAGTTTAATGAATCTATGCTTTGGAAGTGGCTTCGTTAAAATATCTGCCACTTGTGCGTCTCCTGGAACGTGTTCGATTGTTATATCTCCAGAATTTAGTTTCTCTCTAACGAAGTGGAATTTGACTTCAATATGTTTGGTCCTTTTATGGAATTCTGGGTTTTTAGCCAATTTTAGTGCACTAGCACTATCAGTATAGAGAGTAGGTAAATTACTGTCTGTCCCATTTACATCGTTCAGCAATCTGCTCAGCCAGATTGCTTCCTTTGTGCCTTCACAGGCTGCAATGTATTCAGCCTCAGTTGTTGATAGAGCAACACAAGTCTGCTTCTTACTGCTCCATGAGACTGCTGCATCTGTGACTTTGCAAACCACGCCGCTTCGGGATCGCCTGGTAGGTTTGTCTCCCGCGTAGTCAGCATCGCTGTAAACTTCCAGTTTTGGAATCGCCAAATCTTCCTTCATGTACAGCAAACCCAAATCAGCTGTACCTCGAAGATAGCGAAATATGCGCTTGACTGCGCCCCAGTGTGATGCTCTCGGATTCTCCAGAAATTGGGAGACTGCGCTGACGGCATAACTAATGTCGGGCCTTGTTGCTACCGACAGGTACATAAGACAACCAATTGCCTCGCGAAATGGCGTTGACTTGTCAAGGAATGGGTCTTCCTCGCTGTCTGACAAGTAGTCATCACTCGGAGTGGCAACCGCATTACACTCCTCCATGTTGAACCTCTCCAGTACTTGTTTTGTGTATGTGCTTTGACCTACAAATAAAGAATTAGCACATTGTTTGGTTTGCAAACCAAGAAACAATTTAAATTGGACACTTTTATTTTAAAGTTCGTTTTGAGTTCGACGAGAAATTTTTGGACTTCTGTTTGGTTGTTGGTGGCCACAAGTCCATCGTCAACATATATGGCGATCATGATGACGTACAACGAAGTACGTTTGATAAAAAGACATGGATCTGCTTTGCTTTGATCAAAGTGTTGTTGCTTCAGGAAGTCTACGAGCCGTTTATTCCAGCATCTAGGTGCTTGTTTTAGCCCATAGATGCTACGTTGTAGCTTGCATACGCGTCCCGTCCCATCTTCAAACCCCACTGGCTGTGCCATGTATACTTCTTCCTCTAGTTCTCCGTAGAGGAATGCCGTTTTAACGTCAAATTGAACCAGATCAAAATCCTTGGATGCTGAAATACTTAATATTATTCTTACTGTTTCAAACCTGGTTACCGGACTAAAGGTTTCATTGTAGTCCAGGTCCTTCTTCTGCACGAAACCTTTTGCCACCAGTCGTGCTTTAAATCTCTCGATTGAGCCATCTGCATTTTTCTTTAGCCTTAATACCCATCGGCAACCAACAGCCTTCTTTCCTTTGGGAAGGCTCACCAGAACCCAAGTTTGGTTCTCAATGAGAGATGCAATTTCTTCTTCTTTGGCTTCTTTCCAATTTGCTTCGTCAGTAGACGATTCGCTTAACAGAACTTCAGCATCAATTTCTTCCTCCAACAAATAGTCATTCATTCGTACTGGACGTCTTCTTCTTCGTTTGGTTTTCGTTGTTTCGTCATGATCGTCCTCTTCCTCGCGAGGTTGATTGACTCCATCGTCGTCATCATGGTCCTGGTTCACTTCACCTTGAACAACTTGATGGACATCATCATCGTCATCATGATTCATCTCTTCCTCTCGATGTTGATGGACATCGTCGTTTGTCACTTCCTCTGGAACTTGATGAACGTCGTCGCCGTAAGCCTCCAGGACTGGATTAACATCCACTGCACATGGTTCAATGTGATCGAGGGATTTCTGTAAATTTTTATCCATGAAAATCACATCATGGCTGATAGTTACCTTCTTTTCATCTTGCAGCCAGACCCGGTACCCCTTCTTCTCTCCACAGTATCCAACAAAACAAGCGGACTTGCTTTTAGCATCAAGTTTTCGACGCATCTGGTGAGGAATGTGGACGTAGCACCTTGTTCCGAACGTTTTAAAGTGTAACGGTGTGGATGGTTTCCTGTTAAACCACACTTCGTACGGAGCTTTTGCTTCCACAGAGGTAGGGCCCGTTCTGTTTAAAACATACACAGCGGTGTTGACAGGCTCTGCCCAAAGATTTAACGGCATCTTTGTCGCGTGCATTAAAGTGCGCGCACTTTCAACCAATGTCCTGTTTTCGCGTTCCGCGGTCCCGTTTTGTTCTGGCGAATAAGGCATTGTAATTGTTTGCACTATACCATTCGCCGAGAGGAAAGGCTTGAGAGCCTGATTGTCATATTCTTTTCCTCCGTCACTTTGAAACTCGCGAACTGTTACACCGGCTCTAGTCGCCTCATTTATGAAAGTTTTAACGCATTCAGGAACTTCACTTTTCTGTCGAATAAAAAACACGCGCCGAAACTTGCTAAAATCGTCTTTTATACACAGAAAGTATCTCGATCCGCCGAGAGAGGTCACCTGCATTGGCCCGCATACATCGGAATGCACGAGCTCTCCCGCACTCTTTGCCTTGTCTCTCCGCGAACGAAAACTTATTCGTTGTTGCTTCCCGAGAATGCACGCTTCACAAACTGCGTCATTACGATCTAGCGCACTAATGTTGTATCTTTTTAACACCTCACGAACATGCTGCTTGTTTTGTTGACAGAATCTCTCATGCCAAGTTTGGAGTGACGCCGTTTTCGTAGTTGCCACGGCCGCCAACATGGTCGCACACTCATCGACTTCTGATGAAAAAAGACAAAGATTATTTGTCCGAGAAACAGTCATATTTAGTGCATATAAGCCTCGTGTGGTCATTGTACCCGTTAAGCGCACATCGTTGTTCTTCACAAACTTGCACATGCGGATGTCAGCTTGAAACTTAAAGCCTTTCTTCATTGTTGCGCTGACTGAGAAGAGATTGCGCCCAAGATCTGGTACATACCAGACGTTCTCTAAGTAGTTGTCAACTGACGCACCGTTGTAACGCATCTGAACGTTCACTGTTCCATGACCAATTGCCTTTATGACACTAGAGTCCCCGAGATGCACGGATTTTTCTTGTTCGAATCTGTTAAAAGAAGCAAAGTATTCTTTTCTACTCGTCATGTGTGCCGTTGCACCACTGTCCGCAAACCAAGTCTCACTGTCAGTTACCGCACTATTCGCGAACGATGCAACCGCCATGAAAGCTTCACCCGCACTTTCGTTATTGCTGAAATTTTTGTTTCTGCATTCGCGAGCAACATGTCCCATTTTGTGACATTTGTAACACTTTAAAATAGGCTTACGTTTATAGGCTTTCCTGTCCTCTGCAACTAGCGCTTCAGATTCGTTTTTCTTCGTTGGCAAACGCATTTCAATTAACCGTAGACGCTCGGTTAACTTGTTTATCGAACGATCAGCAATGGACGGAAACGGACTCCCACACACTCTTAAATTCGAAGTACTCTGTGGGGAGGGTAGACAAAATTCTACTCATGAGTAACAGGTCAGGAAGTTGCGTTTGGGCAACCGTCGTAAGTTCTTCATTCATTTCCCTGAAGATGCGCTGAAGCCGAGCGATATGTGTCATGATATCCTCATTTTCATCCTTTTCATAGGTGAAAAATCTTTCCATCAGCCTGTCTAAGCGCTGTCCTGAACTTTGTTCATATACACTGAGTAGTTTTTCCCAAACAGCTTTAGCTGTGTCACATGTGGCTGTCAAGTCCACATTCGATTCGTTCATTGTCGAAACAAGTACAAGTTGGGCTAGCGCGTCAGCTTTTTTATACTTTCTTAATGCTGCTTGTGCTGCTTCGTCGTTCGAAGCTTCCGGGACGACCGTCATGCCGGTTACAACTTCATACACCTCGTGGTGTTTCAGTACCAAACACACTTGACGTTTCCACATCGCCCAATTTTGTGCTCCACTTAGTTTATCGATCTGAGCCTTAAACTCCATTGTTATTGAAACAATCAAGGCAGTAACGTACTACAAGAAAAAATGTCCGAACTCACAAACACGTGCTCACACTCGCGCAACTTACTAAGTTTTTAATCACTAAACACTCGAAATTTACAGAAAATTCGTTCTGGGCCCATAACCTGTTGAGGTTAATGATTAATTAATGTGGAAATTAACAATGTTAGTCGTTAGAGTAACACGCGTCTATACCCCACTAAGGTCGCAGCACAAAAGTAGAGAGAGATGGTTGGCGCAGTGAGAGACTAGCAGTGTTGCCAATATAGAACTGGTAACCCTTATGGTACCAACATAACACATAGTACATAAGTATGGTGACATTCAAACAAAATATAATTACAACAAACACTTCTATTATCAACACACTTCTAACACTTCTATTATCTTGGTATCTTGGTGGCAAGAAAGATGGATTTTAACTGAAGATAATTATATATTGTTAAGAGCAGGAAGTTGCACCCAAATGGAGTGTCCTACACCACCTGAGGAATTTCTCGCAAGGAAGTCAAAGTGCCAATCAATGGTCGATCTCATTCAACATTGAATCTGAGACGTGACAGGATTGAAAGAAAATTGCACTATTAAAGAAAAATTGAGGACTTCAGACTTTATAAGTTTCCCACTAGCTAAAGAACGTTCCAACCGCTCAAACCTGTGGTTCAAAATTGCGGCGTGAGAAAAAAAAGCCTAGTCAACGGCTTATTCGAAAGCAACCTCTGACCTACTGGAGTTCTCGTAAATTGGTCTGCCGCATCTCCGCCGCAATTACCATCTCCGCGTAATCCTGAAGCTGATTCCCACCAGACTAAGTAGGTCATTTTCACTAGCCCAGGTAATCTCGTCACTCCAGCGAACTCTACCGCGACCATCTCCTTCGACAACAAGCATGCTACGGAGACTGTGATTACGATCACATCTGACAAGTAGGCTATTGCCGCATGCAAATCAAATGTCCTATCTAACAGTTCCTCGATAATAATTTCCAGCCCTATTAGGCCTAGTGACCCACAAACTATATTGGACCCCATGACTCCAGTAGTTCGGTTAACAAAAAAATCTAGTGGAGATAATCGATACACCTTGTCAAGGCTGAGGGAACCTGTCATCATGAGAGCAGTTAAGTTATACCTTGCGTACGTGGTTTTTTTATACGTGGCTTCATGGCCAATCCGCCACTGTGTGTTACGATAGATTTACCAACACCAGCATAAAATTGCTTCTAGCGTCAGAAGGCCTCCCATAGATCTAAAAGCCCTTCGTGCCATCTTCCGTTTTCACGAAGCTTATGGCTACTCTACTTCCGATGTGGAAGCCAACCTCTGCGCCTATAGGTTCTACGTCTCTTCTGACAGGATCATACATCTCCAAAAAGTCAGGGATAGTCAAAAAAGTTATTTTTGACAACCTGGAACTGTTATACGCCATTACAGCTATAAAAATCAAGTCTTCCTGCAGCACTACCGGTCTACCGGTTAAAGTATTTCTAAACTTTCCTCTTGCAAGTAATGAACGCCCTGTCCTCTCTAATCAACCAATCTTTTTAGAAGGGTATTTTCCCCCAGTGCCTCAAGACAGCAATCATTATCCCTCTACATAAAGGTGGTGATAAGGACAGCTGCTGTAACTACAGACCAATCGCTTTACTACCTGCTCTATCAAAGATAATAGAAAGGCTCGTCAAGGTACGCTTGATGGCTTTCCTGACCAAACATAGCATCTTAACATCGAATCAGTTCGGGTTCTTATCCAGTCAAAGTTCGAGTGATGTCATATTCTCTGTTCTTAGTTATATCTACCACAATCTTAACAACAAGCTTTTCACAGAAACAGTTTTTTGTGACATTGCCAAAGCCTTCGATTGTGTGAACCATGACATTTTACTAAAAAAATTGCATTAATTGCTTCTATGGAATTCGGGGTACTCCGCAGGAATGGTTCAAATCCTATATTGGCAATAGAAGGCAGCTCGTCAGGGTAAATGACTATTCTTCCTCCTGTAGAGCAGTGGATGTTGGTGACCCTCAAGGTTCCGTTCTAGTTCCAATACTCTTCCTAGTATTCATCAACGATATAACTAATCTAAATATCAGCGGAAAAATTTGTCTCTTTGTCGATGATACTAGTATCACATGGTCCAAACCTAACCTGCCGCTTCTCCACTCTACTATATCTAATGGCCTTGCGTGTATTAAGTCAGGTACGATTCTGACTGTCTAGAATTAAGTATCAAGAAAACTGTAGTTCTATCTTATAAAGATACACTCCCGCCTCTTACACTTGACAACAACGTCATTAACTCTGTTGACTCTGTTAGATTTCTGGGCCTCATCATCGACAAATCACTCAAATGGTCCTCTTGGAGCTCTTAGCCAAGAAGCTGTCTTCTGCTTGCTCCGCAATTAGGTCTATTTCCAGGGAGCTAAATCTACAAACATCCAGATCTACTTATTTTGCTCTTTTCGAATCTCATCTTCGAACTTGAATCTATTTTCAAGTTACAAAAGACATATATGTTCGCTATATGTTTGGTTTGAGTAGTAGAGCCCATTGTCAACCCTACTTAAAAAAAATCAAAATTTTAACTCTCCCTTGGTTATTTATCCTGGAATCCGTTAGCTTAATGCATAAACACATTCGTGCTTTACCGGAGAGACTACAACACAAACACAGTACAAGGAACTTAGATCAGGATATTTATCTACCCTTACCTAGATCAGAACTGATAAAAAAATCCATCTTCTACAATGCAAAAAAATGTTCAATCATTTACCTATTCACCTAAAATCTATCACCAATAACCCCAAATTTCGTTCCGCCGTCAAGTCGTATATCCTAGAACGACTCTACTACACTACTGCAGAATTCTTCGGTGATCGCTAGTTTTTGAACCGCACACACACAGCTAGCCCCACTTAACGAGTAAAAATTCTTTACGATTTCTTAAAGATATTATTTATTTATTTATGTATTTCTTTTTATGTTTTGTTTTAGTTTTTAATTGATTTATTTTGCCTGTCTTAGGGATTTTAGGGTGGGTTCAATGAGGGTTTAACACTTTACACAAATAATATATTGTTTTACTCAAAACTTCGTTACATGCTTTCGTCTTGTTGCAGAGGAGAGTGTCTTGTTGCACATGCGCACTCACACAAGCCACGTTGCCACTTCTATTCCCAACACTCCTCCTCGATTTTTACATATTAACCCTTTTTTAACATTACAAAACATAAAAATCGTTTCTCTTACAATCTAGTTCATAATACAAATAAAACTTTTTTTTTTTTTTTTTTTAACAAATATTTAGGATATTTCTGTAGTAACTGAATTGTTCATAACTTAGTGCTTTAGTAAACATATCCGCCAGGTTCTCAGTAGAACTTACATATTTTATATCTATCTCCTTTGAGTTTACTTTGTCTTTAATAAAGTGATATCTAATATCAATGTGCTTTGATCGTTTACTATTTTCGTAACTATTCGCCATATCAATCGCACCCTTATTATCTACATACAATACAGTTTTTACATTTTCGTTCAAATCTTCGCTTAATCGTTTAATATTTATTTGTTCACATGCGCTGACAGTGGCAGCTATATATTCTGCTTCTGCAATTGATAAAGAAACACATCCTTGTTTTCTGGATAACCATGATATAGCATTTTTACAATACATTGTTACTGATCCACTTATGCTCCTCCTATCTTTTTTGTCGTTTGCATAATCTGCATCTGAGTAAGTTTCAATTGACATTTGATTTGACTTTACATATGTTAATGACAAATCTATAGTAGTGTATAAATATTTTAACACTCTTTTTGCTTCTAACCATGCTGATTGCGTTGGTTTATCTAGACATTGACTCAAATAGCTTGTTGCATAGGATATATCTGGCCTAGTGCCTGTACTTATATACATTAATCCTCCGATTAATTCCCTATATGGAACATTAACAATCTCTTCGCTTGAATCTATTTGATAACCTTTTGTTATTGGAATCTTTGCTCCTTTACTCTCTATCATTCTAAATCTTTCAACCATTTTTCTTATGTGTTTACTTTGAGATAACTTTAATTTTTCTTTTGATCTTTCTATTTCCATACCTAAGAAGTTTTTTACATTGCCTAAATCTTTCGCATTATATTCTTTCTTTAGTTCAGATATAATAAACTTTACATTCTCGTCACTTCCAGTTATAAGTATATCGTCTACAAACACAATTAACCATACATTCTCGCCAATATAAAAACAACAATCATTTTTAGATCTTTTTAACTTGATACTACTTGCAAAACTATTAAATGTTTCGTTCCAACATTTTGGGCTTTCCTTTAGTCCGTACAAACCTTTATTCATTTTAAAAACTTTATTCCTTTCAATATTTATTCCTTGTGGTGGATTTACATAAATTTCAGATTTTAAGTTACTGTTCAAAAATGCCGTTGGGATATCCAACTGCTTCAATTGCCACCCTTTTTGAATAGCCTGAGAAATTAACAATCTAATTGTTTGCAATCTAGCCACTGGGGCATAGTTATTTGCGCTATAATTTACATTTTCTTGAAAACCTCTTGCGACAATTCTCGCTTTCTTTACACCGTCATCTTTGGTTTTAAAAATCCATTTAGAGTCTATAATTTTCTTATCTTTTGGTTTAGGAACTACTGTCCATGTGTTCATATTTGTATGAGCATTTATTTCTTTATTTATAGCTTCTTGCCACCCATCATTTAAGTTTATTGCTTCATCATATGTTATTGGATCTTTTCTTAAAAATAAACAATATGCAGTATGCAATTCGTATTCAAAATCTTTTTTATATCTTTCCGGTACTTTAATTGTTCGTGTTCTAGTCTTTCGTTCTTCATTAATAACATTTCTTTCATCAATACTACTATCATCACTACTATTCTCGTTTTCTACTTCACTATCACTTGATTCATTACTTTTTTCGGTTTCACTATTATTTTCGTTATTTACTTCGTTCTCACTTGACTTATTATTTTCGCTTAATACATCGCTTTCATTTAATATGAATTGCTCTGATAACTCATTTCTATTTTTATCGTTTACAAACTTATAATCACTTTCATCAAATTCTACATCTCTGGAGATTATTATCTCTTCTGTTTGAGGGTTCCACAAACGATACCCATTGCTACTATAACCTACCATTCGAGTTTCAATACTTCTTTCGTCAAGTTTAAATTTACGTGGTAAAATTACCGCCCACGCTTTTGAACCAAATACTCTTAACCTTTTTAAATCTAATTTTCCGTAATACATTTCGGCTGGAATTTTAAAATTTATTGCTGCAGATGGACATCTGTTTAACTGATAAGCTGCACACATAAATGCTTCTGTCCATAAGTATTTTGGTAACCCTGTTTCATTTATCATTGTTCTAGCTTTATTGTACAAAGTTCTATTAAGTCTTTCTGCTACACCGTTTTGTTGTGGTGAATAAGGTCTAGTATACTGAATAATAATTCCGTTTTCGTAACAAAATTTTCTGAATAAATTTGAAATGAATTCGCCGCCATTGTCACATCTTATCCTTTTTACATTTACATCTTTTTGCGTTTGAATTTCTTTAATATAATGTATAAGGTTATTTTCAGCTTCACTCTTATTTTTAAGTACATACAGTTTTACAAAATGAGAATAATCGTCCGTTATAGTTTGAAAATATTTTTGACCTTCATTTGACATAGGTGTCACCGGACCAGCTATGTCTGTGTGTATTAACTCACCAATTTGTCTGCTTCTTGGTAGTTCTTGTTTAATAAATGGCTTCCTTACGCTTTTGTTTTTCATGCATGAATTACATTTTTTGTCGGACATGGGTAGTTTCATTGTTGATAACCCCTTTTTATTTAAATGACCCAATCTCAAATGCCATATATTATTGTTTGAGCATACATTTGCTTCTTCAAACTTAGAATTATCTTTAAGTAATCCATTCAAATAAAATAAACCGCACCTTTCTTTGCAATGCCACACTGCATCATTTTTAATTAACGTTACCTTTAATGGTTTAAATATAACTTCAATACCTTTATCTATTAACCCTTTTACTGACAAAATATTATGAAATAAACCCGGAACAATTAATGCATCAATAGTTACTTCCCTTCCGCATGATAACATACAAATTTTACCTTACATTGAATTGAAAAATTCACTTTGTTTTTTACCACACTTATATTATGTAAAAATATTATATAACTTATTATTCACAGTTATATAAATTTCTACACATATCACGACTCGAGTTTCGACGTTTGACGGTCATTTTCAAGTCACGGTCATTTTCAAGACGGTCACTTGAAAATGACCGTCAAACGTCGAAACTCGAGTCGTGATATGTGTAGAAATTTATATAACTGTGAATAATAAGTTATATAATATTTTTACATAATATAAGTGTGGTAAAAAACAAAGTGAATTTTTCAATTCAATGTAAGTATGGATTACCACGTAGTAACTGTCGCAACCATCCTATTCATAAATTTTACCTTGTTTCTTTGCAATTAATGCATCGCCGCTTGCGATTTTTATTCTTGTACACGTTTCCATGACAATAACATTGGTCATGTATTTTTCATATTCTTGTTGTATTAAGTGTTCTGTTGCACCTGAATCAATTATCCAATCAATATTGTCTGTGTTCACTGTTGCCTGATAACATTCTAGCTGCGTCGTTGCTACGAAATTGTAGTTTTCTTCTGTCTTGCTCATGTGTGTCTGATTTTGATTTGAATTTCCTCTATGCTGTCCTCGACCTCGATTATACTGGAATCTTCCACGACTGAAGTTGGATTGTGCACGTCCACGACCACGAAAATTTCCTCTCTGTTTGCCATTATTTGTGTTGCTAAAACACTCTGACTCTATATGTCCAGTACGCCCACATTTGAAACATTCGTATCTTGCACTAAATGCTGCTTCACTTCTATTTGTTGATGTCTTTTCACCTCTCTTTAATTCGTCGTCTAACAAACACGTTTTTACAAAATCAACAGTCAAGTCTTTTTCCGCACTCATTGTTTCTATGGCAGTAACTACATTATCATACGACGATGGTAATGTTAGTAATAGATGACACACTTTATCAGACTCATCCATTTTAGTGCCTGATGATTCTATGCTATTTATTAATGCATCATATTTTAGGAAATGATCTTGTAATTTGTCACTTACTTTGCATTTTAGCGTTAAAAGTTGTCTTTTCAGATGTAATTTGTTTACTGCGCTTTTTCTTTCGAAAATGTTTTCTAAGCAAGTCAACATTTCTTTAGCATTTCTTGCTTTCTGCACATATGAGATGTATTTGTCGGTTATACATTTTACAATAGTTGATCTAGCTTTAGCATCTTTTTCTTTGTTCAGTTCCTTTCCAGGTTGTAAAGGTTCGATTGCTTCTTTTACTCCTTTTTCTTCTAGTATAAGATATACTCTGAATTTCCAATGTGTAAAATTTGTTCCCTCTTTCAGTTGCGGGTACACCACGATCCCTTCACCGGTCGCTGTCGCCATTTTTCTTTGTTCTGCTAAACACGTTTTTTTGCACTTTTTTAAATTTACCCTTATTTTATCAAATAAAGCGATTTTTCAAAAAACTTTTTGTCTCTCCCCTGGGCCCATAACCTCTTAGGGATTTTAGGGTGGGTTCAATGAGGGTTTAACACTTTACACAAATAATATATTGTTTTACTCAAAACTTCGTTACATGCTTTCGTCTTGTTGCAGAGGAGAGTGTCTTGTTGCACATGCGCACTCACACAAGCCACGTTGCCACTTCTATTCCCAACAGCCTGTGCTTTGTCCACAGAAATTATGTATTTCTTATTTAAAATAAAGCAATATTATTATCATGATCCTACATCGTATCAACTCCAAAAAGGTCATATAATTACGATATAAATCGTACGGTTGGCAACGCTGCAGATGAAAAATAATAACTTTGTAATAGTAAATTCGCTTTTTTTGTTATTAAACTATATATTTACGGTTTTCCGACTTTTTCCTTTACATGTGCTGTAAGACCTTACTTCTTGCAAAATTTCATGATTCTAGGTCAACGGGAAGTATCCTATAGGTTTTGATTCCTTCATATCTTTTGATCGCGTTGACTTACAAGTTTGATCACAACTAAAAGAGAAAGTAGACAGGAGTATTTAATATAAATTTCAACTTGATACCTTTACGCGTTTCTCGGATAAAGGGTCTTTACAGACAGACGAACAGACAGATGGACAACATAGTGATCCTATAAGGGTTCCGTTTTCCTCATGAGGTACGGAACCCTAAATACTGAATTAAAACTACAAAAAATGCAATCTGCAGTTCTGCACGAGTTTTAATTATACGGATATCATCTATTCACTTCTATTCATATGTTGTATAAACATGGGGCACTTACAACGCGAATTTAGCTATATGCATGAAATGTGCGAGCGCGAGCCACGAACGTTACCTCACTCAGCGGTCTTACTCGGGGTGTGCATTCATGCTTTCCCGAATTTACTAATTGGGTTATAGAGATTTAAGCATATTTAAAAATACCTCATCTTTACCTTCGTGGCGCCCCTTAAGTTACGGCGTCCCTGGACTGTAGCCCAAACAGCCCATAGGGTTAGTATGGCCCTGTTAGTATAGCCTTATATTTTGGACGTGTTTTTTTTTACATCGAATTGAGCCTCTATGGACTGCGTGGTAACAAGCAATTTCATTTTAGTGACTAGGTCGTGTTCTTGTTCCAGCTTTGACTCCCAGTATCTTCTGAGCCGACCAGGAAGTGCCTGTTTATGCTTTTCGGACAAAGGTCCTCTCCGTATTTTGGACGTTGATGCCATTTTAAAACATTAGTAGTTGTTCACAAATCTTTTAAATTTGTTCCTATCATGAACGTTTCTCTCTGAAATATCAATCTGCCTACCCGTCCGGCAGTAATGTCAGAATGATATCATATTGTTATCTAAAAAATGTCTTTTAGAGATCAGTAAAATGTTATCTTTTTGACAACATTTTTCGGAGCTCCTTTTTCTGATTGAAAATGTTAGCAAAATGTTATCATGACATCAAAAAGATATCTATTTTATCGTGTCTGCCAAAACCTAAACTATCATCAGCTGACACTTTTAATACCGTTCAGGACCAATATTTATATAAGGTCACGCATAAAAAGTATATATTAAAAATGCGGAAAAGAAAAAAATTTCAATCATCAAAAAGGTAAAAAAAGAGACGCTTACGTCGTTTTTTGATTAAATATGATGATAATTCACTAGATGAATATTGAAAAAACATGTGGAACTAGGGAACCCTATTCATCATGCTGTGTGAGTACTCTGATTAGAAAATACGATCAAAAACGATTAAGATGAATAAAATCGTTTTTAATACTCACAAATAGACTCGAGCAGAAATTGATATCCTATTTTACAGTTCATGAATATTTGGGAGTATTAATATAATTTTTTTAATACTCATAAATCGTTCTTCATATCGAAAATGATAACTAATTATTATTAATCGCCCAGAGGGAGTAAGACCATTGATGAATGAATCAAGAGTTTGAGTCTCTACAGAAGATGAAAACCTGGACAATGACTAAGTGCCCAGAGGGAGTAAGACCATTGACGTGCAGATGGATTTCGCGCGAGAAGTCGGATGGAAAGTTGAACGCTCGACTGGTCGCGCGGGGTTTTGAGCAGAAAAAAGGAATTTACTATTTCGAAACTTTCAGTCCCGTGGCTCGCCACGAGTCCATCCCACTGATTCTGAGTCATGCAGCCTCAGAAGGACTTAAACTCATTCCATTTGACGTGACTACTGCATTTCTGCATGGGGACCTGGAGGAGGACCTATACATGCTGCAACCCGAAGGTTTTGAAGACGGTACAGGCAGAGTCTGCAAAGTGAGAAAGAGCCTGTACGGACTCAATCAAGCTCCCAAATAGTGGAATGAGAAGATAGCAAATTTTCTTTAAAGTATCAGACTGCACAGCACAGACGATGATCCATGTGTCTATTACAACGATGATCCAACAGTATGTCCCCGATGACCTTGTTCGTCGACGACGGACTCATCGCCGGAAGAGACAAACTACAGATCTATCAAGTATTGGACAGGATCAACAGTGACTTCGAAATCACATACAATCGACAGACTCACACCAAAATATCTTACTTTGGAATGGACATTCAAGTCTAGCCAGATGGAATTTCTGTGAGCCAGGCAAAATACACACAGAAATTCTTAGAACGTTTCGACAGTATTACGTGCAACCCAGTATCGACGCCAATTGAGAAAGGTATGATTACGGAGGAAACAAATCGTATTAACGACAAGCCTGTGTCTGCTAATACTCCGTATCGCGAAGCTATAGGAAGCCTCCTATATCTCACAACAATTTCTCGTCCAGAAATTGGATTTGCCGTGAACTTCCTCAGTGGGATTGCAACAGGCCCATGACAAGCCACTGGAGGATGGTAAGGAGAGTTTACCAGTACCTGAAATAAACTATGCACGCAGGGATCTTTTTTGACGGAAGCAGCACTCAGCCTACTCAGATTTAGACTACGGTGGAGATGCTGAGGACTAATGGAGTTCTACTAATTGTATGGAGAGCGCAAATCGTATGGTTCACGCAGAAGCAGCACCTGGTAGCTACATCGACGGCCGAAGCAGAATCCAGGAGAGCAGTGGCGGTCATCGATGAAGCCAGTTGGATTAGGGGGATCGGGCGCGAGCTAGGTATCCTCGAGACAGACTTGCCCACTACTCTCTACGTGGACAACCAGTCAGCTATACACATGTTCCACAACCCACATGAAGGGAAGACATCAAATGAAAAAAAAACACATTGAAATTCCCAGGAAGTTCATCCAGGAGAACATCGGGATGACAATCAAGATTAGACACATTACAAGCAGAGAGCAACTTGCTGACATATTGACCAAGCCAACCAATCGAAATATTTTTGTTAAACTTTGTCGCGAGGAGGAGTGTTGAGGTAAATAAATTGAGGTAAATAAATTGAGGCTGGTATTAGGTTGGCAACGAGCCGAGTTATTATAATATATGTCGCTCATTGTAAAAGTGAATTATCTAATTGTAACTGAATTTTAAAATAACGAGCTTTTTGCGAATTAATTCATTCATTGTTTTGTAATGTTTATTGTTTAATACAAATCAAAGATATAATAATTTGAAGTAACTCAGAAAACCTAAATAAAACTAATTTAATAAATGAACTTAAACTTTTTTTCTGGAGTTACATCACTGTTATAATGACATGTGTGTATAGTGTTTTAATCATATGTAAATTCGTCATCAGATGAACGCTTATATACTGGGTGTCCCATTTTAATCCGCCAGTAGCGATGATTCTGAAACATTGCATTGAATCAAAAAGTGTTCCAAATGAAAAGTTAATGGTTCTGAGGGGGACATCTGATGCCGTAGACTTTGCCCCCCCCCAGCCCCCCAAGGGGGGCGGGAACAGGGGGCAACTTTCAAATCTTAAATGGAAACCCCTATTTTTTATTGCAGATTCTGATAGAGGGTTAAAAAGTATGTAAGTTTTATCCGAAACATTTTTTTTATTGGTCGAGAGATGGCGCTGCAAATGTAAAAATTAGGTTTTTTGTCAATTAAATTGCGAAAATCGTCACGTAATTAACTGTTATTATTACTTAAGACTTACTCACAACCTTACAAGGTTGTTTTTTTCTCAGCCTGCTCAAATACTACCCCCGCCCCCCCTACAAAGACGTAAAGTACTCAAAAATAGCGATTGAGTACTTATTTTTCAAATTAAATAATGGTAAAATAATTCAAAAAAGAATGTCATTTTTTTTTCAAACAGTGTTTGACCGGGCTCCCCACACCCCCACACCCCCACGATTTCGCCAATCGTGTGGGTTTCTGCAACTGGGCTGTGCAGCAGATCGACCGCGACCGTTTATTCTTCCACCGAGTCCTGTTCTCCGACGAGTGCACTTTCCAGAATACCGGATTCGTCAACATCCACAATGCCCATTATTGGAGTGCTGAAAACCCCCACTGGGTTCGACAAGTGAACGCACAGCAGCGATGGAGTGTCAACGTGTGGTGTGGACTTCTCGGCTCGCAGATAATCGGACCATTCTTCTTCGACAGGACGTTAAATGGCGCGAGGTACCTGGAATTTCTCCAGAACGATCTTCCTGTGCTGCTAGAAGAAGTCGATTTGCGTACCCGGAGGACGATGTGGTTCCAGCAGGACGGTGCCCCACCACACTATGCTCGTGCGGTTCGACAACATTTGGATGAGCTGTTTCCAGCGCAATGGATTGGTCGCGGAGGACCTATTGTTTGGCCACCCCGATCTCCGGACTTGACATCGCCTGATTTCTTCCTTTGGGGTTACCTGAAAGACGTCGTCTTCCGCGATCCTCCAACCACGCGCGAGAACATGATGGTGCGGATAACTAATGCCTGTCGTGAAATATCTCCAAATACGTTGCGGGCGTGCGTGGAGAATTTCGCCAAACGAATACGATTGTGTCGAGACCATCAGGGACACAATTTCGAGCAGTTCTTGTGAATTGCAACGGCGACGAACTCACACACACGCACACGCATGAACACGCACACTCAAATGCCCATGTAACATACGACAACCAAACAGACAAACACACAGTCAAACACACAAACAAACACACAAACAAACACACAGCCAAACACATGTGGGGGGCCCGGTCAAATACTGTTTGAAAAAAAAATGACATTCTTTTTTGAATTATTTTACCATTATTTAATTTGAAAAATAAGTACTCAATCGCTATTTTTGAGTACTTTACGTCTTTGTAGGGGTGGCGGGGGTAGTATTTGAGCAGGCTGAGAAAAAAACAACCTTGTAAGGTTGTGAGTAAGTCTTAAGTAATAATAACAGTTAATTACGTGACGATTTTCGCAATTTAATTGACAAAAAACCTAATTTTTACATTTGCCATCTCTCGACCAATAAAAAAAATGTTTCGGATAAAACTTACATACTTTTTAACCCTCTATCAGAATCTGCAATAAAAAATAGGGGTTTCCATTTAAGATTTTAAAGTTGCCCCCTGTTCCCGCCCCCCTTGGGGGGCTGGGGGGGGGGCAAAGTCTACGGTATCAGATGTCCCCCTCAGAACCATTAACTTTTCATTTGGAACACTTTTTGATTCAATGCAATGTTTCAGAATTATCGCTACTGGCGGATTAAAATGGGACACCCAGTATATGGGAAGATTTTTGTAGTATGGTGGTAAATTGGCGGAATTTATGGTAGAAGATCAAGCATATCTTTGTTGCTAGCGTTAGTATCTAGTCTTCTTGATGGATTGAGTAGGTTTTGTCGAATATTGTACAAGTGGGCCGATCATCCTTGTTTTTTTTTTGCATAAATGTACTTTATAAAAGGGTGTGTCGGGATTTACTGTTGTGTCTAAATATTAGTGTCAACTAATATTTAGCCAATTAAAGTCATAACCGCAAGTTGGTTTTTACAATAAAAATAGAATTTTCGAAGACAGTGGTTGTTAAAAATTCGGCATTTCATTTCTTTCGCAAAAACCTTATTTTCTTTGCAACAAAATAAGGTTTTTGCGTTTAACAGTTTTTATAATATCGAACCATTAGTCTGGGCTAGGGTTTTCGCATACCCGACTTTTTTTAATACCCGGGTATCGGGTATTATTTTTCCATATACCCGGGTAGCCGGGTATTTGAAATTTTTGCAGAAAAAGAGACAATTTCTTATAACAATGTTTTGTTTTATTTTATTACGGAAGAGTGAAATATGTCAATAAGTCCCCTTAACTTATAGTACAATCAGTCACACAGTTAAACAATCTAGTTCTCATTAATTAATTAGGAACTAGTTCCATTATCCTGCCTTCGCTTTTCGGTAGAGTAAGCTGTTTATGATGAAAAGCTTCTGGGATGAATTTACTACGAGTGACGGCCCGAATGGAAATACCGTCTCAAGCATGCAACAATTTCGGAAATTTTAGTGCAAAGTCGAAGAAAATTGTTAATCGCGGTCTTTTTGGAACTAGGCTTGAACTTTGTTCAGATTCAGTTTGAGAAGACGATTTCGATAGCACTTCTTTTTTGCACGCAAAATTCTGTTTTTTGATCTTTGTTTTATTTACTTTATCTACTTTATATTTTAATAAAACACTTTTTGAAGAGCCTTTATAGGATAATATTTTTGGGCATATTGAACATTGTACTGATTCCTTATTCTGTATTTTTTTTTTTAATATTTCCGTACTCCAGAAACAGTATCTCCAACGTACTCCAACTATCCATTTTGCCTACGAAAACTCAACCATCGTTTAGTAAAATTTTACAGGTTATTCACTAGATACAATTTTTTATTTTTTATTAATAATATTTAATTCAATTACCTACCGTTCACCGAACAATATTTTAATCAAACCCAACGAAATAAAAACAAAATATGGTGACATAACCAAACCTAACCTCAAGTTTACTGCATTTTTGTAAAAAACGCCTTCTTTAGAGTAATTTTAATTGTTTGTAGTGTAAATTTGCTAATATTATTTTTATATTTTAGTAATAATTTTCCGAGAATTTTGATGATTTGTTTCATCAAAGTAGGTACCCGGGTCTGACAATGAAATAGTACCCGGGTAGTAAAAATTTCATATACCCGGGTATACCCGGATCCGGGTACCCGGGTAGAAAACCCTAGTCTGGGCTATACATTTTTCTAGGGCGGCGACTAGCGCTCTCTATTATTCCATATTCCTCATCATTTGGAAGATTAGAATATCCTGATACCAACAACTTGTGCTCTATGGTGTCAATACTAGTGTCAGGGTCTTGTACAAGCTGCAAGAGGGAAAGATTTGTCTTGATATTTGCCTTGAGATACCTCTTCCACCATCGTCTTCCAACTTCGTCCCAGATCCTGCGTTATTATTAATGCAATGTATTCCCAGATAATATAAATAAAGATTTATTTTATAGTATGCTACTGAGGTAGTTATTATTGGGTAGGCTAAAGCTCTCTGAAGATCAAAAGTTAGTATGTAAGCTTCATCAACCTTTTTCGAATTCTGAAAGTTTTCTCTTGCAGAATCTGCTTTTCGTTGATGAAGTTGTCTTTGGTTCTCAAACTCCTTGTTCACGTTTTCATCGTCAGCACCTTGTATTTTTAAATTAAAGTCATCACAAGTCTTGCAAGTGTCTTGCCGCGGTGACTGAAAATGGAGATTGTGTTGAATATTTTAATGTAATACTTTAATTTCTTAGGTTCAATAACAATTTTCTTTATAAAGGTCGTATATCTTACAGAATCACTAAAATCCTCTAAATCCATCAAAATAAACTATTGATACACTTAGAAATATTTTGTATCAATTTTATCACATAACGTATCACGTTTCAAATATTGGTCACAATAAAAATGAATCAACTTCGGACATACTTTACTATTAAAGTGACACTTGACTTACTTCACTTTTATAATTAATATTTAGAATATACAGAGTTTTAGTTCCCTGTAAAAACAAGAAACGCATTTTATAGGATTTTAATGCAACTATTGAAGTTGTTTCACTTTTATAATGAAAGATGAAAATATGACTAAATGTGTTACCATTAAGCAAAAAAATAAGTATTTTAAAAACATGAAGTTACAGCACTTTTACAATGTATTCTTTAGTTGACAACATGAACATTCACTGCATCGACTGTAGTCGAGTCCAGAGACAAGTATCTTTATCTCTAAAAGTTCTTCTTTATCTCTAAGTGATCATCCACGTTGACTCGCGGGCGCGGTGGCGGGCGCGGTCACGAAATATCAAACATATGGCGTAATATCGAAGTGTTCACGTACGAAACGCACGTGCGGTCTAAGTAGCGGGCAAGCTAGCGACAATATCAAACGCGTGAGATGTTCGTATGTGTTCACCTCGAACTAGCGGCGGAACGCGCAATTCACTCGCGACGTCAGTAAGTTCAACCAGTACGAACTTATCGCTAGAAACGATAGCATGTTTTCATCATGTCTTTCAATACAAAAGAGTTTATTAGTGCTGTTCAGCTTAGTATACTAACCAAAACTTAAACTTAGGTTAGTATACTAACCTAACCTGACAACAGGTCACGAACACGAACTCGCCAATGGTCAATGTGAACACGAACTCGCCACGTCTACTGCGCCCGCACCCGCCACCGCGTCCGCGCGTTCCAACGTGAACAAACGCTAATTGTAAGTGTTTGTTCATGTCGGAACGTGCGCGGTGGCGGGTGCAGGCGTTGTAGACGTGGCTAGTTAGTGTTCTCATTGGCCGCCAGGCGTTTGCGCGAGTGTGACCTGCTGTCAGGTGAGGTTATATTAGGTTAGGTTAGTATACTAACCTAAGTTTAAGTTTTGGTTAGTATACTAAGCTGAACAGCACTAATAAACTCTTCTGTATTGAAAGACATGATGAAAACATGCTATCGTTTCTAGTGATAAGTTCGTACTGGTTGAACTTACTGACGTCGCGAGTGAATCGCGCGTTCCGCCGCTAGTTCGACGTGAGCAGACACAAACATCTCACGCGTTTGATATTGCCGCGAGCGCGCCGCGCGCGCCAGTCGTTAGCTTGCCCGCTACTTAGACCGCACTTGCGTTTCGTACGTGAACACTTGGATATTACACCATATGTTTGATATTTCGTGAGCGCGCCCATTATATGCACATTTAAAAAATCGTTCGGCAGCATCCCAAGAAATTGACAATCGTTTTTGTTTTCTCTGTCAATTAATAACAATCGATTTTGACGAGTTGACAAAAAAATGCAATGAATTTGAAGAATTCTATCACGAAGACATTAATGCATATGAGCTCAAATCAGAATGTTTTTATTTAAGGGAGTATTTAAAGAACTTACAATTAGAAAAGGATTCAGCGGATTTGAGTATCTCAACGTTACATAAATTAATAAAGTCTGATAAATTAGGTTAGTATAAACTTAGGTTAGTATACTTACCTAACCCGACAACAGGTCACGAACACGAACTCGCCAATGGTCAATGTGAACACGAACTCGCCACGTCTACCGCGCCCGCACCCGCCACCGCGTCCGCGCGTTCCAACGTGAACAAACGCTAATTGTAAGTGTTTGTTCATGTTGGAACGTGCGGGCGCGGTGGCGGGTGCAGGCGTTGTAGACGAGCCAAGTTAGTGTTCTCATTGGCCGCCAGGCGTTTGCGCGAGTGTAACCTGCTGTCAGGTGAGGTTATATTAGGTTAGGTTAGTATACTAACCTAAGTTTAAGTTTTGGTTAGTATACTAAGCTGAACAGCACTAATAAACTCTTCTGTATTGAAAGACATGATGAAAACATGCTATCGTTTCTAGCGATAAGTTCGTACTGGTTGAACTTACTGACGTCGCGAGTGAATCGCGCGTTCCGCCGCTAATTCGACGTGAGCAGACACAAACATCTCACGCGTTTGATATTGCCGCGAGCGCGCCGCGCGCGCCAGTCGTTAGCTTGCCCGCTACTTAGACCGCACTTGCGTTTCGTACGTGAACACTTGGATATTACACCATATGTTTGATATTTCGTGAGCGCGCCCATTATATGCACATTTAAAAAATCGTTCGGCAGCATCCCAAGAAATTGACAATCGTTTTTGTTTTCTCTGTCAATTAATAACAATCGATTCTGACGAGTTGACAAAAAAATGCAATGAATTTGAAGAATTCTATCACGAAGACATTAATGCATATGAGCTCAAATCAGAATGTTTTTATTTAAGGGAGTATTTAAAGAACTTACAATTAGAAAAGGATTCAGCGGATTTGCGTATCTCAACGTTACATAAATTAATAAAGTCTGATAAATTAGAAGAAACTTTTCCAAATGTTGAAGTTGCTACAAGAATGTTCCTTTGCTTTATGATTACCAATTGTAGTGGAGGGGGATCATTTTCACAGCTAAACAAAATAAAAAATGAATTACGAACAACTATGTTACAAGAACGATTAACTAATTTGTCAATTATGTGCATAGAAAGTGATATTCTTAAAAAAATAGACTTTGAAGATATAATAGAAGATTTTTCACTACAGAAATCCCAAAAGAAACTATCGTAATCGTAACCATTTCAAACCAACAGCATATTTATCTAATTAATAACATATGTATATTTGATTTGTACCAATTAACCATAATAAATATAAGATCATAGCAGAAAAATGTTTTTGTCATTCACTTTTTTTACTTTCCAACAGGGGCCCAAATTCTTGTGGGCCCAAGAGCCGCGAAACCGCTCGAGAACCGCACAAAATCACGCGATTATAAACCGCGGCGGTTTAGCCGTAGTGCTGCCTAGGCCTTATGGAAAAAAATTCGAGCCCTGAAAAGAATTCTTGATAGTCTGTTGTACAAACACACCTCTATCTAGAGGGGAGTAAAATACTCCCTGGACCTGGACCGTATATAAATTCGTATCCATAAACTTAAAAGCGTCACCATAGTCTCAGCGACCGTCGCAGCCGCAAGATGACCACCGTTACAACGACAAACCCCATCGAAGCCCTCGTGGCAAAGTATTACGACCCCGATTACTTGGACACAGTGGACGACAGCGTCCTCGCCCAAATGATGGACTATATAACGCTACTGCTGAAGAAAAAATCCGCCGCCAAAGACACCACCGAAACCGCCGCCGAAGATTGCACCGAAACCACCGCCGAATATTCCACTGAAACCGCCGCCGAAGATTCCACCGAAACCACCGCCGAAGATTCCACCGAAAACGCCGCCGAAGATTACACCGAAAACGCCGCCGAAGATTACACCGAAAACGCCGCCGAAGATTACACCGAAAACGCCGCCGAAGATTCAACCGAAACTGCCGCCGAAGACTACACCGAAAACGCCGCCAAAGATTACATCGAAAACGCCGCCGAAGCTTACACCGAAAACGCCGCCGAAGATTCAACCGAAACTGCCGCCAAAGATTACACTGAAACCGCCGCCAAATGCCCGACTGAAACCGCCGCCAAATGCCCGACTGAAACCGCCGCCAAAAAGACCACCGTAACCGCCGCCGAAACGACAACCGTAGCCGCCCCCGGAGAGACACCTGACCACGCCCTGAAAAAGAAAACCACCGATGCCGCCCCCAAAAATACGACCGCAACCGCCGCCAAGAAAAGAACCGAAGCCCCCAGAAGAAACCGCCCGATGCGCAACCAGACCAAGAGAAAACTACCAACACAAATAAAACCAAGACAAAAAGACAAAGGACCGAGAATCAACTAGAAAACAAGACCCAGCCAAGCAGAACCTAACACAGCCCACCGAAGCAAACCAAGGAGGAAACGAAATGAAAAACTAAAATTTAAAAAAAAAAAAAAAAAAAACCGAAAGACAAACAAAAACCGACGACAACAACATACTAAATAACAAAACAACAACAGAAAACCAAAACTCACGACGGCGGAAGGACGGGCTCACGCCCAAAACCGCCTTTGAACAAAGGATCCCATACTTAAAAGCGTCATAGTCTCAGCGACCGTCGCAGCCAGAGACAAATATCTAAAGAGAGACTGGACACTGACTAATGAATTTCTGTGATAGATGTGAGCCACCTATGTTTCCTTCCTAGGAACTAATTATCAAAGGCGGGATTTATGAATGTTGTATTAAATATATACGGAAATATAATGTAATTCAAGTAGGGTGAAATTGAAAAACAATTGTTTAATTTTGTGTTAAACAATTGTTTAATTTTAAAAATATGTATTTACATTCTGACATTACATTACATTTCATTTACATTACATTACATTTACATTACATTTACATTACATTTACATTACAATTACATTACATTTACATTACATTTACATTACATTTACATTACATTTACATTACATTTACATTACATTTACATTACATTTACATTACATTTACATTACATTTACATTACATTTACATTACATTTACATTACATTTACATTACATTTACATTACATTTACATTACATTTACATTACATTTACATTACATTTACATTACATTTACATTACATTTACATTACATTTACATTACATTTACATTACATTTACATTACATTTACATTACATTTACATTACATTTACATTACATTTACATTACATTTACATTACATTTACATTACATTTACATTACATTTACATTACATTTACATTACATTTACATTACATTTACATTACATTTACATTACATTTACATTACATTTACATTACATTTACATTACATTTACATTACATTTACATTACATTTACATTACATTTACATTACATTTACATTATATTTACATTACATTTACATTACATTTACATTACATTTACATTACATTACATTACATTACATTACAAAAATATTAATAACATCCACCTTGGGACAACTTAATTAATTAAATCATACCTCGTATCATGAACACTAATGCATGATCAGCAATTTTATAACTACATTCTTCATTAAGTTGTTCTGAACCATCTACTTTCTGTGTGCCCCGATTGTAATACAAATTGGGTTTCAATGAAACTTCGTCGAACATTAATATACAAACTCTGTCTTGCTGGCTCATACTTTCCGAACTTTTATTTAAATAAGAAAATATTTGATTGTTTATCCCACATTTTAATGAAAAGTTTTGTAAAAATCGGTTTAGTGTTCAGGAAGATGGCATAGAGAAAAACTTACCCATTTGCCTGTATCCCCTCGGACTGCTCTTTTGTAATGCAATGTAAAATGATTTCTCATCACAGGTGTAAAGGCGTGCTTTGGATCGCTTATGCACATTCCGTAATTGACTGTGTATGAAAAGCTGCACCACTCGTGGCATTTTCTCTAATTTCTCCATGGCTTTCATAATCGAATTTGAAAATATGTCTGTTGAACCTTGAAATAATTTCTTGGCACAAGTACCATGTCTTCTTTTCATTGTTGCAATTAAATGTTTTGCTTTGACAAGCTCACGATAATATTTCCTTTTCTTAGGTGTTAAATTTACCATACGAGTTTGATCTATAATGTGCAGAATATTGTATGGCCATTTGTCGGGACTAGTGTCTAAAATGTGGCTTTTTAAATAAATTTATAACACAGAGACAAATATAATGTACCTGTCATTCCTATTTCTGGACTACATGTAGAAACATCTGGTGTGGTCTGAAGGTCTAGATGTGAAGGTCCAGGTAAAGCCTCTTGTAGTAAAAGATCTATATAGAAAACAATATTACAATGTAGATGTGCATAAAATATTAATAATTTTAAGACAAACATACCAGGTTTAACATTTAAAATCGTAGGGACAACATTGCGATTCAGTTTAATCTTGGCAGGTGTTTGGAAACACGAATCTTCAAAGTGTTTTCCACAAATTTTGTAATGCACACGGGTGGTTAGAGGTTTCTGTACAACATCTAGTATATTCATATTACTTGTCCATATTTCCAACAATTCCAAATTTGTAGATAAACAAAAGAACCTTAGGTGATGGTGAACCATACTACTACTTTCACAACCAGGAACTATACATTTCAAATTCATTGTCTAAAAAGTGGCATATAGTGCGTCTTTTAGATAGTTCTGATAATAAACAAAGTTCTGATAATATGCAAAGCTTTTAGGTAGTTCTGATAATAAACAAAGCATTTTCTTTATGATAATATTAAGTGAAACATGCACTTACCTTTCAATTTGAATTATAAAATGTTGGAGAATTTTAAGGAATTAAATTACCAATATCTTGCAGAGACAATGTATTAGTGGCTAGTGCAGGCAGAAAAAGAGAGAGTCCATAACTTCGTTTTGGGTGTATATATCTTCTTAAATAAACAACACATGTTCCAATCCCCCAACACATGTTTCAAATCTGAAGGGTAGTTCTAGGAAAGGCCAAATCTACAACTTGTTACCCTGGCTGCAAATACGCGTTGCCTGCATATATAGCAGTTCGGAAAAACCGACGAAAACAAATAAAATTCAGAAACAATATAATGTTGCGAACTGGTAATTTGGTATGGTGCTGCTCCAGGATCAGGACAATGGATGAATTAATTACACGCAAATATGTCCTTTATATGTAATTAAATACTACTTATCTGCTAATATCTTACAATATGTACAACTAATCGCTAACTTATTACAATAATTACTAACTAACTTAAAAATAATAAATAATAAACAATACACTTAATTCTACGAAACTTATGGTCGAAACCCGGAATTTACTTCAACGAAAATACGGAGGTTCGTCTTCAAAACTCAAATTACTCTCTTGCTAGCTCAATTCTGACTGCCCCTTTATAACTTCCCCTCTACCTCATCACCTCGGTCTTGGTGTGAGTCCTCCCCTAATCTTTATGGAAAATTTCCAAAACTCATAAAACAAAATCCTCTCGGCGTCTCGGCACGATCCCTAAGTTCGAGCGTCTGCCCGCATGATTTAGATAAAGCAGACTAATGGTCCTAAATAAACAAAAACTAATCGGGTGTCACTTAGTTTTCTTTGCCGACTCGTGAGAAACTGAAATTCTTTGAAACCAAAATAGCGAGATCACAACAATAACCAATGAATATGCATGGACATAGGAATAATATATTCCTATATTATTCCTAGACATAGGAATAATATATTCCTATATTATTCCTATGCCCATGCGAATTCTGACACGATGGCGAGTTAAACAATAAACTTTAGATATGTGTATGCATGGTAATCTAAACAACACTAAATAATTTTAAATTTCCGTGCCCAGTGCCATCTATAAATCCTTCCAATACATTACAACTTCTATCACAAGGTCACCCATAAGAGTGTCACCCCCCTGGTCGCAGCTGCAACATGTCAACCTGTACTCCGACAACCCTCAACGAAGCCGCGCAAAAGTACCTCGACCCAGGCTACCTGGATACCCTGGACGACAACGTTATAGAGGAAATGATTCTCTACATAATGAAAAGGAAGAAGAACACCGAAATCGCCGCCGAAAAAAACACCGCAACCGCTACAGAAGATTCCACCGAAACCGCCGTCGAATACCCAACTGAAACCGCCGCCAAGAAGACCACCGTAACCGCCGCCGAAGATTTCACCGAAGCCGCCGAACATTTCACCGAAGCCGCCGAAGATTTCACCGAAGCCGCCGAAGATTCCACCGAAGCCGCCGAAGATACCATCGAAACCGCCGAAGATACCACCGAAACCGCCGCCGAAGATTACACCGAAACCGCCGCCGAATACCCCACTGAATCCGCCGCCAAGAAGACCACCGTAACCGCCACCGAAGATTCCACCGATGCCGCCCCCAAAAATTCAACCACCGACGCCGCCCCCAAAAATACGACCGAAGCCGCCGCCAAGAATGCAGCAAGAATGCGCAACTTGACCAAGAGGAAGAGAAAACTACCGACACAAATAAAATCAAGACAAAAAGACAAAGGACCAAGAATAAACTTAGGAAACAAGACCCACCCGCAGCCAAGCAGAACCTAACATAGCCCACCGAAGCAAACCAAGGAGGAAACGAAATGAAAAACTAAAATTTAAAAAAAAAAAGAAAAACAAACAAAAACCGACGACAACAACAGACTAAATAACAAAACAACAACAGAAAAACAAAACTCACGACGGCGGAAGGACGGGCTCACGCCCAAAACCGCCATTGAACAAAGGATCCCATACTACTTAAAAGCGTAAGTAGTAAACAAACCTCGTCGAAATGAGGTTTAAAACGCTAGGTGATAAAAACCTAGCGTTTTAAACTTCGTTTCGACGAGGTTTGTTTACTACCTACGCTTTGAAGTTTATGGCCTATCCATCAATTTTCAGTATTGTTTCCCTATTCATATATGCAAATTTTTACTTATCCATTTATCATGTTTATTCAATTTTGTAACGAGAAAATAGGAGGGTTGGCAAAAAAGTTGGCTAAACTGTAACTTGACATTTTTCCACAGCGCCATCTGAGTTTACAGTCGTAAGTTCAGTTATGTCAATAGCATTTGGTAGATATATAGTTTTTATCTAGTATATATTCCTTAGATATAGAAGATAAACATTATAAAGTCATAAGTAGATAAACATTGGTAAAATATAGGTTTTTTTATAATAACAAACAGTTATTATAAAAAAGATATATTAAAACTAACATATTTATGTCTTTGTAGGTTACCATAATAAAGAATATAATTTATCCCAAATACTTTTCAAAAAGCTACTGAAATGGATTTAGCAAAATCACTGTTTCGTGATCATAGAGATCATGAAGGCTATGTTGGCAAAGAAGACAATAATGTGAATTCCAATGAATTACTGAAAAATTGTTTAAAAATGTATCGTGTTTTAGAAACGAGAATTTGAGATGGTGATATCTGAAAATGCAGACATTGCACTTGAAAAGAATTTTAATGATGGATCCTTTGATGATAAATTGACACCTAGTCCTGGAAGTCCATTTTCAGCTTTAACTCCTTCTATGTGGCCACAAGAAATCATGGCAAACAATTGTGTTACAGCAGATGATGATCCTAATTCACAACCTGAATATAGGTAATTTTTTTCCTTAAGATTAATTTAAAGAATCTTCTTTTCATTTTTGATGTATTCTTATTATAAAGTGACCACATTTTCATTGAGACAAAGTGGGACAATTGGGATGAAATGAGAATAATAATTTAGTTATAGCAGACCAATAATTATATAATTTAGTTATAGCAGACCTGTCTAGGGGTGACAACCCCGAATAATAAGCATCCCAAGCTAACAACTTGGGTAGTATCTTGGACAGTGGCTCCACACTGTCCCATGAAGAATATTCTTCAACTGAGCATGGGAGAAAATTTTGCCAAATGCACTACCCCAGGGGGTAACCAATCCACCGTCACCTATGGTGACATAAGCGGACCTTCAGATTCTGGGAAGTCCGCACCAACATGCTTTAAGGATGAGTTGGAGCATCCTGAAATCACCAGACGTAAATCAGACCAAGACGGCAAAGCTTCTCCGCAACAGTTAATTCTAACTGACTGCTAAAAGTTGGTAAATTGAAACATCTGTCTGATTCACTTACACGACACAACATACTGATAGCAGTACAGGAAAACATATTTACAGAAGAACATGTCTTCGAGTCCCAAGGACTACAGAACTACAGAATCCTTAAAGAAAAAGTGGGTCAGCGTGTAATGAAGAACGTACCCCACTTAGGTACAGGATTTATAATCAGTCGCAGACTACTGGATTCAGTCATCGACTTTACCTTCCCGAGCAGTTGTGTGTCCATCCTCTCTCTCAAATATGCAAACAAGGGCTATAGTCAATGTACATGCCCCAATCAACCAGGACAACAGAAGCAATCCAGAAAGAACTGATAAATTTTCGGAAGACTTAGAAGATATAAAACTCTAAACTTCCAGAGAAACACACCGTCATACTGCTTGGTGACTTCAATGCTCAATTGGGAAGAGAGAAAAAATACAGTGGGCAATTATCCGGCGCATAAGCGAACCAACCGCAACGGAGAACGATTGGTGGATCTGTGTAGGACATTTGTGGTGCTCATTAAGTCTACAGCCTTCAAACACTTGCCAAGGAGGCAGAAGACTTGGATTTCAACTAATACCAACCTGGGTGAATTCAAGATATATCATGTGGCCATTTCACAAAAATCTCAAAAGGAAATACATAAAGTGAAGGTACTAAGAAGCGCCAATCTGGACTCAGACCAGGGCAAACTGGCTTTTAATGACAAGGGCAACTACCACCTTTTAGCTCAGTACTTTAAAAATCTACTCAACTTTAAACCACCCAACGAAGACTTCGACTATAAACAAACCTCACCAAACCGAACTCGCTGCCCCATTCATTGGAAGAAGTTGGCCAGATAATTCAACGTCTTAAGAATAATAAGGCAGCTGGAGAAGACTCTATCCTTGCTGAACTGTGGAAAGGTGCTGAAAGCAATACTGTGCACAAGGTAACCGAGATCATCCAGGACATCTGGGAAACAAAGAAATTACCACCTGATGGCTCTGATCCATCTGCTTCACAAAAGGGAGGTTTTGCTGATCTTAACAACTACCATGGAATTTCTCTCGTCCCGGTAACATACAAGATTCTCTCCAAGGTGTTACAAACAAGGGCAGAAAATCAGCTCTATAATCAACTGGGAGAAAATCAGGGAGGCTTCAGGAAGACCCGATCCTGTCTTGAACAGATCCTCAATCTTAAAATTGTACTTGCATACTCCCAAGATGAGAAACCACAAGGTGGTTGTCACCTTTGTTGATTTTAGGAAGGCCTACGATTCCATTGATAGTGAAACACTTAACAAAGTACTACAGGTACTAGGGCTAGACAACAAAACCTGCAGACTGATCCTAGAAACCTTGACCAACAGCTATTCCAAGGTTAAATTTAGAGGCGAGATCTCAGAAAGCTTCAAAATAAAAAGTGGGGTGAGACAAGGAGATGGACTTTCCCCACTTCTCTTCAACTGTGTTCTTGAAAAGGTTATGAGAGAATGGCACAAGGAACTGATCAACTTGGGTGTTCAGAGTGGTATCTACCTGGGACGTAAGAACGATAGACTGGTTGTAGATTGCCTGGCCGTTGCAGATGACATGGCACTGATTGCTGATTCTCTTGAGATGGCAACAATGCAGGTAAATTGCCTCGTAAAACAGGCTGCCAAAGTGGGTCTTCAAGTGTCGCTGGAGAAAACAGAATTTTTCACCAACATCAAAGAAGCAAACAGAGAGATGTTACTAGAGCAGGGAAACATCAAGAGGACTGAGTAATTTAAGTATTTTGGCGAATGGATTGAACCCAACTTATCAGAAAGAGCATCATTATCTATGAGAGTCAACAAGTTAGAACTAGCCTATCTACGGACTAAGAACACCTACAACAAGAAATGCTTGTCATGTAACCTGAAACTTAAGCACTACACATTAGTCTTACGACCAGAAGCCATGGAGGGTCTTTCCCTGAACCGAAGAGGTCTGGTAGAGAAATTGGAAATTAGAGAGAGGAGAATACTCGGGAAGATGCTAGGCCCAGGAAAAGAAGATGGGGAATTTCGAAGGCGACATAACTCTGAGCTCTAGGAACATATTGAGAGGCTCTCTGACTGTGCACGGAAAAGGAGGGTAGCTTTCTATGGTTACGTTGCAAGATTGCATCTAAACCGACTAAACAACCATCTGTTCACCCTCTGGCAAAACAAGAAGGTTTTTAAGAAGGCAACAAGAACAAGAAGGTTTGACAGAAACTGAGAAGAATTTTAAAGAACTGGGAATAACAGATATCCCAAACAGACAGTCTGTGAGACGCACCCTGAAGGAAGTCCGTGGATTTCAGAAAAAACCCTGAAGGAAGGTACCCCCTGCACAGAAGAGAGAAAGGAGTTACACTGGCTGAACATGCGACAATGCTGGGCAAAGATCAAAGCCCAACAGTTGAACAAGCATGGTCTAAAGTAGGCCTATTTGAAACAAGAAGAAGAAAAAAACCAATAATTCAAAAAAATATATTTTTTATGTATATTTACAATAAAGTTTACAAACGTTGATTTATGTGACGTCTGTTAGCATGTTATTGTTTTCAAGAATATCCATTTGATATTCTTTTGACTCAGAATTTTTTTGACCCAGCCTGCTCAACAGAAGTTTCGATACGTAACGATTCAGTCAATTATTTATATAAAAGTTTTATCAAAACCCATTACCTATATTCAGGCAATAACTTTTTCTATTTTGCGTCTGTAATGGACTCATAACAGTACTCATATGCAGCAATTTTCTCAATATGTATCGGCGATTTTTTTATTTAGAAATGGCATAAAAGGGCACAAAATATGGAAAATACTATAGAAAAACTCGTTCGTAAGGCGTTTTCAGCACTTGTCCATTAGAAAAACCAAACTTGGACGCGTGCTGTAAAATCTTTAATATACCGTTACATAATATCATGAATTAATCAAATGATCTTAGGAATTCGTGCCTTTAATTACCATGTTGTACAGTGGTACCTCAACTTGCGAGTATCCCAACGAGTTTTCCGAGATACGATAAATAAGATTCAGTTATTCCGTTCAGCCATTCTGCCCCACCTCTGTCGGCATCTTCAAGTGCTCAAACATATTGATCATGTAATCATATTTACACTTCTCTCCTATAAATATCCTATAAATTTAAATGTTTAGTTTTAAAGTGTTATTTTAGGTTTGATGAGTTTGGATTTCGTGTTGATGAAGAAGATGGTCCAGAACAAAGTTCGAATAAGTTACTAGGAATACCATTAATTGAGGATGCTCAACACAGGTTATAATTTATGAAAATATTTTAAAATTGCTAATAGTTAATCAAGTTTGTGTAAGTAGATTAAAGTGGGTGGCTCATTTAGAATTCTCACACAACAAAGAAATATCGGATTTAACATGGGATAAAGTCAAAGTAAGATTACCAAGAACAGAAAAATTACGAACTATGGTTAGAAATGGAATTCCACATTCATTACGGGCACAAATGTGGATGAGAATGTCAGGTGAAAAATAAATGCTTTTTATATCTTAAATACTAGCCAAAATATGTTTGAAGGTGCATTGCAGAAGAAACAAAATTCGGAACTGAGTTACAAAGAAATCGTTAAAATGTCCGATAATGATTCTTTAATGACTTCAAAACAAATTGAAAAAGATTTGCTGCACACAATGTCAACAAACGCATGTTTCAGTAATATTAATAGTACAGGAGTTCCAAGGTTACGAAGAATTTTAAGAGGAATTGCATGGTTATATCCAGATATAGGGTTCGTAAATATTTCATAAACTGGTTAAAAGACGATTTTTCCATTTTAAATTGTGAAACTTAGAAAAATAGATCTGAAAAAATATATAATGAACTAATACGGTTAATACAACTAATACCGATCATATATGAATAGCATATTCTTGACAAATTCTCACAAAAATAACATAAATTAAAAATAACTGCTTAATGGTAACTCTGCTTAATGCTTAGGCATTGTGTAGTAGTTCATAATCACTTCTTTAGAGTTTTTGAGGAGTGTGTAAAAATATTTAGTACATAAATAATAAGTACAGTATAATCTTGATAATTCGGCGGTTGGTTAATTCGACACTTTCAGTAATCCGGCGCTCTGGGGAAACACGTGTCTTTTCTTTACGCTGCCGCGCGCCGGATATAAACCTCGCGCACAGAAGAAATAAAGTCAAAAATAACACCATCCAGTGTTCTTGGAAGAAGGTCTGGCCAACACACCCTACTTTTTACTCTGAAAACTTGATTGACGATTGTGATCAAGCTAACTCCACCATGGGCGTAGCCAGGGGGGGGGGTGTCGGCGTATCAAGATTATGCTGTATATCATTCCTTAAAAGAGGGATATAATCATATTAACACTACTAACAAATATAGAAATTATCGATATTAAATTAATATTTCTATTAAGAGGTACATTGCTTTGGCACTTGCAATTACAATACTGACCATACATCTTCTACAATGTATTTCTCATAAAAATGTATTTCTCATAAAAAAAACACCTTACAAAAACTATAGACGAACTTCAGACTCTCACCAACAATACTTCTTCTTCTTATTTTAGGCAGCATAGCCTGTATCCTGACACTTCTCCTGTGACATAGAAGTCCAACTGTCTTTCCACCTTTTGGGAGGTCTCTTGGTTTGCCGTCTCTGACGATTTTCGCAATTCTGTGCTCATCCATTTTCGCGATGTTCGATCCATATTCTTTTGCTTTTCCGAAAGCAGCGTACAACGTCTTCCACCCCAAATTTCTTTCTGGTTTCGGAGTTTCGTGTTCAATCCCGAAGTGTGTGTTCACTAATGGCTCTTAGCGTTTGCATCTCTGTTGTTCTAAAAGCGTGTTTGGAAATTGACGTGACAGCTCGGGTTTCTGCCGCATACGTTAGATGGGACGTATGGAAGCCTTGTATATCCGAGTTTTGCTAGGTATTGATAGCATGTTGTTCTTCCATATAGCGTGGCGCAAGAATCCTGATACCTTTGCAGCTTTGTTTACATGGTGTTTGATGTCTTGTTGCAGGTTTTCCGAACTGGATAGTCTGAATTCCTAGGAAATCGAATGACATCATTTATTCAATAATTTCATCGTTGTTTATAATCTTGCATCTCGTGGGTTCTTTGCTTATTGTCATGCTTTATATTTTCTTGTTGGAGATTTTCATATTGTACTTCGTCGCTACTCTGTTGAATTCGTGAATTCTCACTGTCCGCAAATAGAGTGGCAGCGTCTACGTTATAAAGTATCGGGCTAAGGCTGTCGCCCTTGATTCCCGTGCCCGTTTGGATTGACTGTGTGAGTTTGTTTTTAAGTTGTATCCTTGTTGAGTTTCCGATGTTTAGTAACTTTATTACTCTTATCAGTTTGATTTGTACCCCTTTTTCTTTTGAGTGTTGATGACTTTGGCTAGCTTTACCCTGTCGAACGCTTGTGTCAGGTCTAAGAAGCAGATGAAGAAAGGTGTATTAAAGTCGAGGGCCTTATCAATTAGTTGTATTATGAAGATCGCGTCTGTTATGGATCTGTTTTCCTAAAGCCTTGCTGTTCTTCAATTAGGGGTATGGTTTCATGCAGGATCTCCGCTAGTATGCTGGTGAATATTTTCATGATGTTGTTTAATATAGTGATGCCTCTATAGTTTGACGGATCCTCTTTACTTCCTTTTTTTATATATAGGAATCGTGATGCCTGTTTTCCAGGTATTTGGGACAGCTTCGTATTTGATGATTTTATTATGTACTTTCCCCAATTCTTCTCTTAGAGTAGTACCCTCATACCATCTCTTCTCAGTACCATCTCTTGATGAGTTCATTTCTGATACCCTCTTCGTCCGTTGCTTTACGATTTTTCAGCCTTTTCACTACTCGTGTTATTCGATCTTCGTCAATTTATAAGTGTGAGTCATTGGTTTCAGGTCACTCTGGCTGTTCGTTGATATCGTGCTCACGGTATAGTTGCTTAAAGTGTTCCATCCATAGTAGTGTGTTCGCTAATCTCACTTTTCATTGATCGTATAGTCTTCCATGTGCGTTTTTGTCCTCCATAGATATCTCTCTCCATTTCGTTACTGAATTCCTCCCAAAATTCTTTCTTGATTATACGTATTGTGTTGTTAGATTTGTTTCTGAGTTGTTTGTAGCGCCGGATCGTCTCTGGTGACGGGTTGTTTCAAAATTGTATGTATGCCTTCCTCTTTTCGGCAGCTACTGCTTTGACTTCTAGTGCGTACCATGGTTTGGCTCGTTTACGATGTGTCGTTTTCACTATTCTGGCCCACAGCTTCTGCGGCTGCCTTTTTGTTAGTAGGGAAAGTTGTTTCCTTCTTGACCCGCTGCCTTATGGAGATTTACATGTAAACCTAGAACCGCTTTTCTTATGGGAAGTTACATGTAAATCTAGCCCCCGCAACCTTATGGGAAATGCTGTACAAACTAGTTCTGAACGTGGCCGAGCGTGTATGTGTAGATGGCGCTAGGGAAGGGGTACCGATACATTAGAGGTTGATTCAAATGGGTACTTTTTGGAGCTGCGCATGCGTGAGATTTGAACACGTCACTTCATATATTTCCTGTTTGAATTTAGTTTGAACGACACTACTATGAAGTTTGTCTCTGTTTCGGCAAATACCCCACAGCCACTCACATGGAGTCTTATGAACCCCTCACAACTCATTAAGGTGAGGTATTATGGTATTCAATATTGCGGTTTTTATATTACATCTTACATCTTTTTTCCTAGTCACACACTTTTAAATTATTTTGCATCTCTCCCTTTTAATCGGGTAAGCGATTTTGCTACCATGTGCAAAATTTGAAGGTCAATTTTACTATTTTTACGCCGATGTGTAAAACAGAGCAATTCCAAAAATTATGACTCATCCAGACAACATCAAACACTCCTGGGGAGTTGCTTACGAAATTGCAACTAGACAGCTAAAGCTCCGGAGTTCAAACATGTATCCGCACCCTGACTTGATAGAGGAAATTGTCCGTGCCCTATTCCCAATCCACCCGGCACGGATTTGGGAGAAACCGATGTGCAGTGAAGTCTTGGAATTTACAACCGAAGAACTCGTAGTGGTAAGTGATCGACTTAACAAAGGCAGAGCACCTGGGCCGGACATGATTCCTTCCGAAATCATTAAAGCTACTTGCAATGATGTAACCTAATACATCCTAAGCGTCATGAATAGGACCCTACAAGAAGGTGTTTTCCCACAGATCGGTAAAAAGGCCAGGCTGATACTGTTAAGGAAGCAACATCGTTCAGGCCCTTATGCTTGATGGACACTTTAGGTAAACTACTGGAGCAGCTACTGCTGCAAAGAATTAAAAGAGAACTAAAGACCGGTAAAGATCTCGCTAAGAACAAGTACGGTTTTAGGGAAGGGTGATCTACAATTGACGCTCTCAACAAAGTTGTGGCCATTGCAGACGCCGCAAAAAAGAAGAAAATGTGCTTTAATTACGCTGGTGTGCGCAACGCGTTTAACTCTGCCGCTGGCAAGACATTTTAGAGGAAGTCATGCAACACAGCTTTCCGCCATACCTGATAGCGGTAATAGATATTTACCTATCCGAAAGGACAATTGTCATCGAAACAGACAGCTACCGCTCTACAATAAGATTCATAGCGGTGTTCCACAGTGATTAGCCATGGGCCCAACGTTAAAAACATAGTGTACGATGGGGTTCTCAGACTCAAGATGCCAGGAGTAGAGACTGTTGGCTTCGCAGACGATCTTGCCCTGGTGGTATGCGACAGAACCGAGGATGAGCTAAAGCGGATGGCAAATGCAGCATTGTTACTAACAGACAAATGGATGGAATGTAAACAGCTCAAGCTGGTACCTGAAAGAACGGAGACAGATTTATTAACTGGCATGAGAAGAATTTTCGACGTATCTTTGAAACTTAGAGACGGTACTATCATACCAAAGGGGGCGGGGGCCATATGGTATTTCGGCCTAATTATAGATAAAAACCTGTCATTCATGGACAAGAGACCTGTCAAGAGGACAGCGTGTTGCACACCATCTACATTATATAGTAGGTGGGACACAGAGAGGAATACCCTACCAAAGGACCTAGAATCCAGATTCACTATACCCTTCATGTTCACCCCTAATCAGCATGACTGTATAGGGGAAGTAAGGTATATCATAGACAACATTGTAAAACAACCGGCATCTTGAAGTTGACCACTTGCCAAGTTAACCCACGGGTGCTTGCTAAGTACCCGTGATAAAAGCGGATCTAGGTTTTACATGTAAATATCCATAAGGCGGCGGGTCTAGAAGGTTATTTCCCTACTGATGTTGGTTAGGACTTTTCCCCATGCATCTTCAACTGATTGATTGCTTGTAATTGGTTGCCAGTTTATTTGTTTTTTTTTATGCGGTTCTGGTATAGCTGCTGTGTGCTGTGGTTCTCGACCTTCACAAACAAAATCTTGTGATTTAACCAAAGGAGAGTTTCCAACAATACACTGAAATTCAGTAGGGACGCCAAAATATGAAGGACAAAGATATTTCTGAAAAGCAACTGTTGCCAAAGGAAACTTAGTAATCTTAGACCCAAGGAAATCTAGTAATCTTTATTAAAATGAAAATTCTAAAATTTATAAATTCCTTTGCTTACTGCTAAACTCTTGACCAGAGATGGATATGCAATTTCGGGTCTGGATACAGATACGGCTATAGGAATAATATTATTCCGGATACGGTTACGGATATGATTTTTTTTCGGATTATCCGTTAGTTTCGGATAGTTTCGGTTACGGATATCAGATTTCTAAGAAATTGTAAAAGTAGAAAACTAATTTGTAAATAATTTGATTTTATTTCTATGTTATTATTTGTACTACCTACAATCATATGTCATACAAGATATACTCATAAGTACTACAATATAAGTAGGTACTACAATTATATGTCATATAAGTAATTATTATTTTTAAGTTTTATCTACGTAAAAATGCGAAATCATAATTATAATAAACGAAAACAACATTATTGTTTTTTTCTCTTAAGTTAAGTTCGGCCAAGTGCGCGCACGGGGTAAGTACGAGTTTGAGCTCCAGGACTCTAAGTATTATTTTAAACTTGGCGCTAAAGTTTTGCATTCGTAGAAAATTTTCTTATTGTGGCAGCTATGTAATTGATTCGTACGCCTGAGCAAGAAAACAAAAAGTGCTGACATGAAAGTGGTACCCAGTGTTTGAGGACCAACAGAACAGTTAGGAAGGTATTTTTTATCCTAAATTATTTCCTCAATCTTACTTATTTACTTACTCCTCGGCGCTACAGCCCATGAAGGGCCTTGGCCTCTTTGACGATCGTAGCCCAATCCTGGCGATCTTCAGCTCGTTTCCTCCATCTTCTGATTCCCATCTTTCGTAAGTCATCCTCTACATCATCCAGCCATCGTTTCCGTGGTCTTCCTTTGCACCTTCTGCCACCTGGGTTTCCTCTGTGTACCTTCTTGACAGACCTGTCATCTGGCATTTGCTCTACATGGCCCAACCATCTTAGTCTATTACTCTTTATTTCCAAAACTATTTCAGCATGACCGTATAGTTCCTCCAATTCCCTATTTTTCCGTATTCTCCATTGCCCTGCGTCATTCACTGCCCCAAAAATCTTTCTTAATATTTTCCTTTCCCATCTTCTCAAACATTCCTCTTCTGCCACCCTCATTGTCCATGTTTCTGAGCCATACATTACCACCGGCCTTATAACCGTTCGATAGACAGTTATCTTCGATTTTCTGCTCAGGCTATGTGACTTGAGAATCTTAATCAGGGCCCAGTATGCTCTGTTTCCCGCTGCAATCCTTGCTTTTATTTCTTCACTTATGCTGTTATCATTAGTTACCAACACTCCCAAGTACTTAAACTTCTCACAACTCTCATAGTTGACTCCATTCAACTTTATGAGTTTGTCTTTCACCCCTGTGTTTCTCCTGGAAGAGAAGATATACTGAGTTTTGGCGCCGTTCACTCGAAGCCCCAATTCTTCTGCCTCCTTTTCTAACCTACACAACCCATCTCCTTAAATCCAGCTCTTTAAATCTTCGAGACAGCATACACACATCATCCCCATACGCCAAATTGTGGTTCATGCGGTTAAACAGAGTACCACATGGGTTGTTGGTCTCCACTTTTCTCATCACTCTCTCAAGTACTATGTTGAAAAGTAGTGTGGATAATACATCGCCCTGTCTTAACACTTGGTTGACTTCAAATTCCTTCGTAAGTTTTCCTTCTACTTTAACTTGGCATTTCGTTCTGTTGAGGGTCATTTGTATCAGACGTATTAGCTTATATGGACACTCCATATCCATCAGAGTCTGATACAGCTGTTTTCTTTTCACGCTATCATAAGCCTGTCTGAAGTCCACAAAAAGCTGATGTATATCCACATTATACTCGTAGCATTTCTCCATTATTTGCCTTATCGCGAAGATATGGTCGGTCGTTGATCTACCCTGTCGAAAACCACACTGATAATCTCCTAGAATCTCTTCTGCAAAAGAAGTGTCTCATAGCAATGACTTTGGCTAAGACTTTGTACACAACACTGAGTAAAGCTATGCCACGGTAGTTTTCACATTTTGCTTTGTCCTTCTTCTTATGAATTGGGCAAATAATGGCCAAGTTCCACTCCTCCACAGAAAAGTGGAGACCAACAACCCAGGTGGTACTCTGTTTAACCGCATGAACCACAATTTGGCGTATGCGGATGATGTGTGTATGCTGTCTCGAAGATTTAAAGAGCTGGAAGATGGGTTGTGTAGGTTAGAAAAGGAGGCAGAAGAATTGGGGCTTCGAGTGAACGGCGCCAAAACTCAGTATATCTTCTCTTCCAGGAGAAACACAGCGGTGAAAGACAAACTCATAAAGTTGAATGGAGTCAACTATGAGAGTTGTGAGAAGTTTAAGTACTTGGGAGTGTCGGCATCACTTCTTTTTCCTATACTTCGACGATTAGCTGATGGACAAGACGTGTCAATTGTTCCCCCCCCACCCTTAATCATCTCTGCTGAAATGTTTTCGCTTCCTGGGGCCTTATTCTTCAAGATTTTGATTGCCAATCTGACTTCCTCTATTGTAGGTGTGGGTACAGGCATTTCGTCCTGGCTAACACTGTGCCACGGCTGGCCATTGTCGGTTTCCGTTTGTTCCGATGCTACAATCTCTATTGTTGCATTCAGCAGTTCGCTGAAATACTCAGCCCACCGGTCTAGAATCTGTTCTTCTCCTCCTATTAAATTTACTTCTTTATCTCTGCAGAACACAGCACGTGGTTGGAAACCTTCAGCTCCTGAATTCTTTTATAGAATTTCCTTACCACCTGGGTGTCCTCTAGTTCAGTAATCCATTTCTTCTCTGATTCTCGTTTCTTTCTTCTACAGATTTTGTCTGCCTCCTTTCTTTTGTTCTTGAATTCTTCTGTATTATACCTAGTAGTATTTCCTCAATCAGTTTATTATGTAAATTTTGATTTACTATACCATAATTGTTTTAAAATTAGTGAGTCTAAATGTCTAAAACTCTTTCTACTTTAATTTGAGAGGTAGGCTCGCACTTGCCCCGACATTTTCTGTCTGTGGGGTAAATGCGTGTTTGAGCTGAATAAAAAATACTGATGTGAGTACTCATGCAATGAGTTCTTAAGTATTTCTTTACATTCAGAGAAATGGTTCGTTCTTATGTGAGAAAAACTGAAAGGGGTCAATCTTACACCCCCAGAACTCTACATACAGCCCTGGTAATGTGGGAAATCAAAATAAAACAATTAGAGGGGCAGCAAAGCATTATGGAATTCCAGAAACAACTTTAAGGGACCATTTGAAAGGACGCAGAGGGAATAAAAGCCAGAATCAAGGTCGAGGGACTTATATTCCTATGGATAAGGAAATTCAACTTGCGGATGGACTAAAAACAATGGAGAGATGGGGGTATGGGGGCTATAGCGAGATTTTAGAAAGCTTTGAAATAGAAACTGGAGTGAGACAAGGAGATGCACTTTCCCCACTTCTCTTCAACTGTGTCCTTGAAAAGGTTATGAGAGAATGGCGCAAGGAACTGATCAATTTGGGTGTTCAGAGTGGTATCTACCTGGGACGTAAGAACGATGGCCTGGTTGTAGATTGCATGGCCTTTGCAGATGACGTGGCACTGTTTGCTGATTCTCTTGAGATGGTAACATTGCAGGTAAATTGCCTCAGAAAACAGGCTTCCAAAGTGGGTCTTCAAGTGTCGCTGGAGAAAACAGAATTCTTCACCAACATTAGAGACGCAAACATAGGGATTTTACTATAGCAGGGAAACCCCAAGAGAATTGATAAATTTAAGTATCTCGGCGAATGGATTGAACCCAACTTATCAGAAAGAGCATCATTATCCACGAGAGTCAGCAAGTTAGAACTAGCCTATTGACTGACTAAGAACACTTACAACTAGAAATGCCTGTCACGCAACCTGAAACTTAAGCACTACACATCAGTCTTACGACCAGAAGCCCTGTATGCCATGGAGTGTCTTTCCTTGAACCGAAGAGGTCTGGTAGAGAAATTGTAAATCAGAGAGAGGAGAGGAGGGTAGGCCCGGTAAAGGAGGATGGGGAATTCCGAAGGCGTCATAACTCTGAGCTCTACGATTATATTGAGATGCTTTCTGACTGTGCAAGGAAAAGAAGGGTAGCTTTCTTTGGCCACGTTGCAAGATTGCCTCCAAACCTACTAACCAACCGTCTGTTCACCTTCGGACAAAACAAGAAGGTTCGTACCACTTGGTTGACAGAAACTGAGAAGGATATTAAAAAACTGGGAATAACAGATCTTGAAAACAGACAGTCTGTGAGGCGCGCCCTAAAGGAAGTCCGTGTATTTCAGGAAAAACCCCGAAGGAAAGGTACTCCCTGGACAGAAGAGAGAAAGGAGTTACACCTGTGGAAGATGCGACAATACTGGGCAAAGAACCAAGGCTCAACAGAACAAGCGTGGTCCAAAGTAGGCTCTTTCGAAACAAGAAGAAGAAAAAAAAACAAGTCTATCTTTTTGAATTTACTTGGTTGGCCAATCAATAGTGCAAAGCCTATGGCCAGCTACGGTCCTTTCCCAAATTCATTTTAAGCCTATCCGTGCATCAAATTTAAAAATTTTTGGAGGATTTATTTCAGGATGAAATGCTGATTCTACATAACTACCCCACCCATATAAACATAATAGTATAAGGGGGAACTGAGCCGAACTCGCACTTACCCCACTTTGCCGGGGAAGTGCGCGCCCTGTACACATCTAACAAAAAAAATAATTATCGTTATTCCATTTATAGTTTCATATTTTTGCTTCTCGATCCAAGAAGAACAATGTTTAAAGGCTTCATTCGAAAATGTACTATTGAAAAAGGCGCGCGCACTTGGCCGAACTTACCTTATATAATTTCTATTAGATATTGTATCTATATATTTAATATCTTAAAATTATCCGAAATTATTCGAAACTTTTATATCGGATTCGGTTACGGTTACGGATAATTTTTTATTTCGAATATCCGATAGTTTCGGTTACGGTTACGGAGCTCCTTAACATCCCTGTTCTTGACTACTGATAATAGTATAGACAACATTCTAAGATGACCAAATAATCCTTCTAAACTGAATTCCTCTCATTATCATTTCATTTTATCAACTATTTTTTCGTTGTATTTATTTCTAATCTGTCACTTGTAGTGACACTATTTATTTATTTCGGGCAGAAAGACTTAGTTAATAGCCCTTTGAAAATGTTTTCCAAAAATATTCCTTCTCAATAAATTAATATTATCGGATTATTATTGTAGTTACTGTCAAGGAACAGGAATGATAGTAGCATCCCTTCTTCTTCTATTGGAGGAAGAAGATACATTTTGGATCATGGTTACTATAGTAGAAGATTTACTTCCTGCTTCATATTATAGTTCCACACTCATTGGCATTCAAGCTGACCAAAGAGTACTTAGAACTCTCATTACAAGTTATTTACCCGATATTGACGAAACATTGAAAAACCATGATATTGAACTCTCTTTGATTACGCTACATTGGTTTTTAACGTTATTCGCAAATGTTGTACATATTAAGATTTTATTGAGAATTTGGGATTTGTTTTTCTTCAACGGCTCAATGGTGCTATTCCAAATTACTTTAGGGATGTTGAAGATGAAAGAACCACAGCTGAAAGATCTAGAGAATTCTGCACAAATTTTTAACGCTCTTTCTGATATTCCTGGAGAAATTGACGATTTAGAAAAATTATTAGAGGTAAATATGAAATGTTTATTTTGTAATATTGACAATTGTTCTGTTTCTAAAGTAATTGTACATGTTTTCTAGGTTTCTCTTGAAGTGGCAAATTCCATAAATGATGTGATGATAGAAACATATCGTAGAAGGCATTTAGCTTATCTAATGGCTGATCAAGGTACTTTAGTTGGCAACCCGGAAGCAGCCCCAAATCTGCCTAAACAACATTTAGCTAGAAGACAAATAAAAAAATCAAAATCTGTTATCCAAATCCTTTTATTTAACGAAAATGGAGATGATGACATTAAATGCAAAAACGTCAAACAAACTGAAATTATGGTAGATTTAAGAGAAGCAACATTACAAGTAAAAATATTTCCGAAAAGTTTGAAACCATAATTAAAAGCGTCTTTTTATTATCAGATTGCTCGTCACTTTTTCCAAATAGATCCAAAATTAAGTTCAGCAATTTCTTTAGTAGCTGACTATACAATGGAAAGTCATGCAGCTGATCATGCAAATTATATTAATGTATCAAAAAATAGAAAACGAAGAGCTAAAGCCTTACTAGGTTTATTTATTCCATTTAATAATTAACTTTTTAATCTTGAATAACATTAATTTTAGATTTTGAAAGACACGACGATGATGAGCTAGGATTTAGAAAGAATGATATAATTACAATAATAAGTCAGAAGGATGAACATTGTTGGATTGGCGAATTAAATGGTTTAAGAGGTTCGTATATCATTTTATTATGATGAGGTTAATAGAAATTATTAGAAATAAAAAATGGTTGAAAGCAATACTATCTAAGATGGGAAGAAAGTAGTACAGGGTGCGGCAACATAACTTCCTTTTATGAAATGCCCACCATTCAGGCTGTAGGCGTCGCAGCGAGGCGGCTGTGGTCTCATTCAAGAGGCATGGTTCTAATGTTTTGTTGCTCACTCTGGTCAGTCGCCATCTTGCGTTGAAACGGTGAGGAGCGTGCGTTTGCCGTCGAGGCTTACTTTTCGAACGGATGTTCTGTGATCGAAGCCCAGCGCGCCTTCCGAAATCGCTTCAATATAGCCCCGTTGCGTCCTGTCCCGGACCGGAAATCAATTGTAACATGAGTCACCACGTTCCGACAAACCGGGAGTGCGACAAGACAAAGAACTAGAATCCCTCGGCATCAGATCACCTTAGAACATTGAGGCAGTGAGAGCTTCAATCTTTTAATCCCCACGGCGTCTGCCCTTGGACGTTCAGTGAGGCGAATTCTTCACGATAACCTTCATTACCATCCACAAGTTGGTGATTGTGCAGGTGCTCAGAACGAGGCTTCAATTCTCGAAGAAATGTATGTGAGGCACTTCTCGAAAACGTTCCTAAGGACGTTATTGTGTTTTTCAGTGAAGAACCCCATTTTCACTTAAGTGGATACGGTAACAAACAGAATATACGCTACTGGACTGACACCAATCCCCTAGATTTGTATCAAGTGCCTTTACATTCACATACATTCGCCTGCAAGTCACAGAGTGTATGAAATTTCCTCAGCTGGGATTGTTGGTGCCTGGTTTTTGGAAGAAAATGAGGTCAGAACGACAGTGAATACGGACCAGTATGAGAACATATTGTAGGCATTTTTCATTTCCACAACTTTAACATTTGGTTCCAACAAGACTGAGCAACGGTTCACACTTCAAGGCATCAATGGCTGTTTTGAGTGAACACTTTCCGGGGCGCCTCAACACTTTTGGGGACATTTGGTTCCATCAAGACTGAGCAATGGTTCACACTTCAAGGCATCAATGGCTGTTTTGAGTGAACACTTTCCGGGGCGCCTCACCTCAATATGGGACGATTTGGAGTGGCCAGCCCGCTAACCCGATTTGGCCCATTGCTATTTCTTTTTGTGGGTTATTCGAAATCCAGCGTTTATGACAACCTTTCAAGGACCAAGAAGAGACAAGACCTGAAGGCCAATATTTGGGCAGAGATTGCAAACATATCCGCTAATATGCTGATAAAGGTCATGGCTAGCGCCAGAACTTGGCTTCCTCATTGTATGGACAATGGGGGGCATCACCTACCTGACATAATTTTCAAAAATAAGTAAAACAAAACTTTAGATATTTACCTACATTCTAGAAAAAAAGGGGAAAAAATGTGATTCATAAAATGAGTTTTATTACTTTTTCAAAAAAGGAAGTTATGTTGCCACACCCTGTATATAAAATGGAAATATTATTTAAAAAAATAAGGGCTAGTAAAATTTAATATTATGATTTTCTTAGGATGGTTTCCTGCAAAATTTGTCGAATTGCTAGATGAAAGAAGTAAACAATACAGTTGTGCTGGTGATGACAGTATTTCAGAAACTGTAACAGATTTGGTTAGAGGGACATTATGTCCAGTCTTAAAGCAAGTATTAGAACATGGTATGAAGCGACCAAACTTCTTAGGTATATAAACATTGATCATGATTCATTTAGTTTTAAATTACTGTTAATCGTTAGGTGGTCCATGCCATCCATGGCTATTCATCGAAGAAGCTGCAACAAAAGAAGTTGAAAGAGATTTCAATTCTGTGTATAGTAGGCTTGTTTTGTGCAAAACTTACCGATTGGATGAAGATGGTAAAGTTTTAACCCCAGAAGAGGTAATTAGAATTTATTTAAAAGACCTTTTCATAGTTTAATTTTTTTGTGCGCATGTGTCAATTTTGGTCATATTATACGTCAAAAAGTGCCAGAACTTTTTGATGTATTACTAAATATGTGCCCGAAACTTTCATATTCCCGCCTTTCAAACTTGGCGGATGCGCATGCGCGTAACTAACGGTAAAGATCTAAATTGGGTATCTAAATTGTAAAAAAGGTTAAAACTAACGGTTAAAGGTCTAAATTGGGTATTTAAATTGTTATTAGCAAAGATTTATATAAAATGACTATTTTTTCACATACAATTAGCTATTGTGTAGTCTAGTATATAGTATTAAAAACGGTTATTTTTCGTAGCTATTATATCGTTGTGTGCAAGCTATAAATTTATCACATGATAATGCACATGCTCAAATGGATGTCAAACTACGTAGCCTAATATGTTTAGGTTTAAATGAACAAGTACTTCATTTATGGTTGGAGGTTTTGTGCTCGTGCGACAATGTTGTACAGAAATGGTAATGTTATTTTTATCAATAAAAACGTAGATTAAATAATTTTTATTTAGGTATCACCCATGGTCATTCATATATAGTCCTGGTTGGGTTCAAATAAAATGTGATCTACGTATATTATCTCAGCTCTCATTTAACTTAAATCCTGATTGGGAGCTTCCAGTAAAAAAGGAAACAAACAATCAACCATTGAAGGATGGTGTCAGGGATATGTTGGTTAAACATCACTTGTTCAGTTGGGATATCTAGCATTATTACTCAACTTCCTTTTAACTTTTATTTGCATATGTATTATTGGTTTTGTAAATAATTTTGTCAATGTATGTAAAAAAATTAAACTATATTCTAAATATCTCGTATACATATATTTACATTAAAAGTGTGTGTAGCAGTGGACGTATACATTTATTTATATATATATATATATATATATATATATATATATATATATATATAAATTATGTTGTTGACGTCAATCTTGATGTTTTTAAAAAGGTTTTATTTTGCTTTAGAGCAACTACGCACTAAGGCAGATACAAACTTAACTTAAAATGGTGGAGTAGGGTATTTTATATGAAAAGGGATACGAATAATGATTAACGAGGAATGTGAATGACAATTGATAAAACAATGAGAAAAACACAGATATGCACAATATACAGAGTGTTTCACTTAAGGTACGTTTACACTGGCAAACATGTGTGAGAAGTTGTATGAGGAACAAGTATCATATTGCACCAACAAGTGTGTGCCTACAAGTCATGAAACATGTTGATAAACGTGATTGAGTTTACACTTCTTCATCAAATTCATAAACAAGTAAAACTAGATTCGTTGATTAAAACGAAAACGTAGTTTACAATAAACCCTAAATAAACAGTTACAATAAACCATAATATATACCTAATTTTGGGTTTTGGAAAATCCAACATATTTATATTTAAGTCGTTTTTTTGTAAATACATGGGGTAATAAAATATAAAGTGCTGATAAAAACATCCTTTCTGAAAATCCTTCAAAGGGGCTGTTTTGTTTGTTAATGCTGGTTTATATTACAACAATTTACTATATTAAATAAATTTATTTTTATTAGTAACTAAACAAATAATTAATATATTTATTAGAACAATTTAAATAGGTAAACAATTTAACAGGACTTAAACGACAAACAAATCATAACTTCACCCTTTCAAATCCCTCTTTTTTATAATCAGCTCATAAAAACAATAATTTAATTCACATCACACAAGTTATGTGTGAGCTTTTTTTTGCTCACTCAAAATGTATGGGGAAATGTATGAGTGCATAAAAAATGTATGAGCTATAGTATGAGGTGATGTTTCAAAATTTGTATAAAATACACAAGTTCTCATACATGTGTCCCAGTGTAAACGTACCTTTAAAGAGTGTTTAATATATATATATATATATATATATATATATATATATATATATATATATATATATATATATATATATATATATATATATATATATATATATATATATATATATATATATATATATATATATATATATATATATATATATATATGTTGTATTTGAGGTTTTCGCGGATAGATACCTGTGTTGTATTGTTTTCTCGGGGATTCCGCGTTGATGCTGAGGGTTGGCTCTGAAAAGAACCGGATTCTCGACGTTTTGGCGAACTAACATTCGCCATTCTCAAGAGATATATGCGTCCGTGCGGGTCAACCGTTAGACGCATACTGAGAGCTCGTTCGATCGATCGATAATCATAGTTTTTCCCCCCGAAGGGGGAGGGCTGTTGTAGGGGATGACCCTTTTCAGCCTGGGTGTGGATGTAGATGTAGATGACGACAGGACGACTTGAGATGTTGTTGTGGCGATGTTGATCTGGCGTTGTTGTTGCAGTGTTGCGCGACGTGCAGGTTGGGTGGGGGCGGGGTTTGGGTGTGGAATTAGGATGCTGTTGTTTTTTTTTTTTTTAATATTATTTTTATTACCCCTCTAGTTGGTTGGGACCGGTTCTTTTTTTTTTTTAATTTGTTTTTTTTTATTTGTTTTTTTTTTTAAATTTATTGTATACATTTTTTTTTTTTTCCTTATTATTTGCTGTTTAATTTTTTTTTTTAGTTTATTATTATTATTTTTTTTTTTTTAAATTTATTCATTGTTAAATTTTTTTTTTTTTTTTTTTTAATAAATTTCTTGGGTTGGGATGGTCATTTATTTAAATGCAGCGGGAGCAGAGTTGAGGATAAAAGTTAGCTCGGGTGGGAGTTCGGTGGTGCAATGAGATAGGAGTTTGAGGTAGGGGATGGGGATCTTGCGTTTGGGGATTTTGTGGCGAATCGTGACAGGGGGTTTTTGGAAGATGGAGAGAACTGGGGGTTGATTGGATATGATTTTTGAGGAAAGGCGACCTTGCAGTCGGGAGAGGCGGACATCGAATGGTACCATGTTGGAGATTTCGGGCAGGAGGGAGGATGGAAAATTGGGGGGCAGGCGGAATATGCGGCGGAGGCAGGATCTTTCGAAAGCCAGAAGTCGGCGAAGGTGAGATTCATGGCTGAGGGAAAGAGCGCAGACTTGATAGTCAAGGATTGGTCTTACGAAGGTTTTGTAGGTGAAGAGGAGGACTTTGGGGGAGCAGCCGCCGAGGCGACTACGGAGGCAGTATAGGAGACGAAAGCGTTTGCGCATTAGGTTAATGCAACGGGAGGTGTTGGAAGGTTGACGGAGAGATTTGTGGAGGATGGTGCCTAGGTAGGTGGCGGAGGGTTGAGGTTTGATTATTTCGCCATGGAGTCGGATGTTGGGGAAGGGAAGAGCACCCCTTACATAGGGATGGTGGAAGAAGACGAGTTGAGATTTCTTGGGGTTCATCTGGATGCGCCAGAGGCTCATCCAGGCCTCCAGGGTTTTTAGGTGGGAATTTAGGCGGGAAGCAGCGACCTTAGGGAGGCGATTTGAGGCCCAGACCACGGTATCGTCAGCGAATTGCTGGAGATGGCAGTCGGGCAAGGTTGGGGTGGGAATGTCGTGGCAGAAGAGGTTGAAAAGGAGGGGAGACAGGACAGAGCCCTGGGGGACGCCCGCGGCAGGAGTGAAGGGCAGCGAGAGTGAGTCGCCATGCTTCACCCGGCAGGAACGATGGTTGAGGAAGTTGTGGACGAGGCGAATTAGAGGCCAGGGGAATTGGAGGAGGATAAGTTTTTTGATCAGGCCGTCGTGCCAGACGGTGTCAAAGGCGCGGTGTATATCTAGGAAGAGGGCGACAGAGACCTGACCGGAGTTGTGGGACACAGCTAGACTGGAGGTGAGGTTGAGGATGGAGTGTTGGGTGGATCTATTGGGCATGAAGCCGCTCTGGTGGTTGGGGATGAGGTGGTGGGAGTCGCAGAAGGTGCGGAGCCGTTGGGAGAGGATTCTTTCGAAAGCCTTCACAATGGTAGAGAGGAGGGAAATTGGTCGATAGGAGTCCGGGGATTTGGGGTTTTTGCCTGGAGAGAGCTCGTTCGTGCGATGCGACTACTTATAGCTGTCTGGCTTCGGGTCATGCGCGTTGTGTGCGGTGCTTCGGTTCGGTTGTTCGTTTGTCTTGTTGGTCGTACATGAGTCTGGGGTGTCTGGGATTGCATTTTGAGGGTGGATATGATCGGTCGCCATGCTGACATGAATACTCGTGACATTACGTGGCTGATCTGTGCAAAAGTCCATCCAGTGACCGGTGTTTGTGTGTTGGACAAGTGCCGATGAAACTTTGTCTCTGTGTCTGACTGAACTACATCTTCTTGAATCCTAGCAGATATTTTTCTATTGGTACGTCCAATGTAGGTTCGTTCACATGTTCCGCAAGGTATTTCGTAAATTCCATGGGATTCTAACGGGATGGTGTATTTAACGCTGCGTAGCATGGAGGATATTTTCTGGTTAGGTTTGAAAATGGTGTCGATGTTGTGTCTTTTAAGGATTCTGGCGATTTTGTCAGTTGATCCATGAACATATGGTAGGTATGCTGTGCTAACGGGTTTCTGTCGTTCTTCAGTTGTTTGGCTACTGTTCTCTGTATGACGGAAAGCTCTGGATATTAAGCTGTTTGGATATCCATTTGAAGAAAGAGCTTCTCGTATGTTCCTCAATTCTTTCGGTAAGTTAAGCTGGTCGGCTAGTCTTTTGGATCGGGTGGTAAGAGTGTTGACTACAGATGCTAGTTGTTTGGGATGATGGTGCGAAGAAGCGTTCAGATATCTGTCTATGTGGGTTGGTTTCCGGTACACAGTGTGACTCAAAGTGCCGTTAGGTTTCTTCTGTACCAAAACATCCAAGAAAGGAAGTCATTGATGCTTTTCTATCTCCATTGTGAATTTAATTTGGTCGTGTTGGATGTTGGGAGCTCTGGTCTGCCGTGGGGCCAGATTACAAATGTGTCGTCAACATATCTTAACCAGAGTGTAGGTTTAAGTGTGGCTGATGAGATTGCCTTTTCCTCAAAATCTGTAAGAAATATGTTGGCTATTACTGGGGATAGAGGTGAACCCATTGGTGCTCCTAGGACTTGTTTGTATATTTGACCATCGTACCTAAAGTATGTATTCTTTAAACAATGTTCTGCCAGATCTGATACATACTTTTCTGGTTTTAATTTTGATCTGATGATGTTTAAGGCCTCAGGGACCAGTACTTTTTTGAATAATGATGCAATGTCAAAACTCACAAGGAGGTGGCCAGGCTGGAGTTGGTGATTTTTCAGTATGTCTATGAAGTGTTCAGCATTGCGGACATAGGAATCACAATCTTCGGCGTATGGTTGTAAACATTTTGCTAAATGTTTCGCAAGAAGTTGGACCGGTGAATCAACGGAGCTTACTATAGGTCGTAGTGGGGCTCCATCTTTGTGGATCTTTGGTAAACCATATATCTTGGGACACCGTGAAGATTTCTCCCTTGGTATAAGATAATTCATTGTTTCCTTGTCAATGCTAGAGCTTAGGATCTTTTGTCTGGTAGTTTTCTCAAGATAGGTTGTGGGGTCCGTTGTACAGGGTAGATAAGCTGGATCATCTAAGAAGGTGGTCATTTTTTGTTTTTAGTCAGCACTGTTCATGACTACAGAGCAATTTCCCCTGTCAGCTGGTAGGACCACAATGCTGTTGTTTTCTCTTAGTGCCTTGAGGGCTTTGAATTCCTCGTATGAGATGTTTCTTGTCGGTGGTTTGGCAGATCTTAAAATGTGGCATGTTTCCTGTCTTATTGTCTCGGCTAATGTGGCAGGGAGTTGTGAGATAGCAGTCTCGACACCAGTGATTATGTCTTTTTTGGGAAGGCGAGTTGGTGCTATTGCAAAGTTAAAACCCTTGGCCAGTACGGTTTTGGTAGGTTCGTCTAGGGGCTGGTCTGAAAGATTGTAAACCACTTTGTCGACGTTGAGTGGTTTTGCTGCAGGTTTTTGTCTCCGTCTGAGAAGGTTGTATTTTTCTTTCTGTCTATTGGTAATTAATAATGTATTCTGTTCGGCTCTGTTGTTAGATATTAAGTCTATCTGTTGCCAGAGGAGAGGGTGTAGCATAGTGGTTAGAACTATGTGGATTGTCAGGATATTTTGACTGATGCTGTCAACCTGATGAAAAAAGATTTTGCCTAATTATATATGATCATATATGATTATATATGATTTTATATGAAATTAAATATAATTATATATAATTAGACATGATTACATATGGAATTATATATAATCATACATGATTATATATGGGATTATATATAATTATATATGAACCTATATATAATTAGATCTGATCAGACCTAGCTGATTTAAGTCTATATATAATAATATATAATTATAAATAATTATATATAAGTCTATATATGATCAGATCTGATTATATATAGGTCTATATATAATTGTATCTGATCAGACCTGACTGATATATGCCTGCGTATAAATATATATAAGTCTACATATGATCAGATCTGATTATATATAGTCTATATATATATATATTTATATCTGATCAGACCTAACTTATATATGGATATGTATAATTATATATAAGTCTATATATGACCAGATCTGATTATATATAGGTCTATATATAATTAGATAGAATCAATGAGTCTGAGCTGTAAAGTTTTTTTTTTTTTTGCATGAGTTGTAGACAGAATCATTACTATTATTTCCATTATCTGACATGTTTTTTAATTTCGTAAAAAAGAAAAAAAATATATCCTATAAAATTTATATGCAGCGGTTTAGGTGACTATGATACTAAACCAGAGACAAATATCTAAACATATACGCTAAACATATGGTGTATCACGTGATACGCCCAGGTTTGCCAGATGAGATCGGCCAAATTACCGAACATAGGGTGAAAACAAAAGAAAAGAACAAACATTTAATGAAAAGTTTTATTTCGGAACTACACCATAGATCGAATCGAACACACTATATTAAAAATCGTATTTATTATTGCTAATGCACGCTCATAACAAATGGGTGTTCTCTTTGATTTGGAGATGTAATTCGCGACATGTCACTTTGAAATTGCAACAAATGCATAATTCAGCCTTAATCCACGCTTTATCCACTTTTTATCGATGTCCACGCTTAATTTGTTTCGGCTGTTTGGCAAACAACAAAATTGGCATTTGCTTATTGACTTGAATTTGTGATTCAATTAATAAATTAGAGAAATAAATGAGTTCCGAAAAAAATACCGAACAATATTTTTGTCGTACCGAACACCGAACACGGGCCTGAAATACCGAACAGTTCGGTGAAATACCGATCACCTGGCAACCTTGGCTATGCCCTACGCCCTACTACGCCACACGCCACAAAGAACTTTTCATCTTTGAACGTGTTTTGGCAGCCGCATAGACAACGTGTTACAACATAAATATTAGTTCCATATATAATAATATAATCTATTATAATGTTTGTTATAAATTGCGAGAGGGACCATTCATATTGTCAAGTTGACGATAATGAAGTAATTTTTGATAAGGATTATCCCCCAGAAGAAGGAGATCATGTAATGTTTTTCTTTAATAATAAACAAGAGAATGGACAGGTAGTTATGATATCTGGTAAGTGATGATAATAAAATGTATGTGTGCAATTTTCCAAAACATTTTTTTGTAATTATAATTTATTATCAGTAAAAAAATAATATTTGTATTTATTTAAGTTATGCTGTTATATGCTATTTTACTGAAATTAGCAAACATGTGGCATTATTTTGATTTTATTTAAACAAAGATTATCAGACAAAAAATACATTTACATTTTTTTTTATAATAACTGAAAAATAATAAGATCTTCACTATCATATATAAACAATAAATTCTTTCAATTGCCTAATTTAAAATATTATTTTTCTAAATGATGACAAAAAAATTAAACAAATGTTAGACATGTTTAAGAAGGATTAAAAAAAAAGAAAACTTCCAACATCAACTTCCAAACAAAACGATGAATCAGCTGCTTTATCTAGCAAAAGATCAAGAAAATTGAATACAAAGTATGCATCATCATCTTTTGAAAATTTGAATTTGATGAAAGGGTCAAAAGGACGTAACCATATAATAAACAGGTATATCCATTAATATTTTTAAAAAGTTCATTAAAATATTTTAAGGTATTTTGATATACTTGATTGATTATATCGATGTTATATAAATTATTATTCAAAATGATACAGAAGATAGCCGATATTCGATATTTAAAAAAAAAAAATTTTATATAAATGATCACAAAAAAAAATATTTGGATAAATTGCACATATATTAGTTTATTAAATTTCCTACATGTGCACTTTTCCAATAATTTTTTTTTTGTAATTATTTTATTTGTTAAAAAAAATCCAAAAATGGTTATTGCTTAATTTTAAATGGTTAATTTCTGCCAATTTATGTATAAATGCCATTTTGAGCAGCCGATATGTTTTGAGCTCAATTTTATTTTGGTTCTATTTTAAAATCTGTAGATATAAACAAAATAATAATAATAAAAAAAAATTATCATTTTAATTTTTCTTCACATCGATATTTATTGAATGGAGTGACAGATTCAAATGCGCAATAAACGCGAAAATATTATATGTGGACGAATATTATTGGTTACATAATTTAAAAAGTTATACTAGAAAAACCTACATTTTTTTTCAGTGTTAATTTTTTTAATAATTTCGAAACTACTCGTTAGATTTACTTTAAAATCTAATCAGATTAAAATCTCAATAAATCTTTTTGAATGCCACAAACTGGTCTTCAATCGGTCAATATTCTAAAGATATCACACGACAAAAAAAGTTGACACACACACGCACGCAAACACAGAGATGGACGTCCATCTGATTTTTGGGTTTGGGTTTTTGGGTTCTGAGACCCCAAAACGCCGAGATCTGATGAAAATTTGATTTTAAAAAATGGGACTGAAACCAATAGCTTCCCGAATTTTTGAAAATTTCCATATCGGGAAGTTACAAAAGCTAGAATATATAATTTATTTACTTTTTCTAATCGAACAATTTTACAGGGCTCAGAAGACGAAAATCAAAATAGAGACGATAAAACCAATCAGCCATTTATTGAAAAAGAGTTTGATCAGAAGAAAAAAATAATGCTTGAGGAAGCACTGAGAAAAAATAAATCATTACAACATTCAAGTGGTATGGCATTTCTAAAATCTAAAACATTCAATTTAAGGTAGTTCTGTCGATACCACAAGTCAAATATGTGCTCTATTTGGCTTCCATAGTATGTAATTATATTTGGCAACGCCAAGTAAAAAAAAGTGATAGAAATATGCTCACTGTAACTCTGTTTCGCTCAAAATATGAGATCATATTTAGACTACAGGCTATATTTATACAGGTATATTTTCGAAAATGTCTCATTGTAAGTCAAAATTATTAAATCATACAAAAAAAATATTTAATTGGAAAGGCAAAAGAGTTTCTGTGAGCTCATAAAAAAAATTCTGTGAGCTCATATGAAAGATAGAAACTTACGACGCGCCGGCTGTCGCAGGACCCAATTGATCAATTGATTCCGGCCAAGCTCCACGAGCTCACTTAGGTAAATGAAAAAAGATAGCTCCTGTAGATAAAAAAAAGGTTGCCCTTGTAAAGGCTTTAAACGAGACGGCCAAGAATGAGATTACTTATATAATTATAGTTTAACTATCCATATAAAGTGCTTAAGGCATGTACATTTGGATTTCCCAAACTTTTTGAATATATTTGATGATATTGTGATTTCTTTTCTAGATTATGCCTTAAAATTGGCAAACGAATAAAATGGACCTCCAGAAACAGGAAACCTCAAACCCGAGAGGATTTGAAAAAAGCGATGTCACAAAAAATCGGAGAGTTAAAAAGAACTCATGATTTAAATAATAAGAAACAAACACTGCCTAGACAACAGTGAAGGTAGATTCTCATATGCGCGACACTCGGCTACCTGAAGTCGCGCGACGTCGCTTATCAAATTATAATTACATACATTGTTTTAAATGGGCACGTTCTCACTTGCGGCACGCGACAGCTTACTGCATGCCCATTTAAAACAATATAATCATTATTTGACAGACGACGTCGCGCGACTTTGCGTAGCCGAGTGTCGCGCACATGAGTATCCACTAGGGTTTTTCGGGTCCGAGTACCCGGACCCGGACTCGACGAGTCTAAGGGTAAATACCCGATACTCGATCTAAGACTCGACGAGTCTCGGGTCTTGAATGTTTGGCATTGTCTAGTACACCGCGTCGTAAAGAAGATCGTCGATTTAACATTACACTTGATGCATGGACGAGTATGAAAATTCGAAGATATCTAAATATCAATTTGCATGGAATTGACTCTGAAGTGTATAATCTGTGTTTATTGAGAATTTTTAACTCATGTACTGCTATACAATTAGTCGAAAGAGTAGAAAAACACCTAAACACATTTAATATAAAATTAAAAAAATATATAGTTGGTTCAACCGAGGACGGTGCAAGTGTAATGATGAAATTTGGACGAGAATCTTCTATTCTTTGTAATTTCTGTTTGAATCACACTATACACTTATCTGTTTGTGATGTAGTATATAACAAGAAAAATATGACCGGCTTGCAAGATGAAGATGACCATGGTCTAGATCAGCTATTCTCAACCGCTGGTCCGGCGGACCACCAGTGGTCCGCGGAGAAATTTTACTAGTCCGCGGATTTTTTCTATCCGCGAAGAAAATTTACTTATAATAACTAAATCAGTAATTTAGTTAATAATAACTAAATTTTAATTTATAAAATTAGGAAATAGAAATATCTTAAACTAATTTTAATTCTATGTAATTTATGATTAGTACTGAAGAAAAAAAAATAATTATCATTACATTTAAAAAAACATTTAAATATTTTTGTAAGTAAATGATAATAAAAATGTTACAATTAACTTATGTAGTAGTTATTTAATACTTAGTAAAATTTTGTTAAAAAAATATCACTGGTCCGCGATTTTTTTTTAATTTTACTGGTCCGTGGGCCAAAAAGACAATTTAGAAGGGAATTCATCCATTTGCCTTTTGCTCTTAGCCTCGTGTGGAGTTTTGTTTTATTTACCTATTTACCAGAACATTCTCCTAATCCCTTGTTTATCTAAGTCCCACTTAACTTAATGGGCAATTTCGTACAGTATCGCTTTACCATATGCGTGAACATGAAAAATCCTTTTGTGTTTTAGTTTAAATTGCGACACAGACTAGACCCGGACCCGAAAAATCAGACTCGCCGAGTCTAAAAAGACCGAGTCTAAAAGAACCAAATCCTAGTATCGACCTTTACAATTTCGTTTTTTTTTAATAATTAAAACATGTTAGTACAATTTTATATAGAGTAGGAGCAAGAGAATATATTTAACACAGAAAACAAAAACGTATTTATTTAAACACCTAATTAAACAACTTATTACAACGAATTGATACAACGACTGACATATTACGACTTCACTCTACTAAGACAGCAACCAAACCGAGGTTAGATGACGTATTAATATGTACCATGAAGTAAAATCGTGAAGTAAAGACCATGATAAAGTGTGGCAAATAAAACACGAGAGTCAAAGTTTTAAATGGAAATAACATAGGGAATTTTTTTTCTTTGGAATTTTATAGGGCGCTGATAAATAATACGATCATAATAAACCATATATATTCTTGTTGGAAATTTAACGCTCTACAAAAAAGGTCTCATGATTCTTCGCTAACTCCACTGGTTCGAAAGTTATTCGAGGTCAAAATTAAAGTTATAGTAAAAATAGACTTCAAATAACTTTTGAACCAGTGGACGAAAAAATCAAAGACCTTTTTTGTAGAGCGTTAAATTTCCTACAAAATATGTATGGTTTATTATGATTGTATTATTTGTCAACGCCCTATAAAATTCCAAAGAAAGAAAAGATATATGATCATATATATTTATATATGATCATATATATTTACATATGATCGTATATAAATATACATAATTAGATATGCTCAGATCAGGCCAATTTTTAGATCTAATTATATATAACCATATATAGATAAGTATATATGATCATATATAACTATATATGATCATATATAATTATATATAGTCAGATCTGGCCCATTTTTGTATATAATTATATATGGATCATATATAATTATATATAATCATACAAAATCTTATTTCATCGGGAAAGGATATAGAAAAGTATGAACTGTAAATTTCGAATAAAAAGATGCAACATATTACTGCATCTTTTTGATGCAGTAATATGATTTGTAATGGTATTACTAATACCATTCATTGTTTCGGCCACAATCTTCCATGCGGAGTCTGTTTTGAAACCTGCATGCCCCTTATCATATATTTGGGGATACGCCCGCACACACTCAACTGACAAAACGTTATTAATCGGCATTTTTTAACTATTAATTTATAAACAACTTTTCGAACTGTAAACAAAGTGAATGAACACCACAATGGAAAATGCCACTCTTGAATTCGAGTGCATGCGCGCAATAATCGAGAGCGTGAAATGAAAGATTAAGGCGATACGACGTGAGACTTAGGACATTGGTAGATTTCACATTACGTTAAGTTCGGATTTAATACACTACATAACAGTGGAAGAGAGGAGTACAGAAATAAGAGAGAGCGTAGAAAAATACAGCAACGTTTCATCGAGTATATACAGGCATTGTGTATGCAAATTCCGATCGGCGGAAAATACACGCGCCGATTGGAAAAATAATTAAAAATATAATACATTTTTGATTATAAGAAAAAAAAAATCACAGTAAAAATAAATGATAATAGTAATAATGAAAAAAATAATTGGCGCAGCCTTACTGGAATTTGTAGGAATGTTGCTACAACATTCACATTGTAATATTGCAGGAATGTTGCTGCAACATTCAAATTGCAATGTTGCCACTGGAATGTTCAGGAATGTTGCTGCAACATTCACATTGTAATGTTGCAACTGAAATGTTGCAGGAATGTTGCTGCAACATTCACATTGCAACATTGCCACTGGAATGTTCAGGAATGTTGCTGCAACATTCGGAATGTTGTGCAGCCTTCGGAACATTGCTGCAACATTCCTGCAACATTCAACGCTGGCTGGGTAGGCATTCAAACGAGCACGACAAAAATCTGTTAGGCTCTGCAGACAAAATAAGCACAAATTCGAAGACGAACAAATTCTAAATATGCAAAAAGATTTTCAAGCATACAATGCTAGAGATGCGTACTAATACCTGAAACAGAGAAGAGAAGGTTTCAAACTCCAAACAAGTTTATGCAGAGACGAAATGGGAAAAATCATAAATGATCAACGCGAGATAGAGGACACCTAGAGAAAGTACTTCGAAAAGATGCTAAATCCGAGCACTACGGATAGTAGACCGTAAACTATAGCTCCAGTAGCACCATTCAGACAAGCAAAGCTTCTGCCAGTGGAAGAAGATAGCGAACACACGATGGTACCAACTATAGAATAAGTAGTAACAGCAATCAACGCCCTAAAGGCTAACAAATCTCCAGGCATCGACGAAATACAAAGCGAAATACTGAAACAGGGCGGCGAATAGCTAGCGTGCTACCTACACCATCTCCTAATGGAAATATGGAAGAAGGAACAGATCGCGCAAGAAATGAGAGTTGAGTATAAGAGCATACGAGAGTTGAGCACGAGAGCATAATATGCCCGATATACAAGAAAGGCGATAGGATGACATTCTCAAACCACAGAGGAGTATCATTGATGTGTAACGGATACAAAATATTCACGACCATAATTAACAACAGACTTGAGCACTTTGCCTCAAATATAATAGGAGAGTACCAAGCAGGTTTTAGACCTGGAAGATCGACAGTAGGCCAAATACACAACGTCCAACGTACTCTGAGGAAAGCCTGGGAACAGAATTTTAAACAAGCATAGGAGCAGGGAAAGTTTGCATGTGGACAAGGGCTGAAACAAGGCGATTGGTTGGCACAGGCGCCGTCCAATCTTGCCCTGGAACATTTAATAAGAAAAAGTGGAATAGGGAGAGACAACTCGCTAATAAACAAATCCGTACAACTTGCAGCATACGCGGATGATATTCACATAATGGGACCCACAAAACGAGCTACGGAGGAAGTTTATACATCACTAAAAACAGCCCAAACAATAGGCCTCCAAATAAACATCGACCAAACAAAGATGCTAGTGCAAAGTAGAACGGGTACACAAGACAACTTAGAACAAATGAACGATTTCAAGTATCTGGGCGCAAACATCAATAGCAAAGGCCTGGAAGACACGGAAATTAGAGCCAGAGTGATGATGGCAAATAAAGCGTATTTCTCATTGGCGAATGTACTCAAGTCCAATGTAATACACAGAGACACAAAAATTAAGGTATATAAAACAATCATTCGACCAATACTCAGATACGGCTGCGAAGTGTGGATCCTCATCGTAAAGAACGAAGCAAAAATCGATGCGTTGGAGAGGAAAATATTAAGAAGGATCCTAGGGACCAGTACGGGAAAATGAAGAATATAGGAGGCGATGCAACAAGGAAGTATATCCGGCCCTTAAAGACCAACCAGTGTTGATATACTTGAAACTCCAGCGCCTTCGGTGGGCAGACCACATTATAAGAAGGCAGATGGTAGAATGCCCAAAAGAATCCTAAACGGCCGAATGGAGGGGAAGAGGTCGATAGTAAGGCCAAAAAAAAAAGATGAGAGGATGAAGTAGACCAGGACGCCAGACGAATCCTTAAACTAGGAAGATGGAAGGAAGTGGCCCAGAAGAGAGAAGAATGGAGGAGGAAACTAGGGGAGGCCAAGGCTCAAATTGGGCTATAGCGCCAAAATAATAAATTAAAAATTAGTTAACTGGAAGTTTAATTTAAGTTCACTAAAAATAAATTTTGGGTTACCGTTTTTTCACTAACTAGGAGTAAACAATACAGTGATCGGTCATTTTAGAAATCGAACAATGAAAACCATAAATTGCATGCGTGTATAAAATGAATTTACGAATTACTATAGTGCTAGTAATTGTAAAAAACTTCACTTTTCTATTTAAATAATAATTCGAATCAAAAATTAAACATTTTATAGAAAATAAGAAGATAAATATTTGATTCATCAAAAAACATAGTTATCGATCATAAAAATGTAGTGATTGTCTAGTGGATTTACAGTAATTAGTCAACGCATTATAATAAATAAAAGTAATTAGAAAATATGAAAAAATATTATGAACTAGTGATCAACTCCAGTGAGGAACACTCCAGTGATTTAATAAAAGAAAAATATTTAATTATTGTTAAAAAAAACAATTCAAACATAAATTTATAATCAATGTTATGATTATTCATTTTTTTTTAATTGCCACCAATATTTTCTTGATCCTCAATCACCTGTATGATTTTTGTCCCCTACTTTTTTTTTTCTAAAGTTTTTCTTTTTGTTATATATCTTTATATAAATATATATATATATATATATATATATATATATATATATATATATATATATATATATATATATATATATATATATATATATATATATATATATATATATATATATATATATATTGTTATATATCTTTTTCTTTTTTGTTTTTTTTTCGAATTGGTAAAACTATCCTACGTTATAGATAATCATACAAACTTAAAACAATCGGAACACAGCCTGAATATATAAATATATTCAACCTTTCCGGAGCTATATAAGAATTACTGACTAGGACTACCAAAAGATATCTCGTGTGCAATTTGTCAGTTATTTTATAGCTTTCAGTCCACCTTCGTGACACTCAAAACAAAAACCATAAAAATAACATTGTTTTTAAGATCATGTCTTTCCATTAAGTTTAGAATTGCTGTGATCAATTTCATAAACATTTTGTGCCCCACGAGGGGCTATTACGTTTTTCAGTTTTGGAAATACCATAAAATAAGTTTTGTCACCATTGGAAACACGAGTCGGATCTTTTAATGTGTCTAAATATTTAATTTTTAATAAATAATCTAATATTTCACTCAACCACTTTTTAATATCACTCTCACTTACACAAGAGCTGGCTTTATTTGCTCTTTCTGGAAATCTTTCAGTAAGAATCAGATTCTTTTTAAGAAAGGCTTTATACCACCCATTATACCATTTTCTGGAACATTGTCACAAAAAGGGATTTTTTATTTTACTTTGATTGTCAATTTACTTTGACAATCAATTATCCAACGTAAGACGGACGGGGAGTAGCTTTGATGCCATGCATTACTACGTTTAAATTGAATTGTTGGTTTAGGAGTACCATACTTTTTTGAAGCTGTGCATTGTGACATCCATTTTAAATTGAATTAATAGCATCTTCAATTTGATTATCCGTATATTTTTTTTATAAAACTGGTAAATAACTGGCAAATTTCACACGAGATTTGTTTTGGTAGTTCTAAAAAGCCTCAGTAATTATTATAAAGCTCCGGAAAGGTTGAATTTATTTATATTAGAGATGCCACGAATAGTGATTTTGCTGAATACCGAATATCCGGCCACGTTCATGGCCGAAGGGCCGAATATTCGGCCTCCCAATATTCGGCGCGGCTTTTGCGTAAACTGCGCAACTTTCCAAATATGAGAATATCCATTATTTACCTAGCGCTTGTAATTTGTTATTTCTTGTTTTATTGCACGGTTTTTATTTCAGACCTAGTATTTCGTAGATATAAACTTGATATAAATAATTCGTATTTTATTTTTAGTAGACATACATTATATTTACCTATTAATTATATTTAGAATTCAGAAGTTAATCCAGAAAAATAGAAGTTTAAACTAGAAATGTTCGGTCATTTTTTGGGTTCCGTGATAGTTAACTCGTACCAATCTGTTTGTTGGTTTACATACTGGTACTAAGATTGCAAAATAACTGAATGGTTTTGCAAAAAGATGGAATTTTTCTCATAGCAAGATATATTTACTTGTCCGCGACAGTGGAGCCAATATGATAAAAAGTGTACGAGCCGCAGAATATGATTCTGCCAGGTATTTTATTCATTCACTAAAAAGACCTATATTATAACAATATACAGCAGAAGTATGAAAGAAACGAAGAGAATGATAGAAGAGCGAGTAAAACAGCAAGACGAGGGAACTCTGGTGATTGGGGGGGACTTTAACGCAAGAATTGGAGAAAAAGGAATACGGCTAGAAGAAGAACAAACAACAATAGAAAGAAGACCAACAAAAGACGCAACAGAAAACGCCGAAGGTAGACTACTGATTAGTCTAGTAGAAGAAAGAGGGTGGGACATACTTAATGGAAACAGTATAGGAGATGAGAAAGGAGAGTACACATATATCGGACCAAGAGGGGAGACAGTTATTGACTATGTTATGGTGAATGAAGAAGCATGGGATGAAATAGAACAATTCAAGGTGGGAGAAAGAGTCGAGTCGGATCATATGCCATTGGAAGTGAAGACAAAAGGAAGAGAGAAAAATAGAAGAAGTGAGAAGGATGTTAGAAGAAAAATTGTGAAGAATATCTGGACGGAAGAAGCAATAGAAAATTATAGAACAAGACTTAGGGAGGCTAGATACGAAGAGGAAGGGATAAACGAAAAAGTGAAAGAACTGGGTGATCACGTAAAAAATGCAACAGAAAAAAAAGTGATAGAGACAAGAGTGAAGGTGGGGTCTTGGAAAAACGAGTGGTGGGATAAAGAATGCAGGGAAGGGAAGCAATCAGTAAGAAAGAAATTAAGAAATTGGAAAAGAGGAAAAGCAAGTAATGAGGATTACAAGAGAGCACGCAAGAGGTACAAATTAGTATGCAAGGAGAAGAAGCAAAAGAAATGGATGGAAGAAGAACTAAAGATGAAAGGCATAAAGACGGAAGAAGAGGTATGGAAATACATAAATAGGGAAAGAAAGAAAAAAGTAGAAAGAGTGAGTAATAGAATTACTATGGAGGAATGGAGAAAGTACTTCAGTCAGCTGCTGGGTGGTGATGAAATCAGACAGGAAAAGAAAAAGAGTCAACACAGGGTGGGAGAAATAGAAGAGATAACAAGAGAAGAATTAGAACAACAACTGAGTAAACTGAAAAAGAAAAAGGCACCGGGGAGGGACGGTATACAGAATGAATCGTGGATATATGGAACTGAAAGGGAAGCTGACAGGCTGTTGGAGATAGTGAATGGAGTGTGGAAGGGAGAGGGCTTCCTACAGGAGTGGAAAGAGGGGATAATATGCCCCATATATAAGAAAGGAGAAAGGGAAACAGCAAGCAATTACAGGGGGATCACCATGCTCAATACGGCATATAAGATATATGCAATGATTGTAGAAGAGAGATTGACGAAGGAATTGAAGGAGTGAGGTGTGATACCAGACGGACAGGCGGGATTTAGGAAAGGGAGAGGGACCATGGATAATGTATACATCTTGAATCACATAGTAGGGAATGAGATAAAAAAGAGGGGCGGCAAGATGTATGCATTATTTGTGGACCTGAAGGCGGCCTTTGATAATGTAGCAAGAGAGGCATTGTGGGAATGCCTGAGAAAGAAAAGGATAAAGGAGCATCTGATATCAAAATTAGAAGAGATTTATGAAGAAACAATAAGTAGAGTGAGAGTTGGTGAAAGGGTGAGGGAAGGTTTTAATACGCATAAGGGAGTGAGACAAGGCTGCCCACTAAGCCCCAGCCTGTTTGCAGCATTTATTGGAGACATAGAGGAGATGTTGTGGGGTTGTGGTGGGCAAAGAAAAAGTGTGGTCCCTAGTCTACGCGGATGATTTGGTGGTGCTAGCGAGAGACGAGAAAGAGATGAAAGAAATGATAAGAAACATGGAGAAATATATGAGGAGGAAAAATCTGACAGTGAATGTGGAGAAGTCCAAGATGATGGTGTTTAGAAAAGGGGGTGGCAGGAGAAGAGTAATTGAGTGGAGATGGGAGAAGGAGAAAATTGAAGAAGTAAAAGAATTTAAATACCTAGGGTACGTGTTTAATGAGAGAAATACTGAAACAGCACACGTGAGAGAGTTAGTAAAGAAATCCAATAAAATACTAGGAGTGGTATGGGGAATAGGAGAGAGAAAATTTGGACACGACTATAGAAGGAGAGTGATGATGTTTGATAGCCTGGTGAAAAGTGTGATGATGTATGGAGCGGAAATATGGGGATGGAGAGAGCAAGAAGGACTGGAAAGGGTGCAAGAAAAATATTTTAAATGGGTGCTAGGACTAGGTAGAGAGACCTCGGGGTATATAGTGATGGAGGAAACGAAGAGAGATGGAATAAGAATAGAAGCAGGAAAGAGAGCAATAAGTTTTGAGGAGAGAGTGATAGAGAGAGGAGAGTGCAGAATTCTGCAAGAGTGCCTCAAAGAAAAAAGAAAAGAAATAGGAAAGGGGGTGTGGAAAGAGAGGGAAGCATATCTAGAAAGAAACGGGTATGCAGGAGCGGAGATAGAAAGAATGAGAGAGAGAGGTAGAGTAATGACAGAGGAATTGGTCCAGAGAGATAGAGATGTGCAAAGGCAAGAAAGGAGAGCAAGAATTAGGGAGTCTAGGTACAATGGGAAATATGAAAAAATAATAACGGAAGAACTGCCAAAGTACCTAGGAAGAGAAAGTAGAAAAGAGAGAGTGACAATAGCAAGATTCAGATGTGGAAATGAAGAGAGAGATAATAAATTTTGGATGGAGGATAGGAATAGAGTATGCAGGATGTGTGGAGAAAACAAGGAGACAATAGAACACTTGCTGAACGAATGTTCAGAAATGAGAGAAAGGGACGAGTGTAGAGAAGAGATTTTAAACGAGGATGGAAGAGGGATAGATTGGATGAAGAAAGTTGAGGAGAGAAGAAGAGCAATATGTGGGGAGGGAAGCCGGTAATCGGGGTTTAGGGATAGGAATTTAGTGACTCTCTTTTTTGTTTTTTGTTTTGTTTTTAGTTTGAGCAGCATATGTTTCTTTTTTTTTTAATGTGTATTTTTTCTTTTTCTCTTTTTATTATTATTCTTATTTATATTATGTTCGATGTTAGTTTTAGTAAATTTTGGATTCAATTTATAAACCCGTAAGGGCAATAAATATACATAATACATACATAGACCTATTGAAGAATTAGAGCAGGTTGGGCATTTTAAGTATTTAGGGTTTGTATTTGGGAGTGGGTGTGGTAATAAAGAGCATATAGAGTAAATGGTGGCGGGAAAAAGGTTCTTGAAGGTATGGGTAAAAAAGTTTAGCACAAATTACCGGGCGAAGGAGATGATATGGAAGGCTTGGCATCAATATACTCCGCCAATATTGATGTATGGAGCTGAAGTATGGGGTGGAGGAAGAAAACGGCATGGAAAAAGTGCAACTACAATTCTTTAAAAAGGCCCTGAAATTAGAATTATAGAGAAATCGCTAAAATCTACTTTAATCTACATTTTAACCACTTAGGTATAGTAAAAGAAAAGCTCAAATACATTCGACAAGAACTTGACTTGCCAAACCACCCATTGGTGCTAGATGTAAGCACAAGTTGGAATTCTTTATACTATTTAATGGAGAGATTATTAGAACAAAAGCGAGCTGTTTCTTTATACATAACTGATCACGAGTCATTAAACAATCTAACTCCTTCTCAGTGGTTGTTACTGGATTAATATATCAAAGTCCTTAAATCATTTGAAGAGATAACAAAAATAACTAGCTCGGGTATTTCTTGTATCTCCGAAGTGATTCCACACGTTGCTACATTGTTGAAATACCTGGGAAAGGAATAGACAGCAAATAGAACACCAAATTTGCTGAGCATGAGATCCTCAGTGCAAACTGAGCTAGAAACACCGTACAACTTTGATGAACATGACAAATACCTGCTTGCCAGTTTTCTTGACCCCCTGGGATTAGTTCAAACACAAAGTGCAAAACAAAAAATTCTTTTAGAAGCTCTGAAAATGAATTGTGATGAGTCTTGTAGTACCGATACTGATTCTTCTCCACTTCCTAAATTCATACCAATGAAAATGACAAAACCATTGAAATACTCGACAGTATCTGGAAGTCGTTACAGAAAATATGGAGAAAGATGAGGATGTGGTAAAGGAAAGTGCTTTTGCAAATGAGATTGATTTTTATCTAAAAACAGCTCGCCTAGATAGGACAGCAGACCTTTACAAGTGGTGGTCAGGAAACGTAGAAGAGTATCCAAAAGTGACAGAATTCGTAGAAATTTATCTATCACCCAGTAGCAGTGTATACTGTGAGAGGTAATTTTCAGAAGCAGGTATAGTTTATGAGGAAAAACGCAATCAGTTGCTATCAACAAATGCAGAAAAAATAGTTTTCATTCATCACAATTTACCTCAGATAAATTTTGAGTATTAATAATTTGTAATATGTTGTTGGTAAAATATAATCATTTGAATAATATGTGTGATTGTTTCTTCATTTTTGGTATTCGGTATTCGGCCAAATAGTTAACAATACTCGGCCGAATACCGAATATTAAAAAAGTGGCCGAATAGGCTGAATACCGAATAGATACCGAATATTCGTGGCGTCTCTAATTTATATATTCAGGCTGTGTTCCACGGGCGTAGCAAGGGTTTAGTTTCGGGGGGGTTTTGCAGAAATGCACCAATTTACTTTCTAAAACTGACACACAAGGGTTACTAAACTCCACATCTACCATGCTCTCTTGAAGATAATCGTCTCTACTCGTCCCTCCTGATTTCAATACAATATTTATGTTACATTTTGCATATTTCGGGTGGGTTTGAACCCCTCCACCCTGGCCACGACCATGCTGTGTTCCGATTGTTTTAAGTTTGTACCTTTTCTTACGTTTGCCATTTTATGTATATTAACACTCGCGTATTTAACCTAGAAATAAATAAATTTGAGTATTTTCACATAAATTCATAAAATACATAAAATAGATTTTTCATTTTTAATTGCTTTAAAATTGTGTATTGAATATTTTTCTAATCCTCTTATTTGTAGGTTAAACACACTAGGAATAACTATCAGATAGTTACTCTAACCTCAAAATAGTATGATTGGTCGAATGATCGATCAATATAAAAACTGTTTATCGTGCGATATTTATTGTCTGATCATATTTTTCACAAGCTACTATTTTTATCAAAAAAAATTTTTTTCTATAATTTAAACCTGTATTGATTTATAAATGTCAAAAATCAGCAAAAAAAATTAAATCATGAAAATATCTAGAAATAGTAAGGTTACTTTTAGTACATTTCTGTCTAAAATGACGTAAATCTCGGACTGGTCATTTTATTAATTAAATACACACATAAAACTTTAAGTTATACCAAATTTATGGGTTGTATCCAATACAGAAAAGAATATAGACTTTAATTCTGTTGATAAACAATTATGTCATCAAAAGATTGTCTTATAGTTATATAGTTTTAAAAATTTGACCAATCATTATCTACTGACCAACAACTGTACTATTTACCCCTACTAATAACAAAGGTCCCGTATGTATAAAGAAGACAAACAGTTCCTTTAAGGTAGGCGTCCACTGTTTCGCGTCGTACGTATCGGACGCATCGCATCCAACGGATTATTTTTTTACAATGCGTCCACAGTATCAGCAGCGATCGGATTTGCCGACGCAACTACCAGCAATCAAATTGCAGACGCCACTTTCATTCGGATTTTCGTAGTGAAATTTCCTCCCAGATATTATCCCTTCTTTGATGGTTCGAATAATTAGGGTGTGGTAAATCATATATCCCTTTAGTAGAGAAAGATGTCATGTTCTAGACCCACCGCCACCACAGTCATGCGCATGTGCGATGACCTTTAACCCCTAACCTAACCTTGACCTTGACTTTGGAACTTCCGGTTTCGACTTCCGGTTTCCGGTTTCGACTTCCGGTTTCCTGTTTTGACCGGAGCCATTTTCGGAACTTCCAGATGCGCGGGAAAATTCAAAAAATAGACGCGAGGCGGGGAAATTCCAAATTAGATCCTGTTGAGACAAATGAGGTGTGAAGTTAGTTGCATACATCAACGGGGCTAAATACATGAGACTAGACCGACGGGGCTAGATACATGGGACTAAATACATGAAACTAGATAGATGAGACTAAATACATGAAACTAGATAGACGAGGCTAGATACATGAGACTAGATACACGGGGCTAGATACATGAGACTAGATACACGGGACTAGATACATGAGACTAGATACATGGGGCTAGATACATAGGGCCAGACAGACGAAGCTAAATACATGAGACTAGATAAGACTGAACTAAAATATATAAGGGATTGTTTAATTTAACTTAATAATCTACGTTTTAATTTTGATTACAGCGTGACTTGTTGATTAGGTTCGACTGGATGTTTGCTAGCAATAACAACTTCCTGTTATCTTATCAGCGGTGAGCGAGTGTTAGTTGCCAAGAGAATGAAAGGTTGTAAAATAAAGAAAACTCCACATAAAATTTATGGTTTTATTAAATTCTAATAATAATACATTTAAATTTACATCAAAATATTTTATAAACTTATATAAACATTTCTTGCAATACATATAGAATAGTCGCTAATATGATTTATACATACAATGGTTCATTTTAATTAAATTTTTAAATTAATTTTCGAACTATTCCCGACAAAGGGGTGTATTCAACGGCAGCTTCACACAAAATAAGGTAATAGTCAATAGGCAATAGGCAATCACCCAGTAGCAGTGTATACTGTGAGAGGTAATTTTCAGAAGCAGGTATAGTTTATGAGGAAAAACGCAATCAGTTGCTATCAACAAATGCAGAAAAAATAGTTTTCATTCATCACAATTTACCTCTGATAAATTTTGAGTATTAATAATTTGTAATATGTTGTTGGTAAAATATAATCATTTGAATAATATGTGTGATTGTTTCTTCATTTTTGGTATTCGGTATTCGGCCAAATAGTTAACAATACTCGGCCGAATACCGAATATTAAAAAAGTGGCCGAATAGGCTGAATACCGAATAGATACCGAATATTCGTGGCGTCTCTAATTTATATATTCAGGCTGTGTTCCACGGGCGTAGCAAGGGTTTAGTTTCGGGGGGGTTTTGCAGAAATGCACCAATTTACTTTCTAAAACTGACACACAAGGGTTCCTAAACTCCACATCTACCATGCTCTCTTGAAGATAATCGTCTCTACTCGTCCCTCCTGATTTCAATACAATATTTATGTTACATTTTGCATATTTCGGGTGGGTTTGAACCCCTCCACCCTGGCCACGACCATGCTGTGTTCCGATTGTTTTAAGTTTGTACCTTTTCTTACGTTTGCCAGTTTATGTATATTAACACTCGCGTATTTAACCTAGAAATAAATAAATTAGAGTATTTTCACATAAATTCATAAAATACATAAAATAAATTTTTCATTTTTAATTGCTTTAAAATTGTGTATTGAATATTTTTCTTATCCTCTTATTTGTAGGTTAAACACACTAGGAATAACTATCAGATAGTTACACTAACTTCAAAATAGTATGATTGGTCGGATGATCGATCAATATAAAAATATTGATTTTTGATTTTTCTGATCATATTTTTCAAAAGCTACTATTTTAACAAAAAAACTTTTTTTCTATAATTTAAACCTGCATTGATTTACAAATGTCAAAAATCAGCAAAAAATTTAAATCATGAAAATATCTAGAAATAGTAAGGTTACTTTTTGTACATTTCTGTCTAAAATGACGTAAATCTCGGACTGGTCATTTTATTAATTAAATACACACATAAAACTTTAAGTTATAACAAATTTATGGGTTGTATCCAATACAGAAAAGAATATAGAATTTAATTCTGTTGATAAACAATTATGTCATCAAAAGATTGTCTTATAGTTATATAGTTTTAAAAATTTGACCAATCATTATCTACTGACCAACAACTGTACTATTTACCCCTACTAATAACAAAGGTCCCGTATGTATAAAGAAGACAAACAGTTCCTTTAAGGTAGGCGTCCACTGTTTCGCGTCGTACGTATCGGACGCATCGCATCCAACGGATTATTTTTTTACAATGCGTCCACAGTATCAGCAGCGATCGGATTTGCCGACGCAACTATACCAGCAATCAAATTGCCGACGCCACTTTCATTCGGATTTTCGTAGTGAAATTTCCTCCCAGATATTATCCCTTCTTTGATGGTTCGAATAATTAGGGTGTGGTAAATCATATATCCCTTTAGTAGAGAAAGATGTCATGTTCTAGACCCACCGCCACCACAGTCATGCGCATGTGCGATGACCTTTAACCCCTAACCTAACCTTGACCTTGACTTTGGAACTTCCGGTTTCGACTTCCGGTTTCCGGTTTTGACCGGAGCCATTTTCGGAACTTCCAGATGCGCGGGAAAATTCAAAAAATAGACGCGAGGCGGGGAAATTCCAAATTAGATCCTGTTGAGACAAATGAGGTGTGAAGTTAGTTGCATACATCAACGGGACTAAATACATGAGACTAGACCGACGGGGCTAGATACATGGGACTAAATACATGAAACTAGATAGATGAGACTAAATACATGAAACTAGATAGACGAGGCTAGATACATGAGACTAGATACACGGGGCTAGATACATGAGACTAGATACACGGGACTAGATACATGAGACTAGATACATGGGGCTAGATACATAGGGCCAGACAAAGGAAGCTAAATACATGAGACTAGATAAGACTGAACTAAAATATATAAGGGTTTGTTTAATTTAACTTAATAATCTACGTTTTAATTTTGATTACTGCTCTGACTTGTTGATTAGGTTCGACTGGATGTTTGCTAGCAATAACAACTTCCTGTTATCTTATCAGCGGTGAGCGAGTGTTAGTTGCCAAGAGAATGAAAGGTTGTAAAATAAAGAAAACTCCACATAAAATTTATGGTTTTATTAAATTCTAATAATAATACATTTAAATTTACATCAAAACATTTTATAAACTTATATAAACATTTCTTGCAATACATATAGAATAGTCGCTAATATGATTTATACATACAATGGTTCATTTTAATTAAATTTTTAAATTAATTTTCGAACTATTCCCGACAAAGGGGTGTATTCAACGGCAGCTTCACACAAAATAAGGCAATAGGCTCGAGTGTTTGGTTTGAATGCTTGCGTAACTTCAAATTCAATTTTTAAATCAACAGCAGATGATTTAATACTCTCATTTTGTTTAGATACATCAAACACAAAAAGAACATGATCCTTGAATTGAATCATATCTAATATCGGCTCATTTCTGCGTTCATAGTAACTGCTTTCGAAAGTGGCATACATGTAATAAAGTTGTGCATAATCACCACTATCCATATTAAGATTTAAGCTTTCATATGGATATGAATCCGAGTTTAGGTCAATTTTCATATTTCGCAGCGATGCATTATCAAATTCGGACGCGTTTCTTACATGAACATCTCTTCGCTCCTCTTGCAGTGCAATTATAACATATCGAGGCTTCCCCAGAGTTGTAGATGTTTTTACAGACCAGATATCTCTGTCGGTATTTTTTAAAGCAGGTAGTTCATGCAACTATTAATATCGGCTTATCTTCTTCGAGTGTATCCAATACATTCAACCGAGCTTCGTCGTTGAGTTGGATATGGGGAATTCGCCAGTAAAATTGATCAATATTGAATCTTATATTTGCATCTCCTTTGTAGCAGTTCACGTCAGTTCCAGCTCGTAGTAGAATTAATTCCTGCTTTATATTAATTTACATTTTTGTATAATCCTCAGCAAAACCCAATAAATATTTCAATGGAATTAAAGCATAGAACTTTCTGTTATTATCAAAGTATGTAACATTTGTAGCATTTTCAGCCCAGCCGCAAAGGTCGAGTATATGTTGATCTCGCTTGGTGTTGGAGAGTAATCCTTTTATCGCGCTTGTAATTCCTACATCTCGATTCTTATCTACTTCAACTCCATTCAATTCATAGCGAATTTCATCAAACAAAAACGCATAAGCGTTTTTCACAAGTTCAAAGTTGTGTGTAGTTGCAGGTGGAATGAGTTTCGGAAAATTAACGGTTCCGCTTACATAAATATAACTTTCACTAGGATAAGTGTAAATATCCTGGTGTTGGATCCTAATACGAATCTCATCATTGTTTCCATAATTTTGAGTTATAGGATAATACGTATGAAATTCACTCTTTGTAATAGTATCCTCATAGTCAACTTTGGAGAATATATCTATTTTATCCATACTATCGCCTTAACTTATATCCTAGAGATAATAGTTTATTTTTTAATATAGGTGTTAACTCTTTGCGATGTAAATGTCGAGTGGTAGAATTGTATGGGATCCTTTGTTCAATGGCGGTTTTGGGCGTGAGCCCGTCCTTCCGCCGTCGTGAGTTTTGTTTTTCTGTTGTTGTTTTGTTGTTTAGTCTGTTGTTGTCGTCTGTTTTTGTTTGTCTTTCGTTTTTTTTTTTTTTTTAAATTTTAGTTTTTCATTTCGTTTCCTCCTTTGGTTTGCTTCGGTGGGCTGTGTTAGGTTCTGCTTGGCTGCGGGTGGGTCTTGTTTTCTTAGTTTATTCTTGGTCCTTTGTCTTTTTGTCTTGTTTTTATTTGTGTCGGTAGTTTTCTCTTCCTCTTGGTCTGGTTGCGCATCGGGCGGTTTCTTTTGGGGGCTTGGGTTCTTTTCTTGGCGGCGGCTTCGGTCGTATTTTGGGGGCGGCATCGGTGGTTGTATTTTTGGGGGCGGCATCGGTGGTTATATTTTTGGGGGCGGCATCGGTGGAATCTTCGGCGGCGGTTACGGTGGTCTTCTTGGCGGTGGTTTCAGTGGGGTATTCGGCGGCGGTTTCGGTGCAATCTTCGGCGGCGGTTTCGGTGTAATCTTCGGCGGCGGTTTCGGTGGGATCTTCTGCGGCGGTTTCGGTGGTATCTTCGGCGGCGGTTTCGGTGAAATCTTCGGCGGCGGTTTCGGTGGAATCTTCTGCGGCGGTTTCGGTGGAATCTTGGGCGGCGGTTTCAGTGTAATCTTCGGCGGCGGTTTCAGTGTAATCTTCGGCGGCGGTTTCAGTGTAATCTTCGGCGGCGGTTTCAGTGTAATCTTCGGCGGCGGTTTCAGTGGGGTATTCGGCGGCGGTTTCGGTGGAATCTTCTGTAGCGGTTGCGGTGGTTTTTTCGGCGGCGGTTTTGGTGTTCTTCTTCCTTTTCATTATGTAGAGAATCATTTCCTCTATAACGCTGTCCTCCAGGGTATCCAGGTAGCCTGGGTCGAGGTACTTTTGCGCGGCTTCGTTGAGGGTTGTCGGAGTAGAGGTTGACATGTTGCAGCTGCGACAGTCGCTGAGACTATGGGTAGAATTGCATCATGTGTCCTGTGCTGGTTTGGCGGTTTTGAGCTTTTCGCCCAGCTATGCCGCCGTCGTGGGGTTTGGTTGTCGTTGTGTTTTTTTTTTTTTTAGTCTGTTTGTTTGTCTGTGTTGTCTGTGTTTCGTTGGGTTTCATTCGGCTTTGCTTGGCTGTAGTTGCGTCTTGTTGTCCTGGTGTGGTTGTCGGTTTTCTTTCGGCTTCTTCAGTGTTTCGTCTTCTGTGGTTGTTCTCCAGGGGCCTGTGGTCCTGATGTGTTTAGTCTTCTCGTTGATGGTGATGGGTTGCTCTTCTTCTTGGTCGGGTTTGCGCTTGGGGGCGGCTTCGGTGGGGCTGTGAGTGTCCATTGGTGTATTTCTTCTCCTTGGTTCGGTTTCGGTTTTCTTTTCTGCGGCGGCTTCGTTTGTCTTCTCGGGGGCGGCGTCAGTTTTCTTTTCGGGGGCGGCATTGTTTGTCTTCTCGGCGGCGGCTTCGGTTTTCTTCTCGGCGGCGGCTTCGGTTTTCTTTTCGGTGGCGGCTTCTGTTTTCTTTTCGGGGGCGGCATCAGTTGTCTTCTTGGGGGCGGCTTCGGTTGTCTTTTCGGCATCGGCTTCAGTTTTCTTTTCAGGGGCGGCTTCGTTTGATTTTTCGGCGGCGGCTTCGTTAGTCTTCTCGGGGGCGGCTTCGTTTGTCTTCTCGGGGACGGCATCGGTTGTTTTTTCGGCGGCGGTTTCCTGGGGTTTATCGTTGGCGGTTTGTCTCTTCAGCAGCAGTAGCGTAATATAATTCATCATTTGGTCGAGGTGGTTGTCGTCCACAGTGTCCAAGTAGTCGGGGTCGAAATACCTTGCCGCGAGGGCTTCGTTTGGTGTTGTAGGAATAAAGGTGTTCATTTTGCGACAGCGGAGGAGCAAGTGTGGGGGTAGAATTGTCCGAAACAACCGCTTTTATACGTTTTTCGTGAAAATTAATTGACATCTCTCTCTCTCTCTCTCCCACTCTCTCTCTCCCTCTCGCTCTCTCTCTCACATAATACTCTTCAGCTCTAATCGGTTATGTGTAGCATGTGGTTACGTAGACCTCACACCCTGTTTAGCGTGGGGTCACATAGACCTCACACCCTGTTTAGCGTGGGTTCACATAAACCTCACACCCTGTTTAGCGTGGGGTCACATAGACCTCACACCCTGTTTAGCGTGGGGTCACATAGACCTCACACCCTATTTAGCGTGGGGTCACATATACCTCGCACTCTGTTTAGCGTGGGGTAACATAGACCTCACACCCTGTTTGGCGTGGGGTCACATAGACCTCACACCCTGTTTGGCGTGGGGTCACATAGACCTCACACTCTGTTTAACGTGGCGTTACATAGACTTCACACCCTCATTGATGCAAAGAACTCTGCACGATATAAATAGGGTTGGATAGCATTTATAATTTAGTGTTAACGCTGGTGTTTTACTATCAAGATGGGGATTGTATTTGGTGAGAAGCGTGCCCGTAATAAAACCATATATTGGACTCCACTTAGAATATCTACTAGTTTATCACCATCATATAAGACGCTTCCTAGACGTCAAAAGAATAAAGTTGAGAGTTTTAATGGTGACTATGATAATAATAGAGAAAAATATGCACATATTCCTGATTCAATAAACCAATCAGCTGTTTGTTCATCCAACGCTAAAGATAGTGAACATTCCCTCGAGAAAACGGATGTTAAATGTCAAAAGAATAAAGTTGAGAGTTTGAATGCACATATTCCTGATTCAATAAACCAATCAGCTGTTTGTTCATCCAATGCTAAAGATAGTGAACATTCCCTCGAGAAAGCGGATGTTAAAAGACGGTGTGTTGGTTGTTATAAAGAAAACCGAATGATATTTGGAAGACAAAAAGCCTCAAGTAAAACTAGTTGTGTAAAGTTTCGCTGTAATATGTGTGCAAGTCATTATTGCTTAAGCTGCTTCTTCCGAACGCATAACATATACAAAGCATATTGTATTGTTATTGCACCTTGTATTTAAATGTGTTGATGTAATTGTATTATTATTAGAATTTAATAAAACCATAAATTTTATGTGGAGTTTTCTTTATTTTACAACCTTATCCATCTCCCCATCTATCTAGTCTCATATATCTAGCCCCATGTATCTAGCCCCGTGTATCTTGTCTCATGTATCTAACCTCGTCTATCTAGTTTCATGTATTTAGTCTCATCTATCTAGTTTCATGTATTTAGCTTCGTCTGTCTAGCCTCATGTATCTAGCCCCGTCTGTCCAGTCTCATGTATTTAGTCCCGTTGATGTATGCAACCAACTTCACACCTCATTTGTCTCAACAGGGTCTAATTTTGAATTTCCCCGCCTCGCGTCTATTTTTTGAATTTTCCCGCGCATATGGAAGTTCCGAAAATGGCTCCGGTCAAAACCGGAAACCGGAAGTCGAAACCGGAAACCGGAAGTCGAAACCGGAAGTTCCAAAGTCAAGGTCAAGGTTAGGTTAGGGGTTAAAGGTCATCGCACATGCGCATGACTGTGGTGGCGGTGGGTCTAGAACATGACATCTTTCCCTACTCTCTTTATACGTACGATGCGAGAATGTGGACGCCTACTTTAAGTCTGTGAGATATTTTGTGGCTACAATGTCTTGATAAAAAATAACATGTTCCCATTTGAAAAACTATGATGACCTTGAGTAAAATGACCTTGAAGTTATAGACATAAACTATGACAAAAAAGAATTTGTAACCAAGAATGTGTCAGCCCTTCGAAATCAATTAAATTCGCTTGTGACAATTTTCCTCACACTAACTGTAACGGTGATATTCTGGGTGGTCACGTTAAAAGGCCCACCTTGTATATGTAGACAAAGAGCTGCAGTTTGTCGACCCCTGGTCTATTGTTTCTTTGGACATATAACAGATAACAGGGATCATCGTTTAACGAGATAAAACTATAAATATTAAAATGAATGTTTAAATAAAATTGAATTTTTGTATCATATATAGCAGATACGAGTTTATCAAAAGCAATGTTATTTTTAAATTTAAGTTGGTAAATATAGTCTGACGATGTTAAATGTCGAATCTATTAACGTTATTGTTAACAAAACGCGTAATAGCACAAACTTCCATATTTTTTATTCAGTAAACATGAGTTGTTTACTGAATAAATAATCTCAGTTTAATATAATAACATACTTTACCACTAGCGGATAAATAGATTCTCAACATTTGTGAATTGTCGTGCTAAACAAACTGAATTGCTTGTTTATTTTCATTCTGATCTAATTTTACTTGCCTTCGCCATAAGGAAAGAAAAAGGTTTCAGATGTAAATGATGCAATGTGTTATAAAACTTTCTGCAAACATTTAAATAAAACGGGTGTTTTTGTGTAATAAGAGAACTATCAAACTTTGAGGTTAGTGATGTGCAAATTGTGGATTACTGATAATATAACCTGCATAAATCGGGTAAAACCAATATTTACATATTATTTTAATAAAATTTATGATTTTCATTTGGGTGACATTAATAATAACATTAATATTTATTTCATGTTCAAATTATACAAATTTACGTAGGTTTTTATCTACGAAAAGGCAAAATAAAATTCCTCCATGGAATAAATTACATTTTGTGTGAGAAAATTTTGGATGTACTTTTTAAAAGATTTAAAGTCTATACTTTTGACATTTCTCGGTAGCAAGTTATATAGCTGGATACAGTGGTAACCTGTACTGCATCTAGATCTACTAAATCATAAGAAACTGGGCTTTGGAGTTTGGATCTCGTACCAGGTACTTCGAATCCATGGGAACATCCCCAAGTATCTTCCAAGCACAGGTACATGCAATCGAAAGATGTGCACAGTTTAACCTGGATAGGAATTACTGCAAAAAAACGAATTGCTATCCTGTTAGACAGCCAAGCAGCCATCCAGGCCATTAGCTCATACACCAAAGACCATAGACCAAAGACCAGATCCAAACTGGTATGGGACTGTGTGGGGAAGCTGAACAAGCTTGGCAGAGAACATAAAGTAACGCTATACTGGGTACCAGGACTGGGTACCAGGGTAGCTGTTTGTATCGTGTGCAGTAGTTGTGATCAAATTGGTCGTACTTGCCGATGTGCACATGCATATAATAATAATAATAATAATATAATAATAATAATAAGTTTATTTCCAGCAGACAATATTTGTCTATAATGGACAAATCATAATAAAAATACATAAAATACATATAGGTAACAAGATAAAGGACAGATCATAATAAAAATACATAAAATACATTACGAAATTAACTAAGATATCAAGGTGTAGGTCGAGTAGCAAAATGGGCAGTTAATTGCTTATTAACTGCACGTTTATTGAACTGGACGTGGAATAAATCAAACTCCGAGTTTTGTGAATATAAATTATTGTAGAGTCTGAGGCACCTAATCAATGGGGAATTGAAGTGGTGAAATGTGCTAGGTATGTTAAAATAAAAGGTTAAGTGACTCCTACTTTCTGTTCTCGGTACGGCAATGTAAATCTCGCTTAGGATTGACTGGCAATGTATTGCTCCTGTTAATATTTTTTGTAAAAAGATCAAAGCGATAATATCTCTCCTGCATAATAAGGAGTCGAGCCCAGACAAGTCTAGGAGCCAAGCCTCATCGACATGCGTCACAGGATAATAGCCACGCATTTTAAAGAAAACATATTTGGCAAACTTCCGCTGCACTCTTTCCAAAAAACGGATGTGTAATTGACTACATGGCATCCAAACAACAGCGCAGTATTCCAATTTGGAGCGCACAAAAGCATAATATAGCGCTTTTATGGAGGTGATGCTAGTGAAGTCTCTAGTGTTTCTAACAATGAAACCTAACACTTTGAATGCATTATTAACAGTATTTGTAATGTGAGGTACAAAGGTGAGCCCAGTATCCATAGTTACACCGAGATCTAAAATTTTATCACATGACACTAGCGGGTAACCATTGATATTGTAATAAAATCTGACAGTTTGAGTTTTCCTTGTAAAGCTGATTTTTTTGCATTTACTAATGTTAAGTTCCAAACTATTTTTCGTACACCATGCGTTCAACTGGTCTATGCTATTTTGCAGAAGTAAACAATCAGATTTGGCACCAATGATCTTGGCTATCTTGAGATCATCAGCATAAATAAACACTCTACAGTCAACACTACTAACAACATTATTGTAAAAAATTATAAAAAGTAGAGGCCCCAAATTGGAACCTTGAATAACTCCACTGGAGGTGCAGTAAACGTCCGATTTGAAACCGCCGTATTCAACAAATTGTGCCCTATCAGCCAGAAGAGACTTAATTAGCTTTAAGAAACCATTACACAGTCCAAACCCACCCAGTTTGTTTAACAAAATGCAATGGTTTACATGGTCAAAAGCTTTAGATAAGTCGGTATATATGACATCCACTTGGAAACGATCGTCTAGAGCTTTTGATACAAATTGTGTAAACTCAACCAGGTTGGTGGCAGTGGACTTGCCTTTTATAAAGCCATGCTGTTCTGGAGCTAATCTGGTGATCACATGGGAGTAAAGAATGTCAGATACAACACAATCAAATAGTTAAGCAAAGTTGCACAAGAGAGCAATCGGATGGTAATTTCGTATCTGGGTTTTGTCACCGGACTTGAACACAGGGATAACACGACTCATTTTGAACATCAACGGGTAGACTGATGTGTTTAACATTAGGTTAAATAAGTGGCATAACGGAACCAGCAAACAGTGAATAGAGTCAACAATAATAAAGGAGGGTATGTTGTCAGGCCCGCATACATTGTTCGATCTGATTTTACCAACAGACTTGAGGATGTCACATTCACTGATGGTGAACGAGTTGAGAGAGAGTTGATTAACACATATATTGCTATCATGTACAGAAGCACAGCATTTTTCTCCACAGTTGTCACAGGGCGAGTGACTATCACAATTAAATACACTTGCGAAGTGAATCTTGCTGGTTCTCCAAGAGCTTATCACCATATATCATGGAGCCCGGCACACTCGTTGACCTTTTCTTTTGATTGATGAATTTCCAGAACTTATTAGGATCAGTTCGCAGGGAGTCCTCAGCAGACGCAATAAAACGCTTATAATCACGACGAGTTGCTTGTTTTATATCATGACGTAAACTCTTCACAGTCTCAAGGTGACATGTAAGTTTGGTTTTCTTATAACGATTCCAGGACCTCTTTTTTTCTTTGATTAAGGCAATTGTGGCGTTGGTAAACCACATTGGATAGTGGGCGGTCTTGGGAGATAGGCTTGCTTTAGGAACGAATTTATCCATCAACTCGTAGAGGACACCATAAAAATAATAACATACAGATTCCACGTCGTTTATCAATAGTATGGCAGACCAGTCTACACAGGCGAGGGCAGCGTATAATTCGATGAAATTCGCTTTGCGGAAATTGTACTTGGTTGGATCTTCTTTTCTTGGAAACTGGGTCATTAGTCGTAGATCACAACTTAGGCTGATGGACAGGTGCTCTGTTGTCAATATCAAGTCTAAAATTCTGTTATTCGAGTTGACAATTGTATTTTGTTGTTTTAAATTGTGAAGTGATATAAACTGTGTAAGCCTCTCATACAACTTAGATGTTCTTGCTCCGGACATGCACTCAGTTAGTTCTGGTATATTGAAGTCACCAACTAACAAAGCAGGGCGAGAAAAGTCAATAGATGATTCAAGATATTCAAAAAGTTGGGCATAATCATCTAATTGAGTGGCTGGAGGAATGTATAACACAATAATAGTGAGACAGGCAATTTTTATAGCTAGCAGTTCGGTATTGACAATAGGAGATACTAAATTGAGATTATAAGAGCTGAAGTTGTTCCTTAAAGCAGCCAGTACACCTCCACCTCTGCCATAAGATCTATCACACCTAAAGACATTGAAATCCTTGGTAAATAATTCACATGAGTTGACATGAGACTGTAGCCAAGTTTCCGTTAATAGTATTACGTCCGCGTCACTCGTGCTACAGTTATTGTTGAACTCGACAGTTTTGGTGTTGAGCCCTCTTACATTCTGGTATAAAATTTCATAATTATACGTCTGCTGGAATTTTACATGTTTTTTGTTTGGGCAATGGTGGGCGTACCTCTAACGTACTTTAGCCGTAAATTGGTCTCACCATTTGCGGTACGTGCACGAAGTTCTTTGCGAATGTTGTATGCATGTAACTGCTGGGTAGGGGTTAAATCCCCGTTAATAAAGATCCCGTCTTTTTTGGGGTTGTTTTGCAGCACGGCTCGGACAGCGTATGCATTATTAAACACTACTTTAATGGGACGCACTCTCGCCGAGTTCGGTTTACCAATACGCGTGGTGGCTAGTATAACAGAAGCATCATTATTTAATAATAAAGGGGACAGCATATTTTTAACAACTTGACAGTCAGACGCCTTCTGTTGGGTAACGTTACCATCGGGTTCCTGGAGTCCTCTAATTATGATGTTCTTCTCCCGCCTAATCCGTTCGGCCGCTTCATTTATTATTATTTCATCTGTACTTGAGCTAGCAACATCTGTTTCGGCTTTTCCTAATTTCAACTTGTTTTGGTTCTGGATAAGTTTGTTCAAACTTTCCCTCAGTTCAGCTACTTCTTTAACAAGTGTAGGTACTTTGTAAAAACCTTCTTCACATGTTTCACAAAAAACTTCAATTTTCGCTTTGTTCTTAACTGCAGGCATTTCACTTCAGACGCTGTTAGATTTCCACATTCCGTACATAAAAATCTTTTGCAACTGTCACATGGGAACATTTGTGCAACATCAAATTGTTTTTTGCAATTTGTACATTTATCCATTATTAATTTGAATTTTATTTTCTACGCCACTGGAGACAAAAGACAAGTTTCTGATAACGCGGATAAGGAGACGCGCAGAATTGCTTTTTTGTCGAACAACTTTATTTTTTGTTATCTTTTTATGAATTGTCACTCAGATCGAGATTTATTTGCTATGTTTTTAGAGATATTATTAATTAATATTCACTTGAATTGTTTTACTTATTTGTAGCACAGTTACATGGAGCATTACACAAACTAACCAGATAAAAGTGATATTATTGTGGAGCTATTTGGCATGCGTTCGACACGTTTGAATGACTATTAATGAATAATATCCTTTATTGCCATAAAATCTACAAGCGGACATAGCAACGTCAAATAGGTTTAGGTTACAGAGGTATACAAATTAAAGATAAGAAAATTAGAGGTATACAAATTAAAGTATAAATAAAATGTACAAGAAGGAATTAATCACAATTAAAAATTACATAAATATAGATATAAAATAAGCACCTAACACATATTTTCACAAACATAATACAGACACGTATATACATATAGATATATTGAGATTCATCTCTTAGCTGCTATTGAAATTGTAATAGACTTTTTTTTTCAAGTAGTCTGTGACTGAAATTTTGAACTTTTTTGTGTGTACAATATTTCTAATTTCAATAGGAAGAGAGTGATAGGCTTTGACTGCTCTATACTGTGTTCCTTTTTCAAAAAATGATGAGTTGTGATGTGGTATCCTGAGTTCATTTCTATATCTTGTATTGATTGTCATTTGGTTTGAATATGAATCACAGTTTCTTGTAAAAATATTATAGTGTTTTTTGGCAAATGTTACTAGTTGTAGAAAGTATAAAGATGGTACTGTTGAGATTTCTAAATTGACAAAGTGGGATTTACCCGATGTTCCATATGGTAATTTCAACATAGATCGAATAATTCTTTTTTGTGTTTTGAATATTTTTTCTGAGTGGGTGGAACTTCCCCAGAAGATGATGCCATACTGTATGATGGATTGTACATGGGCATAGTAATATATTTTGAGGCTATTTATTGATACCTGATCCTGTAGAGCTCGAATAACTCCACATAAAGAGTCTAGAATTTAGAATATTTATGTGTGTTTCCCAACTGAGACTGCTTTCCATTGTCACCCCTAAGAATTTGATTTCATTTATTAGTGGAATGGATTTGGAGTTTAGCCTAACATAGATAGACTCTTGACTAAGTTGATATCTAGAGAATGATATAAGCCCTGTTTTCCCTGTATTAAGCTTAAGTCCATTTTTTGTACACCATGTTGACAACTTCTCTGCTATATCTGATAATCCCCCTGAAAGCTCTGCAAGCCCAGACATTATTACCGATGTATCATCTGCAAACTGATAGACCAGCCCTGGTCCCAAAGCCTCCGGGAGATCACCAACATATAGCAGGAAAAGAATTGGGCCTAGGATAGAGCCTTGTGGCACCCCTTGCGATATTTCATTTTTCTCTGAGAAAAATAATTTATTTTTTTGTGAAACACTTACTATTTGGGATTGTCTCAATAGATATGACTTTAAGAGATCATTACACTTTCCTCTGATTCCATATTCTTCTAGTTTACTCAATAAAATACTGTGGTTTACCATATCGAAAGCCTTTGAAAGGTCAAAATACAAGCCACCTGTAACCTTATTTCCATCGATTTTGTCAAAGATTTCTTGATTTTCTTGATTTCTTATTGCTAGTTCTGTTGACATGCCTTGTCTGAAGCCATATTGTTGTGGAGCAAGTACTTCAAATCGATTTAAAAATATCACAAGCCGCTTGTAAATGGCCCTCTCAAAAATCTTCGAAGGTGAAGGCAGAATAGAAACAGGCCTGTAATTATTGATGTCTGTTTTGGCACCTTTTTTGTATATGGGAATTACTTGAGCTATCTTCAGATTATCTGCTAATATTCCTGAAGCCATACTTTCGTTTATCATGTCCACCAAAGGTTTGCTAATATATTTTCCTACTTTTTTCAGTATGAATGGAGGGATAGAGTCCACCCCGCTTGCAAATTTGGGCTGCAACTCATTTAAAATATTGTTGATTTCAGATTCTGTGACTGGATCTAGGAAAATGGTTTTATTATTGTGAGCTACCTTCGTACCCAGCAAATCATTGTTGCAAGTTTTTTGTGTGAAATGATTGTTGAATTGTTTAGCAATTTCTTTGGGATCTGTTATAGCTCCAATATCTGTTTTTATTTCAATAGAGTTTTTGTTCACCAATTTTCCATTATTGAGATTTTTAAAGATATTCCAGACTGTTTGATTTAGATATTTTGAGTGAGTTATTTGACTATCGTTGACGGATTTTTTATAGTCTGACAGATACCTTCTGTAAGCACCCTTTTCTCTCTTATATTTAATATATACATTTTCGCATTTTGTTTCAATGTAGAGTTCATAGAGATCTCGGATATAGAGAGAATAACGTTTTATTTCAGAATTTATCCAGTGGCATTTGTTATTTTTCGGTTTGGATATGGTTAATGGAAAACATATGTTGAAGTGGTAGTATAATATGTTGTAGAAATTATTATATTTACTATTTATAACACTTGCTTTATAAACATCATCCCAAGTTTCAGTTTCTAGTGCTGACATGAATCTCAATATATTTCTTTCTATGAAGAATCTTGTTCTACAGCTGCTTTGTTTGTTTGCTACTCCTGTAGTATACTCGATCTCAAAGATCTGACTAAAATGATCTGATATAACTGTTTTTAGTATGGTACAAGTTGATATTTCTTCGGGTACGTTTGTGAATACATTGTCAATCAGAGTTGAAGAGTGCTGTGAAATTCTAGTCGGTGAGTTTACTCTCGGAGTTATCCCAAACTGACTGAATAATTGTAATAACATTAATGACTCATTTTCAGGTTTTGCAAAATTAACATTGAAATCTCCACAAACTATGGTGAGTTCTGACCGACTAGTAATGAACTCTAAAATTTGAGACATATTGTTTAAAAAACAATTAAAATCTCCTGATGGAGATCTATATACACAAACTAAGTGACATATAAATTTATTTAGTGCAAATTTACAGCTGGAGTATTCAAATGATTTTTCAACTTGCGCAACTGGTGTTTCTGCAGTACTAATTGTAATTCCTTTTGAGGCATATATTGCAGTACCTCCTCCTCGATATTCACTTCGATAGGAGTAGCACACTAATTTATGATTACCAAGACTTATTTTTTCTATCTCATCACCCCTACACCAATGTTCAGTGACACAGAATACTTTTGGAGATATTTCGTCTAGAAGAACTTGTACTGATAGTATTTTGTTTTTGAGGCTTTGCAAATTAAGATGTAAAACTAGTGGTTTTCAAACTGTTTTCATTTTTGGGTACGTTATTTGTGTCCACTGCTTGTTGTGTTAGAAAAAATTTTTCCATTTCAAAAATTCACCTTGGATTCTGAAGTCGAATCTTTTTATCCCTACTTTGTTTGGCCAGAAATTGGGATCATACATTTCATCTTTGCGATTTAGTGAAGCTGTAACTACAAACCTCTTTAATCTTCCTGGATCTGAAGGTAATTCTTGTACACCAATTTCCTCGTTTTTAAAAGTGTCTTTTTTTACAATATAGTCCTTTATCAATTTCTCAGACACATGTGTCTTTACCCTATAAATATATAACCAGACCTTTCGATCTGCTCCCACAAATCCATTGGCATCTTCCTCGCTAACTTTACCTGTTCCTAGTCGACGCTTTGCAGACCTTTTCTGTTTTTGGTATTGAAACCCTTCATTTTCTCCTGCTTGTCTGTTGTTTTCCAGATTAAAATCGTTTGATCGATCATTTTTTTCGAACCAATCACTTTCCCTTTGATTGTTTTCATTTTTTCCTTCACTGGTACAGCTTTGTTTATTTTTGGGGTTTGTTGTTTCACAATTTTTCCATCCTGCCATCTGTGAATGCTCTTCAATTTCTGAATGGATGTGAGGGGTGCCCCCTGGTTGTGAGTAGATGAACTCGTTGAGGCTAGATTTCCAATGTGGAGTGCTTTCGATCTTTGGTTTGCATCTTGAGAACTTGAACCTACTTTTTTTGCCCAGCTAACAAATGATGTTTTTTCAGGGGCCTTTTTTGCTTCAGCCCATATTTTCTCTTCAAGGTATTTCGTTTTTTCTAATAGTAAGTTGTTGTTTACCATAAGGATGTTATTTTTCTCCCGAACTTCATGCAATAGTTGTTTGAGGTAATTATTTTCCAAAACTACTTGTTGCTTTTCCAACTCTTTCACTTGTTCCGAGTTGTCCCTGCTAACATGGGTGATTTTCTTTTCACAACACTCTATCTGGAGTTCACTGATTATTTTCAAGTTTGATAATCTTTTTGCGCAACTTTTATGAAATACACTGTTACAGTTTACACATACATAAACTGCAATATCTTTGGCACAACATTTCATTTTATTTTCGTTATCAGGAGGAGGGTCCGACAGAACATCGTTACTCCCCGCCATCTTTTTTTAGAACCAAATATACCAATATTTAGAACCAATATACAGTAAGCAATGCAAGATGAAGCAATCACCACTGACATACAGTGCCATCTTGGGCAATGTCGGGACCTTTGGGCCCACAAGGATTTCGGGTAAAAGTAAAAAAAGTGACAAAAACATTTTTCTTCTATGATCTTATATTTATTGTGGTTAATTGCTATATATCAAATATACATATGTTATTAATTAGATAAATATGCTGCTGCTTTGAATTGGTTACGGTTATGATAGTTTCTTTCGGGATTTCTGTAGTGCAAAATCTTCTACTATATCTTCAAATTCTATTTTTTTAAGAAAATTAATTTAATTTTTTTTATTTTAATTTTTTTTTAATTTTAATATCACTTCCTACACATATTTGACAAATCAGTTAATCGTTCTTGTAACATAGTTGTTCGTAATTCATTTTTTATTTTCTTTAGCTGTTAAAATGATCACTCTCCACTACAATTGGTAACCATTAACCAAAGGAACATTCTTGTAGCAACTTCAACATTTGGAAATGTTTCTTCTAATTTATCAGACTTTAGTAATTTATGTAAGGTTGAGATACTCAAATCCGCTGATTCCTTTGCTATGTTCTTTAAATACTCCCTTCAATGAAAACATTCTGATTTGAGCTCATATGCATTAATGTCTTCGTGATAGAATTCTTCAAATTCATTGCATTTTTTTATTTTTTTGATTGTTATTAATTGACAAAGAAAACTAAAACGATTGTCAATTTCTTGGTATGCTGCTGAACGATTTTTTAAATGTGCATATAATGTGAAAGTAAAGTTTACTATTTGCACGATTAGAGTGCAAATAGTAATCTTTGTAGGTCGTCTTCATTCTCTGATATTACTGTGGCATCATCTGCATAACATATTATCTTCAGGCAGTTGTTAGTCATTCTGTATCCTGTTCCTGTGTTTTTGACCTCTGATTATTTCGTTCACCATGATGTTAAAGAGGGTTGGACTTAAGCTGTCCTCCTGTCTATTTCCAGCCTTGATGTCATTTTTTTCAGTTGGCGTTTGGTCTGCTTTAATATGTGTGCTATTGTTTTTTTTAAGTCTTTTATTACGTTATTGTATCTGTCATCCACTCAATGTTGATGTAGAATATTTGTAGTGTCGATCAATTGTATTCGGTCAAATGCTTGTTTGAAGTCCACCATACATAGATTGTAGATATGCTGGTGACGACTTGTACTGTGACCTTTATAGATCTATTGTACCCCACCCTCCTCCTCCAAGTGTTGGTGCACTTACCCATTTAGAGCGCCTCCTCTAATCCTGATTCCTCTAGGAATTTCAGGATCTGGGTGAGATTCAAGGCCTGCAGCTCCTCTGTGTTCAAGCAGTGAGCCCCAAGGTACATCTGTCTCTTGCGGAGTAATCTTCCGCAGTCTTTGAACAGATGTATGGGGTTTCCTCTGCTGAGCCACAGAATCTGCATCCGTCATCCTCCTCTAGGCCTAGGGCCTTGAGATGTTTCCTAAGTCTGCAGTGTCCCGTCAGGGCTCCTGTCAGAATTCTGAGCTTGTTCCTGCCTAGTTTCAGGCAAGCTTTTGTTCTCTTCTGGTTAAAAGATCCCAGCATCACTTTGGATTGCCTTAGCCCTGGAAGTTCTTTCCAGGTTTTCATCCATTTTCCTCTTGTTTCTTCATCTAAACTTTTGTGGATGGTGTTCACACTCATACCGCAAAAGGGTTTTGCAGCTCCTCTGTGTTCAAGCAGTGAGCCCCAAGGTACATCTGTCTCTTGCGGAGTAATGCTCCGCAGTCTTTGAACAGATGTATGGGGGTTTCCTCTACTGAGCCACAGAATCTGCATCCGTCATCCTCCTCTAGTCCTAGGACCTTGAGATGTTTCCTAAGTCTGCAGTGTCCCGTCAGGGCTTGTGCCAGAATTCTGAGCTTGTGCCTGTTTAGTTTCAGGCAAGCTTTTGTTCTCTTCTGGTTAAAAGATCCCAGCATCACTTTGGATTGCCTTAGCCCTGGAAGTTCTTTCCAGGTTTTCATCCATTTTCCTCTTGTTTCTTCATCTAAACTTTTGTGGATGGTGTTCACACTCATACCGCAAAAGGGTTCCAGACCTATAAAGGGGCTACTGGATCCCTTGTTTGCAAGGTGATCGGCTTCTTTGTTTCCGTCTATACCAGTGTGTCCTGGTACTAAGTATAGCGTTACTTTATTTTCCCTGCCAAGCTTGTTCAGCTTCCCTACACAGTCCCATACCAGTTTGGATCTGATGGTGTATGAGCTAATGGCCTTGATGGCTGCTTGGCTGTCTAACAGGATAGCAATTCGTTTTTTTGCGGTAATTCCTGTCGAGGTTAAACTGTGCACATCTTTCGATTGCGTGTACCTCTGCTTGGAAGATACTTGGGGATGTTCCCATGGATTCAAAGTATCTGGTACGAGGTCCAAACCCTCGTGCACAAGTACTTTCTTTTGTCTTCGAACCATCTTTATCCCACTTGATGGCATTTTGCTCTGTGGTTTGCTGAGGATTCGTCGCTCCAATCGGCTTTACTACTACACATTGCTGTGTAGTTTTTCTCAAAGTGGTATTTGCATTCCATTTCGTCTTTTGGTACTTCCAGCCAGGGGATCTTGGCAGCGAGGCTGTTTCGGTCTCTGCTCCCGATTATTTTACCTCTGCCCATTCCTTCCTTGCTGAACCTTACGATCGCCGATCTGGCGGCCCTTTCCACCACAAGGTGCAGCGGAGTCAGATCCAGCAGCAGCTCCAATGCTGCTGTCGGACACGACCCCATCGCCCCCGTGATGCAGACACACGCCAGTCTTTTAATCTTCTCAAGCTGTTTCCTCATAGAGGCTAGCTTGATTCTACTTCCCCACGCAACTGCCCCATAAGTGATTGCAGGTCTCACTATCATGGTGTACATCCATCGCAGGATAGTGGGGTTACAACCCCACGTTTTTCCTGCCAGATTTCTGCACACCATTAGGGCGCGTTTGGCTTTACCTACCGCTGTGTGATATCTAGTGTGATACCCAGATACCTAATCTCCTGTTGGTATTCTATTGCCTTCCCATCTATGAGTATGGGATGTAGGCAGTTTAGTTTTCTCCTTCTAGTAAATGGTATCACCTTGGTTTTGCTCAGGTTGAGTCTCAGTCCCACTGTTTGACACCATCTACTAGTTACTTTGAGGCCTCTCTGAACAATTTCACAGAGCGTTCCCACAAATTTTCCTCTGGCCATTATGACTATGTCATCGGCGTAACCTTGACATTTGATGTCTAGGTTGTTTAGCCTAAATAACCAGTAGTTCATCAACTACCAGGCTCTACATTAGCGGCGATAGTACACCTCCCTGTGGGCACACTCGAGATTGTTGTGGAGATCTTAATGTTATCTCTTCCCACTTGTGTCTCCGCCGTTCTAGTTCTCAGCATTTCTCCCATCCACTTTGAGATAGTGCTGTCGATATTCCTTCTTTCGAGGGCCGCCTTGACAGCCTCGTGTGAGGTGTTGTCAAAAGCTCCCTCTATATCCAAGAAGGCACATATCGCTACTTCCTTTGTCTCTAGTGCTGCTTCTATTTCGTTTGTCAGCTAATACAGGGCGGTTTCTGTGGATTTCCCTGCTCTGTAAGCATGCTGACTCTTGTGTAGTGGTGTACCTACCAGCACTATAGTCCTAAGGTAATTATCAATCACCTTCTCCATTGTCTTTAACATAAAAGATGTTAGACTAATGGGTCTAAATTACTTCTGTTGAGTGGTGTCTTTCTTCCCCACCTTCGGTATAAATACGACCTTAGCCCTTCTCCATAGCTCCGGTATATATCCGAGCGCTAAACTACTCCTAAAGATAATTAGAAGATACGGCATTTGTTCTATCTCTCCCTTTTGTAGGAAGGCAGGAACTAGTCCGTTCACACCTGGGGCCTTAAAAGGCTGGAAAGTGCCGATAGCCCATTTGATTCTGTTTTCCGTACAGATGGACGCTGCCCTCCTCCAGTCGGCCCGACTTGGTTTCCGTGGTTGAATCAAGCCCTCGGTCTCCCTGTATCCTCTACATCCCGGAAAATGGGTTTCTAGTAGGAGGAGAGCTCTTTGCTCTTCATCCTCCGTGAAGGTCCCATCCGGTTTCTTGAGAGTGGTTGTCATTTCCACTCTATCCTTCGCTAGTGCTTTGTGCAGTCTAGCTGCGATCGGGGTGGATTCTATGTTTTCACAGAAGGTCCTAAAGTTATCCCTTTTTGCCCTTCTGATCTATTTATTGTAGGTGGTAAGCACCTCGGCGTATTCTAGCCAATTTCCGTATTGCTTGGCTTTGTTGAAAAGCCTACGTACTTTTGCTCTTAATGTAGACAAATTTTTGTTCCACCATTTTTCGTCTTTATGCTCCTTCACGGTTTTTACCGGGCAGCTGGATTCAAATGCCGTGGTGATTGCTACATTTATTTCTCCTACAGCCTGCTCCAGCACGGTGTAGTGTTTGATACTACCCCGCACTGTCACCTGCTCTAGGTTTTCTTTTAGTTGCGAACTAAACATAGGCCACACAGTTTGTCTGGGGTTTCGAATGGGGGTGCTTTCCTCACTCGCTCCTTCCGGCTCAAACTCTAATATCCTATGATCTGACATTGAGGGTTCACTTGAAACCCGCCACTTTTTAATTAGTTTACTTACGTTAGCGCTACCTACCGTAATATCCAGTACCTCATTTCTGGCCTTAGTGACAAAAGTTGCTGTGTTCCCGACGTTATACACAATAAAGTTCACTTTAATGAGGTATTCTAAAAGGTACTCACCTCTCTTATTAGTGTCCGTGCTGCCACACATCTCGTTGTGGGCGTTCGCGTCACATCCCAAGATGAGTGGCAGCCTTCTCCTAATACAGTGCTCGACCAGCCTTTGTATCTCCATGGGTGGTATGCTGTTACCATCGCCAGGGAAGTATGCTGATGCGATCACTACTTCGCGGTGGAGGCCCTCGGTCTTGATGAGGACCTGTATCGGAACTAAGTCCCGCGTTAAGAATTCTGAAAGACATAAGTAATTATTGTCCTTCCTTACCATAATGCAAGTTCTAGGGGAGGCCTCACGGCTGTCCCATACCAACTTACATTCCCTGTTCATGAGGCCTCTGTTCTTACCTCTGTAGGTCCAGGGTTCTTGCAGTAGCGCTAGCCCTAGGTGTTGTTTGGTAAACATCCTAGCCATCACAGCCGAGGCTGCCCTGGCATGGTGGATGTTCTCCTGGGCTACTTTGGTGCGCCTGCTGGTCATTCTTGGTTTGTGACAGGAGGCGGCAAGTCCTCCTCTGTCTCCACCAGAACAACATCTACCTCTTCCTGCATAGACATAGCTGGACTGCTCATGTCTACAAGTGTGAGTCGAGGTCGTCCTCGCGGTAATCCGGGCTGACTTCTTCGTTCACGGCTTTGGCCATTATAGGTTCAGCAGAGGGAGTTGTCGCCACCGCTATTCCTTCCACCCCGGAAGTGGCCGTTGTTGCGGTCGTAACTTCCGAGGGAGGGGCCGCTGTGGCTGCCACTACCTCTCCATCCGCTTTTTGTGTGGCGTCGTTCTTCCGCCCATGGACTTTGATCCGCCCGAACCTATAGTAGAGACCATGGTTGGCCTCCGCTATAGCTGCAGCGGACTCTTCGTCAATTCCCGCCGTTAGGAGTTGACCCCCATTTTCCACCCGGCACCCAAGGACCTTCCATTCGGAAATGTCAAGTCCTTTGTTTTGGGCCCTGAGGTAGTTGATGGAGGCCTCCGGAGTTTGGTCCCCGCTGCTAGGTAGATGGAACATGGTGATGACGTGTAGCTTGGCGATATCATCACCCAATTTCGCCACCAGAGCCCCTCCTTCCCATACATAACACCATTTTTTATTTATTATTCACCATACATAAGTAGACGGGTTTGTCAAATTCAATTTCTTTCTCCGCTAGTTGTCGCACTATGAAGATGATTGATCTATTTTTGCGGAATCCCCGCTGTTCTTCACAGCTTCCCACGGCAACTTCAATTTTCTCGGCTAATATTTTTGTAAAAATTTTGAGCACTGCACTAAGCAGTTTGAAGTCACGGTAGTTCTTGGGTTCTTTTTTTGCACCTTTCTTGAAGATTGGTACTGTTATGCTGGTCCTCCATTCTTCTGGATTTTGTTCTTCTTGGAAAATTATTCGAAAGAGCTGCATTATTTCTTTAATGATGGTATTTCTCCCATTTTTGATCATTCCATTGCTGATATTATCAATGTGCTTTTCGATTTTTTTAGATTTTTCACTGTCTTGAGGATATCATCTGTTGTAATTGGTTGTTAATCGGTTGTGTCTGTGGGTGCCTGTGTTATGTATTCTGCTTCTACAGTTTCTGCTTCTGCCTGGTCTTTATAGATTTCTTTAAAGTATTGTGTCCACTGATCGTGGCTGATGGTAGTAACTTGGATGTCCTCTGTTATTGGTTTCTTTCTGTTTCTGTGTATTTTCCAGATCTTCTTCTAACCTCCATATAGGTCGCGCTGCATTTCGTTAGAGAAGTTTTTCCAGTATCACTCTTTAAATTATTTGATTGCTTGATTTACTCGGTTTAGTACTTCTTTGTATTTGTGGTATTCTGCCTCAGTTTTATTGTTTCTATATATTATGTATGCTTTCCGGTTCTGCTGAACCATGGCTTGTTCGCTCTCGTGCCATTTAACTTAATTGTTCTTACTCTTATCGCTTCATTTGCGCTTGATGTAATGTTGGATTTTTTCCTAGGCTTGATTTACGTTGTACTGTTCTGTGTCATTTCCAAATGATTCAACGTTAAATTTTGATATGTGTACTGGAGTCTTTTCTGCGTAGGTCAATTTTCTGACGGTATTTGCATAATACCAAACCATGTTCTGTTGTTGCGTTGGCTAATGTTAATACTCTTACGTCTAGTATCTCATTAGGGTGTGTATTCCTATTGGTTTTAATGAGGTCTATCATCGATTTCTGCCCTCTTGAGTTGATAAATGTGTATTTATACTGGGGTTTGTGGTCGAAGTACTTGTTGTTAATGATAAGCTCGTGTTGGGTGCCTGTTGTTAGTAGCATTGTCATTGTTAGTAGCAAAATGTCCTGAACAGCAACGGAGACCTGTTCAGGACATTTTCGTTGCATTACGCCCGGGATTGCTGTGTTGCCAATTCTTTAGTTTAAGTCACCCATCATTAGTAGCTTCTCACTTTTTGATATTCGGCTTATTGTGTCTTCCAGTTTTTCAAAAAATTGTGCTCTCTCTTCCATTGGTTTACCTATATCCACGTTGATGATGTTCAGCTTGGTATCTTTTGTATTGATAGATAGTTGCATTATGGTTTCATCTATGTACTTTACGTCGTCAATAAGTGTTTCGTACCTTTTATGTACCAGAACGCCTGGTATTCCAATCTTCCATGTACTGGATTTTCCAAGCTTGCACTTATTAACGCACAGTAGCTTGAAGTAGAGGGTTCACCATCAGATGTGGGTTCCTGTCACATGTAGGATCTAGTTGATATTCAGAAGTATTTCGATCTTGAGGTGATGATGGTGAAGAATTAGTCAGCCTATTTGCTTCTTCAACCGTGAAAAATGAAGTGAGTTTAGGAAGTTTCTTGGATATTTCTTTTTAAGCTACAACTTTTTTCTTTTATGTGAATAGTAGGGAAAGGTGTCACGTTCTGGACCCGCCTCCGCCTCCCGACCAATGCGCATGCGCGAACAGAGGATTTACAGATTCCTGTAAATTTTTAAAAGCTAATAAACAGATAATTATCTGATAAAACCTGATTAAACCTGTATATTAGTTGATTAAACCTGATAATTATCTGATAATACCTGATTAAACCTGTATATTAGCTGATTAAACCTGATTATTAGCTGATTAAACCTGATTATTAGCTGATCAAACCTGTTTATTAGCTTTTAAAAATTTTCAGGAATCTGTAAATCCTCTGTTCGCGCATGCGCACTGGTCGGGAGGCGGAGGCGGGCCCAGAACGTGACTCCTTTCCCTACTGTGAATCACTTAAATATGTTCTTTTCGACATAATAAAATGAATAAATAAACGAACACGTCAACACTTCTATTACTTTGGTATCTTGGTGGTAAGAAAGATGGATTTAAACTGAAGAATTCCAACCCCAAGTGCACCTAATTGTTTCAATATTTAATATTCACAACTACAGAAAATAAATACTTATATCTAAAATTTGTAAGTTTTATAATATTACATTGTTTACAAACGCATTTAAAACCATTAGTGGTCACAAACAGTTGCAAGCACGTAGCGGTCATAAAACATCCCCAAAATGCATTCAAAACCATTAGTGCGCCACGACCTGATATACGGACCTATTGGGCACTTTATCGTAATCTTAGTATAATATGTAAATATCTAATTTTAAGAACCTAGAGATAAAGAAACTAAAAATTTAAAATAATTTTAAGACACAATAAAAATATAATTGTGGGGTCAAAACAACAGCACGCCACTTTCGGGAATTCTCCAACCATAGATAATATCGACTTAGATAATGTCGAAATGCGGAACTACATACTTCCTACCTTTTGTCGGGTTATATCTACATAAGATAGAAAAAAAACTTGTATAGTGGAAGCGAATATATCGGCCATTCGCGCCCCCCTGCCGAGGGCACGTGCCCTGCGTGCCCTTATGGTAAAGACGGTTATGCTGTTATAAGAATTATGTGGCACACACCACATAATTCTTATGCATTTACATTGTATTTTGAAAATTTTAGTAATGTGGGGAGAGTATCCTCATACTAAAATTGCATATGAGAGCACTCTGAATCAATTCATGATAGTACAATCAGTACAGTTTGAAGGGATATATTTTAATTGCCGCAGGATAAATATTTTTTGGCGATTTTGGTTGAGAGGAGTTTTCCAGGTCATCTTTGGGTTTAAATGTATTCCAAGCAACTTTATTGCCTCCGCACGATCATCTATCCTCCTGAGTGAGAATACACATGTTTTTGTTTTGGATTCATTAATAATAAGTTTATTGCCATTGAACCATTGTTTAACTTTGTTTGTGGTATCCAGTATGTCCAATTGGAGAGAAACTAGAGATCTATTAGCGCTTGAAAATTGCAATATCATCCGCAATGTATTGTTTGCATGTAGTCCGGAAAGTCATTTATATAAATAAGAAACAGTGGGGTGGGGCCGAATACAAAGCCCTGTGGCACCACATATAACATCTGATGTTGATGGGAAATATGATTCACAAATACATTTGTTGATGCTTTTAGTCAAAGGTATTACGATGATGTTTGCTAATGTTTTGATTATGATTGAACTTATTCCGAATACATCGCTAGTAGAGTTACTTCAATTGGATATGGCTTTTCTTACTTGATTAAATGATACTTCAGTAAAATAAAATATTACAATCCAATATTTGAGGTAGGTTGCTTTAAGGTAGTTGTATTTTGAATTTATTTTCGATACGATTTCTTGAAATTTTTTAATGTTTTGTCGTGGCTAGCTTGATGCTTTTTTAGATTATAGAGAAGTGTTAGAGGTTCTCTCATCTTTATTAAATTGGTTTTGAATCAATTGTTGGTGTTTATATTTTGGGTACGAAAGTAGGTATTGTTAACAGGTTTGTGTTTAATGGGAAGGTTAATGGAGAGATTAAAACGCTTGCTCAGCATCTAAGTTTAACCTACTCGTGTAGGTTATATAGACCTACGGGTGAGTTAGTTCTAACCCTGATAACGGTTTAACTTACCTCTTTGGAAGTTAAGTCATGCACACCCCTGCATGATTGGATAAGAGAGGATCGTAAACAGTGGCAATAAAGCTGCTATTGGATAAATTGGTAAAAATATTATCCAGACATAATTGTTTCTAGTATTCTCTGTTAATGTTAAACGAAGTCCATGGGTCATAAAAGTGTCAAAGTTACCATTAGGTGACCTATATAATAATAATTTATTCACATTTGACACAGAATTTGATACACACACACATATATATATATATATATATATATATATATATATATATATATATATATATATATGTATATATATACATATATATATATATATATATATATATATATATATACATATATACACTCGAACTTCTTGGGCATTGGCCCAAAATATGCCAAAAAATATGCTCTTTATTTTGGTGTGAGTCTGGGACACACTGATTTCATCCCTAGTGTAGGTTGGCTAGTTAAGTTTAAGAAGAAAAAGTAAAGGCATAATATCATATTAAGAAAAGGCATAATATCATTCAAAAGGTTATGTGTGGTGAAAGCGCAGACGTTAATGAACATGACTATGAAGAGTGGTGCAACGACATCTTGCTGGAACTTTTAGCATCTTATCATGAAACAGACATTTTTAAAGCGCACGAGACGGGATTATTTTTTAGATGTTTGCCTAATAAAACGTTAACATTTAAAGACGAAAAGTGCTTCGGTGGAAAACACAGCAAAGAAAGAATCACGGCCATGGTGGGAGCCAATATATGTGGTACTGAAAAACTGAAACCGTTGCTGATTGGAAAATAAAAAAATCCGCGATGCTTTAAAGGTAAACATTTTTTGCCAGTGACGTACTGAAGCAACAAAAAAGCTTGGATGACAAGCGCAATTTATGAAGAATGTCTTTCTAGTTTGACAAGAAATTCAATGCCGAAAAACGTAATATCTTGCTGTTTGTGGATAACTGTCCATCAAATTCAAAAACTACTAAGCAGTTTAATTCAATTCGTTTTGTTTTTCTCCCGCCAAACATGACGTCAAAGTTACAACCTATGGACCAAGGAATTATTAACTATAAAATTGCACTATAGAAGAATTCAGAGAAAAACTATAGTTGCCCTAGAGCAGGGGTCTCCAAACTTTCCAGCCTTAGGGCCATACTGATTACTCCAGTAAGTTCCGAGGGCCAAAACCATATTATCATTGTTGCCGGTGGTAAAAAGTGAAATAGTCCACTGATGAAAAAAAAGTCCGAAAAAGTACGCAACGTTTAAAAAGGCTGCAAATCGGACTAAAGTCCGCAAAACGGCAACACTGCATATTATTATTATTTTCTTGTCATTATCTGTAATTTCTAGATTAGTCGTAGAGTACGAGCCATGAGGAGTAACGTGACACGACATCTGGTGGACACAAGCGGAAATAGGTAGTACCTTCTATCGCTAAAGATGGCGCTAATAGCACGTACAGAATAATCTCGTTGGTTCGAGAAAGTTCTGGTGTCTTCCACTCACTTCTAGATGGCAGTAGTTGGAATATATAAGAAGGCTAGTGGCGCAACCACAAGTCAGTTCCTATGACACTGTTGTGAAATAAAATAGTGCGTACCTCCTAAAAACGTGTTTGTGCGTGTTTAAGTTTAAGACATCTTTGTAACAGTATTTTGATTTGAATTGTTGCTTTTGTGTGTGACTTAGTAGTATGGAAAAGAAGCGAAAAATTGATAGTGAATGCAGAAAATTCAAAGATCAGTGGAACATTCAGTATATCGTAATTGAGTCCAGTAACAAGGTGCTATGTTTGATTTGCAATAAAAGCATAGCCGTTCTCAAGGAATATAACATTAAACGTCATTATGAAACAAAACATTTTCAAAATTACTTAAAATATACAGGAAGTTTGCGGACAGAAAAATTAGAAGCTATGAAGCGAGGATTGAAATCGCAGCAATCTTCATTTACAAAACTCAAAACTGGACAAGAGACTGCAACTCGTGCCAGCTTTCGTGTGGCTCTTGAAATTGCAAAACGTGGAAAACCATTCACCGATGGAGAAATGATCAAAGAATGCATAATTGCAGTAGCCGAAGAAATGTGCCCTGAAAAGGTAAATTTATTAAAAACTGTCAGTATGTCAGCAAACACTGTGGCTCGAAGGGTAGAAAACATCGCTGAAAATATATTCTCTCAACTGTTCGACAAAAATGGACATGTTGAGTGGTTTTCTTTGGCCTTGGATGAGTCAACGGATGTGTCAGATACTGCTCAGGTGTTGATTTATATTCGAGGAGTAGATAAAAGCTATGAAGTGCATGAAGAACTTCTTGATATGTATAGTATTCATGGCACAACTACTGGTACAGATATTTTTAAAGGAGTTGAAATGGCCATTAATCAAAAGAACCTTCGATGGAAAAACTTTAAATGTATTACAACTGATGGAGGCAAAAACATGAGTGGGAAAGATAAAGAAGTGGTCGCTCTTGTGTCAAAGGCTGTAGAAAATGACGGTGGTTCAAAACCATTAGTCTTACATTGTATCATTCATCAACAGTCTTTGTGCGGAAAATGTTTGGATTTGTCTGAAGTTCTGAAACCAGTCATATCAACTGTTAATTTTATCAGATCTTTTGGGCTGAATCACCGACAATTCCGACAATTTATTGAAGAGGTTGGAGAAAATGACTTACCTTATCATACTGCCGTACGTTGGCTTAGTTGTGGGAAAGTCCTTCAGCGCTTTTTTGAACTTCGAGCAGTGATCGAAATTTTTTTGAATGAAAAGCATCGCCCTCTTACTGAATTAGAAAACAACGCATGGTTGTGGAAGTTAGCACAATGGCGTACTCAGCGAGGGGCAGGTGCCCCCCCCCTAGAATCCATCATAAATATCTGTTTTGAGGTGCTCCCAACGAATCCGATCGTTTTTGGAAAATGTCTGGCCACCTCAAAATTTTTCAATAGACACAAATGAGGTTTATTTTTTAGGAATTACTACACATAAGAGGATAAAGGATCGAGACAGTAGCATAGGAAGCGGAAGCGATCATAACCATGACAACACTGAAGTGCCACTTATTTATTATTATTTAAGTCATAGTGACACCTGACAAGTCGGGCAACAACCAAATTCTACAGCAGTACCTGTCAACATAGCTGCCCCTGTCGATTATTCTCCATCAACATCTCAACAAGCCTGTGTCAATCCCGAACTTACAATTAATGATTGTTATCACGAAAATGATATTGGTCTTTATGTTGGGCTGGCTACCCAGTTAACAGTCAAAAAGAAGAAGAATTTGTTAGAAAATTCCAGGGTTCCGCCAAGGAATTACGGAATTTTGAAACTGATGCAACTCATTTGATAAGAAAATTCAACCATACTTGGTTAGATCAATATAAACCGTGGCTAGTATATTCAAAGCGACTAAAAGGTGCTTTTTGCAAGCACTGTGTACTGTTTCCTCCCGTCACTGGCACTGTTAGAGGAGTTTTAGGATCATTTGTGATCAGGTCATTCACAAAATTCAAAAATATGCACGAATACTGCCGAAATCATGCCACCACCAACCTTCACTTATCTGCAACAGCTGCTGCAAAGGCTTTTCTTCAAAATATACCTGTGGATGTTTAACTGCAAAGTGGCCGCCAAAAAGCAATCGAAGAAAACAGGCAAATATTGTCATCAATTATTTCTTGTATAGTATTTTGCGGTATGCCTGATAGAGGAAAGGAAGCAGATTCTTGAGGAGTTTTATTAGATTTATTGAATTTACGAATTGATTCTGGCGATAAGAAATTGAAGACTCATCTGGAAAAGTGTTGCCGTAATGCAGTTTATCGTCGCCAAAAATACAAAATGAATTAATTATTTATGTGGCGAAGTTATTAGGGAGAGTATAATAAGTGATGTTAAAAAAACACTGGCATACGCGGTCTTAGCTGATGAAACAGCGGACATGGCTGGGAAAGAACAGCTATCAATTGGCTTGCGGTTCTACGATGCACGCAAGGGGATAATCCGAGAAGAATATGTAGGTTTTGTGGAACTAAAGGCACAGGATGCCTCATCAATCGCTGAAGCAATTGACAATTTTTTGATTAGCTGTAATCTGTCACCAGAATATTGTGTAGGATTGGGTTTCGGGGGCTGCTCTTCAATGGCAGGCAAAGAGGGCGGTGTACAAGCAATTTTAAGGAAGAAATATTCTCGAGCATTATATTTTTATTGCTCAAGCCACAAACTAAATCTTGTAGTGAACGATTCAAACGAGATACCGGAAATTAGAAATACTATTTTCACTATAAAGGACACAATAATCTTTTTCAGAGAATCGACTGCTCGTAGGAATTGCGCTCCCAATTTATTACGAATGAGTGAGACGAGATGGTAGACGGAAAAATATAAATCTATCCGAAAATTTTCTCAAAATTTCCCGGAGCTTGTAAAAGCGCTAGAAAAATTATCCACATAAGGAAACTATGCTACAAGAAAATCTGCATTCCAGATTCATTCAACGGTTACAAAACCAGTGTTTATAGTAGCCTTAGTTACAATAGCAAAATACTCGGCAGTGTTAGAACCAGTAGTTAACGCCTTGCAAGAAAAGAGCATGGATTTGATTGCTGTAGGAGAACAGATTACAAGAATCCTTGAAGTTCTCAAAGGAGACCGTCAGCAGATCGAATCACTGACCAATTACTCAAAAAAGCGCAAGACAATTCAATGGAATTGGAAATAGAAATTTCTGTCCCACATTTTGCTCAAAAGCAAAAACACAGGAGCAATCCTCCATCAGACAATGATAATGAATACTGGCGACGTGCACTTATTATTCCATATCTTGATTCATTTACGTCATTGTTAAATATTCGATTTTCCCAGGAAAATACCCCAGCTTTTGCTTTAACAAAAGCAAAAACTGGGGTATTTTTTATAATTTTCTTTTTATAAAATTTAAAATTATTTATTTTTATAAAAACCGTATCAGTTGTAGCATGGCATGTCTAGTGATTAATACAATTTCTCGGTAGTTTTTAGTTCCCCATTCTTTCCTTGAAACAAAGAGTCCCCCTAGTTCAGATCCTAGGTACGCTCTTGCGTTAGCATTCTATATTGATTTGACAAAACATGTGAACGAACTGAATTTGAGATTGCAAGGAGAAAACCAGCATCTTCCTGATTTATACACTAATATCAAATCATTCCGGAAGAAATTGATACTGTTTCAATCACAACTACGAAGTAAATGTTTTTCACATTTTAAAACATGTGAAATATTTAGCCACACCACTGAGACTAAGTTGCCTATCGATTTTGCAATCGAAACTTTGAGTGCTTTGAAAATAAATTTTGATACTCGTTTCTCGGACTTTGATGCCATTGCGAATCAAATTAAGATTTTTCAGAATCCTTTTGATACTGACATTGAAACCCTAGCCCCGGAACTTCAAATGGAAATGATTGATCTACAGTGCAGTGATATAATTAAGAACAAATATCAAAACTCATCTTTGTTGGAATTTTATAGGAGTCTTCCACTGACACAATTTGATAATTTGCATAAATTTGCTCGTGGGCTGTTTTTGGTACTACTTATTTGTGTGAGAAGACCTTCTCCAAAATGAAGTACACAAAAAATGTTTACAGATCTAAATTAACTGATGAGCATCTTAAATCTCTTTTAATAATTGGTACAAGTAAAATTAGTCCACAACTACAAACTATTGTCAGTGGAAAATCTTAATTACATAAATCTCATTAGTATTTCATATGTCATTATGCTTGTTATAAGTTATATTTTTATTTAAAATGTATAAAATGTTAGTTGGATTCATTTCAATAATTTGTTAGTTATTATATACTGAAGTTAAATTTTCTGCATATTATACATGTCTTTACTCATTACAATTCTGTGTTTCTTTATCCAACTTATCAGAAAAACAATAACAATAAGCCTACAACAATGTTATGAGTAGTTAGCCCATGACCATATCAATGTAGATGTCATATTAATATTTATTCAACATAAAACTAGAATACTTCAGTAAACTAAATTTAATTTGCTACATATGTTCTCTAAAAGGAGTTTTCAAGTATGCTAGTTCTCCGCGGGCCGGACAAAATCTGTCCGAGGGCCGGATGTGGCCCTCGGGCCGTAGTTTGGAGACCCCTGCCCTAGAGGACTATCAACCCGAGCATATTACTTTATGGGATGCCGTTACAAACTTGACAAAAGCGTGGGACATCGATGTTCAGTAAGCAATCTTAAAAAAATTGTTTCAGAAAGGCTGGCTTTAAAAAACAAGTCGCAACAAACTGGAGTGAAGATGATACGCTTCTGTCAGAATTGAAGTCGGCCTATGGAGCATATAATCAGCATACAGTACAATGATTATATATATATATATATATATATATATATATATATATATATATATATATAACACTTTTTTTTTTAAATCTAGCATAGTACTTTGTACACAGACAAAGTAAATGCTTTATCCCTCAACTTACGCAATAACATTTTTTCTGAAATTGAAATATATACTTGATCCGGCCATTCCAAACATTCATTTAATGCAGACACAACTCGAGTATGTGGAATCCTTTCAATTGCTTGCGATTCCTCTAATATTTCTTCGTTTTCGCTATCAGTCTCATTTAGTATTTGTCTTACTATGTCTTCATCAGTTAAGGGCTCCTGACAATCAATGTTATCATTACTTGATAAGAAATTGTTAATCTCCTCTTCTGAAAATCCTCTGTTACGGATGTTTTATGGAAGATCATCTTCAGGGTCAAAGTCATTCAGATCTTGGCCAGAAGTTTCCTCTGGTTTAAATAACGAGGGCCACAGAGGCTTCCAAGATTTTTTGATCAGATTTGAGGACACTTGTTGCCAACATTGAGCCAGAGAAAATACAGCATCTTTCATGGTGGTTTTTTTAAGGATTTCAGATAATGTGCATTCTGAATCAACTTCTTGCTGACCAAAAACTTGTAATAGGAGTGTTTTTTTGTATGTTGCTTTAATGTTCTGGATTACGTTTTGATCCATGGGTTAAATTAAGGCTGTACAGTTAGGGGGCATGTATAGAACAGTGATTTTCGTCAATCGACTGAAGATCTTCTTGTTGTGGATGCACTGGCGCATTATCAAGAAGCAGAAGTGCCTTTAGCGGTAGGTTCTTTGTCGATAAATATTTCTTTACTTCAGGAATAAAATGCACCTTCAGCCAGTCTAAAAATATTGCTTCTTTGACCTGGGTAATGAACTGGCAATTTTTTAATTGACGCAAATGCACGTGTTCTTTGTGCTTTACCAACAACCAACATGGGCAGTTTGCGTGTTCCGGTTGAGTTCGCACATGGCATAAATGTGATCCTTTCTTTCGACATCTTTGAACCTGATGCACTGCTCTCTGACCCAGAACCCAAAGTTTTATCTGTTAACAATATCCAATACAAGCCCGATTCATCCGCGTTATAGATTTGATCGGCAGTTAAGTCTTTCTTCCTAATTATGTCTATGAATTTTTCCTGGAATGGTTTCACAGCTTCTTTATTATTCGACAGTTTTTCACCACTAAGTTTGAGTTGGCGTATTCCATGTCTTTTCTTGAATTTGTCTAACCATCCTCTACTAACAACAAATTCTCCTATTCCAAGTCTTTCATGGAAAAAATTAGCTTTTTCCATCACTATGGCGCCTGACAAGGGGACTGCTTTTCTTTGCTGCTCTAAAAACCACATAAATAAGGCATCTTCAAGCTGGGGGTTTTTAGACAACTTTAAAGTTTTTCTAGCGCCTGGATATTGCTTTTGATATCAAAAACAGTCGATTTTCCAACGTTATACTGATGCGCGAGAGTTGTTAACGAAAAACCTTCTTTAATCTTGTCTAAAATCTCGCACTTTTGTTATATTGTCAATGTCTCATGTTTTCGTTTCTTTGATGTTGAAGCCATGATTCAAAACGTACAAAAATATTTAGAGAAAATCACAAACTAGCCGAACGATGCGCGGTGAACGAGAATTCGACGATTGATGCACCTAAAGTGAATGAGACAGCCCTACGTGGCACTGCGATATTCTGCGAGACATCGACTTGCACGCGCAGGGGGGGTCGTTCGGATTATAGAGGCGTTCGAATTATAGAGGTGTTCGGATTATAGAGGCGTTCGGATTATAGAGGCGTTCGGATTATCAGGGTTCGGATTATCGGGGGTTCGGATTATCGGGGGTTCGGATTATTGAGGCTCTACTGTATGTGTATATATATATGTATATATGTATATATATATATATATATATATATATATATATATATATATATATATATATATCAGTGGCGGGCGGTGACTTTTCAACCAGCGGATGCTGTCGAACAAAATAACCTTTCATTTATTTATATACACGCTCAAAAGCTCAAAGAGCTTTTTACAATATATAACTTTTAACATACATTTAGAACATGTTTGAAAATATAAAAAGTTAATAAATATAACTATATAAATGAAAAAAAGATCAAATGAGCTGCAGGACTTAATGTCACAAAGATAAACACAAAAAAAACTCCAAAGAGATTAATTTTTTAAAAACTAATTTTATTCTTCGCTCCTTTTTAGAAAATTCGTCGATAACAGCGTCATGTAATGTTCCTTTATTTTTCAAATTTGACAGTAGTTGTTTTTCAATTCATATTAAAGCAAGAGAGGACAATCGTCTATCTTCACTTTGGCTACTTCTTGTGAATGTTTTGATTCTTTTCATAGTTGAAAATGATCGTTCAACCGATGCGCTCGTGGACGGTATAGTGCAAATTAATTGTATTAAATTAAATACTTGTGCTAAAATGTCTTTTAGTTCATCATTCAGAATTTTTTTTTTATGCAATTTATAGCTTTTAAATGAAAGTCAGGCGTCGAGTACATGTAAATCAATTCACTTTTCAACCTTATAAAATCAAAGTATTTTCCATAAGATAGCTGAAGCGATTTAAATAGGAAATCTGGGAAATTCTTTTCATATTCTTTAAATTTGCTGACGTTAAAAAGTTCAATATCTCGAAATCGATTACTTGTAAAGCATTCCAGCATAGCTTAAATTGGGCTCCTTTGGTGTAATCGTCATGGTCTTTATCTTTCTCTTCCTAGTCCGTTGGACTTCCCATTTTGGTTGATTATCGTTTTTCATCTCGGGAGTATTTTCGGTCCCTGTGTCGCGAAGGCTCATCTTCCTTGGACTATTTTTCTTTCTACGATCCCTGTTTCGGGAAACTTTTAGCGTAATCTTAGTGTCCGTTTTATGTCCATAATATTCCAAGACTTTCCGTATTGGAGTTTCCAGGTTTTGGTGGGGTGTTCCAAACAAGTACAAACACTCATTTTCCTTCAGAAAAATTTCACCGGTGGTGTCGAAGAGTTTCGAGAACAGTTAGGGTTTCTTTTGTGACATTTTTTGTATCCTTCGATCCATCAATTAACACTATATACGTGTGGACGTGGCGCTCCCGTTCTTGGTTATCTTCTGTGACTGTACTTGACTTCACCCTTAAAATGTCACCAGGTTTAATTTGTTTGTCCTGCATAAATAGCTGTGTCTGTTTAGGAAGTTGTATTTCATTATCGGCTTCGGGTGGCACAACAACTATCACCACTGTATTTTCCTGCTGTGCCTGGACGAGAATATCTTCTTTCTTGGTTTCGGTTTTAACATACGTTTCTCCGGGCCAGTTATTGATTAACACCTGTATTAGGTTTTCTTGATTATCTTCTTTGTTAAGTATCTCGTGTATATCTGCAATCCTTTGTAATCGAGACTTTTCAATTTTATCTGTTTGTGTACTAGCGTCCTGTGGCTGTCTTGTACTGTTTTTTCCCGCACCGTTTCCCTTATTTATCCCCGCATTTTCATCTGATTGTGACTTCTGGCTCGTTTCCTGTAGAGATGTGTCTGTTTGAGTCGTAGAGTTGCGTGTCTCCAGCGGAGTAGCCACATCTAGGGCAGTTATTTGATCTATTTCCTTGCATGACGAAGTTTGTTCTCTTTCAATCAACATTCGCGACACAAGGTTTCTTAGCGCGGCACTAATGTCCCTTATCTCCTTTTTAGTGTTTGAACTGTCGTCGACGCTTTTACACAGTTTAGCAACCATTCGTTCTACCTTAAGAAGAGTGTCCTCGACGCACGTACTCTTTGCAGGTAGTTTTTCAGCATTGTCTTCTCCTTGCCGTCTCCTCTTGTTCTGATAGGTATCTGGGGTGTATGAGATGTCTCCTACTGATGCCGATCTTCTAGGTGACCTGTTTATGATAGTGCTTCTATATATATTATATATATATATATATATATATATATATATCATATATATATATATATATATTATATATCATATATATATATATTATATATCATATATATATATATATATATATATATATATATATATATATATATATATATATATTATATATATATATATATATATATATATATCATATATATATATATATATATATATACATATTTCGTATACATGTTTCGTAAAAAACATGCAAAGAAAACGAAGTGTCTTTAAATGTCCTATTTTTGGTGATATTTGTGAGATAAAAGACAATATTCTACCTACTTACGAAGATGTAATTAAATACTGTGAATGGACAAGACATTAACTAAAGTTGCAATTGGAAACTGCAAAACAGCCCACATTTTCAGAAATAGCAGATATAGTGACATCCAGAATTGAAAATATATGGCAAACTGCATCTATTCCGATAGTAAGACCAACAAGGGTCGTACAGATGTTAAAATCATACCATTTAAAATACAAAAACCTTCTTAAGTCTATCAAAAAGGCTCTCTCCGGAAAAGTTAGAAAGTTTTCGACAAGATAGTAAGGTACTTTTTGATATTGCAGCCTGCAAGTGTAAAGATTTTCCTCAATGTATCTGTCGCAAGGAATAAAAGGTTCCCCAACAATGATAATAGGTGGAATCGACGTAAGTATTACGAAGAAGTTGCAAAAGACCGTAAAAATGGGCGAAAACCGCCCAACTGTAGCCTTAAATACTTCGTTATCTGTTATAGAAGTTAATACTTCTCCGGTATCGTCGTTAATACTTCTCCGGTATCGTATGGTCGATTGCGTCGTCTATAGTGCCGCCTATAAATTTCAATGCTTCAACATATATTGACATAATAAATTGGCAAGAAATATTAAGTGAATCACCGATTATGAAAAACTTGTCTGACCAAGGAATTCAGTCTATCGTTTAAACATTTGGTGAGCGTTAAGTGTTGTTTTTAAGGCTTCCATGCCACCATGCCAACTCAAGCTGTTGAACGGGCTGTAAAATTGACGACTATAGCTGCCACTTCTCAATGCATAAAAAAGTAACGATTAGGTGCAATAAGAGCCAAATTGATTTTCGAGCAAATTAATTGTTTTTTTTAATAATATTTTGATTAAAAAATGCTGTATTTTTGATTAAAGGTGATTAATATATATCTGAATTATATATTGAGTATCATTTATCACCCATTTATCATTAAATTAAGTTTAATATTTGGCCATAACTGTACTAGACTTTTATCATTAAATTTAAATTTTTGAGGTTAGTGCGGAGGCAGAAGATATTCATCAAATTAGTTCAAAAATTATATTTATTTTAACTTTAATATAATGCACCAATCCCCCCCCTATTACAACTTTGAATCTCGAAAAAATTTTGTTTGCATACATCCATGCTCCACCCTAGTGCACATGTGTAGCGCTAGCACACATAATTGCCCACTTCGGGGTCGCAAGTTTGACCACCTTAGAGCCGAGTAGCAGGCCTCTCAGGAATATCTTAGACTTCGTTCACGCATTTGAATACCTGGGAGAGTAATTGTAGTAGGGTCAAGCACAATAGATCAAGTTGGTCGCAGTGCAGAAAGGCTTTGCAGCCAAACGATCCCCACACAAATCCGTATCTTCTTCAAATATCTTCTTAAAATCTCTCTCTCTCTCTCTCTCTCTCTATATATATATATATATATATATATATATATATATATATATATATGTATATATATTTACACACACACACACTCTTGGTTCTCTTTTTATGCGGTAGATACGTTCCACAGGAAAACGCATAAAAATAAATCTCACAAAAAAGACTAGACACACGTATAAAAATAAAGGATACGTTGCATAATTTTTTAAAACCGCATAAAACTGAATTAATGTGTTACAATAAATGGAAAATCGCATAAAAAAGGGTTTATTGCCACATTTTAAGATCTTCCAAACCACCGACAAGAAACATCTCATACGAGGAATTCAAAGCCCTCAAGGCACTAGAGAAAACGACAGCATTGTGTTCCTACCAGCTGACAAGGGAAATTGCTCTGTAGTCATGAACAGTGCCGACTATAAACGAAAAATAACCACAATCTTAGATGATCCAGCTTATCTACCCAGTACAACGGACCCCACAACCTATCTTGAGAAAACTACCAGACAAAAGATCCTAAGCTCCAGCATTAACAAGGAAACAATGAATTATCTTATACCAAGGGAGAAATAATCACAGTACCCCAAGATCTATGGTTTACCAAAGATCCACAAAGATGGAGCCCCACTCCGATCAATAGTAAGCTCCGTTGGTTCACTTCTTGCGAAACATTTAGCAAAATGTTCTAATTGACAACTATTTATAACAGTCGTTTAACATTTTTTAAAAACATCCAAAGTGGATGTTATTAAAATTTTTCAAATTTAGCAAAATGTTTACAACCATACGCCGAAGATTGTGATTCCTATGTCCGCAATGCTGAACACTTCATAGACATACTGAAAAATCACCAACTCCAGCCCGACCACCTCCTTGTGAGCTTTGACATTGTATCTTTATTCACAAAAGTACCGGTCCCTGAGGACATCATAAGGTCGAAATTAAGACCAGAAAAGTATGTATCAGATCTGGCAGAACATTGTTCAAAGAATAAATACTTTAGCTACGATGGTCAAATATACAAACAATTCCTATGAGCACCAATGGGTTCACCTCTATCCCCCGTAATAGCCAACATATTTCTTACAGATTTTGAAGAAAAGGCAATCTCATCAGCCACACTTAAACCTACACTCTGGTTAAGAAATGTTGACGACTCATTTGTAATCTGGCCCCACGGCAGACCAGAGCTGGACAAATTCCTTACCCATCTTAACTCCTAACACGACCAAATTAAATTCACAATGGAGATAGAAAAGCATCAACGACTTCGTTTCTTGGATGGTTTGGTACAGAAGAAAACAGACGGCACCTTGAGTCACACTGTGTACTGGAAACCAACGCATACAGATAGATATCTGAACGCTTCTTCGCACCATCACCCCAAACAACTAGCATGTGCAGTCAACACTCTTACCACCCGATCCAAAAGACTAGCCGCCCAGCTTAACTTACCAAAAGAACTGAAGAACTTACGAGAAACTGTTTCCTCAAATGGATATCCAAATAGCTTAATATCCAAAGCTTTCCGTCGTACAGAGAACAGTAACCAAGGAACAGAAGAACGCCAGGAACTCGTTAGCACAGCATACCTACCATATGTGCATGGATCAACTGACAAAATCGCCAGAATCCTAAAAAGACACAACATCGACACCATTTTGAAACCTAACCAGAAAATATCCCCATGAAAAGAACCCCATGGAATTTACGAAATACCTTGCGGAACATGTGAACGAACTTACATTGGACGTACCAATAGAAAAATATCGGCTAGGTTTCAAGAAAATGTAGTTTCAGTCAGACACAAAGACAAGGTTTCATCCGCTCTTGTCCAACACACCAACACCGGTCACTGGATGGACTTCGTCCACAATCCGGTTCTTTTCAGAACCAACCCTCAATATTAACGCGGAATCCCCGAGAAAACATATATATATATATATATATATATATATATATATATATATATATATATATATATAGTATGGGGTGCTATTTTTGATGGAAGCAGGTCTGGTATTTGGTTACAGAAGTGGTAGAACCTATATTCCCCATTTCTCCGGAGTGGACCACCTCATCGGCTGGAGCACCCGATTTTTCAACAGGATAATGCCCGTCTCCACATTGTACGGCATTCTATGGAGCGTTTCGAAGAAGCTAACTTTTACAGCCTGCCGTGGTCACCCAGATCTCCCGACCTTTCGCCCATCGAACATGTGTGGGACATGATGGGTAGTGGACTCATGCAATTAGCCCATCCTCCACAGACACTAGAAGCTCTCCGGCATGAAGTACAGATTGCCTGGAATGCAATACCTTGTGGAGAAATCGACAACCTGATGGATTCCATGCCCAGAAGGGTGCGGAAGTTTCAAACTAATAGGGGTGGTCCAACACATTATTAATAAAAATGCATTCTTTGGTTTCTCTGAAATTTTAATCAATTAATTCCTTTGACTAGTAAAACATTTTTGACAAGTTTGATTCAAAAATTCCTACCCCTTTTTGGTGTTGAATTTATTATCTCACAGAGTATATTAGCATCGAGCGCAGATGAAGAAAATCGATCAGTTTGTTATTTTTGTTTTGTTTTTAATTTCTAATACATCTAAAACGAATTTGAGAAATAAAAGAAAAACATGGGTATCATAAAATCAATCATTTTTCCTGATGTTTTTATCATTTTCCCTGATGTCTTCATTAGCCAGGTCATACAGTATAGGATATTTTTTAATATTCTCAATCAACTTCTCTGTAATCGCCATTGCAAAACACAGCGGTAGCGAAACTAACCGCGCATGCAGCATTCTTGTCGTGCAACGCTGCACTACCGCGGCTGTAGCAGAAATCGCGCCTGTTGATCTAAACCAGGCATGTCAAAAGTTGGTGCAACTGCAACTAATGGTGCACCTACCATGACATGTATTACTAAAGTAGTTTTTGAGGAATTAAAAGAAGTATGTGAACACCGTGGTTAAATAATATTTTGAGCATTTTCATGATAATATTCAACAGAAAGTCACCAAAATTATATTCAAGCACGTGGGCTTAATCATCGTCAATTTGTTTTATTTGTGGAAGATATAGAATGTGAATACACCGATCTACCTTATTATACGGAAGTGCGATGGCTTTCCAGTCATATCAAGTGTTAAAACAATTTTTTAAATTGCTGGACGAAATCATAATTTTCTTGGAAACAAAAACTTATGAATGTGCTGAATTAAAAGATGGACAATGTATAAAGGACTTAGCTTCCTCCGTTGATAATAGAAGTCATCTTAATCAACTTAATCTTAAACTTCAAGGAAAAAATCATGTTGTTACAATGCTATTTGATAATATTAACGCTTTCAAACAATAATTATTAGCACAAAAAAACAATAGAAAAAGATAATTGAATATTGGGGTGAAACCAAACTAATAATAGATACAATCATACCAACTGATTAAAGCGGAATATAGCTTGAATATATAAATATATTCAACGTTACCGTAGCTCTATAATATTATTAAGTCTTTTTAAGACTACAAATCAAATCTCATATTGACACGCAACAGATATTTATATGCTATTTACTAACCCTCAGTCCACTTTCGTGGCAGTAAAGAAGAACTAGATAAATAACATTCGAAACGCGCCTGCAGATGACCATTAAAATGGGTTAAATAGAAATATGTGATCTTAAAAACTATGTTATTTATCAGGTTCTTGTTTAGTGCCACTAAAGTGGACTGAGGACTAATAAATAGAATACAAATATCTATTGTGTTTCAACACGAGATTTGTTTTGTAGCCTTAAAAAGACTTAATAATATCATAGAGCTACGGAAAGGTGGATTATATTTATATATTCAAGCTATATTCCGCTTTAATAAATTGGTAAATAGAAAAAAGAAACCTTATCTCACTTTGAAAGCTGTCAATATCTATTGCTTAAGGGGGAATTCTCAGTCCGTTCAATCTGTCTCGCGAAGTGGGCGAGGCACTGTTTTAACCGTATTATACCGAGTATAGAAATATGTTCCGAAAAAAAGAATAGGAGTTACAGTACTTTAGAAAGAGAGAAACTGTACATCGGACCGCGGGTTAGCATTGAGTCCTATCTTCATTGACTCGATTGGCTGCCGACGAACTGACATAATATATGAGTTGCTTATTTCCAAAACGCGACCTGAAAACAGCTGAGAAAATAACAGCTGAGACAGAAAATATAGCTTTACGCGTGTTCTGACAGACGATTCAAAACTTTCAGCTCGTGTTTTGGAAATAAGCAACTCATATACAAAATTAACAAATATATTTATAAATGAATATAAATTTACCAGATCACATATTTATTTAGGTAATATATAGCACAACTTAGTCCTAATACAGAACATAGAATTTAGACCGTCACGGTCTGTCACCGAAAGAGTTTTCAAAAATTTTCACCGTTTTAAAAAATTGGAAAAGTCATATTCAGCATATTTTGCACTCTTTTCCACAATCTTCACTATTTCAATCCCGGTTTTTATTATTACTTTACTTCGTTTCTGGCAAGTATTGGAAGCATTACTTCCATAAACATTTTGTGACTTTCGGTAAAATTTTTGATGACAAACAAAACTCGTCGTCCCTAACGATCTGAAAGAAAAATATTAATAACTGGCCAACAGCTGAGTGTAACTTGCTGTCATAGCGAACCCCTCAGTCATTTTTTTTTAAATTACCTTCTCATATGCTATCCCATTTGGAGTCCACACGACAAAATAGCAGTGTGACTTACTTGTAATTGCCAGCTGACCCTGTACCTGGTAGTAATAGTTATGAGTCCTTTTTAGTTTTATGTTTTCTCCATCTCTTAATAAATAATCATTTTTTTTGTTCCCGACGGCTTCCGCAGGAGTTAACCCCAACACTGCTACTTTGTGTGGACATTTTATTTCAATGATGGCATCTTCCGATTCAATAATTCCATCTGGACTAGCGGCCAAGAATGGATGTGTTTCGGAAATATATAAACCGCAATCTTTAATTTTTTTTGAAGTCGTCTCTTCGAAAGCTTCTTTAGCTATTGGTTCATGATCTTTTCCCCATTTTGTAGACGCATTTCCAAAAAATGCTGAATCAACAATTCTTTTTCCCAACTTTTTGGGGTCTGTCGTCGATCTTTGTTTGCATACTTCTCCGAAATTTGATGCAGTAAGTCGAAAATGTCTCTCTTCGTGCCACAAAGGATTTCCATCTTGTCCGATTGTTATTTTTGCGTTCTTCATTTTGCTCTTTGGTTTTATTAAGTGCACTTAAAATTTTGGACTTACTTTCCTCAACATGTTCTAACACATATCCATAATCCTTATCAGGACCGTTATTACATGTTCTTTTGCGGGAAAATTTTGATGGGAAGAGTACTTTTCGTGCATTCCTACTTATTTTTTAATTTTTCTATAAATAACTGGGTGTGTGTTCCAGGACTGTTATTGGTAATATATTTATGAATTATCCGGTAATATTGCTCGCTTTCATTATAAGATATGCTTGCAGCTTTACATCTAACTTCGTAACCACCATTCATTGCAAAATTAGTTCTTTTTCCTCCAACAAATTTTGAAACTATGGAATTATATGCCACCGCTGCATTATTATTCATATTTAAAAGTAAACTGTAAGCATTTTGAACTAATCTGTTACAGCATGTTGAAATATCTTCAAATAATCCACACTCTTTCAACAGAGGTACAAAATTAACTTCATTTGCTTTTGAGCCACTGCGAAAGTATTTATCACATTCTAAGTGATCACCAAAAACATGTTTTGGACAGTTTTTAATATCTCTACTTAAACGGACTATTAGTTCTGTCATTGTTCCTGCTTCTTTTTTTCTTTGATCGACTGCTTTTTTAATTCCTGTTCTAAGTCTTAATAAGTTCGATTTTAATAACTGTCTCAATCGCGGACTAACAATTTTCCTTTTGGATGAGCTAACACGTTTGGTAGTAAGATCATTAACTTTACAACAAAAATTTCTTAGTAGGTGATTGGTGCATTCAACTTTTTTAATCAAACTTTTGTTTTCATATGGTTTTTCCTGACAAATTTTTCGGAATACACTGCTATCACCATCACCAACTATCCTCACGTATTTAAGTCCAAGCATTTCTTCACTACATTTGAATCCTTCCAGAATTATATCCGCTTCCATACCTGTTGGCGAGCCAGACTAATTTTTGAAAAAAGAACATTTTCGCAAATAGGACAGTACTTGTTTCTCACAGCGACAAAAAGTAACTTTCCAGATTTAGCTCCAACAATACAAGCCTGCAAAAATTAAGTAGCATCAAATTTTATATTTATACTTATTGACCCTGTTTACCACTCCTGACGATGCGTCATAATTGGTCTTGTACGATCTCTTGCACCAAGCTCCATCGGTTATCACAGTAATTAAAGGGATGCCATCATCGTCAACATCTCCTGCTTCTCGTGCCAATCTGGCTTCTTCAGCTGCTGCTTCCTCAAATGTTTTCTGAGAAGATTCAAAAATGGAACTTGCAACTTTATCATAATTTTTCATATATTTCCTTCGTGACATTTGAGGAATATTCATGATACCATGTTGTTGGGTCAATTGAGAATAACCGCAGCCGGTAGAAATCATAGCAAAAACTGCTGCAGTATTTACGTTTAGATCATCACTGTTTTCATTTACGCTATCTGTAGAAACTTCTTTTACGATGCCACACATTTTGCACTTGAGAATATAATTACTAATTAGACCGTTTCGTTTTTCAGATAATAGAGTCATATCTGAAATGTTACAAGAAAATGGACAATGATTATTTTCTTTTTGTAATTCTTGAAAAAAATACTGGATATTACATATTCTTCTACCTGACAATTCATTGTTTCTTTCGTCGAAACTCTCATCTAGTGGATTCTTATTATTAAAATGTAATGATTCTGTGGACGAACTGAAATGCGATATGTGATGATTGATATATGATTATAATTATGCTTCTTATAGTGGAGCGAAATCGGAAAAAAATACGCTATCATATGAAAAAATAACCATATGAAAACAGATTTTACAGGGAATAAAGACATTGCATTTTTAAAAATTAAAGGAAAGCTGAATTTTTGCATGAAGCTTCCATTTGTTCTGGTTCTGGTTCTAAACAATATCCCAAAAATCCCCGTCGATACATGCGCCGCTAAAAATGTTACGCGGGGTCAAAGGTCAAGATAAACGGTTTTTCTCAAAAATATCGCTAACCGAAACTTACTGGTTATCAAATTTGTAACTTAGGAAATTACCTACAAAAAAACATACTCTACTTTTTTCGTAAGACTAACGGTTATTTAGAAAATTAGATTCAAAAAGTTGTAACGTTTATTTTTGCATAATACGTGCACTCCTTTCCACACCACCTTTGAGTACAAAATGCTTTTTTTTTCTACATTTTTTTTTAGGACAGGAATTAAAAAAACGCATCTTGTATCCTACCTCAAAGGTGGGTGTAAAAGAGCGCGTGCACTTCTGAGAAAAATAAACGTTACTTTTTTAAAAGAATTTTCTCAAAAACCGTTAGTCTTACGAAAAAAAATTATAATATGTTTTTAATAGACAATTTCCTAAGCTACAAATTTCATAACCACTATTTTTTTTCGGATTTGCGAACGAGCGACTTTTATTGTCTATTTCGCTCCAATATTACCTACAAGTATGCCAAACACAAGTATGCCAAACTCACCTACTCGGTGAATAATATTTAGATGTAGAGGCAATTTCCATCTGATCTTGGTTCACATCTTCTTTTAATGCACTATTTTCTTTTCTGAATTCCTAATCCTGGACATGAAAGTTGCGTTTTCAGTATTTTAAAAAAACTGTAACAAAACTGTTCTAATACGCTTCTAATACGTTATAAAAGAAGATAAGCAAATGCTGCTTTTGACAATTCAAAAAGTCAAACATTCAAAATAGTTAAATAGTTTTATAATTATTAAAATATATTCTTACCGTTTCATTCTCAGGCGAATACTTTTTCGTTTATAACGTCTTCCTTGTTTATCACACATTGTCAAATATAATTGTTAGCAAAATGCACTCACTAAACTATGAATGAGGATCGTAAAACTCTTGTCTGTGTGACTCTTCTAGAGTTTTAGGAACCGATAAATCTCATATGCGCAGGCGGAAACCAGCCTCCTGGCCTAAAGTGTACCATGTTTCACTTGGTAAAAATTTCTCCAACAATGAGTATTGCAGCATTCATTTTATATTCTAAATCAGAGGTGTCCAAACTACGGCCCGCGGGCCAAACCCGGCCCGGCAGGCGATTTTATCCGGCCCGCCAAGGATTTTGAAAAATTTCGTAAAATATAAATGTAGCGTGGCGCGTCGGTATTAGATCTCGAGCAGATGAAGAGCGTATTCGGTTAGAATGAGCACGGTATCACGCTCGAAAAAGTACAGTCTGGTATTCAAGTTTTTTCGGTAGTCGGCGATGCGACTCGGCCGCTCGACTACATGAATGATTTTGTACTCTGACTGTACGTAGGCGGCGCGGAGCGGCAGACTGCACTCAACTGCAGTGCCTGCAAAGCTACGAGTTTGTCCACGACAAACCAAAAATTCGTCGGCCGCGGAGCTTATTTACATTCTTTACAGTTGATATATTGTAAATTGGTATGTTTAGATTTATATTTAATATATTATAACTTAATTATTATGTTATTATTATTTTTTAAAGTTGAACATGGAAACAAAAAGAAGAAAAGTAGATGACGAGTGCCGCGTTTTTAAAGAAGAATGGGGATTCAAATATTTCTTTGTGCAATCGCAGTCAAAGAATGGCAAAGCTATATGTGTAATTTGCAATGACACTGTTGCTGTAATGAAGGAACACAATTTACGTCGACATTATGAAACAAAACATGCTTCAGCTTACTCACAATTTAAGGACAAGCAGCGTACTGAAAAATTTGAAAAAAAGAATCGTAGTTTGTCTTCTCAGCAAAATTTATTTAGGAAGGCAAACTCGGAAAATGAATCATTGACTTTAGTTAGCATGAAAGTTGCTTATTTGTTGGCGAAAAAAGGGAAACCCTTTATGGATGGAAACATCGTTAACGAGTGTATTATGGAAGCTGTTGGGGTATTATGTCCGGAAAAGGTGAAACTTTTCAAAACGATAAGTCTTTCCCGCAATACCTTTGCTCGTCGAATTGACGATATTGGCAATAATATACTCCACCAGATTTCTGGGAAAGCACTGCGTTTCACTCACTATTCTAACGCGATGGATGAATCGACCGACGTTAGTGACACCTCACAACTTTTAGTATTTGTTCGTGGAGTTGACGACGATCTTAATGTCACCCAAGAATTAGCATCGGTTAACATGCATGGCACTACAACTGGAGCAGATATTTTTAAGGAACTACAACAGACGTTGACCAAATATAACTTGGACTGGAATCGACTCCAAGGTGTGACAATTGACGGAGGAAGAAACATGTCTGGTGCAAATATTGGGGTGGTTGGGCTAATAAGAAAAGCTTGTGAAAGCGCAGGAGCAACAGTACCAATTTTTCTGCACTGTATCATCCACCAACAAGCCCTATGTGTAAAACATGTCGACATGAGCTGCGTTTTGAAACCAGTTGTTTCTGTCGTAAACTTTATTCGATCAAGTGCACTCAATTATCGCCAATTTCGATCTTTCCTCGAAGAAATTGAATCTGAGTCTGTTGACTTGTCGTATTATACAGCAGTTCGATGGCTTAGCTGTGGAAAAGTGTTATAGCAGTTCTTCAAGCTCAGAAAGGAAATTAAAATTTTTCTTGCGGAAAAGAATCACCCTGAACCGCTTTTATCGTATGCAGAGTGGCTCTGGAAGTTGGCAATTTTTGCAGATGTCGTGACACACGTAAATAACTTGAATTTAAAGCTCCAAGGTAAAAACAACTTAATTTTTGATTTATTCGAGCAAATCAAAGCATTCAGAGCCAAGCTGATATTGCTCGAAAGTCATATGATGAATGAATGTAATTTTTCCCATTTCACGTGCTGTGAAAAATTTAGTACAGAAACTGACGAAAGATTTCCCACCATATTTGCATTAAAAGTAATCGCGGATTTAAAACTAGAATTTCAAAAGCGTTTTTCTGATCTTGACATAAATTCAAGGGAAATTCGGCTGTTTCAAAATCCATATGACTGCAACGTTGGCGACGTTTCAAGTCAGTTTCAAATGGAAATAATTGATCTTCAAGCTAGCAATCAAATCAAGAACAAATACAAGGAAGGAAACTTGATCGATTTTTACAAATACAATTCTATGTATGGCACTACCTATATGTGCGAACAAACTTTTTCCAGGATGAAGTATCTGAAATCTAAATATAGGGCAAATTTATCGGATGATCATTTGCAATCATTGCTAATAATTGGTGTTTCCGATTTGAATCCCAACTTTGAAGAAACTCTCCAGGAAAAAACCCAGTTCCACCATTCCCATTAAAAATTGCATGAAATAATTTTATAATAATATAATTTAGACATGTTTGTTTAGTATTGTTATAACTGTAATTTACTATAAAAAATAAAATTCAATGCTGCTTTACTTGTGCAATGCTTTTACAATTTACAATGCTTGGCCCCCGCTAATGAATTTAAATACCAAACTGGCCCTCGCAGCAAAAAGTTTGGACACCTCTGTTCTAAATCATGGGTTTAATTTTGAAAATATTTAGTTATCTCTTTCATAGACCTAGTTGGAATATTTTTTATATTATTATAGTGTCGTTAATTTTTCGATAGTTTTATAATTACATGTTTTATTTTCTGTTTACATATATTTTCGAAAATAGGAAAACACTATAATATGACTTTTATTTTTTTGTAAGAATTAAAAAAAAATTTGTTTAAATATTTTAAGAAATAAAGTTAGAATTTAGAAAAAACTGATGAGGTAGTGGGCACTCCGCCTTAATTCACCTAAATTAAAATGTACAAGATATGCTCACCAAATTAAATTTATGTGAAGTATAATTTCGTCTTTTTACTTCATCTCTATCTATCGATATTGAAATTGTTGATGAAAACTTACAAATAGAATTAATTGATATTCAGTGTGATTATTTGCTGATTTGAATTTATGGAAGTTGGAATTCCAGAATTGTATACATATTTATCTGTAGATCGGTTTCCTAAATGGATGCAAAATCTGGAAAATGTCCAAATATCTTGAAGAGACGGAAACATTGCCATGGTTTGTTACGCGTATACTGGCTATGTTCGGAAGCACTTATTTGTGCGAGCAACTATTTTGTTTAATGAAAAATAACAAAAATACAGAAAGGTCAAAATTAACCGATCAACATATATCATCAAATTTAAAAATTGCAACAGTTATTCGACCAAAGATATTCAACCAAATATTGATGACTTGCTTTCCAACAACGATGTCAAATATCTTCTAAGAAGTAGTATTAAACTCTGATTTTTTTATTATAACTTTTATTTTAGTTTTTTTTTAATATACAATATTTATAGTTTTAGTATAAAAAATAACATGAATAAAATAATACATAATATAACCATTCTAACAATCGTATTTTATTAATTTTTTGAACAGTAAAAACATGCGGCCCCCAACTTAGTACAAAATAGAAAATGTGGCCCGCAATTTTATATGAGTTTGACATGCCTGATCTAAACTGCCATGTCAGTCGGTACGCCGCAACAAGCCTGTGAGCTTCTTAAAAGAAAAAGAACAGAAAAAGGGTTCATGAAATCAACTGAATTTTGTGCTTTTCTCTGCTGCTTTTATAGTTTTCATTAACCAGGTCATACAATATAAGATATTTTCTAATATTTCCAATCAACTTCTCAGTAATCGCCATTTCAAAACGTAGCAGCAGCGAAACTAACCGCGCATGCAGAGTTCTTCTCCACGCTGCACTATCGAGGCTATGGCGGAAATCGCGCCTGTTGAACTGAACATGTACATAAGCCGCCACGTCAATCCAGAGACAAGTATATAAAAGTCAATCGGTCCGCCGCGGCGCGATGAAGCACCGGTCGCGGCAGAGAAACTTCCGTGCCGGACTGTGAGCTCCTTTACCGGACGCCTTGACGTCCGGATGTGCATCTCTTGGGAATAGCGAATGTCGCTAATTCGGTTCTCTTCAGAATCTTCAACATCAACGCAGAATCCCCGGAAAACATATTTTTGTATCCGCGTAAACCTCAAACACAACACAATTTGATTCTTATCGTAATTTTAAAACAGTTCTTTCTCCAGATCATTTTTACATTGAAAATATTGTGATTAAAAGTCTGGACTGAGTTTTTCTCCTCATTTATAGAATGTGAACAAATTGCGAATTCTATAATTTCGATTTCATTACTATCTTTATTGTAATTAATTAATTCGGTGATATTTGCCTCATTCATATTTAAGCAACAAAACCATCTCCATCAATATATTGTCCAGCAGTTATTACGCGATTTACATATCGTCGTCCCAGTGCTTATTTGTTCCATACCACATTTTCTTATATTTTGATTCAAATTCACCACTGGTACATTTAGAGTATATTTGTTCCTTACCACAAATCTGCAATAAAAAATTATAAGTCTATCACTGAAAATCCAGTTACATTATTGTTCCATAATGCGTTCTGTAAGTATCATGTGTCCTTTGCTTCTTGACGGTCGTGAGCCTTCCGCTCAGCTGTTCCGTCGTCTTGTTGTTTGTTTCTGTGTTTTTTTTTTGTGTCGGTTTGCTTGTTTGTTTGTCGGTTTGTTTGTTCTTCTGTTGTGTTTCACTCATAAACGGTTTTCTTTTTTTTTTGTTTTTGTTTTTTTTGTTCTGTTTTTTTTTTCTCTTCTTCTTCTCGTTGTTGGTCCTTGGTTTGTCTTGGTGTTGGTTCCTGGTTCGCCCTCCTGGCGGTTCCTGGTTCGTCCTTCGTTCTCGTGGTGGTTCCTTGCTCGTCCTCATGGTGGGTGCTGTGTCTCTCTGGTTTGTTCGTGTTGTTCCTGCCTGTTTTTGTTCCTGGGTGCTCCGCTGGGTTCGGGGATGTGGGCTTTCCTGTGAAAAAGAAAGATCAGTGATTACCTATGTTGTTGAGGTTTTGGATGTTTCCATTTGACGTTGATGTTGTAGTTTGCTGCGTTGTTGATTGTTGGGTTGTCATGCGTTTTCATGCGTTCGAAGCTTTTCGTTGCTAGTTTTTCTATGTGCTGCTTGATTGTCTCCATGTTTAGATCGCTGTGCAGCTGCTCATTGGTCATGTACCATGGCGAATCTGTTATTTCTCTCAGAGTTTTGTTCTGGATGATTTGGAGTTTGTAGATTTTCCATTCTTTGGATTGTATCCAGCACGTCGATGAGTACGTCATTGTCGGCCGTATTATGGACTTGTAGATTTGTAGTTTGTTCCTTATGTTTAGCTTGCTTTTCCTGTTTAAGAGCTGGTAGAGGTAGCCTTTAATTTGTTTTGCTTTTTTCGCTGTCTGATCGATGTGTTCTGAAAATGTAAGAGCTTTGTCTAGGATTACGCCTAGATATTTGATTCGGTTTTCCCATTTTATGTCTGTGTTGTTGATTCTCAAGCAGCTACTGGGTTCGTGCTTAAATTTTTTCTTCGTGAAGATAATTGCCTGTGTTTTTTCTGCGTTTAGTTTTATCCTCCAGCTGTTACACCAGTCGTTAATCCTGTCCAGGTGATTTTGGAGCCGTTTTGTTATGGCCTCGGTCGAGTATCCTCTTGTGAAAATTGCTGTGTCGTCTGCGTATAGTGCAATTTCTGTGTCGTTTAGTTTTGGGATGTCTGCGGTGTAGATGCTGTAAAGAAGGGGGCCCAGGACAGATCCTTGTGGGACACCGGCTGTCATTGTCTGAGTTGTGGAGATGCTGTCGTTTATTTTGACTTGGAATGTTCTGTTACAGATAAAGGACGTCACTAGTCTCATCATTACTGTTGGGATTTTAAATTGGTGCAGTTTGTATATTAAACCTAGGTGCCATACCTTGTCGAAAGCCTTAGAGACGTCCAGAAAGACGGCTCCCGTGGCTAACCCTTTGTTGAAAGCGTCGATTATTGCTTCGGTTATTCTTGTCGTCTGATAGGTGGTACAGTGCTCTGTTCTGAAGCCGTATTGTTCGTCGGGTAGAATACGTTTGTCTTCAGTTATTTCTGTCAGTCTTTTGTGTATTACTTTTTCTGTGATTTTACTGAGACCTGTCAGCAGACTTATTGGTCTGTAACTGGAGGTGAGGTTTCGGGGTTTGTTCGGTTTCGGGATTAGAATCGTTGTTGCGTGTTTCCATTGGGTCGGAAACAGTCCAAGTTTCAGTGCGGCGTTTATGATTTGTGTTATTCTGTCTATTGCGTTCGGTGTTAGGTTTTTTAGCGCGGCGTTGTTGATGTTATCGCAGCCTGGTGCTTTCTTGGTTTTTAGGTTTTTAATTATACCTTTTATTTCTTCCGGTGTTGTTTCCTCTATTTCCGTGTTTTCTACGCTACTATTTAGTACTCTCAGTACGGTTTCGCGTATTTCTTGCCTTTTGCGGAGTGGGTGTGTGTCGGCGTTCGGTTTAAACTGCTGTGCAAGCGACTTTGCGAATTCCTCCGTCTTCTCCTCGTCCGTTCTTGCTACAGTGTCGTTTGTTGTTTTCCGTGGGGGAATTGTTCTCCTCTCCTTGTTTCTAAGATTCTTGGCTAATTTCCACGGTTCCTCTATTGTTTCGTTGATGCGTTCTAGTTTGTCTTCCCATTCGGCGTTGTGCTGTTCGCGCAGTGCCCATTTCAGTTGGTTTGTCAGTCTGTTTAAGACGTTCTTGTCCGTCGGTGCCAGCGTCCGTTGGAATACCTTGTTAGCTTTGCGCTTTTCTTTTAGTAGATTCCTGATTTCCTGTGGGAGGGTTGTTGTCGTGTTGGCTGTCCGTTTCCTTGTGGCGGCCTCGAGTGCTGCTTTTATTTCGTTTTCTATCGTCCGTGCTGCTTCTTCTAGGCACGGGGGGCTTGTAATTTCTGTACAAGTGACGTTCGTCAGATTATCTTTGAATTTATTCCAATTTATGGTAATTTTCTCGATTGTTTTCCTGGCCGTTTTCGCTTGGAGATTTATGTGCACTGGGTTGTGATCTGAGCTCAAGTCTGTGATACAGACTATTTCCACGTTTGCTGTGACGTTTTTCATGACGGCTATATCCAAAATATCCGGAATTCGCTGAACTCCTGGAAAGTGTGTCGGTTCGCTCGGTGCAATTACTTGTAGCTTCCGGTTTTCCGTGTACCTTAGTAATTGTCCGCCCTTTGTGTTTGTCACTCTGCAATTCCATTGCGAGTGTTTAGCGTTGTAGTCTCCTGCGGCTATGGTACCTATATTTCTGTCGAATATTTTGTCCAGGTCGTCGGCGTTTATTTGTTTCTGTGGCGGAGAGTACAGTGCGTAGAGGGCTACGGGTCCGTCGGTTGTCTGTACTTCTACTCCTACCGTTTCCGTGTCGGTGGTTGTTTCTACTTCCGGCAGTTCGTGGTGTTTTATGTTCCTTTTGATGATGATGGCGACTCCTTTTCCGGCTTTCTCGCCTCTGTCTTTTCTGTAGACTTGGTAGTTTGCTATGTTCAGTTGGTTGCAACGTCTGAGATGCGTCTCGTTGATCAGTGCCACGTCGACGCTGTGTTCGTTTAGGTGTGCTACCAGTTCCTGTTTCTTGTTTTATATTCCGTTTGCGTTCCAGAATATAAGTTTCAGATTGTCTCTAGTTCTTCTAGTGGTCATTGTTGAGTGTGAGCATGATGGTTGTGATTCTTCGGGTGAACTTTTCTGTGTCCTCTTTGCTGTGTCCCATTTCGGCAAAATCGAGCATCATTTCCGTCAGTTCTGCTCTGATTATTTCGTTGCTATTCCTTTTGTTTCGGCTGGTTGAAGGTTTTGTCTCCGGGTTGGGGTTGTTGCTTCTTCTTATCGGTTTCGGTATTTGGCTCGTTGTCGGTGTTTGGGCTGTTTGTCTCTGTGTTTGGGCTGTTTGTCTGGGTGTTTGGGTTGTTTGTCTCGGTGGGGGTCTCGTTTCCTGCTGTCTTTGTTCCGTTTGTCTAGCTATTTCCGGTCTCGCCGGGCAGTTTCTTCATATAGAGGTGTGTTCGCCTCCGCAGTTTGCGCATTTCGGCGGCAGTGTTAGCGGTTTCTCACACAGGTGCGTGCTGTGGTTCTGTCCGCATTTCATGCATCTGTATTAGGCGTTGCAGTGCCTCTGCACGTGGCCGAACAGCTGGCATCGGTGACATTGTACGGTTTCTCCTCGTGTTTTCAGCGGTTCCATTTTCACGTTCAATCCGCAGAATCGATCCATTTGGTAGATGGATTTGTATTCCTTCCCAATTTCTATTTCCCAATTTGTTCTCTTTGATTTGCTCCTCCGTCAGGCCGCAGGGAACTCCCTTCACTACGACCTTCAGGTTCCTTTCCGTGCTCAGTTGGTGCATGTGAAATTCGTAATTGTCCTCTTTCATTAGTTTGTACATGTTTCGGTAGTCCGTGATTGTTTGGGGCTGGATTCTTATCCCGTCCCTGGTCGATGTTGCCCTGGTGTAGTTTATATTGTTCCTGTTGAGCTTCTTCGAAAGCCCTGCCCATTTGTCCTTGTTTCGTAGAACTATTGGTGTTTTGTTGTTGGTGTTTTCGGTGGGGGTTTCGGTCTCAGTGACTTCGTCTTCGTCGTCGTCGTCGTCACTGTCCCTTGTGTTTAAGCATGCGTAACTGTTCATACTCACCTGCGGTCCTCGCAGGCTTGACGTGGTTGGGCTCGTCAGCTTTGCGGTTTTCTTTGGAAACCGGAAGGTTTCCTCGTCCTCCGGGTCGGTTTTGCGCTTGGGGGCGGCCTCGGTGGTGCTGTCCGTGTCCATCAGTTGGGTTTTCCTCCTCGGGGCGGCTTCGGTAGCTCTCCTCGGGGTGGCTTCAGTGGATCTCTTCGGTCCGGCATCATTGCTCCTCTCGGCGGCGGTCGTTCTGGTCGCGGCGGCGTCCTGGGGTTGTTCGGTGGCGGTGGTCTTCATCCTTTTCGCTATTTGGTTGAATAGCTTCTTCAGGCCGTCCTCGCTGATGGAGTCCAGGAAGTCGTAGTCCTTGATTTCCATGGAGGCGGCGGTTCCGTTGGCGCTGGTTTGCATGATTGGGTTCATGTTTTCTCGGTTGGTTTTTTTTTTAATTATTTTGTCAAATAATTGCTAAGTTTAACGTCTGCTTCGTTCGAAGTTCGGTTAAGCTGTGAAAAGTTCTGTAAGTAAAGTTTCCTTGCTTATTTGTTCCATTTGCAATAACCAATTACAATCGAGCTTGAAGTAACGTGACAGCAGCGTTTCGTGTCATTCCGTGCTTATTTGTTCCAAACCATTTTCGTCTCAGTCTTACTTTTGTGGTTATCACATAGCAAGTGCGCTTATTAAATCGAATTGTACAAAAGAATCCATCTTTAAAGAAACTGATCTTATGGTCTGACTCATGTGTTCTACAGAACAGAAATTCTCATATGGCAGTCGCTATTAAATATTTCTTGCAGACACAGTGTAATACAGACATAGTGCTGTGAACAGAAATTTTCTGAAAGAGGTCATAGCTTAGTTCAAGGAATTAACTGTATCCACAGTAAAATAGAAAAGGCTGTAAGACACAAAGAAATATTTAGCTCAATCTCTCTCTTGAGACACTTGCTTAATATATCAAAAGGAAAAGCTCCTCTTGATATTATCCAGTTAACAAAATAATTTTTTTTCAATTTTCAAGCTCTTAGTCAAAAACTGAATTTTAAAGAAATTCCATTTACTAAGGTATAAGGTTTTTATCTAATTTAATCGACTATATCCACCGCAAATTTAACTTATTTACCTAGTCTAGTTCCATAGATATCCAGTTAAGACCAAACTTATAACTTTGAGTATCTATATCTCCTAAAGTCCTAAATATAGGTCAGTCCAGTTTCAATCACTTTATAAGAAATTTAATTCTTTACTCACTTACCGATTTGCACTAACCTACTCAGTAAACTACCCGAGATATAGATCTGAAACTAAAAGTGTAGACCAAATAGACGAAAGTCTTGAAATGTATCAAACTTTGTTAGTCAATATCTCGCCTGCTAGAATAGATACAAACTTCTAGTCTTCAATTGTTTTTATCTAATTTAATCGACTATATCCACCGCAGATTTAACTTATTTACCTAGTCTAGTTCCATAGATATCGAATTAAGACCAAACATACAAACCTATAACTTTGAGTATCTATATCTCCTAAAGTCCTAAATATAGGTCAGTCCAGTTTAAATCACTTTATAAGAAATTTAATTTTTTACTCACTTATCAATTTGCACTATACTACTCAGTAAACTACCCAAGGTATAGATCTGAAACTAAAAGTGTAGACCAAATAGACGAAAGTCTTGAAATATATTAAACTTTGTTAGTCAATATCTCGCCTCCTAGACTAGATACAAACTTCTAGTCTTCAATTGTTTTTATCTAATTTAATCGACTATATCCACCGCAAATTTAACTTATTTACCTAGTCTAGTTCCATAGATATCAAGTTATGAGATAATCAAGAATAGATACAAACTTCTAGTCTTCAATTGTTTTTATCTAATTTAATCGACTATATCCACCGCAGATTTAACTTATTTACCTAGTCTAGTTCCATAGATATCGAATTAAGACCAAACATACAAACTTATAACTTTGAGTATCTATATCTCCTAAAGTCCTAAATATAGGTCAGTCCAGTTTCAATCACTTTATAAGAAATTTAATTTTTTACTCACTTACCAACTTGCACTATACTACTCAGTAAACTACCCAAGATATAGATCTGAAACTAAAAGTGTAGACCAAATAGACGAAAGTCTTGAAATATATTAAACTTTGTTAGTCAATATCTCGCCTCCTAGACTAGATACAAACTTCTAGTCATCAATTGTTTTTATCTAATTTAATCGACTATATCCACCGCAAATTTAACTTATTTACCTAGTCTAGTTCCATAGATATCGAGTTATGAGATAATCAACAATAGATACAAACTTCTAGTGTTCAATTGTTTTTATCTAATTTAATCGACTATATCCACCGCAGATTTAACTTATTTACCTAGTCTAGTTCCATAGATATCGAATTAAGACCAAACATACAAACATATAACTTTGAGTATCTATATCTCCTAAAGTCCTAAATATAGGTCAGTCCAGTTTCAATCACTTTATAAGAAATTTAATTTTTTACTCACTTACCAATTTGCACTATACTACTCAGTAAACTACCCAAGATATAGATCTGAAACTAAAAGTCTAGACCAAATAGACGAAAGTCTTGAAATATATATATATTATTGTATGTTTGCTCATAACTCGATATCTATGGAACTAGACTAGGTAAATAAGTTAAATTTGCGGTGGATATAGTCGATTAAATTAGATAAAAACAATTGAAGACTAGAAGTTTGTATCTACTCTAGGAGGCGAGATATTGACTAACAAAGTTTAATATATTTCAAGACTTTCGTCTATTTGGTCTAGACTTTTAGTTTCAGATCTATATGTTGGGTAGTTTACTGAGTAGTATAGTGCAAATTGGTAAGTGAGTAAAAAATTAAATTTCTTATAAAGTGATTGAAACTGGACTGACCTATATTTAGGACTTTAGGAGATATAGATACTCAAAGTTATAAGTTTGTATGTTTGGTCTTAATTCGATATCTATGGAACTAGACTAGGTAAATAAGTTAAATCTGCGGTGGATATAGTCGATTAAATTAGACTTTTTGGTCTACACTTTTAGTATTAACACTTGAAACAGGAATCCAATGATCGAGTCCACATATCCTACAGACAAAGTTTCTCTGATGAATTTACTAAAATACGATTGTGCGGAAATTGTACACTCAGATAGACTAAAAGAATAACTTATGACGATCTATTATAGACTATTAAAAAAAACGTAATTAATGAGAAATCCAAGCTTGACGCATCCAAAATTACTCACATTAATTCGATGTACCCTTATATGCCAGATATAGATAAACAATTTTATAATGCTGTGTTTGCAAATCATAATTAAAATTATAATATACCTCTCTGTGAATAAAGTTGTCAAAATCTTAAACTAATGTTACTTTAATAAAACATTAACTTATTTGAAAGTATAATGATTACATTTAACATTTTTTATGCGATTAAATAATAATATAAACAATTACAAATTATATTTTACATTAAAATCTACTGAAATTAAAAATGATTTAATTTTAAATTACTCGGAATTTCTTTAATCAATGTTAATATTAATCCTTCATATCATGTTAAGTATGGAACAAACTTGCAATTCTTTTATTTCAATTCAATGTTTGTTCCATATGCAAATTAAAAATTTAAATAAAAAGAGAAAAAAATATCCTTTGTCAATTAAAGACAATTGTGCAAAAGCTCTAGCTTAAAACTTATTTTTCTAATAAGGTTGTGTCCAATTTGCTCCATCAGCTGCTGTATAAAATTGATCTGAACATTCAATGGCTATCAAAACTAGTCTCAAACTCAAAACTACTTATTGGTTGTATGGAACAAATAAGTTCTGAGGCGACGATATGTTTCTGATGTAGTTGGATAATTTACTGTAATAGCGACATCAGGCTTTTTCCAAGGTCTTGAGGTTGAAGACTGCAGTTCTTTAAGGGATATGTTTATTATTTCTACACATTAGCGGCTGATGCACTTCCTCCAACAATTCAGATATTATGCAAAGATAATCTTCTTGAATCCTTCAAACCCTCCTGTGCTGGCTTTAAATTCGGTTTTATGCAATTCATTACATGATTTTTTTTTTAATTTTAGATTTAGATTGTGTTGGTAAACCTTGATTGCCTTTTGACAAAGTAGGTCCCGTATAACACGATTTATTATTACGCGGAACGTTTCCCCCGCGTTTTTTGTCGGCCTCGTATTCTACAGAGTTAAAGCGTTAACTACAAATCTGGAGGTTCCTGGTTCGATCTAGGGCGCGAGTGTCGGTTGCATTTGTGCTAGAAAATAAATGTGTAATTAATTAAATCCAATTTAAATAAAACCTTGGTTTCTGGACTTATGAATTGAAAAATGTGGGCAAAATACAATAGGCCACTTGGCCGCAGTGTTTGAAGTTTGATAACTGTTTGAAGTTGAAGTTTGGTAGTTAATAACCCGGTATCCACATTGGACCAAACTTAAAAAAAAACCGCTTTGTGCTTGAGTCTAGTGTATTATATAATTATGTTTTTTTTTTCAGAAATGACGTTGGCAATTGCTTCTAAAATATTCATCTTATTGCCTAAAGATGTTCCGGTTTCCAGATCTACTAGATTTCAATGGTTATTAGATCACCTAAACAGTGTTATAACTGTTCCAACATGGGATAAATTGGTAAGAAAAATATGTGTTGATTTGTTTTCTCGGGGATTTCGCGTTGATGGATTCTCGACGTTTCGGCGAACTAACATTCGGCGAACTAACATTTTTAAGAGATATATGCGTCTGTGCGGGTTAAGCGTTAGACGTTAAGACTAGACAGACAAGACTAGACAGACATGGCTAGACAGACATGGCTAGACAGACATGACTAGACAAATAAGACTAGACAGACAAGACTAAACAGGCCAGACTAGACAGCGACAGGTAGGGAAGACACCACTCAACCGAAGTCATTTATACCCAATAGTCTAGGATCTTTTGTGTAAAAGACAATGGATAAGGTAATTGACAATTACCTTCGGCCAACAGTGCTGGTAGGTGCACTACTACACAACTGTCAGCATGCATATAGAGAGCAGGGGAATCCTTAGAGACAGCCCTTTATCAGCTGACAAATGAAATAGAAGCAGCACTAGATACAAAGGAAGTAGCGATATGTACCTTCTTGAACATAGAAAGAACCTTTGACTACACCTCGCACGAGGCTGTCAAAGCGGCTCCTGAAAGAAGGAATATCGACAGCATTACCTCAAAGTGGATGGGAGAAATGCTCAGAACTAGAACGGCGGAGGCACAAGTGGGAAAGAGAATACACACACTTTCGAACGTGGCTGGCCCCATTCTATTCTAGACATCACACATATTATTACGGGAGAACTTACAGGGAAAAAACATTGAATCGATCCATGGCTCAAAGTGGGGTTTTTAATTCAATATGTAGAAATAAATAAATTAAAAATGTCGAACCCACTATATAAAACGTTTATTGAATAAAATGCAGAGCGCTTTCGACTTATAAACAAGTCATCTTCAGTGCTAAAAACATACATGAAATAATCAACTTGGTGAAACGCATTTAACTAAATAAGGAGATAATTGTAAGTTATATCTTACCAAAATGCTCGATAAAAATATTTGTATCCCGGCGAAAGCAGGGACAAAAAATAATTGCAACATATTTAAAAGGCTTATTTAAAAAGTACAACAGCCTGTAATGATTACAAAATAAAAACAGCAAAAAATATTATAAAATAAAATAAATTTAAAGAGGAGCCTCGTGACGACAACCTCGACATTTTAATATAATATGGTGGTGTAAATTGGAAAGGAGAAGATTTTTAAACAGGATGGTGTTTATGCATATAAGCAATAAAAACCAACTCGCGGCGTATAAAACGTAAAAATGGGGGGAATTTTGAAAATCTGCCTGTAAACATGGTAGCCTAATTACAAAACAATAACCTAAAAACTTTTAAAGCTTTCTCAAAGTCTACAAAGACTAAGGTCTATGGTTTTAACTTAAAGACATTAAGAAAGTAAAAAACTACAAAAAACCCATCAGCACAGGATAACAAAAAAGCACAGCAAATGACAAAACCCTTTGCCACACTCTCTACCTTGTCATCCCGCACCGACAGTCAAAAAAACGCTAAAACTGTACAACGTTTGAGCTATCAATGAGGAGTACCAAAGGAGAATGAAATAGAAAAATAACTTTTATAAAAAAAAAACTTTAAAGCTTTCCCAAAGTCTACAAAGTTAAAAACTTTAGACTCCAACTCCAAAAAAGTGAACAACTCCAAAACCATCAATGCAGGATGACAAAAGAGAAAACTTTTTGTCACCCTTTCTCCTTTGTCACCCCGCACCGACAGCCTCAAAGCTGCTAAAGCTTAACTTAACAATGTTTAAGCTATCTATAACAAAATAGAAGGTAAATAAAATAAAATGGAATTGAAAGCTGAGGGCAAGATAAATCAGACTGTGTCAATGAAACTAATAAGGCTGTGATTATAGGAGTTGAAAACTTAGTGACCTCGTTCAGGATGGTCAGCTTAGGATTTAGACAGGATTTGTAAATCTCAAGTGCCTCAAGGTGATTAAGTTAACAGGATTTGTGGTGAACATGTAGGAGTTTGGCGTTGTCGATGGAAGAGCTATGCCCTGTGAGGAGGAGGTGGTCTGCTAGAGCGGAGTTGGAAGCGGTAATGCCTGTATTCTTATGTTTGTGGAACTGGTTCAGATGTTTTTCAATACGAAGAGATATAGCCCTGCCAGTTTGACCAACATACAGGGAGTCACAGTTATCACATGCGAGGGAGTAACCCTCTAAACTTACAGGCAAAGTTAGAAGCTTGGACTGGGAATCGCTAAGCGACCATAAATACATCTATATCGTGTTAGAAACCAATGCGATCTGTCCCTTCAGCGCCAGAGGTGCCAGGGATGGTCTACAAGGAAGATAGATGAGCATACGTGTGCCAACAAGATGGAAAAACTGTTTAGCAATATAAATCCAAAAAAGCCAGAACTTTTCCCCATCCACGAAGAACCGAGGTGGGAACAACCGCTAGTAAATCCGTTTACTGAAAATTTTTCCATGGAAGAGCTTACAAGGAGCTTACCAGCTTGCGTATTCGAAGTGGCAATGCCCCTGGTTCAGACAGACTGCCACCAGAATTATTGATATATTCTAAATATCACGAACAATATTTTGGCCGATGGAAACTTCCCGAACATCTGTTAGAGAGCTAGGCTAGTCCTACTTAGAAAAGGGGCCAAGCCCATAGAAAGCCTATCGTTCTATCGACCATTGTGCCTTGCATGGAAACTGCTGAAACAGTTAGCGCTACATAGGATAATCATTGAGCTCAGTCAAGGGAAAAACCTCTAAGAAAAGCAGCATGTATTCAGGGAGGGAAGATCAACAGTGGACGCTATTATGCGAATCCTGGACGTGGTGGAAAAATCCTCAGCTAGTACGGGGGCAACAAGAAAGATTACTGTGCTCATTACTTTAGACGTTAAGAATGCTATCAATACAGCGGCATTAATAGATATTATGAATGAGGCTACTGAGAGAGGCTTCCCCCCAAACCTGCTGAGACTTCTGCGTAGTTATCTACATCATCGAAAAATCATAATCCAAGCAGGTGGTGAAGCCGTGGAGCGATAAGCGCACATAGCTGTTCCACAGGGCTCGGCAATAGCTCCTACACAGTGGAACATCCTGTACGATAAACTACTTATGCTAAAGCTACCAGAAGGTGTTGAAATAATAGGTTTTGCTGATGATATTGCTGTGGTAGTAGCAGAAAAAGACGAAGAGGGGAGTAATCGGACTTGCAATTAGGGCGATTTATCAATCGCCCGACCGCCCGGGCGATAGAACATGTTGATAAGTGGATCGAGAAAAAGGGCTTAAGGCTGGCCCCTGAAAACGGAAGCTGTTCTACTGACCGGAATGTGGCATGTAGCGCCGATATTATTTAAGGTCAGAGGCATAACCATAACGCCAGCAGTTAAATACCTAGGTGTGATTATTGATAAGAAGCTATGTCTCTCCACATATCATGCGAGTAGCGACGAAATCCCTCAAGTTAACAGCAGCACTGGAAAAGATGAAGTCCAACGTCGCTGGACCAAAAAGTAGCAATAGAAAGATATTATGCCCAGTCGCTCACTCGGCAATGCAGTATGGTGTCCCGGTCTGGGCAAACGCATTCGAGAAGAGACCATTAAAAATAAATTGGTCCCAGTGCAGGGAAAACCGGCACTACGTGTGTGCAGTGTATACAAGTGTCAACGGATGCTTTGCTCGTGATGGCAGGCATAGCACCCATAGAACTCTTGGTAAAAGAAAGGCTGCACAAAAAGCGAACAAGACAGAAAAATTTCCAAACAACATCTTTTCCAGGAGTGGCAAAAGCACTGAACATGCTGTTCTAACGAATAAAACTATTAATCCCACAATTGGTAATTTGGGTCGAACGATAATATGGGGAGATGAATTACTATCTAACCCATGCGTTCAGCGGACACGGATACTTCAGAGAGTACCTGCACAATATCGGCAGGACCTCTGACAGTCTGTGTGTCAAATGGTCAGTGCGACGCACCCGGCCTTTGAATGCGAAAGGTGAATTCCGGAGAGGGACGACTGGACAGAAAGACAAAAAAAAGAACTTATGACAAACAAGACTAGACAGACAAGACTAGACAGACAAGACTAGACAGACAAGACAAGACAGACAAGACTAGACAGACAAGACTAGACAGACAAGACTAGACAGACAAGACTAGACAGACAAGACTAGACAGACAAGACTAGACAGACAAGACTAGACAGACAAGACTAGACAGACAAGACTAGACAGACAAGACTAGACAGACAAGACTAGACAGACAAGACTAGACAGACAAGACTAGACAGACAAGACTAGACAGACAAGACTAGACAGACAAGACTAGACAGACAAGACTAGACAGACAAGACTAGACAGACAAGACTAGACAGACAAGACTAGACAGACAAGACTAGACAGACAAGACTAGACAGACAAGACTAGACAGACAAGACTAGACAGACAAGACTAGACAGACAAGACTAGACAGACAAGACTAGACAGACAAGACTAGACAGACAAGACTAGACAGACAAGACTAGACAGACAAGACTAGACAGACAAGACTAGACAGACAAGACTAGACAGACAAGACTAGACAGACAAGACTAGACAGACAAGACTAGACAGACAAGACTAGACAGACAAGACTAGACAGACAAGACTAGACAGACAAGACTAGACAGACAGGACTAGACAGACAAGACTAGACAGACAAGACTAGACAGACAAGACTAGACAGACAAGACTAGACAGACAAGACTAGACAGACAAGACTAGACAGACAAGACTAGACAGACAAGACTAGACAGACAAGACTAGACAGACAAGACTAGACAGACAAGACTAGACAGACAAGACTAGACAGACAAGACTAGAGAGACAAGACTAGACATACAAGACTAGACAGACAAGACTAGACAGACAAGACTAGACAGACAAGACTAGACAGACTAGACAGACAAGACTAGACAGACAAGACTAGACACACAAGACTAGACAGACAAGACTAGACAGACAAGACTAGACAGACAAGACTAGACGGACAAGACTAGACAGACAAGACTAGACAGACAAGACTAGACAGACAAGACTAGACAGACAAGACTAGACAGACAAGACTAGACAGACAAGACTAGACAGACAAGACTAGACAGACAAGACTAGACAGACAAGACTAGACAGACAAGACTAGACAGACAAGACTAGACAGACAAGACTAGACAGACAAGACTAGACAGACAAGACTAGACAGACAAGACTAGACAGACAAGACTAGACAGACAAGACTAGACAGACAAGACTAGACAGACAAGACTAGACAGACAAGACTAGACAGACAAGACTAGACAGACAAGACTAGACAGACAAGACTAGACAGACAAGACTAGACAGACAAGACTAGACAGACAAGACTAGACAGACAAGACTAGACAGACAAGACTAGACAGACAAGACTAGACAGACAAGACTAGACAGACAAGACTAGACAGACAAGACTAGACAGACAAGACTAGACAGACAAGACTAGACAGACAAGACTAGACAGACAAGACTAGACAGACAAGACTAGACAGACAAGACTAGACAGACAAGACTAGACAGACAAGACTAGACAGACAAGACTAGACAGACAAGACTAGACAGACAAGACTAGACAGACAAGACTAGACAGACAAGACTAGACAGACAAGACTAGACAGACAAGACTAGACAGACAAGACTAGACAGACAAGACTAGACAGACAAGACTAGACAGACAAGACTAGACAGACAAGACTAGACAGACAAGACTAGACAGACAAGACTAGACAGACAAGACTAGACAGACAAGACTAGACAGACAAGACTAGACAGACAAGACTAGACAGACAAGACTAGACAGACAAGACTAGACAGACAAGACTAGACAGACAAGACTAGACAGACAAGACTAGACAGACAAGACTAGACAGACAAGACTTGACAGACAAGACTAGACAGACAAGACTAGACAGACAAGACTAGACAGACAAGACTAGACAGACAAGACTAGACAGACAAGACTAGACAGACAAGACTAGACAGACAAGACTAGACAGACAAGACTAGACAGACAAGACTAGACAGACAAGACTAGACAGACAAGACTAGACAGACAAGACTAGACAGACAAGACTAGACAGACAAGACTAGACAGACAAGACTAGACAGACAAGACTAGACAGACAAGACTAGACAGACAAGACTAGACAGACAAGACTAGACAGACAAGACTAGACAGACAAGACTAGACAGACAAGACTAGACAGACAAGACTAGACAGACAAGACTAGACAGACAAGACTAGACAGACAAGACTAGACAGACAAGACTAGACAGACAAGACTAGACAGACAAGACTAGACAGACAAGACTAGACAGACAAGACTAGAGAGACAAGACTAGACAGACAAGACTAGACAGACAAGACTAGACAGACAACACTAGACAGACAACACTAGACAGACAACACTAGACAGACAACACTAGACAGACAAGACCAGACAGACAAGACCAGACAGACAAGACCAGACAGACAAGACCAGACAGACAAAACCAGACAGACAAGACCAGACAGACAAGACCAGACAGACAAGACCAGACAGACAAGACCAGACTGACAAGACCAGACAGACAAGACCAGACAGACAAGACCAGACAGACAAGACCAGACAGACAAGACTAGACAGACAAGACTAGACAGACAAGACTAGACAAGACTAGACAAGACTAGACAAGACAGACTTCCACCTTGGCATTGATCGAATAACCAAGAAAATAAATTATAAAGCCTACCTCATAAGAAATATCCGCTGCTTAGTAGAACAAAATGTGCTGCTAAATATATGCCACGCGGAGGTACAATCTGTTATCTCGTACGGGATTATAGTATGGGGACCCTCTCCACAAACTCAAAGGGTCTTCAAAGCCCAAAAGAGAATCATCCGGGCAATCATAGGTGTAGGTAGAACAACATCCTGTATGCCCTATTTTAAGAAGCTAAACCTCCTTACGGAGACAAGACTAGACAGACAAGACTAGACAGACAAGACTAGACAGACAAGACTAGACATACAAGACTAGACAGACAAGACTAGACAGACAAGACTAGACAGACAAGACTAGACAGACAAGACTAGACAGACAAGACTAGACAGACAAGACTAGACAGACAAGACTAGACATACAAGACTAGACAGACAAGACTAGACAGACAAGACTAGACAGACAAGACTAGACAGACAAGACTAGACAGACAAGACTAGACAGACAAGACTAGACAGACAAGACTAGACAGACAAGACTAGACAGACAAGACTAGACAGACAACACTAGACAGACAAGACTAGACAGACAAGACTAGACAGACAAGACTAGACACACAAGACTAGACAGACAAGACTAGACAGACAAGACTAGACAGACAAGACTAGACAGACATGACTAGACAGACAAGACTAGACAGACAAGACTTGACAGACAAGACTTGACAGACAAGACCAGACAGACAAGACTAGACAGAAAAGACTAGACAGACAACACTAGATAGATAATACTAAACAGACAAGAATAGACATACAAGACTTTGATATGGGGGAAGCTTTTATAAAACCCACAATTCCACCTTGGCTTTTAGTATGCGCCACCCCGGTATCGCATATTTCGCATTCATTCAGGGTGGCCAGCCCGGATGGTTATTGAAAGCCGTCCTAGTTGTGTATCTTATCAACTACACCACCGAGGAGGACAGACAGAGAAGATTAGAGAGACATGACTAGATACACAAAACTTGCCATACAAAAGTAGACAGTCAAGAGCAGATAGATGATGACCAGACATGACTAGACAAAGAAAACCCTACCGACAAAACCCGACAGTGAAGACCAGACAAACAAAGGACATCCCACAAATATCCTAAATTATTTAGTACTTAGTTTCTTTAAATTTAATTAATAATATTTTAATTTAATCATTAAATTGTGCTTTTAAAACTAGAAAATCTTATTTTTCTATATCTACGATTTGACTAACCGCCTCTCACTTTAATTGTATTTTATGTAATATTTTTAATTTGTAATATTTTTATAAATTGTAGGATCCTTCCAGTACTGATTTAGAAGTGATATCAGTGATTCCCACCGAAGAGTGCGATACAAATGCCTCGGAATATTTTGTAACAAGCTCAACTAAATTAATATTTTTGTCTCGAATATATCGATTAGTTTATTGCTTGGACATGAGTCCATCACAATCAGCAGTTGATATAGAACAAGGTCAAATATTGTTTGATGAAATAATAAATTGTTTTCAAACTAGCTTGTTAGGATTATGTAAAGAGGTAGTATATATGGTTTTTTTATTGGGAATTTTAAATATTTTTAATATAATAAATATGTTTTTAGTTCACTGTACCTGGAAGTACCTTAGTTCATAAACCATGGATTTATTTGACTGTGATTGTTAATACTCCCTTCTTTATTAGTCCTGCACAGCAGGTTATTGTTAAAGGTGTTTGTGTTTCTTGTTTAAATGTTCAAGAAATTATTAATCTTGTAGAAGCACAATTTCATCATTTGGAAGGAAGAATTGCTGAGGTTTCAGCAAAAGCTTATGAACAAATTGATCAACAAATGGTAATTTAATTCAATAGATTTCGTTATATGTAAATATGTTATATTTTTTTAAGATCGATAATGAAGTTATGGTAGGAGGTTTGTTTGATTTATTTGAGAATGATTGTATTGCCAATGTGCCTATGGTTTCACCTGATGTTAATTTTGTAAATATGCTGAGATATTCCATGTTAGCTACATCTCTACTACCTGAAAATAGTTTAAGTCGTAAGTTGCCAGTTAATTTGAAGAGAAAATATGATTGGGATATTTTAACAGATAGTTAATTTTAAACATTGAATTTAAAATCATTATGTTTTTATCACTAGTTTTGTGAAAATATATAAGTTATATAAATCTACACACTTAACACGACTCGAGTTTCGACTGTTGAAAGTCATTCTCAGTCGTGTTAAAAGTTGCACTTGAAATGACAGTCTACAACAATCGAAACTCGAGTCGTGTTATGTGTGTAGATTTATATAACTTCACAAGTTATATAATATTGTCTCAAAGTTAGTGGTAAAAACATAGTGATTTTATGAATACAATTTATGTAAGTATGGATCACATTGTAAATGCCGCAATCATCCTTTTAAATAATTTTAATGTTTTGGCTTGATGTAAATTCTCTAAAATATTTTTGGTACGAATTTGTTAGTAATGAATTACATATATTTTTAATTCACAATTTTTTCTACTTTTCTAATTTCATATAATCTAAGTAATTATGAATTTCTAAGATTTAATAATTTTCAACAACATTTACACTAAGGTGATAAAAGTATATACTATACCAATATACCAGAAGCTTGTTTCAATTAGTATCTATACACAACATGATACAATTAAAATGTTCTCTCGACTCCTCTGGGGATATGTCAGAACAAGGACAGTAGAAGGTTGGGAAAATTTTTCCCAGGTTGAGGAAAAATGATGACAAGATAAGTACAACTTGAGGGTTCCCTCATGGTTATGATCTGTCATCCCTGACTTGAAGACACAGGCCAAACAGAAGCATTTGGTCCAAATACGTGCCATTCAACGATGCGCTCAGTTCAACATCAACAGGAAATATCGTAAAACACATTACTATCCTGAGTGGGAAAGCTGAACAAGCCGGGCGAAGAAAGCTAGGTAATTCTATACTAGGTGCCAGGACTCATAGCACATGGGTTCCAGACAAATCTGGAAGAAATATGTAACTCCTTGAAGAGTGGAAACGAAATTCAGCCACAAAAGGTTAAAAAACGAAGCAAAGGACAAATTTAAAGGAGCCTGGAAGGAGTTGCAGGCTCAAGAAAATCCGTTCTAGTGGAGAGAAAATAACGGAAGCTTGCTTAAAATTCAACAGAAATAAGCTTAATATTGACGTAATAACATGAGGCTGTACACTTAAAATATCCAAGACCCTTGGATTGAGGAAAGATTGTGATTACAATTTATGCAGGTTAACAGAGGAAACATTTTCCAGGCTTGAACCAGGAAGAATATATCAGCAAATAGAGATAACAGTGGAGTACAGACGTTATGTAAAGGTTGATACTGGGTTACCATAGTAAATTCAAATCTGTAGCAATCAAACAATCTTTTTGAAATTATCTCATACCAGTACAACCAGTTAATCAAATATTTCGAAGAAATGGCGGAAGAAGCAGACGAGAACCTGTCTATTGATGCACGAGAGAAGTGGCGGAACGAAGGAGGATATGTCTGAAGAAAAGAAGAGCAATGGCCAGAACAAACGCTAAGAAAAATAAAACAACTGAAGAGAAACAAGAACTTAGAGAGTATTCAATCAAGATACCGAAAGAAAATGCATGGAAACAAGTATGCGCAGAAGTTGATGACGATATGTGGGGTCTGGGCTATAAAATACTGCGGAAAAAATTAAACCTGCGTTCTAAAATAGAGCTGCTGGATAAAACAAGGCTAAATCAAGCGCAGAAACTATTTATGCGATCGAGATATGGACTGAAGCCAGCTTATACAAATGGAAGATCGGTTAAACTGTCCAATATTCACAGAGAACGAAATGAGAGAGCCGACCGAAAAAATGAAAAACATAAGGGCTCCAGGACCAGACGGGATACCGGTGGACGTCTTGAAGGCTTTGTTGGATGGGTGCCCCAATACTGTTTAAAGATGTTCTAAACTTTAAATCTAAACAGATTTCTACTAAAAGAAGAATTCCCTAGGATATGGAAAACAGCGAGACTAGTGCTGATACCTAAGGGAAAGAAACAAGAAAATTTGGAAGTAACATAGGCCACTATGTATGCTAAACACGTTGAGGAAAATGCTGGAGCAACTACTAAGCAATAGAATCAAGGAAAATATCGAAAAATCAGGGAATTTATCAGAAAGGCAATTAGGCTTCCGGAAAGGAAGATCTATAATCGATGCAATGCGCGTAGTGCAGGGGATAGCAAGCAAGGCGAATACGGCAAGCTACAAACGCAGAGATTTCTGCGTTATGGTGACTCTCGATGTGCAAAATGCATTCAACTCTGTTCTATGGATGGAAATTGTCCTAGAACTACTCAGGCGTAAGATACCACCGTACCTAGTACTGATGGTACGCAGAGTCGCCCCTCAGGGATCTATACTAGGACCACTACTTTGGAATATCTTCTACAATCAGGTACTAGAGCTGCGCTTGCGTGCGGGAGTTACCCTAATAGGTTATGCGGATAACTTGGCTGTGATCGTAAGAGGCAAGAAAGAATAGGAGCTGTGTACGAAGCGATACAGTGAGTGAGCCGGTGGATGAACTCCAAAAGCCTAAAACTGGCACCGACTAAAACTGAAGCTATAATATTAGCAAGAAGGAGAAAGCTCTCAATAATAAAAATCAAAGTAGAGGAGCAATAATAACAACTTCAGAGACATTGAGGTATCTTGGAGTCATATTCAACAGAAATATGAGTATGAATGGCTATGAAAGCCGAGGCCGTGGCGGCCAACCTAGGACGACTAATGCCAAACATCGGAGGACCACGATGTAGCAAACCGCGGCTGATCGCATTGGTAGTTTACTCCATCATACTCTATGGTGCACCTATATGGTGCGATACATAAATGCACCTATATGGTGCGATATATAAGCGATACAGTGAGTGAGCCGGTGGATGAACTCCAAAAGCCTAAAACTGGCACCGACTAAAACGGAAGCTATAATATTAGCAGGAAGGAGAAAGCTCTCAATAATGAAAATCAAAGTAGAGGAGCAATAATAACAACTTCAGAGACATTGAGGTATCTTGGAGTCATATTCAACAGAAATATGAGTATGAATAGCTATGAAAGCCGAGGCCGTGGCGGCCAACCTAGGACGACTAATGCCAAACATCGGAGGACCACGATGTAGCAAACCGCGGCTGATCGCATTGGTAGTTTACTCCATCATACTCTATGGTGCACCTATATGGCGAAGGTCATGGCAAAGAAAAAATATAACCAAATTTTAGAACGGATCCAGCGAAAAATACTGATTAGAGTCTGTTGGGCATACCGGACTCTAGCGAGATACTGCGAGTGGTGGCGGGAAGACCACCCATCGATCTAATAATAGAAAGAAGATCTTCTACATCGCTGGAAGACACAAGCAAGAAACCATCCGCATCAGAGAACAGGACACAGATAACTAACATGTGGCAGAAAAGATGGGAGAACTTTAAGGGAAAGGCGGAATAGACGCGAAGGCCCATACCAAATGTAAAAAATTGGATAAACCGGTAACATGATGAAGTGGACTATTACCCCTGACACGTATTGTAGGAGTATGGATGTTTTGGTAGAGTGGAACTATAGTGGAACATACAGTCTTCGATTGTCCAAGATGGGAAGCGCAGAGGAAAAAAATTACGGCAAGCATAGTCGAAAGAGTAACTGCGGAAAATGTTATTGGGTATATGCTGGAGAGTGAGGCAACATGGAGAACTATAACAAAAAAATTAACAGAAATAATGAAAACGAAAGAAAGCGACGTAAGAGGTGAACGGGACAAATAGACGACACAGCTTTTCCCCGAAGTAACACTACTGTGGTTTCCAGGGGAAAGTGGGAGGAAAATGTGTTTGGTTATACTGCGTCTTATTAAGTACAAACAGTTAAATTTTCTTCATTAAAACACATTTAAATTAAAATTAAATTCAAATATTCAAAAATATATATATATATATATATATATATATATATATATATATATATATATATACACATATATATATATATATATATATATATATATATATATATATATATATATATTAAAATTAATTTACAACCGTCGGATTATCGAAAAATTCCGGATTATCTGGATTCAAGGGAAACAGTAACAATTTTACATATTTTATGTACAATTCTATTTCAGAAAGAATAAAATATGTATGTGTATAGGTAAACGTATACATAAAAAAAATGTACAAACTTAGAACAGATAGTAAGACAATTTTAGAGTGGAGTTAGCTTTGTCAGAATCGTCAATCAAGTTTTCAGAGTTAAAAGCAGGTTGTGTTGGGCAGACCTTTTTCCAAGAACACTGGATGGTGTTGTTTTCACTTTATTTCTTCTGTGAGCGAGGTTTATATCCGGCGCGGGGCGGCGTAAAGAAAAGATACATATGTCTCCAGAGCGCATTACTGAACGTGCCGGAATAACCAACCGCCGGATTATCAAAATTATAATGTTTTATACTATTATATATTACTATTATATTATACTATATATACTATTTTATTTTTACGAAAATTAATTAATGTATTAAAACAGGAAAGGTGTGTTAAGGTGTTCTATTTACCTTTTCTATTCTGGATTTAAAGATATTGTGTGTATTGCAGATATTGTGTTAATGCTAAACATGAATGATCAAATATACCCAGCCATATTTATGTATCTTACTTACTTATCTTATCTTACGTACTTTTGAATAAATAAATATAATTCAATCTTTAATTTTGTAGATATTCTAATTATAACAGATGGAGTAGTTGCAATGCCAGATACAAATATTTTAGAATCTTTATTATACCAACTACATTATGAAAGCATTGCAGTGTCGTTTTTACGAGTGGGTTCTTTATTTAAGCCTTATAACAGTGCTGGTTATGTACCATATACAGACTTACTAACATTTTTATCACATTCTACTCTGGGGACATTATTGGAATCATTTCAAGTAATTGTAAGTTAAACACAGCTAACGTACCATATTTTAGAATTAACCATTTCTTAATTTAGAAACCTGAACACACATTGAGCATGAATGTATATCAAGAATTATACTTACTATGGACATTTCATACTTCTTTAGAGCCAACCCGGGAAAAGCAAAATAAGTTGTGGTATAATGTGTTATAATTTTCTTGTTAGGAAATGAAAGTAATATATGTGTTTTTCAGTAACTTAAATAATTTGCATATAAATGAAATTCCTCCGTTGCTTAATAAAAAACATGCTGAAGAAAAAATAAATTGTTCAGTATTGCTGTTGGTTTCTAGAAGAATGAGAGAAGGATATACAATAAGTGTACAGCATTATTATTAATAAAAATATTTATGCGTTATAATAAATACGTTTTAGGAGATTCACTATAGTGGCGGTGTGCTCAAGATTAGACTGACTTTGCACTGGAAAACATTTATTTTCATTCATTATGAATTGGTATGTTCTTGGCCCGCAACAAAACCTATGACACACTTTGAAATAGATGTTACAGGTAAATATGATAAATAAAGAGATTGATGTTTAAGCTACTTATTATTTTTATAGCACCTTATGAGTTTCTACATGACATCACTTGCATAATAAAAAAAGAAACTAAATCAACATATAGAGAGGCAGTTTTTGAACGATTTTGGATTAGATCAACGCAATTAGCATCCGGTGATATTCTGCTAGCACAACAATTGTCTGCTTTTCAGTGTTCAAATGTTTGGTATTCATTACCTGACAGCGTTCGAAATGGAATACCTGTTTTTATATTGAATAATAATTCGTATATCAGTACTTCAAATGAACCATACAAGCCTTCACTTCCATCCAATGATGCTTCCATGTTGAAATTTTCGCAACTATGGAAACCTATATGTTGTTTAGATACTTGTAATTGGAGAAAATGGTTCCATGTGCACAAATTATCAGTTATTATGAAACATGATCAACAATTGCCAAAAAATATGCATTTGTCTTCTTCTTCTGGAAGATTTCAGGTAATGAAAGTTAATTTCAGGTAATGTCTAGTTTAGAAACTTAGTATTTTCGATTATCACTTTGGAGGTAGATGAAAAATTGAACAATCAGTTCTAAAACTGACATAAAATGGCATTATTTTATGGATGTGGCTATTTATACATACAGTATGTATACGCAATTGGCTATTTATACATACAGTATGTATACGCAATTGGCTATTTATGCATACAGTATGTATACGCAATTGGCTATTTATACATACAGTATGTATACGCAATTGGCTATTTATACATACAGAATGTATACGAAATTGGCTATTTATACATACAGTCTGCATTCGCAATTGACTATTTGCACATACTGACTATATAAAAATATTTTGAGTTAATATTTTGGTAATAACTACACAATTATAAGTAATTATAGTTTTATTTATTAAAGTTCATTTACAATCTTGCTCAATAAACTTATAAATAAAATTTAAAGTATCACTAAATCAGTGAAATATAGGTTTAAATTACATTTAAAGTAGGTAAAATATAGTATAAAGTCAAATAAATACAGGTATATCATTTTTTATTATGTTTTTTTTGTGAAAAGTGGTGTACTTAGTTCTTATCTTTGGACGTCCTTTGGATTTTATTTTAGATTTGAATTGTATTTTAGATTTGAAAGTTTTTATTTGATTGATTTGAGGGGCTGGAAGGGCTGGATTGACAGGGCTCGGTAATAGACCGAATTTGTTCTTCAGGTTCTTCTCGTTTAATTGCACTAAGCCCACTACTCTCATGTTCATCTTCAATATAATCATCAATGTTTACATTTATAACTTCTGTATCCACATTTAGTGCATTTTCAGTTGAAATATATCTTGCATGATAACAAGTTTTTGAAAATATGTCCAAATTATTATATTTTCTTATCATAAGAATATGACGACGTGCTGCACTAAAAGAATTCCAAAATGAATACAAATATGTTTCCACCGATGTATTATAAAATTTTTATATTTTTCTATCAAGATTTTTCTCAACGCGATTATTTTTAAGTTTGAAATAATTTTAACTGTCTATGAAAAAATTTTATTTCTGACTCTTGAGGGCTCCAGAACATCCGCCAAGTATATTTCTTATTTTGATATCACTATCCACAATTTTAAAACCTTTTTGTTTATTTTTGGCTAATTTTATATTTATTCTTGAATCAATACAGTTTATGATTTCCGTAATACATATGTAAATTGTTGGCAAACTATGATATTTCGATTGTATGTATTGTTCAATGGTCCAATATAATCGTTCAATTCTGTTTGATGTAGTGCCTCCAATTAATTGTAAATGTTTTCTAAAACAATGTACCCACATTTCTTTACAACTATCCCAATTTTTACGGAATTGTTCCTTAAGCGTTACATATTTATCTTTTGTTCCTATAAAAACTTGTAAAGATTTATAAATTTGCTAGAACAAAAATTAGGCTTGTTGGAACCTTGAAGAAGAATAAATGTAAGAATTTCTTCCTCATAAGAGTAAAGAGATTCAGAATAGTTTATTTGGATTCCAAAAAGACAAAATGATCACTTCTAATCTCTCTCGAAAAAATGCTGTGTTGACACAAAATGTGCTCGACATATTCTGTTTTCAGAATAACTAGACGATGGCCTTGTGTGGTTCTTTTCTGCCTTATGAATATATGTGGAAAAATTCACAAATTTTTTATTCCTTATATTTATTCCGTATATATTGATTCCGTGAAAGGGGCAGTGTTCATCCATGCAAAAAGAAACGTCAGAGGTCATGATATTATTAATAGCTGAATTCGTGTGAATAGTTACAATTTCTTGATTTAAAAATAACATGTTCCCAGTTAAAAATCCATTGATGACCTTGACGCATAAACTATGACCTTGACAAAAAAAGTATTTTTAACCACCGTGTTAGCCCATCGAAATCATTAAAATTCTCTTTCGATATTTTTTCTGTCTCTCTAAAGATAACGGAGATATTTGGGGTGGACACATTAAATGGGCCACCCTGTATATATGTAATAGCATGCAATTTGAAAAGTAAAATAATTGTACTGAAAAAAATGTTTCTTATTGCTTTTATTTCGGTTAAGTCTTGTCAATTACAAAAACGGACGGATTGGTCTTACATATTGAATTCATTCATACAATATATGTATGACGAATAAGTTTCTTTAGCAATAAGTGCTACAGCTGCAAATTCCGATTTGTCGGTTATACTAGAGTAATAACAAAATAATAAATTATATATTAAAAATTATAAATCTAATATTTTATAATTTTCAACATTAACCTTCGAGCGGGCGCGCATTTTATTTGAACACGGGCGGGCGCACGCCGTAAATTTTACGTCATACAGTTTACAACAAATATTCACTATTTTATGATAACATAGAGTTTGGTATTTATTAATAATTAAAGAAAAATACTATTTGAGCTTAAAAAATATTTTATTTGCAAAACTATCAAGGTAACAACATTTATACAATACAATAATAAAAACATTTTTTTAGTTAGAATTGGATTCACTATTTACTTATATTCGCACAATCAACAGACTGTTTTTGTTAAAGAGTGAAGCTTACATGTAAATGTCTGGTGCAATTCATTGATGCTGAGGTTTGTTTCTGTTCCGAGCGCACGAACGACATGTACCGCGTTTTGGAGTTTGTTGTTCATCTCGAACTCACTCATTAGGCATTAATTTCTTTTCAAAAATGCCTGCACATCTAATGGTTAGTTCTGAAGGCTCGCTCGGAATGTCAGATGCTCTTTCACAAGGCTAGGAGCAAAAATTTTCAAAAATAACCTTCTTTGCAGTTTTTCATCGGACTGGTCAGCAAAGGAATATAAAATTTGTGAATTTTTCCGCATATATTCATAAGGCTGAAAAGAACCACACAAGGCCATCGTCTAGTTATTCTGAAAACAGAATATGTCGAGCACATTTTGTGTAAACACTGCATTTTTTCGAGACACATTAGAAGTGATCATTTTGTCTCTTTGGAATCCAAATAAACTATTCTGAATCTCTTTACTCTTATGAGGAAGAAATTTTGACAGAATTTTACATTTATTCTTCTTTGAGGTTCCAACATGCCTAATTTTTGATCTAGCAAATTGTCAGCGAGAGGGATACTTGTATAATAACTGTCTGTCGTCAATTTCTATTAGAAAAACTGGAAAACTATCAATATTTACACTACGTTTATACTACAATTACACTAGTAGTCGCGCGCCATAAACTTTATTCCCATCGCATTCATTCACTTGTGACTTATTGTTAGTGCAGACCAAATGTTGTGGTACAAAAGCAAATATTGCCCACCAACATACCCTATAAGCATTGTTTCAAAAATAGATCGGTATTTTATTCTTAAAATTACACGCGTACAGTCATTTCATTAGAAAATTAATAAATACGCCGTAAAATTCCATTAAACCACTTTGGTCTGTTTCTGTACTTGTGGGAAAAAGTTTTTATCGAAAATTTTGAATATAAAAAAATTCCTTTCGTATGAACTTTTTCCACTTTTCTAATTCAAAAATCTTATATTCGATCTTTTGCGCTCGATAATAACCAAGCCGTTGCTGTATCATAATCATTTTCGTTGATTTTTAGGGTTCCGTACCGAAAACGGAACCCTTATAGGATCACTTTGTTGTCCGTCTGTCTGTCTGTCTGTCTGTCTGTCTGTCTGTCTGTCTGTCTGTCTGTCTGTCTGTCTGTCCGTCTGTCTGTCTGTCAAGACCTTTTTCTCAGGAACGCATAGAGGTAACAAGTTGAAATTTGTATCAAATACTCGAGTCTGCGGTCTCTTTCAGCTGTGAAAAAATCAAACTTGCAAGTCAACGCGATCAAAAGATATGACCGTTTATGTCGCATATTTTGCGATTTCACGAGGGAATCAAAACCTATAGGGTACTTCCCGTTGACCTAGAATCATGAAATTTGGCAAGAAGCGGTGTCTTACAGCACATGTCAAGGGAAAAATCTGAAAACCGTAAATATGTAGTTTAATTACAAGAAAAATGCGAATTTACTATTTGAAACTTATGAAAATTCACTAATGTTGTCGTAGTGGTATTGTCAGGCTCCAGAAGCGTATGGGTTGCATACAGTTAGGTCCTATTCTAGGTTTATTCTGAATTTTCTTTGTTTATATTCGTTATGCATTTCATCACGTAAGCTTTATATACATAATATATACAGGGTATATATTATGTCTAAATTTTGCTTTTTTATAACCGACTTGCGACATACTCAAGTCCCGTAACATCCTGTATATATTATATTTCGTCTAATTTTTCTTTATAATCTACATAATATGTTAATAATCTACATAATAATACTATACTATACAAGTTTGTACGGAACCCTCGGTGCGCGAGTCACAACTCGCACTTGGCCGGTTTTTTTTTGCTTTGCCATATTATCCATATTCTTCTTTACTGATTGTATGATTATGATTAAGTAACAATTTTATTAGTGTCCATTTTGTATTTTTATTTTGTATTTTTATTTTGTATTTTTATATCTGGTACAGACTGAATGCAGACTGTATGTATGACTGTAGACTGTATGCGTATACATACTGTATGTACAAATAGCCAATTGCGTATACATACTGTATGTATAAATAGCCAATTGCGTGTACATACTGTATGTATAAATAGCCAATTGCGTGTATTTACTGTATGTATAAATAGCCAATTGCGTATACATACTGTATGTATAAATAGCCAATTGCGTATACATACTGTATGTATAAATAGCCAATTGCGTATACATTCTGTATGTATAAATAGCCAATTGCGTATACATACTGTATGTATAAATTGCCAATTGCGTATACATACAGTATGTATAAATAGCCAATTACGTATACATACTGTATGTATAAATAGCCAATTGCGTATACATACTGTATGTATAAATAGCCAATTGCGTATACATTCTGTATGTGTAAATAGCCAATTGCGTATGCATACTGTATGTATAAATAGCCACATCCTTATTTTATTAATGGTTTTTGTATAATACAATTACTGAATAAAAAAGTCCAATGACTTGGTAATCATCATTTAAATTTTCCATCTTAGAATATAGCGAGGGTCTTTTTGGGCTTTCTTACTCATTTGACTCCATTCAAAGATGAGCAGATTTTACCATTGGTGAAGCGGGATAAAATTAACGGGGGTGTTAGTAGGGATTTCAATCCGGTGTCATTTTCAATCCGGCCGGATACGGCCGAATTTCCACCGATCCGCCGGGTTCCGATGGAATTAAATCTAACATAATAAACTTTACTTAATCTACTGAGATCACAACTATTAGGTATTTAAGCATGCTAACAAGTCTTATTCTTATATTTATGACAGACATCATGATGAATCCCTCTAATGAAATATAATATATATTCAAATGTCTATTTAGTTTAATCAACTTACTATGAATACCGTATTTGCCGGTGCATAAGGCGCACCCAAAATTTAACCTACTTTTTGTGCGCCTGCAACGCGGACCAATGTTTTAGAGGCAATTTTTTTTTAAAGGTCCGCGTTATACCCCGTAAATACCATAATTTTTTTAAGTATACATTATTTATCAAAAAATCAATTTTGGTTTTTAAAAAACCATGTGGCGCCATGCGCACCACGCATTTAAACTACCTACTCATGCAACAGCGCGATTATTTTACCAAAAATTAGCATCACCAGATCTGGTATATTGGTACAGGATCCGGTGAACGTTTAATGATGCCGAATTACCAGATCTGGTTTTCCGGATTGCAATTACTAATTATCTCTCACAAAAGTCGTACGCACTTGCACACGACGCACACTGGGCGGGATTACAAATTTACGGCGACAAAAATCAAAAGCAGTTCATTTCAATTTTTGTGGCTCAAATATTACCTTATGTTGACATTCTAATGATCCTAATATAAAATGAGTCTATATTAGATGTATGCGCCCTCGATTAATTAATTAAAAATGCAAAATTAAGTGGAAAAATATATTTATGACAAATGTGCAAGTGCAACATTTTTTCACGACTAATCTTCGTCAAAATCAATCTCTTCATCACTATCTGCACCTTTTTCATCATCACTAACGATATCATCAGTAGTTTCTCGTGAACATTCTTCATTGAGATAGTTAGGGCTATAGGGCTTCGAGACATTCCTAATACTACCTCATTCCATTTTTCTTTTTTATTGTGGGTTTCGTCCTATAACTAGTGATTAGAGGATCTAATGATATAAGTAACCAGTTCAAAATATCCGTATTTCGAATAAGCCTACTTTGGACCACGCTTGTTCAACTGTTGTGCTTTGATCTATGCCCAGTATTGTCGCATGTTCTGCCGGTGTAACTCCTTTCTCTCTTCTGTCCAGGGGGTACCTTTCCTTCGGGGTTTTTCCTAAAATCCACGGACTTGCTTCAGGATGCTTCTCACAGACTGTCTGTTTTGTAGATCTGTTATTCCCATTTCTTTAATATCCTTCTCGGTTTCTGTCAACCAAGTGGTACGAACCTTCTTGTTTTGCCAGAATGTGAACACACGGTTGGTTAGCCGGTCTGGAGGCAATCTTAAACGTGGCCATAGAAAGCTACCCTTCTTTTCCTTGCACAGTCAGAGAGCATCTCAATATGTTCGTAGAGCTCAAAGTTATGCCGCCTTCGGAATTCTCCATCTTCCTTTACAGGGCCTAAGATCTTCCTGAGGATTCTCCTCTCTCTGATTTCCAATTTCTCTACCAGACCTTTTCGGTTCAAGGAAACACACTCCATGGCATACAGGGCTTCTGGTCGTAAGACTGATGTGTAGTGTTTAAGTTTCAGGTTGCGTGACAGGCATTTCTTGTTGAAAGTGTTCTTAGTCAGGCGATAGGCTAGTTCTAACTTGTTGACTCTCTTGGATAATGATGTTCTTTCTGATAAGTTGGGTTCAATCCATTCGCCGATATACTTAAATTTCTCAGTTCTCTTGATGTTTCCCTGCTCTAGTAACATCTCTCTGTTTGTTACTCGGATTTTGCTGAAGAATTCTGTTTTCGCCAGCGACACTTGAAGACACTTTGGCAGCCTGTTTTCTGAGGCAATTTACCTGCATTTTCAGTTGTCATCTCAAGAGAATCAGCAACGGTGCCATGTCATCTGCAAAGGCCAGGCAATCTACAACCAGTCCATCGTTCTTACGTCCCAGGTAGATACCACTCTGAGCACCCAAATTGATCAGTTCCTTACGCCATTCTCCCGAAAAACCTTTTCAAGGACACAGTTGAAAAGAAGTGGGGAAAGTCCATCTCCTTGTCTTACTCCAGTCCACTATTTATTTCGAAGCTTTCTGAAATCTCTCCTCTAAATTTAACCTTGGAATGGGTGTTTGTCATAGTTTTTGACTTTCTCGTTATAAGCCAGTTTGCCTTGTGTGTCTGAAGTGTAGGCTTGGCGGAGCGTATTTTCTGAGTGTCTGCTTGAAGGTTCCAAAGAAATCTGGAGTTATTCTTAGCAAAGCTCTCTTCGATTTGGGTTAGTTGGTTTTGTGTGAAGTTTCGTTTGGTTCCTCGAATTATCTTGGCTGTAACCTTTCTTTGTTCCAAAAATTTATGCCAATTTTTCTTGGTCTTCTTAAAATTCCACTTCACACAGGCTGTCTGTCTTTGGGCTATTGCAATGTCATCTGTCTTCAGTCCACCACGGATGCTTTCTTCTTCTAGCGAGAGGGGCGAGTTCATTGGCCGCCTTGACAAGAGTCTCCTTCAGTTGGTCCTAGCTGTTTAGATCTGTATTGTTCAGTCTGTGACTTACTTCTTGAGTCGCTCTACGTCAAATCTTACCATTTTTAAGGTTCTGTGTAGTTTAGTGTTTCTTGGCTGGAGTCTTATTTTGTTCTTTGAAAGGTAGATTGGCGCTTCTTAGCACCTTCACGTTTTGTATTTCCTTTTGAGATTTTCGTGAAATGGCCACATGATCTATCTGGAATTCACCCAGGTTGGTATTAGGTGAAGTCCAAGTCTTCTGCTTCCTTGGCAAGTGTTTGAAGGCTGTAGCCTTCATAAGCAACCCAAAAGTTCTACACAGATTTACCAATCGTTCTCCGTTGCGGTTGTTGCACTATATGCACTGTGCACTATGTTGCTGTATTTTTTCTCTCTTCCCATTTCCGTATTCGTATCCGTATCCGTATTTCGTATCCAAATCCGTATTCGTATTAAGACATTTTCCTGGAGTGTTATTGTCTAATCTGTTTGTAAGTCTTATGACTAGCCTCTATAACATCTTCTGAGAGGACGCCTACAGGCAGTAATTTTATTAGGTCAGCCCCCATGCATCAATAATTTTTGGGTGCTCGCACTCTATATTCTATACCGTCCATAAATTATACAAGGTTTCTCAAAAGAAAGTAGTTTCTAAGTAGAAAGTTATATTTGTTTAGCTTACTGCATGAACGCAACGATTCAGAGGGGCGCGGGGGATATGTCAATCGGTAGCCTGGCTCTTGGAAATTTAGTCGCTATGGAGCGTTTCTCGGGAGCGGATCGCGCGTTGTGCGTGCGTACGTGAATTTTACAAAAATGGTAATTCTACGACTATAGCACGAAGAAATTTCTCCAATATTCGAGGTTTTCGTCACTTAAATGATGCGCCAAGCAATACTCTCATCCGGAAATGGGTAAAAAATCTTGAGGAGACCGGTTCAACACTAGATAAACCAAAACTCGGACACCCAAGGTTATTGAAAACGGAAGAGAACGTGGAACGGGTTAATCGGTCTGTTCGTGATGAACCCGACCTCTCCATTCGGAAGCGTGTAAGTGCTTTGAATGTACATAGATCATCGCTACACCGCATTTTGCACAACACGAATTAAAGCTGCACCCCTATAAAACTCTCAAGATGCTTAGAATTCGTAAACCAGGCAACCTTAATGGCCTTAATGGCCACGTAAATAAGCAAAACTGCCGCTACTAGAGTGCAACCAATTCGAAACGCAAGCATCAGAAACCCCTTCATTCGCCAAAGGTGACCGTATGGGCTGCAATGTCATAGCGAGAAATTATCGGCCCTTACTTTTTTGAAAATGATAGGGGGCGTGCACTTACTGTGCATTGAGAGCATTATGTGAGGATGTTAGATGAGTTTTTGTTGCCTTGAACTTCACACACGTTCAACGTGTCTCTACCACGAGTTCGTGAAATATTTCCACGCAAATTAATCTTCAGGAGAGGCGACATTCATATTTGCCACGAAATGGGAACCATCACGGATCATACTTGCCTAGCCGTCATCAGGAATTTTAGTGTTAGATTGAGTGTCCTGAACGCGAGGGCAGACTTTTTAACGACATTATTTTTAAGAAATAAATTCCCAAAGAAGAATTTTTTTTAATCGCTTTTTCACATGTAAACTTTCTTTTGAGACACCTTGTATTTGAGTCCGCATAAAAATTATTATTATCAAAGTTTTGCTTTGCCACTGTGCACTTTTTGCACTGCCATCTAGACTTGTAACTAATTTCAAGACCATTGTTACTAGTAGCCACTCTAGTTTTAGCTCCTAGCTGCATTGTCGGTTATGAGACCTAAAACTTCATCAGCACTGTATGATCTTACTCTCTTAGAAGGTGTGAATACGAGCTTTTTCATCCTTCTGAACCTTTTAGGAGTTGCACTGAATGTAAGTCCTTAGCATCTCCGCCGGACTTCCTTTGCCTGATTTCACCAGACTTGTTTTTTTAACCGAACATAGGTTTTCAGAACTTAGACGTTCAAAGAGAGGCTTAATTTTTCTATTTGCTACGATCAGAACTGTCTCCAAAAAGTTTTCATGGCCTGTCTCGACTCTGAGTTTCGTCAGAAACACTTTGATGGTATCTTTTATTTGTTTTAATAAAATGACAGTTAGGTCGTTGACACAATACTTATGTAACACGTACTGTACTAATCGTTGATTACACTTTCACAAAGAAAACTTATAAAAATCTCTTAACACAAAAAATTGTTCAACGTTCTGTCTTGCAAATGGTGGTCATCACGACTACTTGTAAAAAAGGTGCAATTTTAAATAAGGTGGAGCAATGTGTATGGGAGCAATGGATGTGGATATTCAACCTTTCCGGAGCTCTATAAAACTAATGAGTCTTTTTTAGGGCTACCAAAAACAAATCTCATGTGAAATTTGTCAGTTATTTTATAGCTTTCAGTCCACCTTCCTGGCTCTCATTAAAAAAACCAGAATAATAACATTGTTTTTAAGATCATGTCTTTCCGATACTTTAAGTGAATTATCGATGGATTATATATCGATACATTAAGCGGAGCTATCCGTAGACGCGTTTCGAGATCTATCTCTCAGCATTGTTGTTCATAAAAGCAAAGCCGTACTGATGAGAGATAAATCTCGAAACGCGTCTACGGATGGGTAATCACTTAAGATATCGGAGAAAAAATGATCTTAAAAAACAATGTTATTTTCTGGTTTTTGTTGAGTGCCACGAAGGTGGACTGAAAGCTATATATGAAAATAACTGACAAATTTCACATGAGATTTGTTTTTGGTAGTCCTAAAAATCCTCATTAGTTTTATAGAGCTCTGGAAAGGTGGAATATATTTATATATTCAGACAGTGTTCCGACTGTATTAAGTTTAAATAAATATATTGTTACAAAAATTTAATATAATTCAACAAATCTGAAATAAACAATTTTACATAGACTGAAATGAAAAAATATGTGTTTACAACTAATTTCTGTGAAAATGTTATATAACTTGTAAAGTTATATAAATCTACACACTTTACAGGACTCGAGTTTCGACTGTTGAAAGTCATTTTAAAGTGGATTACAAATAGGTGAGATTCAAATTATATTTAAGAGTTTTGATGAGGAGGGGAGTATCTGGCTGTAATTGGGGAGTCTGGAGACGATTGCATTAGATTAAAAAGTTGTGAAAAGATTAAGTCGGCTTGCTCATTGAGGAGATTAATTGATGGATTACGGCTTTCTTTTAAAATTCCTAATGACTCCAGGAGATTAAGCTTCGGTCCTTTGTTGCAATTATGCAAGTTTTTTACTTTTTTTACCCCAAATACAGATAGACACCGCCACTCTCCACCAAAAGTCATGGTATAAATAGAATCTCAACAATTAGTAATCCAATTGATAATGACCATTTGCATTCGTATCTCGAGTCGTAAAAATTATGTAGTTTTATATAACTTCACAAGTTATATTTTCACAAAAATTAATGGTAAAAACATAGTGATTTTTTCAAATCAGGGTAAGTATGGATTAGCACGTAGTAACTGTCGCAACCATCCTTTTTCATTAATTTTACATTGAAACATTGTTTGTGGAATATTTACACAGTATATTATTTATAGGTCATACAATGTATACAAGCTGCTACAGCTTTGTATGGATTATTGAGTGAATGGTCTACCTTTATACTTGTAGACCAACATACATATTTAAAAATATTGAACAAAGATATAGACAAAACACCAACCTGGTTTTTAATTATCAGAATTACTTCAAAATTGCCATGCATTACAATAAACATGGGTTTTATAACAGGAACACCAGGATTTCTCAGATATCAGGTAAATAAATAAAACATAGAGCAATATACAATATAATCGCATACACAATTGTAGGCGTGTAATGAATTGAAACAACGTCTAAAATCATTATCATATATATCAACACCTTTAAAAACTGTAAGTTTTGGCTGTACTCTAGTACATAAACCATTAGAAAAAATATTGATTAGATATGAAAGAATACCAACTGATTTCCATACTGTAATATTTCCCGATGGGACACAAAATTCCGTGGAGAAACAACCAACATCTCCATTGGCTGGAGCATTATTCACAACTCTATCAAGGTACTTGTTTCATCAAAGATGGATATGGAGTGGTGCACAAGATTTTAATGAGAAACTTGATGTTGCAAGCATAGCAAGAATTCTTGGCACTCTTACGAGGTAAATAAACTTTATTATAATAGACAAAAAAATAGAAAACACATTTTTTTTACATATACATAGTAAAATTATTAAATATATATATATATATATATATATATATATATATATATATATATATATATATATATATATATATATATATTATTGTAAAATTGGGTACTTGCTTATTAACGCCACCGCAGGTGGCGTCAATATAAGGTTAAATTAGGCTATACTGGAGCAGATAAATCCAGACCACATATCGCACGGTGGCGCGACCTCTCGATCCAAAATAAGAAACAATATTATTACCTGAAAGTATTACCCGATATCCTTGAAAGTACGTCAAGGAAGATAAACAGAGGTGATATCACCATACTCATAGGTGATCTCAACGCTAAGGTCGCGACAAATAACAGTAACCTAGAAGATATCATGGGTAAAGAAGGATGTGGGGAAAGAAACGAAAACGGTGAACTATTCACGAAACTCTGTTCAACATCAGACCTAGTTATAGGTGGAACAGTGTTCCCACACAAGCAAATCCACAAAGTCACATGGATATCCCCCGACAAGAAAACCCAAAACCAAATTGACCATATTGCCATATCGAAAACATGGCGGAGATCCCTACTTGATGTCAGAAACAAAAGGGGTGCAGACATTGCCAGCGACCACCACCTTCTGCTCGGCACGTTCAGAATCAAACTGGCCGTACCAAAGAAACCTGAACAATCAAAGAGAGTAAAGTTCAACCTACACAAACTGCGCCAACCAAACTGCAAAAAAGTTTTCCTAACAAAGCTGCATGAAAATGCAGACCAAAATCCCATAACATCTTGGGATGGCTTAGCCAAGACACTACTCGAATCGGCCAAAACAAACCTTGGCACAAAGGAAAGAAATCGAAAAGACTGGATCTCAGACCAAACATGGCAACTTATACAAGACAGAAAGGATGCGAAGAAACTGGTACTCCAGTGCAAAACTTCGATGACAAAAAATGATGCAAACAAATTAAAGCATCTGCCAAAAAAGACAAGCGAATATGGATTGACCTGATATGTGAGCAAGCAGAAGAAGCAGCCAAAAATAACAACTCGAGGACTCTTTACACACTGACAAACAAGCTCTCCAAAAAGCACACAAAGACCACAAATATAGTTAGAAGCAAAGACAACCGCCCACTGACCACCCCAGAAACTCAGCTCGATAGGTGGAAGGAATACTTTGCTGATATGCTCAGCTCACCCACGAAAGACGAACTTGAGATAGCTCCAGAAGACAATGCAAATGAATAGCTGAATATAAAAATAGACGCGCCTTCAAAAACAGAAATACTAAATACCATCAAGCAGCTGAAAAACAACAAAGCGGCAGGGGTAGACAACATACCTGCCGAACTAATTAAGGTAGACCCTAAATGGATTGCACCTCTACTTGCAAAAATAATAAAAGGGATCTGGACAAACCAAGAAATTCCAGCAGAAATGAAACATGGTCTCATTATCAAACTGACAAAGAAAGGAGACCTAACGCAATGCAAAAATTGGAGAGGAATAACGCTGTTAAACACCATAAACACAATTATTGCAAGTGTAATCCAACATAGGCTGGCAGAAGCATTCGAACCCATACTGCGTCCAAACCAAGCAGGCTTCCGCCCAAACCGCTCATGCATAGACCACATAAATTCAACAAGAATAATTATAGAACAATCCGTTGAATGGCGATCGCCACTATATCTTGTTTTCATCGACTTTGAACGTGCTTTTGGCAGCTTATCCCACTCTGCTATATGGAAGATACTACGGACAAGAGGCGTGACAACAAAAATCATCGACACGATTAGAGAACTGTACCATGACGTATCATGTAGTATCCTGCATAGCGGAGCACATAGCAACCTTTTTCCGGTGAGATCAGGAGTGAAGCAAGGATGTGTGCTCTCTCCCTTGCTTTTTAACATTGCTCTTGACTATATTCTGGAAAAGTCTTGCAGACCAAACGATGGTATTCGATGGTCTCTTTACTCTAATCTCAAAGATGTCGAATACGCAGACGACATTTGCCTTTTTTCGCATACCTATGAAAGTATGCAAAGGCAACTCACCCTACTATCAGACATGGCACAGAAGATAGGGTTGAAAATAAATGTCTCAAAAACAAAAGCGATGCGAATGCACACAAATAACGACGCACCGTTTCAAATAAACGACCAACCAATTGAGAATGTAGAAAAGTTTCAGTATCTAGGAAGCATTCTCAACGAGACGGGCGGAACAGACCTAGACATTCTAAACAGAATTCAAAAAGCACAGATGGCATTCAGGCAACTAAACACAATATGGAGGTCCAACATCATAAAAACAAAGAGCAAGCTGCGTTTATATAGAACAAACGTCAAAGCAATCCTCTTATATGGATGTGAGACCTGGAAAAACATTAATGCCACAAAACATAAACTTCAGGTTTTCGCCAACAAATGTCTACGAATCATCCTCAGAATCTTCTGGCCACAGAAAATTACTAATGAGCAACTACTTAAACGATGCGGAGAAGAAACAATAGAGCACGACATTAAGAAAAGAAAATGGCGATGGATCGGCCACATTCTAAGAAGAAAACCAGACGACATTGCAAGGGCAACACTATACTGGAATCCCCAAGGAACGAGACGACGAGGAAGACCGGCTCAAACATGGAGGAGAACAGTGTTAGATGAACTAAGATGGGTGCTATTCAGTTCCGCGAGTAGATTTTTTTTTGCAATTTTCAAAAGTCTTTTTTTTGCAAAATGTCAATTTTTGCAGAACTTTTTGCAAAATTGATGAAGTACTCCAGAAGTATGGTCGAGGTGCAGGAATATGTAAAGAACGCACAGTTTTTCTCAAAAGCTCAATTTTGGTATTTTTCATTTTTTTTCGCGAAATTCTGCAGAACTATTTAAATTTTGCACAAAGTACTCTAGAACTATATCATATCTACCGGAAACTCCGATGTAAAATTATAATTTTGCAATTTCGGTTGTTATCTTTACTCACCAACACGGAGGGCAAGGGCAGTGTTTTAATTTATATATATATATAGATAAACGGCCGAATTCGGGTAATACGATTAACAAAAACAACTCAAATTCTTCTTAAGTCGACTTCGATTTGTTGATTAAATCTTTTTTCATTTCATTCGGAGGTTTTGGCAAAATTAAAACACTGCGCTTGCCCTATATATATATATATATATATATATATATATATATATATATATATTTTATATATATATATTTTATATATATATATTTTATATATATATATATATATATATATATATATATATATATATAAAGCGGGTAATAACAATCGTTATTAGTTTTAGAATTTTTTTAGTTAAGAGTAATTTTTTTTAATTACTACACAAACGGTAGAAATCGGGTAACACTTTCAGGTAATAATATTGTTTCTTATTTTGGATCGAGAGGTCGCGCCACCGTGCGATATGTGGTCTGGATTTATCTGCTCCAGTATAGCCTAATTTAACCTTATATTGACGCCACCTGAGGTGGCGTTAATAAGCAAGTACCCAATTTTACAATAATATATATATATATATATATATATATATATATATATATATATATATATATATATATATATATATATATATATATATATATATATATATATATATATATATATATATATATATATATATATATATATATATATATATATATATATATATATATATATATATATATATATTATTCGGAATTCGGGTAATACGATTAACAAAAACAACTCAAATTCTTCTTAAGTCGACTTCGATTTGTTGATTAAATCTTTTTTCATTTCATTCGGAGGTTTTGGCAAAATTAAAACACCGCCCTTGCCCTCCGTGTTGGTGAGTAAAGATAACAACCGAAATTGCAAAAATATAATTTTACATCGGAGTTTCCGGTAGATATGATATAGTTCTAGAGTACTTTGTGCAAAATTTAAATAGTTCTGCAGAATTTCGCGAAAAAAAATGAAAAATACCAAAATTGAGCTTTTGAGAAAAACTGTGCGTTCTTTACATATACCTGCACCTCGACCATACTTCTGGAGTACTTCATCAATTTTGCAAAAAGTTCTACAAAAATTGACACTTTGCAAAAAGTTCTGCAAAAATTGACATTTTGCAAAAAAAGACTTTTGAAAATTGCAAAAAAGGTTCTACTCGCGGAACTGAATAGCACCCATCTTAGTTCATCTAACACTGTTCTCCTCCATGTTTGAGCCGGTCTTCCTCGTCGTCTCGTTCCTTGGGGATTCAAGTCTAGTGCTGCCCTTGCAATGTCGTCTGGTTTTCTTCTTAGAATGTGGCCGATCCATCCCCATTTTCTTTTCTTAATGTCGTGCTCTATTGTTTCTTCTCCGCATCGTTTAAGTAGTTGCTCATTAGTAATTTTTTGTGGCCAGAAGATTCTGAGGATGATTCGTAGACATTTGTTGGCGAAAACCTGAAGTTTATATTTTGTGGCATTAATGTTTTTCCAGGTCTCACATCCATATAAGAGGATTGCTTTGACGTTTGTTCTATATAAACGCAGCTTGCTCTTTGTTTTTATGATGTTGGACCTCCATATTGTGTTTAGTTGCCTGAATGCCATCTGTGCTTTTTGAATTCTGTTTAGAATGTCTAGGTCTGTTCCGCCCGTCTCGTTGAGAATGCTTCCTAGATACTGAAACTTTTCTACATTCTCAATTGGTTGGTCGTTTATTTGAAACGGTGCGTCGTTATTTGTGTGCATTCGCATCGCTTTTGTTTTTGAGACATTTATTTTCAACCCTATCTTCTGTGCCATGTCTGATAGTAGGGTGAGTTGCCTTTGCATACTTTCATAGGTATGCGAAAAAAGGCAAATGTCGTCTGCGTATTCGAGATCTTTGAGATTAGAGTAAAGAGACCATCGAATACCATCGTTTGGTCTGAAAGACTTTTCCAGGATATAGTCAAGAGCAATGTTAAAAAGCAAGGGAGAGAGCACACAACCTTGCTTCACTCCTGATCTCACCGGAAAAAGGTTGCTATGTGCTCCGCTATGCAGGATACTACATGATACGTCATGGTACAGTTCTCTAATCGTGTCGATGATTTTTGTTGGCACGCCTCTTGTCCGTAGTATCTTCCATATAGCAGAGTGGGATAGGCTGTCAAAAGCACGTTCAAAGTCGATGAAAACAAGATATAGTGGCGATCGCCATTCAACGGATTGTTCTATAATTATTCTTGTTGAATTTATGTGGTCTATGCATGAACGGTTTGGGCGGAAGCCAGCTTGGTTTGGACGCAGTATGGGTTCGAATGCTTCTGCCAGCCTATGTTGGATTACACTTGCAATTATTTTGTTTATGGTGTTTAACAGCGTTATTCCTCTCCAATTTTTGCATTGCGTTAGGTCTCCTTTCTTTGGCAGTTTGATAATGAGACCATGTTTCATTTCTGCTGGAATTTCTTGGTTTCCAGATCCCTTTTATTATTTTTGCAAGTAGAGGTGCAATCCATTTAGGGTCTACCTTGATTAGTTCGGCAGGTATGTTGTCTACCCCTGCCGCTTTGTTGTTTTTCAGCTGCTTGATAGTATTTAGTATTTCTGTTTTTGAAGGCGCGTCTATTTTTATATTCAGCTGTTCATTTGCATTGTCTTTTGGAGCTATCTCAAGTTCGTCTTCCGTGGGTGAACTGAGCATATCAGCAAAGTATTCCTTCCACCTATCGAGCTGTCTTTGCTTCTAACTATATTTGTGGTCTTTGTGTGCTTTTTGGAGAGCTTGTTTGTCAGTGTGTAAAGAGTCCTCGAGTTGTTATTTTTGGCTGCTTCTTCTGCTTGCTCACATATCAGGTCAATCCATATTCGCTTGTCTTTTTTGGCAGATGCTTTAATTTGTTTGCATAGTTGTGTATATCTCCAGATTGCATCATTTTTTGTCATCGAAGTTTTGCACTGGAGTACCAGTTTCTTCGCATCCTTTCTGTCTTGTATAAGTTGCCATGTTTGGTCTGAGATCCAGTCTTTTCGATTTCTTTCCTTTGTGCCAAGGTTTGTTTTGGCCGATTCGAGTAGTGTCTTGGCTAAGCCATCCCAAGATGTTATGGGATTTTGGTCTGCATTTTCATGCAGGTTTGTTAGGAAAACTTTTTTGCAGTTTGGTTGGCGCAGTTTGTGTAGGTTGAACTTTACTCTCTTTGATTGTTCAGGTTTCTTTGGTACGGCCAGTTTGATTCTGAACGTGCCGAGCAGAAGGTGGTGGTCGCTGGCAATGTCTGCACCCCTTTTGTTTCTGACATCAAGTAGGGATCTCCGCCATGTTTTCGATATGGCAATATGGTCAATTTGGTTTTGGGTTTTCTTGTCGGGGGATATCCATGTGACTTTGTGGATTTGCTTGTGTGGGAACACTGTTCCACCTATAACTAGGTCTGATGTTGAACAGAGTTTCGTGAATAGTTCACCGTTTTCGTTTCTTTCCCCACATCCTTCTTTACCCATGATGTCTTCTAGGTTACTGTTATTTGTCCCGACCTTAGCGTTGAGATCACCCATGAGTATGGTGATATCACCTCTGTTTATCTTCCTTAACGTACTTTCAAGGATATCGTAGAAATTTCCTTTTTCCTCAGCACTCGCACTGTTTGTGGGTGCATAGCATTGTACAAAGGTGATATTTCTGTATTTAGTGTGGAACCTTGCTGTAATTATTCTGTCATCAATGGGGTTCCATGAAATTAGGCTCTTTCTGGCTTTTTTACTAATTATGAAACCAACGCCTCTTTCATGAGACCCAGTTTCTTTGCCACTGTACAGGAAAAGCTCCCCAGATTGTAAGTTGAGCTCCCCCTTGCCAAGCCAGCGAACTTCTGATAAGCCTAAAATTGAAATGTTGTAGTTATTTAATTCTCTCACCGCTTGATGCAGTTTTGATGCTTCGTATAGAGTTTTTACGTTCCAGCATCCAAAACGTAACTTTTCCTTAAGTGTAGCCAGTGTTGTCTTCGTTTTGTCCGTCCGGATTTGTGTTGTAGAGGTTTCATTAATAGCATAGTTTAGGCCAAGCAGGTTATTAGCCCACTGTGGCCGTAGTTTGGTGCTCGGGCTGCCAGCTATAGCTTCCAAACCAGCCTCCTGTTTACAGGATTTAAATCAGCCGCCCATTCTGGGTCAGACGCTGTTGCAGCCGCCCAATCTGGAACAGACGCTGCGGATTTGTAGCCGCTCATTCTGAGTGCAGACGCTACATTTGTAGGTTTTGGTCCGCCCCGGGTATTTGATTTCCCCGGTACCACCTATATCTAGGAGGCATCCCCCTATCCGCCACCTGGGGAGGCGTCCGATGGGGGACCTACAACCCCACACGGGTCAAAAGATATTTGCAATAATTTAAAAAAATCGTTCAACAGTTCTGTTTGCAGTTCCCAATAGAACTCTTAGAGTTCTATCTCAAATGCTTATAACATTTTTGTGTAAAGTTAAAAATTGGGATGATATGCGCAAAATTAGATTTCACCGATGCGACGAAGTAAAGAAAGAAAAAAAAATTGCGCAACAGTTTTGTTTGCCTCGCTTACTATTATATTTCGATAGAACTCTTAAGAGACTGACGAAGTGAAGAGAAAAAAATCGCGCAATAGTTCTGTTTGCAGTTCTTCCCGGTAGAACTCTTAGAGTTCTATCGAAGACCATTATAATATTTTTCTGTAAAGTTAAATTTTGGAGAGATATGCGAAAAATTAGACTTTACCCATGTGACGAAGTGAAAAAAAATCGCGCAATAATTCTGTTTGCAGTACCCGATAGAAAGATATACGAAAGAGTTTTCACTAATGAAGTGAAAATAACGAAAAAATCGCGAAACCGTTTTATATTCTTAATTTTTAAGGTAATTAGAAGCAAAATATAGCTTCATAACTGTCATCTCTGATTTATTCACAGCATTATCAAATTTATAATTTCACACACACATTTTGAACTTTTTTTAATACAACTTCTCGCATATCTTTCTAATTTTTAATTTTAGAAATAAATGGGATTTGTAGAAAAATAAATTATTATTTAGAAGAAAAAGGATTTTCGATAGAATACCAGTTCTATCTAGGAGTTCTACCAGTAACAGAACTGTTGCGCAATTTTTTCTTTCTTTTTCATTTCGTCGCATCGGTGAAGTCTATTTTTTCGCATATCTTTCGAATTTTTAACATAACAGAAAAATGTTATAATGGTCTTCAATAGAACTCTAAGAGTTCTACAAAGAACTGCAAACAGAATTATTGCGCGATTTGTTTTTCACTTCCTCACATCGGTGAAGTCTAATTTTTCGCATATCTTTCCAATTTTTAACTTTACTCAAAAATGTTAAAAGCATTTTCGATAGAACTCTAAGAGTTTTACCGGGAACTGCAAACAGAACTGTTGTGCGATATTTTTCTCTTCACTTCGTCGCGTCGGTAGAGTCCAATTTTTCGAAAAATTTTCTATTTTTAATTTTACAGAAAAATGTTATGAGGATTTTCGATAGAACTCTAAGAGTTCTACAAAGAACTGCCAACAAAACTGTCGGCCGATTTTTTTTCATCTTCACTTCGTCGCATTGGTGAAGTCTAATTTTTCCATAGAACTCTAAGATTTCTACCGGGATGTGCAAACAGAACTGTTGCGCCATTTTTTTCTCTTCACTTCGTCGCGTCGGTAGAGTCCAATTTTTCGAAAAAAATTCTATTTTTAACTTTACAGAAAAACGTTATAAGGATTTTCGATAGAACTCTAAGAGTTCTATCGGGAACTGCAAACAGAACTGTTCCGCGGTTTTTTTTAATTTCCATTCAAAATAATGGGTTCCTTATTATTGCAAATATCTTTTGTACTAAGGTTCTTATCAAAAAATGACAAAGGGATCTTCGATAGAACTCTTATATAGGGTGCTATATAGGGTCTTATATAGGGATAGGGTGCTATTCAGATCCGCGAATAGAACTGTTTTTGGAATTTTCAAAAAAAAAAGTACTCCATAACTATGGTCTAGGTACAGGAATATGTAAAAAACGCACTGTTTTTCGCAAAAGTGGTTGCTAGCTCAATTTTAGTATTTTCCATTTTTTCGCGAAATTCTGCAAAACTATTGAAATTTTGCACAAAGTACTCTAGAACTATTTCATATCTGCCGGGAACTCCGATGTAATATTATATTTTTGCAAATTCGGTTGCTAACTTTGCAGGACTGTGTTGGTGAGTTTGTTGGACAGCCGACCCTCTGGGTGCAGACGCTGGTAGCAGCCGTCCATTCTGGGTCAGACGCTGCTGTTGTAGATTAACTTGTGCTGAGTGGATTAACTGAGCCCTCTCACTACGACAATGTGTTAATCCCTGAGAGGGCTGTTAATCCCTGAGAGGGTAACGAAAAATAGCTTGAATATAATTAATATTCAACCTGTTCGTTAATTTACAAAATTAGACAAATGTCATTTTGAAGCAACTACGTCCCTGGCTAATACCACGCGGGATATTGAATTACACAATAGACATTTGTATGCTATTACTAGTTTACTAGTACTACTGGTTAACTGGTTTACTAGTACTACTATTTTTAATTTTACAGAAAAATGTTATGAGGATTTTCGATAGAACTCTAAGAGTTCTACAAAGAACTCTAAGAGTTCTACAAAGAACTGCCAACAAAACTGTCGGCCGATTTTTTTCATCTTCACTTCGTCGCATTGGTGAAGTCTAATTTTTCCATAGAATTCTAAGATTTCTACCGGGATGTGCAAACAGAACTGTTGCGCCATTTTTTTCTCTTCACTTCGTCGCGTCGGTAGAGTCCAATTTTTCGCAAAATTTTCTATTTTTAACTTTACAGAAAAACGTTATAAGGATTTTCGATAGAACTCTAAGAGTTCTATAGGGAACTGCAAACAGAACTGTTTGAACGCGGTTTTTTTAAATTTTCATTCAAAATAATGGGTTCCTTATTATTGCTAATATCTTTTGTACTAAGGTTCTTATCAAAAAATGACAAAGGGATCTTCGATAGAACTCTTATATAGGGTGCTATATAGGGTCTTATATAGGGATAGGGTGCTATTCAGATCCGCGAATAGAACTGTTTTTGGAATTTAAAAAAAAAAGTACTCCATAACTATGGTCTAGGTACAGGAATATGTAAAAAACGCACTGTTTTTCGCAAAATTGGTTGCTAGCTCAATTTTAGTATTTTCCATTTTTTTCGCGAAATTCTGCAAAACTATTGAAATTTTACACAAAGTACTCTAGAACTATTTCATATCTGCCGGGAACTCCGATGTAATATTATATTTTTGCAAATTCGGTTGCTAACTTCGCAGGACTGTGTTGGTGAGTTTGTTGGACAGCCGACCCTCTGGGTGCAGACGCTGGTTGCAGCCTTCCATTCTGGGTGCCACGCTGCTGTTGTTAATTAACTTGTGCTGAGTGGATTAACTGAGCCCTCTCACTACGACAATGTGTTAATCCCTGAGAGGGCTGTTAATCCCTGAGAGGGTAACGAAAAATAGCTTGAATATAATTAATATTCAACCTGTTCGTTAATTTACAAAATTAGACAAATGTCATTTTGAAGCAACTACGTCCCTGGCTAATACCACGCAGGATATTGAATTACACAATAGACATTTGTATGCTATTACTAGTTTACTAGTACTACTGGTTAATTATAAATTACGTGACTTGCCATCTTCAGACGTGTTTCGAGATGGCTAGTCATTTAATTTATGTAGAAAGAAATTATCTTAAATGTTAGTTAACTAGTAGTACTAGTAGTAGCATACAAATGTATATTGTGTAATTCAATATCTTGCGTGGTATTAGCCATGGAGGTAGTTGTTTCAATATAACATTTGTCTAAGTTCTAGTAGGACTTAATTTTGTAGATTAACGAACAGGTTGAATATTAATTATATTCAAGCTATTTTTCGTTACCCTCTCAGAGATTAACAGCCCTCTCAGGGATTAACATTTTGTCGTAGTGAGAGGGCTCAGAACTTTCAAGCATTCTGAGAGCGATGCCAGCGGGAGCATATGCTCTTGGTAGGGCCACCCTTGCTGGTGAGGTCAAAGATTAGAAAGGAAGCTAAGTTAATCCACTACAGCAGCGTCTAACCCAGAATGGGCGGCTGCAACCAGCGTCTGCACCCAGAGGGTCGGCTGACCAACAAACTCACCAACACGCAGGGCAAGCGCGGTGTTTTAATTCTACCAAAACCTCCGAATGAAATGAAATGAACGCTTCGCTTTTTACAAATATATCCCAGGTGAGTAGCGAGTCTAACTCGAAATCTCACACTGACCCGTCAGTCTGCCCTACGGATTCTGGGAAGGGCAAAAATTCGACCACAAATAACCACAGACAAGAACACTTATTTATTGCTACACATAATATACGCACTATGAGATCCTAGGAACACCTTGACGAATTGAATTACGAGCTGGAATCCATTAAGTGGGATATCGTGGGACTAAGGGAAATACGTCTCCTGGTTGAAAAAAGTACCACATTAACCTCAGGACATGTGTTATACCAGAAAACACAACAGATAAAGACCATCTGGAAGGCACAGGATTTCTCGTCAATGCGCGAATGAAACATAAAGTGATGCTGATAAAGTATGCTTCTCTCAGAATCTCTATACAGAATCATATATATCGCGATAAGACCGAACAAGCGCTACTCCATGCAAATTATCAATATCTACGCTCCAACAAGCAGCTCAGACGACGAAGAAGTAGAGCAAATGTATGAAAATATAGCAAGAGCAAAACATTTAGAGAAAACACACTTCGCGTTAGTGGTAGGAGATTTCAACGCCAAAATCTGTAAGTGGATCAACAACAACATCGAATCCTAGTATATTGGAAAACAAGATCATGGCGTAAGGAATATTTGAATTTCTGTTAAATGAACTAAAAAAATTGAAATAAAAAAACACTGAAATAAGTAGGAAATTATTATATGCTTTAGAAGAAGAAGAACGAATTCAAAAAAGAAGACAAGTAGAATTAGCAACTCTTTTGATGCATTTGCAAAATCCACAAAGCATTTCCAATTCAGCAAAGAAATCTAGTGTACTTTCTTTAGCTTCAAAAACAGAAATTATTAAGTTTTCTGGAAAGATATTGTCTAGAATATTTCCAAATTATGTGGATTCTTATGAAGAGTAAATCGAAGAAACTACTCATCAGAGTAATGTTTTTTTTAAAGGAAGCCATGGAAAAATCCCTGAAGAAAAACTTCCCAATTCAAAGACACGAAAAGCTTTTGTTTAAGTTTTTGTTACTTTTCCCTATTCTATTTTTTTACAAGAATTCGAAAACCGGTTTTAACGATTTTTTGGAAATCTGGAATTCGAAAACAGGTTTTTCAAAAAGTTGTTTTTTGTATAAACCCTAGTGGAAACTAATTTCAAAATAGTACATGGTGGATATTTCTATATTGTTGTCTCTATCGATTGTTACTAAAAACTAATTTCATCAAGTAAATAATGTGTGATAAAGGATTTATAAAAGCCAATTCGGCTAATATTGATCATATCGTAAATTTAAGTAAGATGCTGAATATTCTTTATAAAATCGTCCTTTTAGTATTTATTCGAAAAAAAAATTTTCAGGAGTTCTTTTTGTAGTACTTCTACACGATGGTACGAAACCAGCACGATAACTTTCAATATTTGACATGTCTACTACAACTACTGTATCAACAATATAGAATATATTGGCGAATTTACTTGTTATTTTTTCTTTCTTAATATGTATATATATATATATATATATATATATATATATATATATATATATATATATATATATATATTAATTTCTGAAATTCATAGAATGCGACTGAAAGAGGGATTTGATATAGCACATTCAACATCTGGCATTCTTACAATGGTATTGGAATTACAAATGGATAATAATTCGAGTTGTGTTGTTCAATATGTGATTTTTCCTCCGCATCATATTTGGTGGACAGAACGCGATAGCAGTAATGGGTCTGAAGATGAGGTGGATATGGAGCCTGAATTGGATTCAGATCTTCAAATTGTCACTGAGGTTTGGATTGAACCGCAATTTGGAAACGTCTTGATGCCTAACAATTCAACGATATCGTATATGAATGGAAAACGGTATTATGAATTAGCTGACGTTGTAAGTACTTAATATATTTTTATATTTATAAGATTTAAAGTAATAATAAATCTTCAGGGTGGTGAGTAATAGATCTGAAACTTTTGGTAATTTTGAGGTGTGCACATAACTCTCTCTTTGCACATTACTCGCGCCGAGTACAATAATCCTACTTCCGTTGATGGTCAAGTTGTAAAATTATTCAGCAAGACTGCTATAATTGCAATACTCTAATCAGCACATCGCACTGCATTAGCATATTAAACGAACTAAGTATTTGACAGTTTTTAGTTTTTTTCCGATGTAGAAAAAGTGCTAATAGTCTAAAATAAGGAGGAATCGGCAAATAAGTGTTTTGTTTCTATAAAAAAAACTTATTTCTTCTTCTTCAAGTTCGTTAGCCAGCGCCAAGTTTATCTCATACATTCTTCTGGCGTCTGTTATTACTCTTTTCACTTTATTATTCTCAATTTTGTACTTACCACAATTAGTAGCAGACCTATTTCGTGGCAATAAATCCCATAGTGAGCGCTTCCTTTTTATGGTCTTAAAGATATATTGATTCAACCACGGTTCTAGCGGGTTAATTTTGACTTCCTTTAATGGAATACAAGATTCGTTAGAATGATTAATAATCCCATATAGTTTATCGATGTTGTAGATTGTAGTATTGGTGGTGACAATTTGTACTGCGACCTTCGTAGATTTATAGTACCCCACCCTCTTCTTCTAAACGTTGGTAAACCTACCCATTTTGAGCGCCTCCTCTAGTCCTGATTCCTTTAGGAATTTCAGGATCTGGGTGGAATTCAAGGACTGCAACTCCTGTGCGTTCAAGAAGTGGGCCCAAGATACATCTGTCTCTTGCGGAGCAGTGCTCCGCAGTCTTTGAGCAGTTGTATGGGGGTTTCTTCTGCCGAACCACAGAATCTGTATCTGTCATCTTCCTCTGGGCCTAGGGTCTTGAGGTGTTTTCTAAGTCTGCAGTGTGCCGTCAGGACTCCTGCCAGAATTCTAAGCTTGTTCCTGTTTAGTCTCAGGCAAGCTTTTGTTCTTTTCTTGTTAACAGATCCCAGAATTACTTTGGATTGTCTCAACCCTGGAAGTTCTTTCCAGGTTTTCATCCATTGTTCTCTTATTTCTTCATGCAAACGTTTGTGGATGGTGTTCAAACTAATACAGCAAAAGGGTTCTGGACCTATAAAGGGATTACTGGATTCCTTGTTTGCCATTGATACCAGTATGTCCTGGTACCCAGTATAGCGTTACTTTATTTTCTCTGCCAAGCTTGTTTAGCTTTCCCACACAGTCCCATGCCAGTTTGGATCTGATGGTGTAAGAGCTAATGGCCTTGATGGCAGCTTGGCTGTCTGACAGGATAGCAATTCGTTGTTTCCCATAATTCCTGTCGAGGTTGAATTGTGCACATCTTTCGAGTGCGAGTACCTCTGCTTGGAAGATACTTGGGAATTTTCCCATGGATTCGAAGTATTTGTTACGAGGTCCAAACACTCCTGCACCAGTACCTTCCTTTGTCTTCGAAACATCTGTATACCCCTTGATAGCATTTTGCTCTATGTGGTATGCTGAGGATTCGTCGCTCCAATCGGCTTTACTACTACATATTGCTGTATAGTTTTTCTCGAAATGGCATTTGCATACCATTTCGTCTTTTGGTGCTTCCAGCCAGGGGATTTAGGCAGCGAGGCTGTTCCGGTCTCTGCTCCCAATTATTTTACCTCTGTCTATCCCTTCCTTGCTGAATCTTACAATCGCCGATCTGGCGGCCCTCTCCACGACAAGCTGCAGCGGAGTCAGATCCAGCAGCAGTTCCATTGCTGCTGTCGGACACGACCCCATCGCCCCCGTGATGCCGTGCAGACACACGCTAGTCTCTGAATCTTTTCAGCTTCTTCCTCATAGAGGCCAGCTTGGTTCTACTTCCCCATGCAACTGCCCGTAAGTGATCACAGGTCTCACTGTCATAGTGTACATCCCATGATTGTGGGGTCACAACCCCTCGTTTTCCCTGCCGGATTTCTGCACACCATTAGAGCGCGTTTGGCTTTTCCTACCACTGCTTCAGCGTGTCTATTTCATAGGAGTTTGCTATCTAGTGTTATACCAGGATACCTCAACTGTTTTGCTCGGGTTGAGTCTGAGCCTCACTGTTTGACACCATCTACTAATTACTTTGAGGCCTCTCTGTACGATTTCACAGAGCGTTCCCTCAAACTTCCCTCTAGCTATGATGACTCATCGGCGTAACCTTAACATTTGATGTCTAGGTCGTTCAGCCTAGCCAGTCATTCATCAACAACCAGGCTTCACAGCAGTGGTGATAGCACACCTCCCTGTGGGCATCCTCGAGTTGTGGAGATCTTGATGGTGTCTCTTCCCACGTGTGCCTCCGCCGTTCTGGTTCTCAGCATTTCTCTCATCCACTTTGAGATAGTGCTGTCGATATTCCTTCTTTCGAGAGCCGCTTTGACAGCCTCGTGCGAGGTGTTGTCAAAGGCTCCTTCTATATCCAAGAATGCACATATCGCTACTTCCTTTGTCTCTAGTGCTGCTTCTATTTCATTTGTCAGCTGATACAGGGCGGTTTCTATGGATTTCCCTGCTCTGTATGCGTGCTGGCAGTTGTGTAGTGGTGCACACACCTGCACTATTGTTCTAAGGTAATTGTCCATTACCTTCTCCATTGTCTTTAACATAAAAGATGTTAGATTTCTTCCCCAGACCTTTCTTCCCCATCTTCAGTATGAATACCACCTTAGTCCTTCTCCATAGCTCCGGTATGTATCCGAGCGAAGGCGGGAATTAGTCCGTCCGTACCTGGGACCTTAAATAGCTGGAAAGTGCCGATAGCCCATCTGATTCGGTTTTCCGTACAGATGGACGCGGCCCTCCCCCAGTCGGCCCGACTTGGTCTCCGTGGTTGCATCAAACCCTCGGTCTCTTTGTATTTTCTATATGCCGGAAAATGGGTTTCTATTAGGAGGAGAGCTCTCTGCTCTTCATCCTCCGTGTAGCTCCCATCCGGTCTCTTGAGAGTGGCTCTCATTTCCACTCTATCCTTCTCTAGTGCTTTGTGCAATCTAGCTGCCACCGGGGTGGATTCGGTTTTCACAGAAGGTCCTAAAGTTTTTCCTTTTTGCCCTTCTGATCTCTTTGTTGTAGGTGGTAAGCACCTCGGAGTATTCTAGCCAATTACTGTATTGTTTAGCTTGGTTGAAATTTTGCTCTACTTTTGCTCTTAATGTAGGCAAGTTTTTGCTTCACGATTTTCATCCTTATGCTCCTTCACGGTTTTTACCGGACAGCTGGATTCAAATGCCGTGGTGATTGCTACATTTATTTCTCCTACAGCTTGCTGTTGTGCGGTGTAGTGTTCGATACTATCCCGCACTGTCACTTGCTCTAGGTTCTCTTTTAGTTTGGAACTAAACATAGGCCACATAGTTTGTCTGGGGTTTCGAATGGGGGTGTTTTCCTCAGTCGCTCCTTGCAGTTCAAGCTCTATGATCCTATGGTCTGACATTGAGGGTTCACATGAAATTCTCCTCCTTTTTACTTACGTTAGTGCTACCTACCGTTATATCCAGTACCTCAATTCTGACCTTAGTGACAAATGTTGGTGTATTCCCAACGTTATATACATTTAGGTTTTCTTTAATAAGGTATTCTAAAAGGTCTCTCTTATTAGTGTCCGTGCTGCCCCACATCTCGTTGTGGGCGTTTGCGTCACATTCTAAAATGAGCCTTCTCCTAATACAGTGTTCGACCAGCCTTTATACTTTTACCGGTGGTATGTTGTTACCATCTCCTGGGAAGTATGCTGATGCGATCGCTACCTCGCGGTGAAGGCCCTCGGCCTTGATGAGGACCTGAATTGGAACTAGATCCCGCGTTAGGAACTCTGAAAGACATAGATAATTTATGCCCTTCCTTACCATAATGCAAGCTCTGGGGGAGACCTTTCGGTTATCCCACATCAACTTACATTACCTCTTGCTGAGGCCTCTGATCTTGCCTGTATGAGCCCAGGGTTCTTGCAGCAGCGCTAGCCCAAAGTGTTGTTTAGTGGACATCCTAGCCATCACAGCCGAAGCTGCTTTGGCAAGGTGGATGTTCACTTGAGCTATTTTTGTGCATTTACTGGTCATTTTTGTTCTGACAGGAGGCGGTAAGTCCTTTTCAGTCTCGGTAAGAATGACGTCTTCCTCTACCTCAGTAAACATGGCAGGCAGGACTGCTCATGTCTGCGAGTGTGATTCGTCTTCTCGGTAATCCGAGCTGACTTCCTCGTTCTTGTCCATTGTGGCTTCAACAGAGGGAGTGGCCGCTGTTGCTATTTGTTCAACCAAGGAAGTGGCCGCTATTGCGGGCGTAACTTCTGAGGGGGAGACCGCTGTAACTGCCGCTACTACCTCTGCATCTTCTTTGGGATCGTGGAGCTCACGCTCCATCTGATCCACTAGTTCTGTGACGGTGAGATCCCGCACACTAGGGTTCAATATCGTGTTTCTACGCATATGAATCCCACGAAAGGCAAGGGAACTAAAGGACCGCCAAGTCAGCGGCCCGTTTGACATGGTAAGGCTCGATACTCTCTGAGGTCGCCAAGTATCAGGTTAGGCCGTTAGGCCAACCAATTCCTTCGGCACGGGTCGCATGACATCTTGGATTAACGGTTTGGAAGTTCTTGGTTATTCGCTCTCCGGTGACCGCTCCGACCGGAGTTGAACTCCAGTCGGTAAAGTCCAAAGGTTTGTTGCAAAACTAAGCCCTCACACCGCGACAAGGTGACTTCCAGAGTGAGGATTTATCGATGAAAATGTTGCTCATGCCAGCCAGGTCCGCAGAGACTATTCGGTTTTTGTTGTGATAAAATATTTCTTTGCACCTTGCATCTTTCTAACGTTAATTTTAATCAATAATGTTAATGTTTTATAGATAAAACACGTGGATATGCAGTGCATAAACTCCTTATTAACTTTGGAGTATTTAAGCGTGATGTGCAAGGAAAAACATGTTCCCATGGAATCGCAAATGTTGTCAACCATAAAACCCTCCAGGAAGCACAGTAATGATTATCTTACTAAGAATGGCAAAATCAATAAAGATAATAAGGAAACTCAAAGGTTGTATTGTTTTTTTTTTCTTTTAATATTATATTTTAATCGTGTGTTTAATTAGTCGTTGGAATCCTACATTGGTCCAAAGAATTCAGCACATTCCTTTCAATTTTGATCCAATCAATGTTCTACCTTTTTGCCAACAAACGGAATTATTATTTTCAATGTTTATAGAAGGTAGGTTTGCATAGAGAATATTGCATATTACATAGAGTACTGCAGATACATTTGAACATACAAAAACAAATTGTTTAAAAAAAATACAGTTTACGGAAAATTACATTAAATATTGCATATAATAATACTACTAGTTATTTATTTACGAATATTTTTATTAGATCCTACTGTAAAAACTAAATATAATACAAATGATGAAAGATCAAATGAGCTATTGATGGACAATATACATAGACACTTACTCTATCTAAATGATTATGAATTAGAATTAAGTCTAGAAGAAAGCAACAAGTTTACTTCTCAAGTATTATCAAGACATAAAAATGAAAGTCCCCATTTGTGTCCACTGCAAGTAAATTTACTGGATTCAGTTGTCCAGACACAATGGAAATGTTATGTGAAAGGAATTACAGTAACCCACGTAATTATGGTTATGGCACCTGCTAGCTTATCTGATTTAAAATTGTTAACAATGAGAAACAAATTTACTGATAATAACTTACTTCTGCCTATATATGCTTATGATTGTCCTCTAAATAAATTGGTGGATTTTTATATTCAATCTACGGACAATTGTTTAGATGAAATAAAAGATGTTTATGAAGATAGGAGATTTAGTAATACTGAGTTTTCAAACGATGAGTTAAAGTGAGTTTTTCATTTTATTTTCTTATTATTATATTTTTTACTCGCAAACGTATGGGAAAGTGGTGTAGCTCGATTTATTTTGATTAAAGTTCTAATTAAATGCAAATCTCGTGTTAGAAGTTCCTCAAAAAAAACGTAAAAGAGTGACAATTATTTCAACAAAAAATGATACAAATAACGAACATTGTCCAATGCTTGTCAATTCAGACAGTTATCAATAAAAAATAATACTTATAATGATTAAAACAAGAGTTATCTCAACAAGAATTGCTCTCAGGACTGAAGACTTCCCTGATATATTAATATTTTTTTAAGAATAAATCGACCTACGCAATTTCCCATGTATATATAAATATATATATATATATATATATATATATATATATATATATATATATATATATATATATATGGTGATATGTTATGGTAAAAGTATGTATCGGGTTTTTCAATAGGGACGACGCATTTTGTTTTTGACATTTCTCGAATAGGAGTGAAGTTGACTTCACAATTCTTTCATATTTTTCGAAATTCCTGGTATTTCGGCCAATGTGTGTGCTTGAGTCATGGAAAATTGAGTCCAGCGTATTCACTCGTGCTGGCGCTTCCGCGGCGAAAATTTGAACGGTGTCGTATTCCATAATTATTGACATCGATTATACTTTCATCTGAAATAAAAATCATTTCCATAACTTACCCACAAGTATTTTAATTGAAAAAACAAAATGCTCGCTCTTAATGAAAAATCCTATAGTTAGGTAAACATACACATTCACATGTGCATATTTGCCAGCTTGATTCGTAAGCATTTCCGGAAAATGTGTATATATACCTAATGTGTTGTTAAATGAAGGATCAAACAAAGCGAGACCCCTCGATCCAGTATCAAGTATATTAAAAAAATTGTCAAAATCTATTCAATGTAATACTATTTATACAGGGCATCCCTACGAAAATTTGACCCCCCCTATAATTGGAAAACCGAATAATATTTCAAAATTCGCCGAGACCCGTCGATTTTTGTTCTTGGGGGGAGCTTTTTTGATAGTCAAGCCAACTCGATATGTTCATCCCCCTAATGCCTAGCAACCCCAACTTAAAAATTTTAAATGCAACTACCCCACTTGTGGCACATCATTTTAAAGCCCTTTTCATTGCGAATACAGTGACGTACCGTTTTTAGAAATCGGTTGAGATTTGACAGAATTATTGGTTACAAACGAAAAGATGACAAACCAAATTACGCGTAGTAATTTCTACACAAATGCCCACCACTAATAAGTTTTTCATCTACTACACATGACCGCATTACCTAATTGTTTTTGATGTGTCTATCAGTTTACAAAAAAGTCAGAAATGAAATAAAAAAGCTGAAGCAAATAAAACTAGATACTAAAATAGTTATTAGTAGAAGATACTTAAGTTTATAGGAATTCAGACCTTTTCAAAATAACAAAAAATCAGTACTACAAAAAAAGTCGGTGTTTTTTGCTTGTGACCAAGAAATCGTTAGTTTCAGCCGTTATTGAAAGTATTAACGTGTGTTCGAAATGGTTTATTCTATCGCGGAAAGAGTAGAAATTGTTGCAATTTATTATCGAAATCACGATTGCGCTAAAGCTACAGCACGAATTTTTAATGCCAATCATCCTGAAAAAAATGTAAACCACCAGTACGTTAAACACCTGATTGACAAATTTGTTGCAACAGGTTCGCTTTTAAACAAGAAACGTGAAATAATTGGGCCAGTTCGAAATGAAGCAGTTGAAGTGGCAGTTTTGGGTCATGTACAGATGGATAATAAGCAATCGATTACAACTGTATCTCAAGCTTCTGGCGTATCCCGTTCCAGTGTTCATCGAATTTTGAAAAAACACAAGTTTCATCGATTTAAGATGACGCTGGTTCAAGAGTTACATGAAGATGACTTTGATCGCCGTAACCAATTTTGCGAATACTTTAGTGAACAACTTCTACTGAATCCATATCTTCTCTACAATACATGTTTCTCCGACGAATGCACATTTATGTTGAATAGCGAAGTGAATAGACACAATTGTCGTTATTGGAGTGATACTAATCCGCATTTAATCAGGGAATTTCAAACTCAGACACCTCAAAAATTGAATGTTTGGGCAGGCATTTTGGGCGATCATCTTATTGGACCATTTTTCATCCAAGGTAATCTCGATGGAAACACCTATCTAGAATTATTGGAAAGTACAATTGATCCTAGGATAAGAGAGATTTTAGAAAGTGACGACAATTTACTAGAAAATGAAATAACCTTCCAACAAGATGGTGCGCCCCCGCACTATGCTGCTGCTGTGCGACAATTTTTGGATGACCATTTCCCGGGGCATTGGATTGGCAGAAGAGGTCCCGTCGAATGGCCACCAAGATCTCCGGATCTGTCCCCTTTGGACTTTTTTCTGAGGGGTCATTTAAAATCACGAGTGTACGCCACTCAGCCGGAAACATTGCAAGTGCTACGTCAGAGAATTGTAGAAGAATGCCGATTAATAACTGCGGATGTCTTTAATAATGTTCGAACAGAATTTGAAAACAGACTGTATTATTGTTTGGAAGTTAACGGGGGTTATTTTGAACAATTCATCAAATAAATCTGATTTATTATTTGCTTCAGCATTTTTATTTCATTTCTGACTTTTTTGTAAACTGATAGACACATCAATAACAATTAGGTAATGCGGTCATGTGTAGTAGATGAAAAACTTATTAGTGGTGGGCATTTGTGTAGAAATTACTACGAGTAAGTTGGTTTGTCATCTTTTCGTTTGTAACCAATAATTCTGTCAAATCTCAACCGATTTATAAAAACGGTACGTCACTGTATTCGCAATGAAAAGGGCTTTAAAATGATGTGCCACAAGTGGGGTAGTTGCATTTGAAATTTTTACGTTGGGGTTGCTAGGCATTAGGGGGATGAACATATCGAGTTGGCTTGACTATCAAAAAAGCTCCCCCCAAGAACAAAAATCGACGGGTCTAGGCGAATTTTGAAATATTATTCGGTTTTCCAATTATAGGGGGGGTCAAATTTTCTTTGGGATACCCTGTATATTTGTCATAATACTATTCAATAGTATAAATTATTTCATATTTTAACCTTAATGTATAGGTAAGTGTATTTTATTTATATTTATTATTTATAGCTTTTGAAATATACATTGGAAAACATTTATATTGGTGTAAATTTACGGGGAAATATATCAAGCTGATTTCAGATTTGAACTCACATTTACCCATCAAATTGGTACATGTATACACATACTATGTATACATATACTCATGTACATATACACATGTATACATATACTGATAAACGTGTACATTTGCCGATGTTGTACTTTTGCCGTAACATATGCATGACGAGCGACCAAAAAATGTCTTATTTACTTACGTTCTTATTTTGCTTATTTTTTAGCTTTTTTTCATGCAACTAAAACATCTCGTGTTACATCTATCAGTTTTATTGTTAATGTTGAAAGTTACAAAATAGTTTTCAAAAAAGAAGAAGAAAATGTTCGACAATAGTGAATACATAATTGCTTATTCAGGTTAACAATGATTTCCCAATGTTTCTAAGCTTATCTTCTATCTTCTTCTTCTTGTTTCGAATAGGGCTACTTTAAACCACGCTTGTTCAACTGTTGGGCTTTGATCTTTGCCCAGTATTCTCCTCCTCCTTTCTTTCTTCTGTCCAGGGGGTACCTTTCCTTCAGGGTTTCTCCTGAAATCCACGAACTTCCTTTAGGGTGCGTCTCACAGACTCTCTGTTTTGGAGATCTGTTATTCCCAGTTCTTTAATATCCTTCTCGGTTTCTGTCAACCAAGTGGTACGAACCTTCTTGTTTAGCCAGAAGGTGAACAGACGGTTGGTTAGTCGGTTTGGAGGCAGTCTTGCAACGTGGCCATAGAAAGCTACCCTTCTTTTCAGTCTAGCACAGTCAGAGAACCTCTCAATATGTTCTTAGAGCTCAGAGTTATGTCGCCTTCGGAATTCCGCAACTTCCTTTACCGGGCCTAGGATCTTCCTGAGGATTCTCCTCTCTCTGGCTTCCAATTTCTCTACCAGACCGCTTCAGTTCAAGGAAAGACACTCCATGACATACAGGGCTTCTGGTCGTATGACTGTTGTGTAGTGCTTAAGTTTCTGGTTGCGTGACAGGCATTTGGTGTTTCATTTATTCTTCCAGTTTTTCCCTGGACTGGAAGTCAGTCGATAGGCTAGTTCTAACTTGTTGACTCTCATGGAGAGAGAGAGAATATATTTATTATATACTTTATCCATATTATACAAAGGGCTATCGACCACAAGGTCCTTCTGCCCGACTCTCATGGATAATAGTGCTCTTTCTGATAAGTTGGATTCAATCAATTTGCCAAGATACTTACATTTCTCAGACCTCTTGATGTATCCCTGCTCTAGTAACATCTCTCTGTTTGCTTCTTTGAGGTTGGTGAAGAATTCTGTTTTCTTCAGCGACACTTGAAGACCCACTTTCGCAGCCTGTTTTCTGAGGCAATTTAGCTTACGTTCGTGGATCCATCGTTCTTACGTCCAGATAAATATCACTCTGAACACCCAAGTTGATCAATTCCATGCGCCATTCTCTGGTAACCTTATTAAGGACACAGTTGAGGACAAGTGGGGAAGTCCATCGCCTCGTCTCACTTCAGTTTTTATTTCGAAGCTTTCTGAGATCTCGCCCCTAAGTTTAACCTTGGAATGGGTGTTGGTCAAGATTTTTAGGATGAGTCTGTGGGTTTTGTTGTCTAGTCCTAGTTCCTGGAGTACTTTGTTAAGCGTTTCTGTATCACTGGAATCATAGGCCTTCCTAAAATCAACGAAGGTGACGAACACCTTGCGGTTTCTCATCTTGGAGTATGCAAGTAGAGTTTTAAGATTGAGAATCTGTTCAAGACAGGATCAGGCCTTCCTGAAGCCTCCCTGATATTGTACCAGTTGACTGACAGACTGACAAACAGCCTGCTGGTTTTCTGCCCTTGTTTGTAACGCCTAAATCTTGTATGTTACCGGGATGGGAGAAATTCCACGGTAGTTGTTTAGATCAGTAAAATCTCCCTTTTTGTGAAGCGGATGGATCAGAGCCGATTTTCAATCGGGTGGTAATTTCTCTGTTTCCCAGATGTCCTGGATGATCTCGGTTAGCTTGCCCATGGCATTGCTTCCAGCACCTTTCCACAGTTCAGCAACGATAAAGTCCTATCCAGCTGCCTTATTATTCTTAAGAAGTTGAATGATCTGGTCAACTTCTTCCAATGAAGGGGGCAGCGAGTCCGGGTTTGGTATGGTTTGTTTATAGTCGAAGTCTTCGCTGAGTGGATCACAATAGAGTAGATTTTTTAAGTACTGAGGTATAAGTTGGCAGTTGTCTTTGTCATTAAAAGCCAGTTTGCCTTGTGACTCTCTGAAGTGGAGGCTTGGCAGAGCGTATTTTCGGAGTGTCTGCTTGAAGGTTCTGAAGAAATGGAGTTATTCTTAGCAAAGCTCTCTTCAACTTGGCTTAGTTGGTTTTGTGTGAAGGTCCGTTTGGTTCCTCGAATTATCTTGGCTGTAAGTTTTCTTTGTTCCAAAAATTTATGCCAATTTTCCTTGGTCTTTTTAGAATTACACTTCACCCATTGCATTGTTACTGACTTCAGTCCAGCATGGATGCTTCCTTCTTCTAGCGAGGGGGGCGAGTTCATTGGCCACCTTTACAAGAGTCTCCTTCAGTGGTGAAATCAGTGAAAAAGTCTTGAACAGACAAGACTAGACAGAGTAAACCAAACAGTAAAGACGAGACAGACAAGACCAGAAAGACAAGGCTAGTCAGACAAGACTAAACAGACAGGACTAAACAGACAAGACTAAAGTGTTAGGACTAAACAAGACTAGACAGACGAGAATAGACAGACAAAACTAGACATAGAAGACTAGACTAGAAAGATAAGACATTCTCATCTTCGTCGACTCTTTTTGAGAATAGTTTAATTTAACAACATTAAAACTGACAGGTGCATGATCTGATTTATTTGTATGAACTAAACTAACACACTAATTTTTTTTTGATCGTTGATGTTGAAGGTTGGTTATTACATAATCGATTTCTCGACTTTCGCCAATCGATTTGGAGGAAAACATTCGCCATTCTCGTGTAATTTATATATATATATATATATATATATATATATATATATATATATATATATATATATATATACATATATAAATTGCTTTAATATTGGCAATTTTTGACAAAAATCCCGAAACACGTTACGTATTTTCTTTTCTTGCTTTCATATCTATGTATATGATATATCTATGTATATGATATGATATATCTATGTATATGATATATCTACCTATATAATGTTTGTTTATCTGTTCGTGGAAGTGCCCAAGCCACCTCCGACCTTTTGTTTCAAATGGAAAGGTACCTCGTTTGAAAATCTCTTCGCAAGGAATACAACACACTATATATTTCTTGAATATTTTCAAAGCACACTTGATAAAAAAAACAAAACCAATTTTATAACTTGAATACTATTTAATGCAACAAATGTTAAAAATGGGCACCGTTTCTTTCTTGGCAAAGTGTAAATCGAAGTTAACATGCATCTCTAATGTTTTGTAACATTTCTTGTGTAACTTTCCGTATTTCATGCCTAATACGTTGCTTAAGGTCCTCAATGTTGTTGCTATTGAGATATCCTCACAAAAAATGAGGTCAGCTATTATGGTCAGCATAATAACGAGAATTTTGACGATTAGCGTCACCATGTAAGGTAAAGTAATTTCTGCTATGCAATGAAATCTGGTTATTGTTGATCAGGTTCATCATTTACTACCATCCTCCGTTAATTCTTGGAGTGGCTGCATCTCGTAAGGATGCCGCTTTGCTGATCTAAGAATTTTCAGGACAGTAGTATCACTAATTTCGTTGTCACGGGCCAGTTGCTTGGCTGGAATCACAGGATTTTCTTGAAGAGTTAATAATACGTTTAGCCTGCTATCTGCTTTAACAGTGTGATTTCGCTGTCTGGGCACAACCCTGACATGACCCAAAATGTTGATTGTGTCTCAATTTTGCTTACGGTACCTTGGTTAATGGGTGGTATATCTAGATGCAGTTCTCGAAATAACTGAGCAACTTCAAGCTGACTTCGTCTTCTGTTATCATAATCGATCATCATCAGAATCTCGATACGTAGATTTTCGATTAAATACAGCATTTTAGAAACTACTTTAACAACTTGACGAGCGTATGTGACGGCTTGGATGACTATTATTATCACTAGTAACTAAGAAACGTGGTTCCAAAGCATCAAAACACTTGTCAAAAACATAAATCTTTACGCCGAAATGCTTTCAACGAAAAAGTGTTTTTTTTATCACGTGGTCTTAAAAAATAAATAGTGTGTTGTATTCCTTGCGAAGAGATTCAAACCAGGTGTCACTTGACATACCTTTCCATTTGATAAGAAAAGGTCGGAGGTGGTACTTCCGGGAACCGATCAACAAACAGCAAATACATAGAAATGAGGGCAAGAAGAAACAATACGTAACGTGTTTCGGGATTTTTTGCAAAATGAATTTTATTCCAGTTAAAATTTCCACACTGTATATATATATATATATATATATGTATATATATATATATATATATATATATGTATATATATATATATGTATATATATATATATGTATATATATATATATATATATGTATATATATATATATGTATATATATATATGTATATATGTATATATATATATATATATATATATATATATATATATATATATATATATATATATATTGATTTGTTTTCTCGGGGATTCAGCGTTGATGTTGAGGGTTGATTCTGAACCGGATTATCGATGTTTCGGGGTAATAACATTCGCCATTTTCCAGAGATATTTGCGTCCATGCAGGTTAAGCGTTAGACGTGTGCTGAGCGCTCGTTCGTGTGACGCGACTACTTTTAGCTGTCTGGCTTCAGGTCATGCGCGTTATGTGCGGTGCTTCGATTCGCTTGTTTGTTTGCTTGTTGGTCGTATATGTGTCTGGGATTGCATTTTGAGGGTGGATATAATCGGTCGCCAAGCTGGGGGGAGTCGCAAGGAATCATCTCTCGTGTTCAGGCAATAGTCTCGTTTTTTTCTATCTCTATGGCTTCTTTGTATTCCCGTGACATTTGGTGGCTAATCTGTACAAGAATACTTGAGTTTCTGAAATCCATCCAGTGGCCGGTGTTGGTATGCTGGACAAGAGCGGATGAAACTTTCTCTTTTTGTCTGACTGAAACTGTATGTTCTTGAATCCAAGTCTATATTTTTCTATTGGTACGTCCAACGGTTGGGTTCTCTGTACGACGTAACCAAAGAACTGAAGAACGCGAGAAACCCGTCAACATAGCACCTACCATATGTTTCTTGATCAACTGAAAAAACGCCAGAATCCAAAAAATTCACAACATCGACACCATTTTCAAGTCAATTTAAAAAATATCCTCAATGCTACTCAGCGTTAAATACACAATCCCGTTAGAATCATATGGAACTTACGAAACACCCTGGGGAACATGTGAATAAACCTATTTTGGACGTACCAATAGAAAAATATCAGCTAGTATTCAAGAACATGCAGTTTCAGTCAGACACAAAGAGAAATTTTCATCCGCTCTTGTCCAATACACCAACACCGGGCACTGGATGGATTTCAGAACCTCAAGGACTCTTGCACATATTAGCTACCAAATGTGACGGGTATACAGGGAAGCCATAGTGATGGAAAAACGAGACTACTGCCTGAACACAAGAGTTGATTCCTTGTGACTCCCCCCAGTATGGCGACCGATTATATCCACCCTCGAAATGCAATTGCAGATACCCCAGACACATATACGACCAACAAAACAAAGTAACAAGCGAACCGAAGCACCGTACACAATGCGCATGACCCGCAGAAAGACAGCTATAAGTAGTCGCGTCACACGAACGAGCGCTCAGTATGCGTCTAACGCATAACCCGCAGTGACATATCTTGGATATCTTACATAAAATGGCGAATGTTAGTTCGCCGAATAGTTGAGAATCCGGTTCCTTTCAGAACCAACCCTTAACATCAACGCGGAATCACCGAGAAAACAAAACAATACATGTTTCCATCCGCGAAAATTTCATCATATATAAAAAATACTCAAATACATATTATATGATGTATTTGAGTATTTTTTATATATGATGAAATTTTTGCGGATGGAAACATGTATTGACTTGTTTTCTCGGTATATTTTTCTCTGGTATATATATATATATATATATATATATATATATATATATATATATATATATATATATGTGTGTGTGTTTAATGTACATCTACTTGTATGAAGACATCTGTTACTGATAGAGTAAAATTGTACAATGTCGACATTGTACAAAAATTGTTTCGTTTGTTTTAGATCTCCCGTGGTGGATTCTACTCCAAATACTGAAGAATCAAATAAGACTGAAGTTTGTATTAATAATGTTGAGCAGCATTGCAGAGCAATAGTTTTAGCTCAATATAGGTGTTTTATATTATCTTTGTTTACTGCTTTGCGCTACAAAGCTTTTATACATAATATGGATGTTCTAGCAGCTATGAACCAATGTGAAAAAACTCTATGTGAAATAGATATTACTGAATATTTAAAGGTGTGGTAGTTTATTTGTATATATCCTTCTTTCTTCATACTGCTTTTATTTTATGTGATTTGCAGACTATATGTGGCCATATAAAGCATGGAATTCTAACTGATGCAATCCTGGAAAACTCGCAATGTGTGGAATTGAAACCAATACATCGGTTAATTAAAGATAAATTTTTCAAGATTACTAGTGACGCATTTAGACCAATTCCAACAAATCAAGATTTTTATTATTGTCGAGATTTGACAAGTGAAAAGTGTCATGGAAAGTTGATTGATAGTGATGACGAAATATCAAGCACAATATCCGAGAATTATTTTACTGATAAGGAGAAGGAGTTAAATTCTTGTTATGCAAATATCACAAAGTTAGATAACCGTGATTTTGTAAAATACAGCAATCCCTTGTTTTTGCATTTTCTCTGCACTGTCCGCTTGAATTATGGAAGTAGTTGCAAATCGGTCAGATTATTGCCAACTTGTTTAGGTCAGTATGTTTGTCGTAAGTTGTGATTTCTAGAAGATTGCTAGAATAAATTAAATAGTTTAATTGTAAGTTTATGTAACTAGAAAATTTTACAATATTTGTTATCGGGTTATATACAAATTTATGAAAATTTTGGCTGCTAAGGCACAATTTTCATAAACAAAATTTCAAAACCAGCATTTTTTAAAAGCTTTTACTTTTTTCCATTGAAATGGAACAATATTAACTAGTGTCCGACCAATTACAACAAACCAAGATTTTAATTATTGTCGAAATTTGACAAGCGAAAAGGCGTCATGAAAAGGCCTATTGTAGTCTTTTGTTCCGAATATTTTGAAAATTTTCTTGAAATTTTTCTACCACCCACCATGATACGGACGGTGTCCGGAAAGTAACAAAACTGCAATTTCCCCATTAACAGATTCAGGGACACTAAAAATTAGAAAAGCTACAAAAATCGACGATTTTTTTAAATTAATTATGATATCCTAATTTTTTTTTAAATTCAGAGAACAGTATTCAAGTCATTCTGTATCACAATGAAAATAAAAGCTATAGCATTCACGTCCGCGAACGTTTTAATATCATTTGAACTATTCATTACCAGTTTAGCCAATCGGTGCGCAGACTTGGGCCGCATTATTCTCAGGATCAATAATAGACCTTTTTACGGTTAGTTAAGCGCATGCGCATCCGCCAAGTTAGTTAAAGGAAACATAAGGATCGGACTGGTCAATTGTAGAATAGAACGCAGAGTGCAAGTAAACCGCTGTAATAAATGCTAGACATACGATCATTAGACAGAGGACTCTAATGGACCGGACAGAAAGAAACTCTTTACAAGAAAAGCTTTAAATGCGGCAAAGAATGTCAGCAATAAATACACGGCAGAAAAAGTATTCTGCGTACTCTGCGAGGAAGAACATAGAGCAGGAGCAGGCAAGTGCAAATACTTTCAAAACGCCCCATGCGAGGAAAAGAAACTTGAGCGACAAATGTCCAGGCAACTTTCGTCCAAGGCAAAATGGGGAGGAGGACCCCAATAGAAAAACAGCCCAAGACGAAAATCCTACAAATAAATGCAGACAGGAGCACCCCCCTAATGGACATCGCGGTAGCCTATGCAAACAACTGCGACCTTATAATATACACTTTACCTGTATGGAACCGCAAAGCGCCTTCATATATTCTGTATACATAAGCCCAAACTGCACAGCAAACACTTTTGAGATACACATTGGTGAACTGAGCGCTGATATAGCAGGTCGAACCAAATGTGTAATAGTGGGCGGAGACTTCAACGACAAAGAAGTTGGGGCGGAAACGTCACAAACGACAATGGTATCCGAACGTTGGAGATGACCCAAACGCTAAACCTGATAATATTAAATGATGGGAAAAACCCACGCTACGCCGAAAAAATGGTAGAATGGACAAAGAAACTCCTGTACCTGAGGGAATTCCTCCGGAAGTGGTTAAAACTATAGCTCAGCAACTCAAAAATGAGATCTTGCATATAGTAAACAAGTGTCTACAAAACAGAGTTTTCACACATTGAAAGACAGCAAAACTTGTGCTCATACCAAAACCAAAGAAAAGTGCGGATGACAAAATAAAATACAGGCCAATATGTCTACTAGATGTAATCGGGAAGCTGTTCGAAACCATAATGAACGAGAGAGAACCAGACTAAATGAAAAACAATACGGATTCCGAAAAGGACGCTCCACAATCAGCGCCATAAAACGTGTAAAACAGTTCATCGAAAGAGGAAGTTAAAAAAAACAACACTTGTAATCTTTGTCGATATCAGAAATGCATTCAACAACGCCTCGTGGAAAATAACAATAAACAAACGAATTAACCGAGGAATCGACTCCTACTTAATAGTTACAATTAATTCCTACTCCGAATAAAGACAAATATAAATAGAAAATGGACTTAAAAAATGGTAATCGTCCCACAGGGATCGGTGCTAGGCCCGACCCTGTGGAATATTTTATATGACGACGTGGTCCAGACGAACCAGATTAAACCAGTTTAATCTGGTTCGTCTGGGGCAGGTCGACTACGTCGTCATATAAAATATTCCACAGGGTCGGGCCTAGCACCGATCTCTGTGGGACGATTACCATTTTCTAAGTCCATTTTCTATTTCTATTTGTCTTTCTTCGGATGCGTTTGCAGACGATTTATGCGCATTCATAAATGGTGAAACAACCGCAGATATTATAAGAAAAGCCGAAAGTACTCTGAAATGCATAGGCAAATGGATGGAAACAAACAAACTAGAAGTCGCACCTGAAAAAAAACACAGCAGTCGTTTTCTCGAACAGCTACAAGAAAAGTATAGAAATAAAAGTCCAATTTGGATACCATGAAATCAAAACAACGAACCAATGCAAGTATCTAGGTGTAGTCCTAGACTACGGAATGACTTTCGGCAAACATATAGAGTATGTAATAGACAAAGCGGACGCAGCTAGAAAAACACTTTCAGCAGTACTACCAAACCTTGGTGGTCCAAGCTACAAAAAGAAGAGTACAGAATATGGGAAAAAGGCCTACAAAAAATAAAATATAGAGAAAAATTTTAAATGTGCCAAAGAAGAACGAACGATATCGGCAGAAGCAGCAACGGCAGGTGCGGGAGTTATACCAATAGAACTCCTGATCAAAAAAAGATCTCGGATGGAAAAACGAATCACAGCGATCCAAACACAAGTTCCGCAAGAAATAAAAGCTCACAAACCAGTGATAATGCAAGAGGAGCGCGAAAACACTCTCGAAGCATGGTAAATTAGCTAGAATAGTGTCCAAGACAAAGGTCAATGGACCAAAACACTTACGGTACCTAAAATCATGGAACACAAGAAAACATGAAAATATAACATACTACATTACGCAACTCTTCACAGAACACGATAGCATACATGGCATACCTGAATATGGCATACATGGCAGCCATGGCATGTATGCATGGCAGCCATGTATGGCTGCCATGGCATACATGGCAGATACATGGCATACCTGAAGAGAATAAATAAAAGACAAACAGACACCTGCATGTATGACAGAGAAGCGAACACAGTAGAGCATACATTGTGTAAATGCCTACGCTTCGAAAGAGAAAGAACGGAGCCTAAAATAATAATAAAAAAATGTATTTGTGCCTATAATAGAGCCTAAAATAATAATAGGAGAAATAAATAGCGAAAACCTGGTCAAAAAATGTTAGATAGAAAAGAAAACTGGTAAGCAACGAAGGCATTCATGGAAAAAGTTATGAAATAAAAAGAAACAGACGAAAAAGCAGGAGCTAAAGAAAGGACATGAAAGAACAACAAAGAGACAGTCGGCGACTACCTGAGAATAATGTGGAAAACGGAACCGGGCGGTCGTTGCAGGTAAGGACGGGTTTTAGTGGGTATGACTGGAGACTCCCACACTACCAGACACGTCTGGTGTGCATAAAGCATTTCCCCACCAATACTTACAAAAATAAAAAAAAGATACTACTAGACAGGCTGAACTAGACAGAGACTGAATAGAAGAGACTAGACAGACAAGTCTAGACAAATAAGACTAGACAGACAAGAGTAGTCAAAAAAGACTAGAGAGATAAGAGTAGACATACAAGACTAGACACAAAAGACTATGCAGACAAGACTAGACACCTAAGACTAGGTAGACAAGACTGGACAGACAAGACTGTACATACAAGATTAGACAGACAAGACTGAATAGACAGACTGGACAGACAAGACTACGTTTCTTTGTTTGTATAGATTTATTACTATTATTTAATTTTTTTGCCTCATTTCATCTAGTTTACTATATTTTTTACAATATTACTTATAAATTATATTTGATTTGAATAGGCAGACAAGACAAGACAAAACACTAAACAAACAAGACTATGCAGACAAGACTAGACAGACATGACTTTTGCAAAAATTAGCAAAAAAAGTAAAATTAGTAGCACAACCATAATTATTTTTATACATCTAGTATTTATTCATTTTATCCATTTCAATTGAAATTCATTTTATTTCATTTAATTCTAAATTGTTAAAAACCTATTCACCTTTTCAGATGAGCTTGTTGATGTAACGAAGATATCAGATATAAACAACTTACGAGTTTCTTTCGATATTTTGTGCTTAACATTGCCAAATGATGTACAAAATGTAATTAATGTTTACTCGACGAAAAACTTGAAAAATTCATATTTTCATTCAGAAAGCTTCCAATCAAGCAGTGTAGATTCGAATTATGGTCCAGGGTAAGTTCAAATGAAATCAATGAAATATGGACAAAAATTCATAACTTTCAACTATTTGAATATTGCAAGAGTATTTGCTTTGTTTTATTAATGAAATATTTTAATTTTTCCATAGAGCAAAGGAAGCGAAAACTCCTCTAAACATCGCCAATTTTCAAAAACGTGCCATATACAAATTAAAACATGAAGTATACAATACATTTTATCTATATCCAATGGTTTTACCAATAATATACATTTCAGATAACATGGTTGTTACAAGATGAAATCACTACAGCTTTATTAGACATTGAACCAGTAACACCCAAAACTTTATCCTTTATTATGAATCACGTAAATGATAGTTATGTAACAAGACCGTCCTGTTTGTTAGAGAAAATTGATTTACATTTCGTTTATAAATCTCAACAGAGTCATGAAAAATTTGTTAAAGAATTCTGTTGCATCAAAATTCCAAATTATAAATTATCTCAAGAAGGGGATATCTATTATCTGATTAAAAACCCAACAGGAGAAGTTAATTCAAATAACTGTCATTTCGAACTAGATGATGGTGGAAGTTCAATTTACAAATCTATAGATAATGTTAGTGATACTTCTAGTTTTGATGGCAGTTTATATGGGACTGATATTGGTATTAAAATTTTATTTTTTTTCTAAAATAAATATTAATTCTATTATTTTTAAAGGATATGAGGAAGATGTGTGTGTTGATGGAGAGGACTACAATTGGTTGATTCAAATGAATAACAAAAGGCCTAATTTGCCAAATTTTTGGCTAATTACTCAGATTGAAAAAGAAGTTGTTTCAGTTTATTTTCATTGCAAGTAAGTTTTTTCTTCTTTAAATTTCATTGCTACAAATCATTTATTACAATTATAAAGATTTGGTAAATGAATTATTTAACAAAATTAATAAAAAAATGATGATTTTGATCCTAATATGATGCTACAACAAAAGGCCTTGGACTTGCTTTTTGAATTCTCATATATTTCTAAAAAAAATAGTACAGTATAATCTCGATAATCCGACAGATATGGGGCCAGACAACCGGTGGATTATAAAAAAATTCCAAATTATCAGGATTAAATGAAAACAATAACAATTTAATCTACGACCACTATTGTAAATGCCTATTATTGTACAGTTCCTGGACTATGTAAATACATCGTAACACACATGTGTGTAACAGCCCGCGATTAATGATAAGTTAAGATTGATAACACACATGTGTGTTTGGTTTACGATTCGTTGATTGGTTGAGAGCTGCTACTGAGTGCTCATACGTTCAGCGCCCCTCGTGCCACAATTCAAACTAGCGGAAATTGACATAGCGTACATTGGGTTGCCTATATCTATGAGCACTTATTCCAGTTTAGCCTAAATAAGTAATAAATAATAAGGTATGTAACCATTAAGAATGTAATTCTTTTCATTTCTTTCAAGTTAAATAATATCGAGTAACAGTTATATATGAAAATACAACTTTTTGTTTATTATAATGTTAAATAATGATAATTTTTTTTCTCATCTTTATAAATGTTATTAGGGAAGAGTAATGTACACTCATATATGTCTGCACATATTCCTTGTGTGAAAGTTTTCTAGAAGTTGCTGTATTTGCCTATTATTATACTATACTATACTATCATTGTAATTGATTCATATAACTTGGTTATTTATATTTTTATTTATTGTTAGTCTAAGCTTAATGAAATAATTTTTGTACTTTATATTAGGATGTATCCTACCAATAAAGATAGATATATAAAAAAAATTAAATTAACATAACCTAATTAGAAATAAATTTGTTACATCAAACATATTTTTCTTATTAAAAAGAAACAAATTATTGTGGTCGTAGATAAAGTATAGTACATAATTCGAGTTGTAAGGCAATTACGTACTCGCGGAATTACGCGCTCCCCGCTACGAGGGTCACACGTAACTGTTCCGCTCGTGCGTAATATGCCTCTAACAACTCTAATTACGTGATATAGTATTACATATTTTATGTTCAGTTCTATTTCAGAAAGAATAAAATATGTATCTATATAGGTAAACGTGTACATACAAAAAGATATGTACAAACATAGAACAGATAGTTAGACAATTGTAGAGTGGAGTTAGCTTTGTCAGAATCGTCAATAAAGTTTTCAGAGTTAAAAGAAGGGTGTGTTGGCCACACCATTTTCCAAGAACACTTGATAGTTTTGGTTTTGACAGTATTTCTTCTGTGCGCGAGGTTTATATCCGGTGCGGGGCAGCGTAAAGAAAAGACAGTGTTTCCCCAGGGCGCCAGATTACTGAATGTGTCCGATTAACAAACCGCCGGATTATCAAGATTATACTGTACTTTAATATTGATAATACCTTTAACACTGGTTTCAGCTCTAAATGAGTTTAAAAATTGCAATAACTTTATTGTTATCTATCTAGTTATCTTCAATTGCCTACTAGACACGTGGAAATGTATCCTAAAGTGCAAAAAGCAATTTTAGATGGTATTCGAAACTTATGCAAACGTGTGAATCAGTCCTTACTGCTACAATCCTTACATGACACCAAAACCTGTAACCAACTATTGGAACCTGATGAAGATTTTCGAGATTGGGGGGAATTAAATGTTCATTCAACCAGAAATTCAAGATTAAAAAGTATGGATGGTAAGTTTTTTAGTATACATTAATCAATCAAAACATGTATTTAATAAATAATTGTTTACAAATATGAGCATAATGAATGAGCTATGAGCATAATGAGCTAAAGAGCATATGAAACTTATCAGTTATAATAATCTTAATATATAAAACACAGTCGGGTTTGAATTTTAACTTTTAAATAGTCAAGAACGGCTGGACTGATTTTTATGATTTTGAATTGTTGCATTTGTCTCCACCCCTGCTAGTATAGTATATATATATATATATATATATATATATATATATATATATATATATATATATATATATATTTATATATATATATATATATATATATATATACATACTATATTAGAAAAATTCATGAAAAAAGGTAATAATAATGAAAATAGTTCATTTTCTCATTTTTTTATGGAACGCCACATATATTCGCACAGTCGAAACTACTTAACATATAAACTTAAAACAAACAGAACACAGCCTGAATATATAAATATATTCAGCCTTTCCGGAGCTCTATAACAATTACTGAGTGTTTTTAGGACTACAAAAACAAATCTCATATGAAATTTGTTAGTTATTTTATACCTTTCAGTCTACCTTCGTGGCACTCAACAAAAACCATAAAAATAACATTGTTTTTATATAAGAAAGGTATCAGACAGACATGACCTTAAAAACAATGTTATTTTTATGGTTTTTGTTGAGTGCTACAAATTTCATATGAGATTTGTTTTGATAGTCCTAAAAAGACTCAGTAATTGTAATAGAGCTCCGGAAAGGCTGAATATATTTATATATTCAGGCTGTGTTCCGTTTGTTTTAAGTTTGTATGATTATCTATAACTTTGGATGGTTTCACCAATTCTAACTTAAGCTATAACTTAAGCTATGCCAATAGATGGTGCTTATCATTCCCCATTCATGAACGTCATCCAGGTGTTTTACATTTTTCGGTGCATCTAGAAAATGGTCAACGAGTTTATTTGCCAAAGCGATCCATTTGCACGAGCGTTTCTCTACTCTCTAATGTTCGTGGGTTGATATCCTTTGAATCACTTCGAACTGTCAATTTTGCAGTGTGCCCAACATTTCGCGCTGCATATGTCAACAGCTCAATTTGCTTGAAAACGAAACTTATTGGTACATTACAATAGTTAAATCAGATCTTTCTGCATCTCCAAATCAGATACGCACATTATTTGCTATCAGGATTTCGACATGTATCCAATTGAACTGTGGAACAAGTACAAGGATGACATGTCAGAAGACATTTTACATCGAATTCGTGTCACTTCTGGGAATCCCGATCTCGAGGTGAATGATGAAATACATAACCAGTCTTTGCTTTTGATAGAAGATATGTGTTACTTCATGTGCGGCAGTTTGTTAGTAAAGTTAGGAATGCCAACTCCAAATCGTGCTATGAACGACGTTTCCAATAGAGAATTGGAACGTGAACGTGAATACGACCGAGATGCATTGAACGAATGTGCCACTATTGAACACCAAACAGAAGGATGTGTACGATATCATCTTCTCTGTATAAATCAACTTCTCTGTGGCGCTATATTAAGAAACTTTAGCTAACGACAAACATGCGAGTAGTTGCAATTGTTGTCAATCGGTAATGGCCGTCTTCTCGTCGACGAAACGAACGGATTGATTTCGTTTCCGGATAATGTTTGCAATTTCGTCTCAACTAAGGACTAGCCCATCAACAAAGTGTTCGAGGAATTCTAGCGGCAAAGAACAAAGATTTAAATCACATCACAATTAAACATCATAATTCAAAATCAAATCGTTGGTCCACCGCATTCTTTAAAATCTATCGACTCTGTTACAAATGAAGACGAGGCAACCAACTATCCAACAGAATTTTTAAACTCATTGGATCAGCCTGTCTTGCCACCGCACAGTGGTCTGGATTTCAAAAAAGGTTGGCCAAAAATAGAAAGAAGTTTCAGATTTAAACGTGAATTGGCATGTAGTGGTTTTCCAGGCCGCTGATTACGAATTTCATAGTATAATTTTGAAATTCAAAATAGCGGATCCAATATGGCCGACCACTTCATTAAAATTTTATCCAAATTTCATATAAATTGGTATATAAGGGTTTTCGACTTCATTAAATACGAATTTTATAATATACTATTCAAATTCAAAATGTCGGATCCAATATGGCCGACCATTTCAGTAAAATTTTACCGGAATTTCATATAAATTGGTACATGAGGGTTCTCGAGGTCACTGATAACGAATATCATGGTATAATTTTAAAGTTCAAAAGGGCGGATCCAATATGGCCCACTATTTCATTAAATTTTTATCCAAATTTCATATAAATTGGTATATAATGGTTTTCGAGTGGATGTTAGGCATTTGTATAGGGTGAGCAAACCTCTATGTCTCGGCTCTATTATAAGAAAACGAAAAACGATAGAAAAAATCTGAAAAGAGGTTCTTAAATACGATTGAGTAAGGACCATTTTAAGCCAAATTTACATATTTTTCCATATTTGAAAACTGGAGTAATGACGTGATTGAATTCTGTTTTCCCAGAACCATACCTATATTTTTACATATATTTTTTTTTTAATTTTTTTTTGCTAATTTTTCTGAACAAATTTTGTGCAGAAAAAAATTTGCTATCTTTTCCCGTTAAAAAATTATAAGCAAATTTGTAAAAATAAATTAAAAACCTATTATCCCTAATTCCATTAGAAATACATTAGATCCTCTCAATTACCGTTATTCCCAACTAAAATAAAATTAAAGCGCATTTAACCACAGATTATCAATATACGTTAGTATATATAATCTTAAGTTTTCATTTGTAAAATTAGTTATCTTCTTAAGGTGCCGTACTCTCCGAGAGCTTAGGCAACCTCTCGCGCATATGTGGAACGCATCATTCACTAATATACGGGACCTAGCAGGTTCCGAACGGCACTAGTTTATTAAAATGAGAGGTTATTAAAATCTTCACGCACAACGAAAACGTCACCTTGTTATTAGTTTATGGGGAATCTCAAAAGATACCTAGAAGAGCAGTTCAGTTGTACGCCCAGAGATATCCCGAGCGTGTTATTCCAAGCTTAAAATATTTTCAAGATTGGAACGCAATTTACGTGCAAATAACGAGGCATTATCTTCTCGAAAGGGAAGGAAATTGTTAAAAGGGTCAATTCTGACAATACTGTTGCCACTCTTTTGTAGTATTTTGAAGACCATCCAAAGAACTCGATTCGGCAAGCTGAAGTTAAAATTCGGTACGAAACAAAGTACGAAAAAAAGTTCGGTACGAAACATTTTCAAAGAAAATGGTTTTCACGATTATAAACTTAACATCCTAGAACACTTGTCAGATCAACATCAACAACGAAGAATAAATTGTTTTACCCAAGTTAGTCACGGTTTGTTAGTAATGGTAGGCCCAATAAAAAAAATGATCATATTTCTATTGGAAATTGGTCTATTGAAAATCTGCATTTTGTTAATCTGAAAAGCAGGGACACTTCGGAATTAACGTTTGGTGTTGTATTATTAATAGGCATTTGATTGGTCTATATTTTTACGAAGGAGTTTTACATAGTGAGCGATATTTGCAATTTCTTCAAGAACAACTTCCTGTGCTTCTCGAAAATGTGCCATTACAGCTGCGAGCAAACATGTGTTTCCAGCATGACGGAGCTCCACCGCACAAAGCAAGAATTATCCAACAATATTTAAATGAAACATACAAAAAAAAATTGGATAGGTATAAATGGAACGATGCAGTGGGCGCCTAAATCACCGGACTTAACCCCACTAGACTTCTTCTTGTGGGGAACTTTGAAAAATAAAGTTTACAGAACACCATCTGTTAACTTGGAACATTTAAAAAAAAAATCATAAAAGCTTTCTATGAACTATGTAGAGAAATGTTTCGTAAGGCTTCAGTTAGAGAAGTAAGGCGGAGATTGGATAAGTGTTTAGAAGTAGGAGGTGGTCACATTGAAAATTTGTTGTAGTGATTGCCTACATAACTTTGTTTTTTCTGGTAATAGTAGTAACATATTATGTGTTTTGTAATGTTAAATTAATAAATAATACTAATTAATAATTTTTAATTATTAACAGATGCGACTTTGCCATTTGTTTCCAAAGGCTACTTGTTTAAATCGTGATGATTGCGACTTTGTGATATTACTTTTTACTTCTTTAATTACTTTATACTTTATAACAAATTTTCCTATATTTTTTTAACGGAAAAAGATAGCAAATTTTCCTCTTTGCAAAATTTGTTCAGAAAAATGAGCTTTTTTCAAATATGCAAAAATATAGGTATGGTTCTGGGAAAACAAAATTCGATGACGTCATTACTCCAGTTTCCAAATATGGAAAAATATGTAAATTTGGCTTAAAATGGTCCTTGCTCAATCCCATTTAAGAACTTCTTTTCAGTTTTTTTCTATCGTTTTCGTTTTCTTATAATAGAGCTGAGACATCGAGTTCTGCTCACCCTGTACTTTCGGATTTTTGGATTTTGAGAAGCTCTCTTAGCTTTTGTATTTTAAACTTTTGCACTTTTGGATTTTGGTCTTTTTGGATTTTGGACTTTTAGTATTTTGTGCTTTTATGTTTTGAATTTTGGTCTTTTGGATTTTACACTCTTACATTTTGAACTTTTGGGCTTTTGAAGTTTTGGCTTTTGTATTTTGGGTTTTTGAACTTTTGGGTTTTGAGCTTTTGGATTTTGAACTTTTGGATTTGGCTTTTTTCTATACGTCGTACCTTATGCAAGGGAGAGGACAGACACTATTATATTCCCATCTATTATATAATCGTTTACGATAATATTACCAAATGACATTAATTTAGCTAATAAGATATTTATAAACATAGATATTTATAAACATATTTATAAACATACAAAAAAAAATTGGATATGTATAAATGGACCGATGCAGTGGGCGCCTAAATCACCGGACTTAACCCCACTAGACTTCTTCTTGTGGGGAACTTTGAAAAATAAAGTTTACAGAACACCATCTGTTAACTTGGAACATTTAAAAGAAAAAATCATAAAAGCTTTCTATGAACTATCTAGAGAAATTTTGAATTGGTAAAACCATACAACATTATAGATAATCAGATAAACTTAATAAAGACGGAACAAAGCTTGAATATATAAATATATTCAACCTTTCCGAAACTCTATAATACTAATGAGTCTTTTTAGGACTACCAAAAGTGCCACGAAGGTTGAGTGCCACGAAGGTGGACTGAAAGCTATAGAATAACTGACAAATTTCATACGAGATTTGTTTTTGGTAGTCCTAAAAAGACTCATTAGTATTATAGAGTTCCGGAAAGGTTGAATATATTTATATATTCAAGCTTTGTTCCGTCTTTATTAAGTTTATCTGATTATCTATAATGTTGTATGGTTTTACCAATTCAAAATTTATCATTTATATCAATAACCTGCTAAGTTCATGTCTCTCTCACAAAATGTCAAAATTAAAAACATCTAACCCTAATCAACACATGGGATTTTAAGTGAGTGATTTACAAAATATTGTTCATGGAAGCAAAGCTGTGCTGATGAGAGATAAATCTCGAAACGCGTCCACAGATGGCTATCCACTCAAGGTATAGGAAAGACATGATCTTAAAAATCAATGTTATTTTTATGGTTTTTGTTGAGTGCCACGAAGGTGGACTGAAAGCTATAGAATAACTGACAAATTTCATACGAGATTTGTTTTTGGTAGTCCTAAAAAGACTCATTAGTATTATAGAGTTCCGGAAAGGTTGAATATATTTATATATTCAAGCTTTGTTCCGTCTTTATTAAGTTTATCTAGAGAAATGTTTCGTAAGGCTTCAGTTAGAGAAGTAAGGCGGAGATTGGATAAGTGTTTAGAGTAGGAGGTGGTCACATTGAAAATTTGTTGTAGTGATTGCCTACATAACTTTGTTTTTTCTGGTAATAGTAGTAACATATTATGTGTTTTGTAATGTTAGGTTAGGTTTATATTACTTTATACTTTATAACAAATTTTCCTATATTTTTTTAACGGAAAAAGATAACAAATTTTCCTCTGCAAAATTTGTTCAGGAAAATGAGCTTTTTTCAAATATGCAAAAATATAGGTATGGTTCTGGGAAAACAAAATTCGATGACGTCATTACTCCAGTTTCCAAATATGGAAAAATATGTAAATTTGGTCAATCCCTTGCTCATGGTCCTTGCTCAATCCCATTTAAGAACCTCTTTTCAGTTTTTTTCTATCGTTTTCGTTTTCTTATAATAGAGCTGAGACATCGAGTTCTGCTCACCCTGTACTTTCGGATTTTTGGATTTTGATCTTTTATATTTTAAACTTTTGCACTTTTGGATTTTGGCCTTTTTGGATTTTGGACTTTTAGTATTTTGTGCTTTTATGTTTTGAATTTTGGTCTTTTGGATTTTACACTCTTACATTTTGAACTTTTGGATTTTGGGCTTTTGAAGTTTTGGCTTTTGTATTTTGGGTTTTGAGCTTTTGGATTTTGAACTTTTGGATTTAGCTTTTTTCTATACGTCGTACCTTATGCAAGGGAGAGGACAGACACTATTATATTCCCATCTATTATATAATCGTTTACGATAATATTACCAAATGACATTAATTTAGCTAATAAGATATTTTTTAATGATTATAGATTCTGAGGCGATGCGAAGATCGCCTGGTCACCTAGTAATATAATAAATTACTAAATTTTTGAAGAAGAAGATTTTCATAAAATATTCTTCTAAGTTATAAGGTTCTTTATCTACAAGCATAGTTCGTATTTCTTTCTGGTCTTATTTATGTTTATTTTTAGGTTACTTTTTATGTTACTACGTGGTAATACATACTTACACTGAATTGAAAAATTCACTGTTTTTTTTTAACACGTTGACTGCAAACTAATTGATAACTCGTAGTTTGCTTTTTTGTCAAGGACGCCAACTACGAATTATCTCGTGGTTTGCTCACTTGCCAGTTGTGCAACTACGTTGATATTCGTAGTATATAAGTGTAAATATGAATAAATTCCAACAGAAAATGAATTGGGAAATAGAGAAAATATAATCGTTCAGTTTATTCAAAATTATTCCAACAAATTAATATTTTTATTGTTTGTGGTAATTTTTAAAACAATCTTGAACGCAAAGCCTGGCTTCTCTTCACAGATTGGGCAAAAATAACGCGTTTCTCTGCGTTTCTTTGCTTTTGTACAAATCTGACGCGGCTTTGTAGGATGTTGTTTTTTTTTCGGTAGGAGGAATCATCATCATCATCAATCAGCCATTTGTGTTGCCTACACTGCTGGATATAGGCCTCCCTTAGATTTCTCCATTTCTCCCTATCTTGTGCCTCCCGCATCCAGTTTCCAGTGATGCGCTTAATATCGTCGGACCATCGTGTCGGGGGACGTCCTCTGCTTCGGAATGCAAGTTGTGTGGGACGCCATTCGAGTATCAGTTTCATCCACATATCATCCGCTATCCTGGCAACGTGGCAGGCCCAGTTCCATTTCCGTATTTTAATCCTTTCCACTGCATCTGTGACGCCTTTTCTTTGTCGTATTGTTAGCTTTGGTACTTTATCTCGTAGTCATATTCCTAACATCGACCTCTCCATAGCTCTTTGGCAGACTTGTATTTTTCTGATTGACTTTCGTGTTAATGTCAGCGTTTCTGCCCCATACATCATTCGGAACACCATTTGATTCACATAGTTCATACAGTTTGATACCGTATTTGTGTTTTTTATTTTGTACGTACTGGCAAAAATGCAATCTTCCATGCCACAACATCATTGATTCGTCGATACAAATATTTTTATGTGGCACATATTTTTTTTGGTTTATAATATTATTGAAATGATTTACTATATGTCACCTTGTATAATCTGTCGGAAGATGGTATTGAGTTATCAATTAATTTTGTAAGTGAAAATCTCGCTGTATTAATTGCAATCCATTTCGACTCATACGTGATCGCCAATACTTTACATTATACAGTTTGTTTGTACTCCAGCAGTGTTCTATTGAAGAAAAGAACAAGGACCCATTTGAAGTAAAAGTCTTAATAAATTTATAAAAAAAAATATAAAAACTTTCATTTCTGCAACGCTGACATCTTTCCATCCTTTCCAGAGGATATCACCTCTTAGATTTGTTTATTTCTTTTTGTTTTGCAATTTCTTGCACAGCATATAAATTCGTTTGTTCAACGAGTAATGAAAGAAATTCTTCCGAAAAAAAATAAGTCGACCAGCATTTGCACTGTAAGATTTGTCGTATCCAATTTCAAGCCAATATTCTCTTGAAAAATAAATAGTTCAGGAATTTGTTGATTTTCTGTTCACAAATTATCGTTTATATTTGATGTGGTTGCTTGAGAAAAATATTGGTTTTCTTCGGGTTCGACAATAGTACCATCGTCAGGTTCGGAGACGATTTCATCATCACTGTCCTCAGACTTTGACCCCTCAGATGGTACATAATCGCTACTGTCGTTATAGTCCTCATCAAAAATCTCTTCAAATTCTGAATCACTTAGATAAGCATAGTACTCAAGTTGTTTTTCAGTCAGAGGCATTTACCCATCCCTATTGGGGTATTTATAATTTAATTATAAAAATGGTTATAAAATAACACACTCAAGAAAGACGTAAATGCGCTCGACTCTATATCTATTTTATTACTAACGAATATTTACAACCTCAGCTGTAGCGAGCGACAGGTCAGAACAGAACTTGCATGTGCACGAATTATCTCGTAGTTGGCTTCCGTGAAGAGCTTTTTGTTACATACACCAACTACGAGATAATTCGCAAGTTCTTTTTATTCAAAAAACCACATCCTAAATTATTTTGGTGATTATTATGTACTATAAATAGAGTTTTTATTAACATAATATGATTAAATTAAGTTGCCTGTTTAGACCGGAATCCTGAAAAGTTACGTGGAAACTTGCAAGATTCAAAAGTTACGAAAATATTAAGTCGATTTGCTTGTTAAAGAGATTAACGGACGGGTTACGGCTCTGTTTGAAAATTTCTGTGACTCCAATGACTCCAGAAGATTAAGTTTAGCGTTTGTTGCAATTGTGCAAGATTTTGAGATTGTCTATTTCCGGGAATTTATGATTACATTCGAAACAATGGTTTGAAAAAGAACTAATGTCTCTTTAAGACGAAAATCTCGCGCTTTTCGTTCTGAAAACCTAATTGAAAAACCTATCCTAGGTACACGCTATTGCATTCAGGACAATGAATTTCATATATAGCGGATTTTTTTATCGATTTTCGATGATTTTTTTAATCGATTTGGTCGATCGGGGTCGATTTTGTCTTTAGGATTAAACAATATGTGTAAACAATATGTGTAAACAATATGTGTACACAATATGTGTAAACAATATACTGTGTGTTTCTCGAGCGGTTTCGCGGTTATGACGGTTATCGCTCGCGGGAAAAAAACGTAGTGCGGCCACCGTCTAAGGTTTAAAAAGTTTATTTTGTTGTTGTTTTCTTCCTCGATGGTGAATTTAATTTTGGGATGAACGTTGTTTATTAGATTTCGAAATTAGTCTAATTGACGTGCTGTACCACTGAAACACATCATCATCTATCGCCTACATATCTGTCATCATCATCATCATCATCATTCAACCCATCTGAGTCCACTGCTGGACATAGATCTCCCTTTCGTTCTTCCACTTCCTTCTGTCCTGTGCCAAGTTGATCCAATTTTCGACTACGCGTCTAATATCGTCAGACCATTTTGTAGGAGGTCTGCCTTTGCTTCTTTTGGACTCTCAGGGTCTCCATGTCAATCTTTTCTTTATCCACATGTCATCAGTGGTTCTTGCGAGATGCCCTGCCCAGTTCCATTTTAAGTTGGTTATGCGTTCTTTTATGTCTGTAACTCCTGCTGTTTGTCTTAACCATTCATTTGTCTTCCTGTCCCTTCTTGCTACTCCTTCCATCGATCGTTCCATTGCCCTTTGGGCAATACGTAGTTTATTCACTGTCTTCTTGGTTAACGTTAAAGTTTCGACTGCATAGGTTATAACAGGCAACACGCATTGCATTGATCGTATTAAAGATATCAAATCAAAATAGACTTTTCGTATTAAAGATATCAATTATTGACCTCCTAGTATGTGTCTTAATTTTCCAAAGGCCGCCCATCCAAAGCCTTGTACTAATTCTTAGACTTCTGGTAATTTCTGATTATCTCTGCCAATTTTGATTGTATGTCCAAGGTATTTGTATGCGCCAACTTTTTCAATTGTTGCATTGTCGATTAATATTGTCCCTCCTAAGACGAGGTCCTTCATAATTTTTGGTTTTTGACATATTCATTTTTAGCCCTACTTCTTCTGAGGCATGTTTGAGTTGTTTTAGCATTTCTTTGGCATCTTTGAGGTTATCAGTAACGATCACAATATCATCTGCGATTCATAGATGATAGAGCCTTTCTTCTTGGATATTTATGCCCTTGTCGTCCCAATTGAGTTCTTTCATAATTTTCATAAGGATGGTCTTGTGTTCATTGTTGTGGTAATGTCTTCGTAGAGGTCTTCAACTTCATTGTCGTCTTTGTCGGATGTGGGCGCGTAGACTTGAATCACCTTCATGTTATACCGTGCATTTAGTTGTAAGATGACATAGACTACCCTCGATGATATGCTTTTGATCTCTATCACTTTGCTTGCGTGCTTTTTATGAATAAATAGTCCAACTCCTCCTATAGTCGTTTCCTCTTCCCCTTTATAGTAGAATGTATTTCCTGTTTTTCGAGTTATCCAGCTTCCTCCTTTTCTCCTTGACCTAGTGTTTCCTGACATAGTTCTTCTTCCGTTTCTAAAAGTTTTTGCTCCGACGACATAGATCTTGCATTACATGTAGCGATTTTGAATTGTCTATTTTGGTAGCCTACCTTAACCCGGTTATTCTTTTCACCCTCTGTACTTCTCCCATGTTTCCGACCGCTACCGTGGTCGGGGTCTGAAGTTCCGCCGGTTTCATTTTTTGACACTTCATCCTATTTGGGGGGGGGGGGGGGGGTTGTTCAGCCTTTAAACCACGCTGGCCGGTGCGGGTTGGTGATGAAGTAGTCCTGCTTCCGAGGATTTTATACGCGGCCGTTGTACTGTTACCTGTGTGTACTGTTTGGTAGAATCTTCCGCCGCCTAGGACCTTCTGCCCATAGGATCTGATTCTCTCCTTGATCAGGTCCGGTTGAAGGAGCTAGAGTCTGGAGTCAGATTGCCTCCTCCAACCCCCTCACTTAGTTCGGTCTGCAGGACGATGCAGTTTACCGGGGTGTGGCCGCTGTCCTCTTGTTGGACAGCTTCTAGGATCCATAAGTGAGAGTTGCATATCTGTTGGTAACCAAAGTCCCACATCATCCTCGAGAGGATCGTCCGATAAGGGTACTGAGGTACTATCCCTAACAGATACACTACACCCCACACATATCTAGCCATGGGGGAAATTTCCCCTAAAATAGTGGTTCGCCACGCACGTTAAGAACTGTAACGCCTCCCTCCACTTGTGTCTAAAGGGCCCCATACACTAACAACCTAGTCACCAACCTTGTCGTCAACTTGCTATGTTGACGACAAGGTTTAGTAGTGTATGGGCTGGTTGAAGACAACATTTCAGGTTGAGTACAAAGTTGAATAAAATCAAAGTGACTTGGATTTTTGGTGGGCGAGGTCTGATGTTGGCAACCATGTTGAGGAGTGTGTGGGGAGGTTGAAGACATCGTTATAAACATCAGTTGTGAACTTGTGAAGGTTTTGGAATTCTTGTTTGTGCAGATCACTTGTGTTTGCGATTTTTATTTTTTCAGTTTTTTGTTATTGTTAATTGTCCGTCTTAATAGTTATGGTTAAAATCATACCAAATATACCAATTATTCCTGTATGGGTGGAATTTTTGAAACGTTCCGAGAGCTGCCTGAGTTGTGAAAAGTAAAGTCTGAAGTTTATAAAGATCGTAACAAGAAAAAGATTGCCATGAAAAAATTGTTACATGTTTATAAAGATATAGACTCAGACGCCAATTATGATAGTTTAAAGAAAAGTATCTGATAATTATGATAAATCTTCCACGACTTTTTGGCGATATAGCTGTAAGAAATTTTAGGTCCTCAAGCTCTGTCCACTCGCCAAAAACCGCAGTTTTACAGATAGCCGTTCATTTACGGTATTACGTACATTTACGTTCATTTATAGCTTTTTTCAATGAATGGTCGCACTTTATCCACCAATTGATCATAGGTTTTAGTGTCCATTCTTAAAAAAAAAATGAAGTCCTCAGGTGCACTGTTGCGTAGCTCCTTCATTAAACTGGAATGCAAATTCAAACCACCACGATTTTCAAACCACTCTTTCGCCCACACTTTTTTCTTTAAATTGTGTCAACTTGGTTGTCTAGTGTGTGGGCAACAACCTCAATCTGGATGACGACAAGGTTGATGACTACGTTGCTAGTGTATGGGGCCCTTAAGATCTAGATACCAAGCATATGTGTAGGCGGGCGAGGAGGTCAAATCCACTAGGACTCTAGCACCACAGGAAAAAACATATCTGTACAAATCATCAATTTGTAAACCACTTGTGTTAAATGTTTAAGTTTATATAATTGTAAATAATAAATAACAAATTATGTAAAAAAATATTTATTATTATATTTTTATAATAAAAGAAAAATTTCATATTTTAGCTTAAATTAAAGCTCAGCTTATTTGTCACTCAGGCACCAGAAACAAAGCACAACGAGTGTTAATTGTTGTAAATAATGCAAAACAACAAATATCCATTATCGGAACGAGAGGACGGGAGTAGTGTTTGGGAATATCCGGTCTTTTTAGACTCAGTGAGTAGAGCCGACGATTACTTTTTGGGTTCGAGTCTGGGTCTAAACCTCTTTCTTTCTTTCTCGCAATTTTAACAATAACACGATTTACCAATTCGCTCATGTTGTAAAGCAAGCGATACTGTACGAACTTGCTAATTAAGTTAAATGAGATATACAAGGGATTTAGTGAATGTTATGATAAATAGGGAAATAAAACAATTTTTAGGCGGCTTCAGAGCCTAATGTAAATAGATTCTTCTATACTTTTTACTGTTTCTATGATGTTAAACTACCAAAGAAACTTACAATTTACAACATGACATTACATTTTAAAAATATTGCGTTAGTATTTACAAACATAACTTAGGGAAAATATCCGGTACCCAATACCCGATCTAAGACTCGACAAGTCTCGGGTTTTGAATGTTCGGCCTTGCCTGAATGTTTTCAAACATCATCATCCTCCTCCTGAAGTCATTTCCCCATTTACTTTCTCCTATCTCCCAAATACACCCCATTACCTTGTTTGCTTTCTTGGCTGTCCCTCACATATGCGCTTTATCCGAGGCGATCTCGTTCAATGTGTAGCTTAGATACTTAAACTCTTTTACTCGCTCTATTGTTCCCCCTTTCCACTTATACCTGTTCCTCGTTCTTCCTCTTTCTCTTACTAAACACCATCGTTTTCATATTCGTTTTCTCCACATTCACTTCTATGTTTTGTTTCCTCACATACCTCTCTTGGCTTTTCATCATTTCTTTACCTCCCCTTCGCTCTTTGCCACCACTACCACATCATACGTTCGTCAGACTCCATACTTTCTCTCTACGTATAAGACACCCTCCCGCTAGTGCCTTCTTAAATATCTTTATTCTCCTTATCTGCCACATATATTGTAAATAACAATGGGCTAAGGGGACAACTTACTCCTTTTGTCGTCTCGAACCAGTTCTCCCTAGGGAGAGGACTCCTACTTTGCTTATTGTTCTTCCATATATCTCTTCCATCCTCCCTACCAACCTCCCGTCTACTCCGCATTCTCCCATACATTCGAACATTTTCTCTCTATCCACTCTGTCAAACGCCGCCTTTAGAGCTATGAATAATGCACAGACCACTGCTCTGGTATGTATTAAATACTTATATTTTTTTGAGTTTAGCTTAGTTTATTTCTGCTAGTACATTTACATGCATCTTATTATACATATAAGTTATGTTTGTAAATACTAACGCAATATTTTTAAAATGTAATGTCATGTTGTAAATTGTAAGTTTCTTTGGTAGTTTAACATCATATATATATATATATATATATATATATATATATATATATATGTGTGTGTTGTATTGTTTTCTCGGGGATTCCGCGTTGATGCTGAGGGTTGGCTCTGAAAAGAACCGGATTCTCGACGTTACGGCGAACTAACTTTCGCCATTCTCAAGAGATATATGCGTCCGTGCGGGTCAACCGTTAGACGCATACAGTATGCGTCTCACGGTTGACCCGCACGGACGCATATATCTCTTGAGAATGGCGAAAGTTAGTTCGCCGTAACGTCGAGAATCCGGTTCTTTTCAGAGCCAACCCTCAGCATCAACGCGGAATCCCCGAGAAAACAATACAACACAGGTATCTATCCGCGAAAACCTCAAATACAACATATATATATATATATATATATATATATATATATATATATATATATATATATATATATATATATATATATATATATATATATATATATATATATATATATATATATATATATATGGGTTCTGGACTCCTAGGTGGAACATAGAGCCTCCATAAGCACCCTCCAGCGGACCCTATTCTGGGCCATTGCTTTGGCTTCACTCCAAGTTTGAGCCGGTCTTCCTCGTCGTCTCGTTCCTTGGGGATTCCAGTCTAGTGCTGCCCTTGCAATGTCGTCTGGTTTTCTTCTTAGAATGTGGCCGATCCATCCCCATTTTCTTTTCTTAATGTCGTGCTCTATTGTTTCTTCTCCGCATCGTTTAAGAAGTTGCTCATTAGTAATTTTCTGTGGCCAGAAGATTCTGAGGATGATTCGTAGACATTTGTTGGCGAAAACCTGAAGTTTATGTTTTGTGGCATTAGTGTTTTTCCAGGTCTCACATCCATATAAGGGGATTGCTTTGACGTTTGTTCTATATAAACGCAGCTTGCTCTTTGTTTTTATGATGTTGGACCTCCATATTGTGTTTAGTTGCCTGAATGCCATCTGTGCTTTTTGAATTCTGTTTAGAATGTCTAGGTCTGTTCCGCCCGTCTCGTTGAGAATGCTTCCTAGATACTGAAACTTTTCTACATTCTCAATTGGTTGGTCGTTTATTTGAAACGGTGCGTCGTTATTTGTGTGCATTCGCATCGCTTTTGTTTTTGAGACATTTATTTTCAACCCTATCTTCTGTGCCATGTCTGATAGTAGGGTGAGTTGCCTTTGCATACTTTCATTGGTATGCGAAAAAAGGCAAATGTCATCTGCGTATTCGAGATCTTTGAGATTAGAGTAAAGAGACCATCGAATACCATCGTTTGGTCTGCAAGACTTTTCCAGGATATAGTCAAGAGCAATGTTAAAAAGCAAGGGAGAGTGCACACATCCTTGCTTTACTCCTGATCTCACCGGAAAAAGGTTGCTATGTGCTCCGCTATGCAGGATACTACATGATACGTCATGGTACAGTTCTCTAATCGTGTCGATGATTTTTGTTGGCACGCCTCTTGTCCGTAGTATCTTCCATATAGCAGAGTGGGATAGGCTGTCAAAAGCACGTTCAAAGTCGATGAAAACAAGATATAGTGGCGATCGCCATTCAACGGATTGTTCTATAATTATTCTTGTTGAATTTATGTGGTCTATGCATGAGCGGTTTGGGCGGAAGCCTGCTTGGTTTGGACGCAGTATGGGTTCGAATGCTTCTGCCAGCCTATGTTGGATTACACTTGCAATAATTTTGTTTATGGTGTTTAACAGCGTTATTCCTCTCCAATTTTTGCATTGCGTTAGGTCTCCTTTCTTTGGCAGTTTGATAATGAGACCATGTTTCATTTCTGCTGAAATTTCTTGGTTTGTCCACATCCCTTTTATTATTTTTGCAAGTAGAGGTGCAATCCATTTAGGGTCTACCTTGATTAGTTCGGCAGGTATGTTGTCTACCCCTGCCGCTTTGTTGTTTTTCAGCTGCTTGATGGTATTTAGTATTTCTGTTTTTGAAGGCGCGTCTATTTTTATATTCAGCTGTTCATTTGCATTGTCTTCTGGAGCTATCTCAAGTTCGTCTTCCGTGGGTGAGCTGAGCATATCAGCAAAGTATTCCTTCCACCTATCGAGTTGAGTTTCTGGGGTGGTCAGTGGGCTGTTGTCTTTGCTTCTAACTATATTTGTGGTCTTTGTGTGCTTTTTGGAGAGCTTGTTTGTCAGTGTGTAAAGAGTCCTCGAGTTGTTATTTTTGGCTGCTTCTTCTGCTTGCTCACATATCAGGTCAATCCATATTCGCTTGTCTTTTTTGGCAGATGCTTTAATTTGTTTGCATAGTTGTGTATATCTCCAGTTTGCATCATTTTTTGTCATCGAAGTTTTGCACTGGAGTACCAGTTTCTTCGCATCCTTTCTGTCTTGTATAAGTTGCCATGTTTGGTCTGAGATCCAGTCTTTTCGATTTCTTTCCTTTGTGCCAAGGGTTGTTTTGGCCGATTCGAGTAGTGTCTTGGCTAAGCCATCCCAAGATGTTATGGGATTTTGTTCTGCATTTTCATGCAGGTTTGTTAGGAAAACTTTTTTGCAGTTTGGTTGGCGCAGTTTGTGTAGGTTGAACTTTACTCTCTTTGAATATTCAGGTTTCTTTGGTACGGCCAGTTTGATTCTGAACGTGCCGAGCAGAAGGTGGTGGTCGCTGGCAATGTCTGCACCCCTTTTGTTTCTGACATCAAGTAGGGATCTCCGCCATGTTTTCGATATGGCAATATGGTCAATTTGGTTTTGGGTTTTCTTGTCGGGGGATATCCATGTGACTTTGTGGATTTGCTTGTGTGGGAACACTGTTCCACCTATAACTAGGTCTGATGTTGAACAGAGTTTCGTGAATAGTTCACCGTTTTCGTTTCTTTCCCCACATCCTTCTTTACCCATGATGTCTTCTAGGTTACTGTTATTTGTCCCGACCTTAGCGTTGAGATCACCCATGAGTATGGTGATATCACCTCTGTTTATCTTCCTTAACGTACTTTCAAGGATATCGTAGAAATTTTCTTTTTCCTCAGCACTCGCACTGTTTGTGGGTGCATAGCATTGTACAAAGGTGATATTTCTGTATTTAGTGTGGAACCTTGCTGTAATTATTCTGTCATCAATGGGGTTCCATGAAATTAGGCTCTTTCTGGTTTTTTTAGTAATTATGAAACCAACGCCTCTTTCATGAGACCCAGTTTCTTTGCCACTGTACAGGAAAAGCTCCCCAGATTGTAAGTTGAGCTCCCCCTTGCCAAGCCAGCGAACTTCTGATAAGCCTAAAATTGAAATGTTGTAGTTATTTAATTCTCTCACCGCTTGATGCAGTTTTGTTTAACATCATAGAAACAGTAAAAAGTATAGAAGAATCTATTTACATTAGGCTTTGAAGCCGCCTAAAAATTGTTTTATTTCCCTATTTATCATAACATTCATTAAATCCCTTGTATATCTCATTTAACTTAATTAGCAAGTTCGTACAGTATCGCTTGCTTTACAACATGAGCGAATAGGTAAATCGTGTTATTGTTAAAATTGCGAGAAAGTAAGAAAGAGGTTTAGACCCGGACTCGAACCCAAAAAGTAATCGTCGGCTCTACTCACTGAGTCTAAAAAGACCGGATATTCCCAAACACTACTCCCGTGCTCTCGTTCCGATAATGGATATTTGTTGTTTTGCATTATTTACAAGCAATTAACACACGTTGTGCTTTGTTTCTGGTGCCTGAGTGACAAATAAGCTGAGCTTTAATTTAAGCTAAAATAAGAAATTTTTCTTTTATTATAAAAATATAATAATAAATATTTTTTTACATAATTTGTTATTTATTATTTACAATTATATAAACTTAAACATTTAACACAAGTGGTTTACAAATTGATGATTTGTACAGATATGTTTTTTCCTGTGGTGCTAGCGTCCTAGTGGACTTGACCTCCCCTGCCTACACTTATGCTTGGTAGCTAGATCTTAAGGGCCCCATACACTAGCAACGTAGTCATCAACCTTGTCGTCATCCAGATTGAGGTTGTTGCCCACACACTAGACAACCAAGTTGACACAATTTAAAGAAAAAAGTGTGGGCGAAAGAGTGGTTTGAAAATCGTGGTGGTTTGAATTTGCATTCCAGTTTAGGATGGATGTTAGGATTCCAGTTGAGGATGATGATGTTGGAAAACATTCAGGCAAGGCCGAACATTCAAAACCCGAGACTTGTTGAGTCTTAGATCGGGTATTGGGTACCGGATATGTTCCCTATATATATATATATATATATATATATATATATATATATATATATATATATATATATATATGTATACATATATATATATATACATATATATATATATATATATATATATATATATATATATATATACACAGATATATACAGATATTCATCATCGGAACGAGAGCACGGGAGGCAATTCACTCCCTCATCGTTACTAGCCCAAATGGTATTTACTTGGAAAATGGAAATTTAATGTATAGCAACAAAATATTCTAGTCGTCGGTCGAGCTTTCAAAGAACTCGCTACCGGTGGTGCTGAGGTTGGCGATGCACAATAGATGTGACAACATTTTATGAAATGATAATTAATTATTTGAAATTATATATTTTTTTATTTAAATTATTGAAATCAAATATGTTCTTCCAACTAATAAGAACTGAAATGACTACAAAAAACAAAATGGAAAACAATGAGAAGGAAAGAACGGAGCTCGAATTGACAAACTTATTCCAGCTGATCAATTTTAATTAACGAAGCAATAACGCGGCACGTGAGGGCTTCAGTAAACAAAACCTCGACCGGCCGCTCACACGTGTTCGAATCAAAATCCGCAAATTGACAAAGTTATTCCAGCCGACAAATGTGAAATAACGAAGCAATAACGCGCCAAAAAAAACCGGATATGAGGTCGAAAATCTAACCTCGACCGGCCGCTCACACGTGTTTAAATCAAAAATCCGGTTCGATTGGACCAATGAATGGACTGTATTTAGCAATGAGAAATTACAATATGCTACAACAAATCGGGGTGGTTTTGCCACTTACCTTGTAGCTACAATGTCTTTCTTGCCTGCTTCGTTGAAACGATCCTCCTGTCGCCAACTAATTTAAGGGAAGAAACGGGAAGGAATAAAGACAAGAAGGATATTCGGCGGAGAACCCTTGGAATGCAGATCTTCTAGAATGGGCAGAATCCCCGCAAAGTTCCCCTCAACAAAATGAACGTGGTCGCATGCCGGCCGAGATGATTAATCTCTAATCACACTGATTAATTTACTGATTTTTTACACTAATTCTTTGCGCGCGATCCACACCTGTCGGAATTAAAAAGAGGTAGCCGAGTCGTCGAATATAAAAGAGCCCGAGCTATTATCCATCTATCTCCCTCCTCAGCCTTCGTTCCATGATTGAGATGTTTATCAAAGTGATGCCTCTGTAATTTTCTATTCCCTTATCTCCATTCTTGTATATAGGCTATATTACTTCCTCGTGCCAACTAATTGGAGTTTTGCTAGCGATATCTCATTCAACTCATTGGTCACTTTTACTATACTCTTCTCTGATGCTACTTTTCAGATTTTTTTTATTTTAACGGTGTGTTTACCGCAGGCAACTTCATCAACTGATATATCCTTTTCTTCTACTTCTTCAATGATATGCAACTCTCTTACACTTTCCCTTCTAATTCCAGCCTGTTTCTCCACTCGAACGAAGAATATTTCTGTCGAGAACCCAATAATATCGCTAGTTTGATTTAGAAACTAGAAAGTAATTTTATCACTGTTATGTAGAAAATATAAGAAAAATTCTTAATTCCTCTCACTTTTATGCTATTAAATATGTTCTATGCATTATATAAACCTATAAATTTACTTTGATAAAGGATTGTGTCTGCTGGTTTAGAGGCAGGAAAAGATTGGGAACAAATATACTGACAAGGGGAACTTCAGACGTCTGGATCACGGATTTTCTTCAAACTTTGTACAGTTTTAGTAGCCCATTAGGACAACATAATATGTAAGTAGTAGGGCGTATTATTTCGGCATTTCCGAGAAAATTGCAATTTTCTCTCATCGAAATTTTCCACATCGAATATATATATATATATATATATATATATATATATATATATATATATATATATATATATATATATATATATATATATATTTTCCAGAATATATATATATATATATATATATATATATATATATATATGTGTTGTTTGTTTTCTCTGGGATTCCGCGTTGATGCTGAGGGTTGGCTCTGAAAAGAACCGGATTCTCGACGTTTCGGCGAACTAACATTCGCCATTCTCAAGAGATATATGCGTCCGTGCGGGTCAACCGTTAGACGCATACTGTCTCATACCAGTATGCGTCTAACGGTTGACCCGCACGGACGCATATATCTCTTGAGAATGGCGAATGTTAGTTCGCCGAAACGTCGAGAATCCGGTTCTTTTCAGAGCCAACCCTCAGCATCAACGCGGAATCCCCGAGAAAACAATACAACACAGGTATCTATCCGCGAAAACCTCAAATACAACATATATATATATATATATATATATATATATATATATATATATATATATAATTGGTGATGTACTATTGAATTTATTTTTATAGCATCTTTACGAGAAGCAATTTCTCCCTCGTTTTTAATTAAATGAGAACAATTTTGAAGACACGGTTCCAGGTACGAGGCGGTTCAGGGTACCTTTCCGCGACTTCAGGGATGGGGGATTTCTCAAATCACTAGAAGCATACATTTTCATGAAAACTTTATCCGTTTGGTCGATTACTCGTCGATAATTTTAAAAGATATTTTTTGTAATGCTAAAATTCAGTAAACAGACAAATAACATAGGAAATTCAATCATATTTCATGCAAATACAAGTATTTATTCATTATATTACCTTTGAATTGTTATTTATAAAAAAAATATGACCAGCGTTGAAAAAAAACAATGTATGGGACTCGATCCAGCAATTACGAAGCTTGAACGTTACCACTCGGCTACCGTTATCTTATACAAGTTGACGCAACGCAAATGTATATATTCGATGTCGAAAATTTCGAAGAGAGAAAATTGCAATTTTCTCGGAAATGCCAAAACAGTACGCCTTACTACTTGCACATTATGTTGTCCTAATGGACTACTAAAAGTGTACAAAGTTTGAAGAAAATCCGTGATCCAGACGTCTAAAGTTTCCCTTGTGAGTGAAAATACTGAGCGATATACGAAATTCCTTTTTACTCAACCTAATAGTAAATCAAATAAATATTGTTTAAATTTTTAAGTTCATATTACCTTCCAATCGACTATTTTCTAAATTATGCATCCTTTTAGAAATAAATGATGACCTAGAAATGACTAGCTCGAGCCAACAAATAGAATCTTTGGTGAAATTTAAACCAGGATACTTCAGTTGTCCTGTGGTTTGGGAAATTCATTTCATTTTACACCAACGCCTAAAAACTGGGCCCGGAAAATCAGGCTTATCTATTGGAATATCAGCTTTGAAAACAATCCTTGATAAGTTTTCAGTTACAAATAGGAATAACATGTTTGTTTACAAGGACAACAATTCAAATGTTTTTTATTTACGGTATGTAACGATTTTTTTTCCTCATTTTAAAAATAATAGATGAAACTTTAGTTTACACGAGAATGTGCAAAATTGTATAAGTAAAGGAATTAATTATAAATCTATCGATTATGAACAACCTGTTTCAAGAAGTCCTTCCATTACTTCTTTACCTATTGGTGGTCCACATAAAAGTAACTTCACAAGGTCTGATTTCAGCATTTCTTCAACAGCTAGTGTAATTAATACATGTAAATTGTAATTATATGATGTATTTATTATCTTCTTTTCTTTAAGTCTGACGCAAGGCCAAGAGTTCGGTCTTTTGGAGAAAAAGATACAAAAGATAGTAGTATAACCGATGACACTGTTACTTTAAAAGTTTATGGAATTACAAATGCTAAAGACGATATTCGAAGTGAATTAATGCATGTTCTACAAAACAGATTGGATGATGCAGTTTTAGAATTAATTTCGGTTATGTTGTCTAGAAATGCCATGTGTCCTTTAACTCCAGAAGATGTTCATTTTCTACAAAAACCATTTAAACTACCAGAACATATAATTAAGGTTTTGTCTATAATAATTTTATTTCAAATTTTAATGTTGTTTTATGTAATTTGCTTACAGCTGTCCATTCAAAAATGTTCTTTAAACTTGCTCGACTCTTTCATACATTATCTTAGGCAAAATTTGTTACAATTCTTAAATGTTCCAAAATATACAGATGCCAGGTCAGAATCCCATTTTAAGGTTTGTAGTTATTTGGATTTTGTAATAATAATTTTAAATATTTTATCAAAAGAAAAACTTTGCAATAATAAATTATAGGATTTCGTGACTTCAGAAAATCACAAGAACATAATCACTGAAGATAACATATTCATCTATAACCAAAGTCAAAACCCTTCATCTGGAAGTAGAGGTATAGCTTGTATAGCCTTAGCTATAATAGCAAACCATTCTGTATCTCCGGAAAGTGAATCCATCCAGACGAATTTTTCCAAGTTATTCATTGAAGATCATTTATATGAAGATATTGTTGCTTCTAAAGATTTGGGACCAAATGGTAATATTTTTAACATTCATTTTAAAATCATATCATATTATCTCTTTTTTAATAGATATAATTCCGGCTGTATATTTGGAGTTTAGAATTTGGAAACAAGGACGTGTAAATTACGAAATATTATATGATAAATTATGTGCCGCTACTAGTCATTCTACATGGGATATAGTTATGGAATATCACTTTTTAAAATATGGTTTATGTACAGAATTAGAACCCATGGAAAACGAAAGGAATAAAATATTAAATAGAACACATAAAAAGTATGATCGGAATGGAGAATTTTTTCAAAATATAATTTTAGATAAAAGTTTAAAATACAAACATTTAAACAATGATACAAATCATAATGTTGATAGCAAATACGAACAGTTTATAAATCGTCGCAAAATCTGCAAAAACATTTCACAATACACTCAACTGAAGTCACTGTTGAGCGTTGATGACGATACCAAGCAAATAAAAACCAATGGGATTGGTTTGAAGTTATTGGAAGTTGGCGATGAAGGGCAACTAGAAACCATTTTTCACAGTAAGATGCAAAGTTGGTTAGAATTTGCCATCAGCCTAAATGTGCCATCGGTGAAAAAGATTTCCGTCAATTTAACTTTACCAAACCCTTTATATAGTACAGTTAAAGAAATAAATTCTATAATATCTTCATTTCCTCAAGAATCAGTGAAGTGCTTCAGTGAAACTTTAGCTGAAAATATTTATGTGCCTTATATACCTTCTCAGACTAGTGATATAGTGATTATTATTTCGAGAAATTTTGATCAGTGGAAGATTTCTACAACGAAGGAATCTCTGAATATTGCCGAACTTATAAGTCCTCACGCATCAAAGCATGTTTTCAAATTTTTGTATGCCATTGTGGGCAATACATTAATTCCTAGGCAGAAGTTTTTATGGGGTTTAATCAAGTCAAATTCTGTAAGTAATTTTTTTTTATATTATTTTAATTTTATTTAACATTTAACTTTCAAAACATCTTCGTAATTGCAAATTTTATATTTGTCTATTTGGACCTGTCCAGTTTTACCTGCTTATCTAGGCCGCGCACAGTGGGATAAAATCCCAAAAAACTGGCCAAAAACCCGAAAAATAATAATTTTGTAATCCGATTTCAAGAATGCATCTCATTTGAGAACCCTTAGGACCATCGGATTCCGGGAACTAAAAAAAAACAGGTACTGAAAACCAACCCAAACTTTCATACCAAACGAAGCAGTTGAGTGTGTAGAATCGTGCGCGCAACAGTTAGTGAAAATACGTGAAACTTTGATTGAAAAAATTTTCGAATTTAATTTTGCAAAATGGCTAAGGCACAGAAAGGTATGTAGAATTTAAATACATCATTGGCTGTAAATAGATTGTTGTTGTGTAGCAAGTATTTATGAATAATTCATAGCAAAAACTGCAACGTTTTGAACTCGAAGATTCAAGTTTATGGTGAAAAAAAAATGAGGGCAAATGAGTGCTCTAAATTTGCTCAGGTTTGCTTTATTAGACATTTATTGTTTGAGAAAATCAAGAATTGGCTGCTACTAGCTGCTACTTTGTCTTCAGTATAATTTTTTATCAAATCATTTATGAAATTGAGAAATTCTCACATTTATATTTTATAATGCACCGACTAAATAACCGATAAATTTTATTTACTTAGGGTATACTTCACGATTGGTCCTATTTAAATTTGAAGACAAAAGTACCACCCCTAAGGGTGAAAATAAGGGATGAAATTTTTTTGGGAACGAATTTTTTGTTAGTGCAGTTTTTGTTTTTGAAACAATTTCTTTGAAGTTTTTTTATTTTAATATATTAACTTTATTTTTATTTCAGATTTAAGTGACAAAGGTATTATTCTCGAGGAGGGATCTTTTTTATCTATTGAAAGGTCGTTTTGGTGACAAAATAAGTGAAATATATATTATCGTGGAAAGAGAATTTTGAGTTGACTGAAAACTATTTTACGCATAAATGTGAGAGAAATGCACGTGAAGTGGCAGAAAGTCCTAAATAAATTTAAGGACTGGCTGGACAAGTTTATCATCTTCACTGATGAATCGCTATCGGAACCTTCTCAACAATCGACCTCTGCGGCTAGCCGGAGTTGGTCTTCCATAGCCTTCTCCGAAGCGAGTGAGAGAACAAAACGCGGAAGGACAAAGGACATTCTAAAAGATAGGAGCAGCGCAGAAATGGCATATGCAAGCAGAGGGAAAATCTGCTGCGGCACAGGTTTTACATGACATCACGTATGGCAGTCCAACAAAAACCTTCCAAATATAGAAAATCTCTAAAATTTGTCCCAGAACAACAACTTTCTAATGACGAGGCATTATCGCTAATTATTGGATGTGGACTATCAAATTGTCAAGATATTAAAACATTTTCTCAGGAAAATGTTCGACATATTGGATCCGCCATTTTGTTTTTGGAAAAATAAAACTTAGATTCGTAATCAGTGCCCCAAAAATCTCGTTCCTGTCAAATTTTCACAATTTGGAAACATTTTCTAAGGAAAATGTTCGCCATATTGGATCCGCCATTTTGTTTTTGGGGAATTGGAACTCAAATTCGTAATCAGCGAACCAAATAACCCTTCCATACGAAATTTGGTGTGGATAGAATGGAACCTTCTATTTATGGCCAGTTTTTTGGGATTTTATCCCACTGTGCCGCGGTCCGAATTGCGCTCACAGCGTTCATAGCATCCCTATGTTCCGTCCGCTTCGTGCTTTCAACGCACACAGTTTGCGCTGCAAACATTATGAAGTCAGAAGTGACGTCATGCTAAGACGTTCACGGAGCTGACAGATCGGAGATCAGCACTGGGTTCGGTGACATAACCTATCGTTGTCCGAATTACTGGTACTGCGAACAGCCGTTAGCGCACTCATCGATCGACGATCGATAATCATGGTTTTCCCCCCGAAGGGGGAGGGCTGTTGTAGGGGATGACCCTTTTCAGCCTGGGTGACGCACTCATTAGTGTGGGTACTCTCTTATTTAGACCAGAATCGACAACCAATAACCCTTTGAAGTAATTATTGAGCTCTTTTTGTTGGTTTAGAGGTTATTTTTTAAAGTTTATGAAGCATTTATTAATACAAAATTAAATACCTAACTTGAAATACTGGTAGAAAGACCATTGTGATTGCTCATTGTATGTGCCATGGACTTGCATTCAACTTGCATTTCTTAGCCGGCTACAGAGGCGTACCTAGGGTAAATGGCGCCTATGGCAAACCCCGACCTTGCGCCCCTCTCGGGCGTCGGGCTGCTTGCGTTTTATTTTCTATAGAAAACTACTTTAAAAGTAGGTAAAAAAAACTCGAAGATTCAAGTTTATGGTGAAAAAAAAAATGAGGGCAAATGAGTGCTCTAAATTTGCTCAGGTTTGCTTTATTAGACATTTATTGTTTGAGAAAATCAAGAATTGGCTGCTACTAGCTGCTACTTTGTCTTCAGTATAATTTTTTATTCATTCATTTATGAAATTGAGAAAAAAAGCACGCAAATTAAATGTATTAACACTTTATTACAAATTTATATTTCTTGCTTTAGCTGACGCAATTTTTTTTAATTATATTATCACTTTCTTCGGTCATTTCTCGTTCTATGCTCAGTAAAGCAAAATCACATAATCGACTTTGGCCCATCGAGGCTCTCAAATATGAAATTATTAATTTTAATTTGCTAAATGATCTTTCACAACTGGCAATAGAAACCGCGATTGTCAACACTCCAGAACTCCCTTTTAGCTTTCCGTATTGATTTGTTGTAGTCAGTTAGTCTTTAGTCTTTTAGTTTATTCTTGTAGTATTTTTTTGCTCTATTATAGAGTTTTCTGGTTCTGCTCTTTTTCTGCTCAAGTTCCTCGCTCTACCAGGTTACTTCTCGATTCCTGGTTCACTTCACTTGTGGGCAGATAGTGGGCAGTCATGATACAAGCTTATGGTAGCCTCCTGGAGTGTTGTGGAGGCTTCCTCTATATCATATGCATCGGTTATATTAGTTCTTAATGAACTAGTATACATCTACAGTTCTTCCCTATACTGCTCCCAGTCGGTTTTACGTGGATTACGGTACACTACATCTGTCTTGTCAGTGTCCTTGACTTCCAGAAATATATACCGATGGTCCGAATAATACTTACTCTGAATTAACTGTGAAAATTCACTGTTTTTAAATATTATTAATTTTCAATATTATATAACTTGAGTGATGATATATAATTCTACACAATTTACACGACTCGAATTTCGACAGTTGAAAAATTGAGTAAGCAGGACACAAGAAAAGAAAACGCCCATACTTTATTGAAAACTTTCAACAACAGTTTTTCGATGCAAAGGCTTTAGAAGATCTAGCTTTAAAAATACATCCAAGAATACCTCCGAATGTCAAGTCAGTTGGCTTAAAATCAAATGGCTTTGTTTTTCTAAATCGAAGCCAAGGCAAGTTTTGTAAATATACAGTATAATCTTGATAATCCAACGGTTGTTTAATTCGATGTTTGGTTAATGTTCAGTAATCCGGCGCTCTGGGGAAATACATGTCTTTTCTTTACGCAGCCCGCGCCGGATATAAACCTCGCTCACAGAAGAAATAAAGTCAAAAAAAGCACCATCCAGTGTTCTTGGAAAAAGGTCTGGCCAACACACCGTGCTTTTATCTCTGAAAACTTGATTGATGATTCTGACCTAGCTAACTCCACTCTACAATTGTGTTACTATCTGTTCTAAGTACATAGCTGTACATATTTTTTTATGTACACGTTTACCTATATAGATACATATTTTATTCTTTCTGATATAGAATTGTACCTAAAATATGTAAAATTGTTTTTGTTTTCGTTGAATCCTGATAATCCGGATTTGTTTGATAATCCGGCAGTTGTCTGATCCCATATGTGCCGGATTATCAATATTATACCGTAATTTTTTCAACGATGAATTCCAAGAGATAATTGGGGATTAGTCCCGTAATTGCCAAAATAATCAAAATTATTCAAAAATTAATCTTTCTCAAGAGAAAAAAGGCCTTTATTACGACTTAAATTATTCCTCCAGATTATAGATATTATATACATTCGTTTCGCCCTCTAAGGAGCGCGTAGAATCATTACTTAGCACTTGTCATCCAACTGGTATCTTCCCAAAACTTCCTCATCCTTTCGGGCCTGACTTCTCTCTTGCGTCCATGCGTTTTTAGTTTCAAACTCTTAGCTGTTGGATTTTTTGATGTGAAGTTCTGTGAATTATTTCCTGCCTGTATTTAGTTCGTGTAGTTGCCAATGGGTCTATATTGATTATTGAGGGGTAATTTTGAGTGTCTACCAGCCAGCGTACTTTGGACTGTCGGGTTCCATTCATGATGTGGGAGATTTTCTTGGTCAATCGAGAGTCATCCATTCGTACTATATGACCGTAGAATTTCAGACGTCTTTTCCGTGCAACTGAGGAGAATCGTTCTGTCAGGGAATATAGTTCTTGTGAGCTTTTACGCATCCAGATACCATCTTGTGACTTGGGGCCAAATATTTTTCTCAGTATCTGACGTTCTACTTTCTCAATATCATTGATGTAGATGGGTAATGATGGAGGCTCATTTGCATAGAGTGCTTCTGGAAGAATGACTGTATGGTACTGACGGAGTTTTGCTTTGATAGAAAGTGATTTTTTGTTGTACATATTCCAGGTGATTGTATAGGCTTTGCCTAACTTTTCTGCACGTGTTTTGTTAGCTAATCTTTCCTTACCAGTGTTTCCAATTATTTCACCTAGCTACTTGAAGTGCTAAACTTGTATGACGTTGCCATATTTGATTGCAAGATGTGTTATAGTTGAGCTCTTGGAGTCTATGTATTGCGTTTCCTCGTAAGAGATTTGAAGGCCGGTCCTGATGGCGATTTAATGTACCTCGATTTCCTCGAAAGTTCCTCGATGGCGTCTTTGGCTTATTCAGTAGTTCGTCAGCAAAAGCGAAGCAACCCTGTCTTACTCCAGTGCTGATTTGGAAAGGCCCGGAGATTTCACCCATGAATTTTACTTTAGATGTGCCTGACAAAGTCTGTTCGATTAACATGGTTGTTTTATTATCCACATCGTATTCAATCGAGTCATAGGCTTTCTTGAAGTCTACGAAAGGTTATACGAAACTCTGCGGTTCGGCTGGCGATGTTGCAGTATCATCTTCAGGTTCCAGATTTGTTCCGCGCATGATCGGTGCGGTCGGAAACCTGCCTGATATTCACCGATCAGATGTTCTGTCTGTTCTTCCTTTCCTTTTCCTTTTTGGTGAGGAGGGCACTTGAGAGAACTTTGTAGGCGATTGATAGTAGGGAAATGCCTCGGTAATTGTTTGGATCAGTCTTGTCGCCCTTTTTGAGTAGTGGGTGGATCAAAGCATTTTTTCAGTCCGCTGGTATGATGCCGCTCTTCCATTTATTTGCAATGATAGCTTGCAGTCTGTCAATGAAGAGGTTATCTCCGATCTTGAGCATTTCAGCGATTAAGCCGTCTTCCTCTGGTGCTTTGTTGCTTTTTAGGTGTAAAATGATGTTTCGTATTTCCTCATGTGTTGGTGGAACAGAATCCTTTGGGGGGAGGTTTGGGGCGGCTATGTGGCATTGGAGTCTTTCTTAAGGAAACTAATTTTTTGAAATGGTATGTCCATTTCATCGTCTTGGATGTCTCCCTCTGTATTTTTAAGAAATTCTGCCAATTCTCTTGTGTCTTGTAGCTATGCCAAGTCTTCCACGCAAGCATACGGGATTCAAGGGCCCTGTCGCATTCCAATGTCCACCATCTGTGTTTTCGTTTTCGTGGCGGTGCCCGAGTTACCTTGCTGATTGCTGGATTATCTGAAGAAGTTCGTCCCATGTTTGTGTGTCAGTCTGTAGTGATTGTGCGAACTCCTCCGCGTGTTCTCTTAGTTATTTTGGATCTATACGCGGGAATTTAGATTTTTGACACTTCCTTCTGTTAGGTAAGTAGCAGGTTTTAATTTGTGAAAGATAATGATCGGACTCCACGTAACCCTTGCGTACCCTCACGTTCATGATTTCTGGAGAGGATTTTCTGGTTCTTCTGAGAATATTCCAGGTTGTCATCTTGCATGGTGGTTTCTTAAAGTGTGTGGACATTAGTTGGTGGTTAGAAATTCCACATATGTTGATTAGGCGATGTTCATGGGCATTTGTCTTTTTGTATACCGAGAAATTCCCAGTGATGTGGCTGTGCTCCCTTTCTCTGCTGATTTGTGCATTGAAATATCCGAGGAGGATCTTGATATGGTGTTGAGGGATCCTGGTGAGTGGCCGTTCTAGCTGTGACCAGAACTTCTCCACTTTCTTCTTGTCAGGGTCATTGTTAACACGAGCATTTGCGTTAATCAGTGTGTAGGCCTTGTTGGCGCATTTAATTGTGAGTAGGGAGATCTGTTTCGAAGGTGATGAGAAATCTACCACAGAGTTCTGGATACTGTTATGTACTAGAAATGCGGTTCCCAATATATGTAAATTACTATTCCTCAGCTTGGCTGCAGGCTTTCCCTTGTAGATACAATATTCACAGAGTCAAAGTGATCACAATCACGAAATCGTATTTCTTGTACTGCAAGTATGAGGATACTGAATTTATCACAGTTGTTCGTTAGCGTCTTTAGTTTTCCTGTTTTGGTCAGCGTCTGTACGTTGAGAGTACCAATGAAGTGCTTACTCTTGGGTTTGAGGCGTTTTGGGAAGCTCCGACTTTTCCCTGCATTATGTCCGGGCCCCACAGAATCCGAATGATCATGTTTGCCTTCGCTCGTCATAGCTAAGGCCTGAGGTAGTTGCATTTTAGCAACTACCTCACCGGGCACCGGGTACCGGCACCGGGTTGGACATCTTACACACATGCCGGATGGATTTGTCCGGACCGGCCCGGTGGCCCACGAGGTCGAGCTACGAGCAGTGTATTTATTCAATTGACTTCAGTACAAAATGGATCGCGAAAGAGTTTTTTGTATGTGCTTACTTTATCGGCGGTTAATTCGCAAGAAAAATAAAGCAAAGAAAACATTGGGTGCACCCACTCGACAAGTGAAGACGGTAGACTGCCGGACCGGCATGTGTGCAAGCTTCAATACAGTTCCATAGCCCACCATAGCTGAGCCGGTACCCGGCAGTCGACACATGAATCGGCCCAGCGCCGGATGGACTCACGCGGCACATCTGAACTCCTCCATGCTAGACTATGCAACAACGAAACCCCTTACATACACCCCCTCCACCCGGTGCCGGGCCTGCGCCGGACACATCCACACGGTACGTGTATAGCTAGCCTAAGGATAGTAAGTCCGTATGGCAGCAGATGTTTTGCTCTGGTTGACATTTATTTATTTAATTTTTTTTTATTTTTTATTTTTGGTACTGTGTACATTTTCATACAATAGACCATCGTCAAAAAAAAAAAAAAAAAAATGAACAAAAATTACATACAATAGGAAACAATAGGAAAAATACAAAAAAATATTTATCTAGAAATAAACGGTTAAAGAATAGTTGATGATATAATAATCATCTATTACTACTATAAAGAATAGTACATGAATTCTTCCATGCTATAAAAAGCACAGGCTATCAATAATTCACAAGCTTTCGCTTTAAACTCCCTTACTGATAATTAATTTGTATTAGTAATACATTCGGATATCTTATTGTAACATACGATACCAATATGTAAGGGGTTTCGTTTACCGCTTTCTAATCTTGAAAATGGCACTCTGAGTTTGTGAATATTGCGTAAGTTATGACTATGTAGTTCATAATTTTTAGGTAAGTCGGAATGGCGTTGTTTTACAAGTATGACTAATCGAAATATATATATATATATATATATATATATATATATATATATATATATATAAGGAGGGTAGCGTTAAAATTTTGTGCTTGACGAACAAAGAGCGACAGGATTGAAGAGGATGTACATTGAACATAACTCGTAATTTCTTTTTCTGCATTTTAAATACCGCATCAACATTTGCTGCTGACCCCCAAAATATCAGACCGTATGACAACCTAGACTGAACGATGGCGTGGTAAAACATTATCAGAATATCAACTGTTACACACTCTCTTGGATTTCTAATCAGATAACACACACTACTTAATGTCGAACATGTTAATTCAATATGAACGTCACATTTTAGTTTGTTGTCAAGTGTTACTCCTAGAACTTTTATAGATTCGACCCCTTTGATTTTTGATCAAGTCTTAGAAATAAACTATAGTCATTAGACACATTTTTTTGAAGAAATCTCAAGTATGTTTTGCTTATGTTTAAGGTCAGTCCATTTTGTATACACCATCTTCTTAACGTTTCTGATTTTAAATTGCTATTTTTTAAATTACATTACATTGCTTATTTTTAATTACATTATTATAGATATTACAGATTATAGACATTATTATACATAGATTATACATATTTTTATAATAAATTATTATTTTATAATAAAATGTTCATTTATATAATTTGAATATATATATTTTTAAGGAAACGGAGTAATAAATCGAAGAAAAACATAATGCAAAGTGTGTTGCATTAAGTATAGAGTATACACAAACATTGCTAAAAATCGTTTCATAAAGTAAAATAATATTTTCAAATGTTTTATTCCAAATAACTTCATACAAATTCGTCTTAAACTCGGCAACAGAAACAATTAGATTTACTTAAAACAATTAATTACGAGATAATTGAAAAGTCTTAATTAGACATATTTAAATTTTTGATAAATTGCACTTATATCTGCGAGGTTAACCACCGCTATTGTCTATTTGGTTTTGTCCAACTAATCTAGCCTGATGCTCGTCTTTTTTGCTTACCCTTGACTTGTATTATATATATATATATATATATATATATATATATATATATATATATATATATATATATATATATATATATATATATATATATATATATATATATATGATTTGATCTTCCATATCTTGTCTAGTTTTGTATGTTTAATTTCGTTTGTAATTTTTTTTGTCCTTAGAGGATTGAGAAAGGGAAGGGATCCTTTCTAGAAGGTACCTATCTCTCAAATACCAAAGATGTTTCAAACGTTATAGTTGGTATTAACATTTTTATTTAGAAATAAAACCAATTTATATTTCTAAAATATTACTATAAAACCACTATACTGGGTGTCCCATTTTAATCCGCCAGTAGCGATAATTCTGAAACATTGCATTGAATCAAAAAGTGTTCCAAATGAAAAGTTAATGGTTCTGAGGGGGACATCTGATGCCGTAGACTTTGCCCCCCCAGCCCCCAAAGGGGGGCGGGAACAGGGGGCAACTTTAAAATCTTAAATGGAAACCCCTATTTTTTATTGCAGATTCTGATAGAGGGTTAAAAAGTATGTAAGTTTTATCCGAAATATTTTTTTTATTGGTCGAGAGATGGCGCTGCAAATGTAAAAATTAGGTTTTTTGTCAATTAAATTGCGAAAATCGTCACGTAATTAACTGTTATTATTACTTAAGACTTACTCACAACCTTACAAGGTTGTTTTTTTCTCAGCCTGCTCAAATACTCCCCCCGCCCCCCCCCCCCCTACAAAGACGTAAAGTACTCAAAAATAGCGATTGAGTACTTATTTTTCAAATTAAATAATGGTAAAATAATTCAAAAAAAGAATGTCATTTTTTTTCAAACAGTGTTTGACCGGGCCCCCCACATTCTCCACGCACGCCCGCAACGTATTTGGAGATATTTCACGACAGGCATTAGTTATCCGCACCATCATGTTCTCGCGCGTGGTTGGAGGATCGCGGAAGACGACGTCTTTCAGGTAACCCCAAAGGAAGAAATCAGGCGATGTCAAGTCCGGAGATCGGGGTGGCCAAACAATAGGTCCTCCGCGACCAATCCATTGCGCTGGAAACAGCTCATCCAAATGTTGTCGAACCGCACGAGCATAGTGTGGTGGGGCACCGTCCTGCTGGAACCACATCGTCCTCCGGGTACGCACATCGACTTCTTCTAGCAGCACAGGAAGATCGTTCTGGAGAAATTCCAGGTACCTCGCGCCATTTAACGTCCTGTCGAAGAAGAATGGTCCGATTATCTGCGAGCCGAGAAGTCCACACCACACGTTGACACTCCATCGCTGCTGTGCGTTCACTTGTCGAACCCAGTGGGGGTGTTCAGCACTCCAATAATGGGCATTGTGGATGTTGACGAATCCGGTATTCTGGAAAGTGCACTCGTCGGAGAACAGGACTCGGTGGAAGAATAAACGGTCGCGGTCGATCTGCTGCACAGCCCAGTTGCAGAAACCCACACGATTGGCGAAATCATTTCCATGAAGTTCTTGAACGCGCATGATGTGATACGGATGGAACTTTGCCGCGCGGAGTAACCGTTGAGCCGTCGATTTCGGTATGCCGATTTCTGCCTGGATTTCTCGGAGACTGATATGGGGATTGAGGTGTACAGCTCCAAGTATGGCGATGGTGCGGGGGTCGTCATCCACAAGATTCGCTCGAGGTCGGTGTCGTTGTAGGTGACCTTGGCGCAAACGTTGTTCCAGCCCTCGCATTGTACTGCGAGACGGACACCGACGATCCGGGAATCTTTGGCGATACAGTTCTACTGCATTGGTGTAATTGTTCAGCGACTCTCCAATGACTTTTAGGATGTCCACAATTTCGGTCGGTGAGTAGTCCATGATTACTCAACGACTTGGCTTTGCGTACTGAACTCATTTTTAAAAACTAAATTTAAAAAAGGAACGAAAATAAAAAAAATCCAAGAAATCTTAATCTCGTGTTTTTTGTGAATTTGGTATCGCGTTAACGTGCACTCGTTACCGGAAAATTGTGTAAATTGTCAAGAGTCAAAGATTCATCCGAGTTACCAACCCATTAAAAAGAGTGTATTTTTGTGGATTTTCCGAGGGCGCCTATTTGATTTTACCGAGTTTAAGTTTAATTGCGTAACGCTAATGCCGGCGGTTTTAATTGAGTTATTTCAATTTAATTATGCCATGAAAACTATGTGGGGGGGCCGGTCAAACACTGTTTGAAAAAAAAATGACATTCTTTTTTTAATTATTTTACCATTATTTAATTTGAAAAATAAGTACTCAATCGCTATTTTTGAGTACTTTACGTCTTTGTAGGGGTGGGTGGGGGTAGTATTGGAGCAGGCTGAGAAAAAAACAACCTTGTAAGGTTGTGAGTAAGTCTTAAGTAATAATAACAGTTAATTACGTGACGATTTTCGCAATTTAATTGACAAAAAACCTAATTTTTACATTTGCAGCGCCATCTCTCGACCAATAAAAAAAATGTTTCGGATAAAACTTGCATACTTTTTAACCCTCTATCAGAATCTGCAATAAAAAATAGGGGTTTTCATTTAAGATTTTAAAGTTGCCCCCTGTTCCCGCCCCCCTTGGGGTGCTGGGGGGGCAAAGTCTACGGCATCAGATGTCCCCCTCAGAACCAGTAACTTTTCATTTGGAACACTTTTTGATTCAATGCAATGTTTCAGAATTATCGCTACTGGCGGATTAAAATGGGACACCCAGTATATTACCAGTTTGTGATATTGCAATTAAGGGAGAACATGAAGAGCATATTTTTTTACGAGGATACAAGATTCAATTTATAAGATACAAAATTCAATTTACAAGAACTTCAATAGCAACTAACGCAACAGACTTACAATTTGTTACATTTTTTTGCAAACATACAGTAAAGCCCGTCGTTAACTCCCCTCCCGCTTAACTGGATTTTGAAAAGGGTATTTTCTAGATATATCAAAACGCATTCTACTTAAAAATTTAAAAAGCATGTTTTGCCATTTTTAGAAAATAGAGTTAACTAAATATAAGTTTTTTCATTTTCCATAATTTCAGCTAAGGGCAAATCTTTTTAACCCCCGACCCAAAAAAGGGTGTTATAAGTTTGACGTGTCTGTCTGTCTGTGTGTCAGTCTGTCCGTCTGGCCGTATATGTGACAGTTTGTGGAATCGTAGCTCCTAAACGAATGGACCGATTTTGATAGGTTTTTTTTTTAAGCTAACGTGATCGAGGGGGTTCTTAGCTATAATTTATGAAGGTCTGTTCATGCGTTTGATGATTATTAGCTCATTTCCTACTTGACAAAACTTAATCTTTTTTTGTAAACAATCCCCACTAATCACGTATTTGCGAACGAAATTTATTGAAGAGGTAACATTAATCACCTATTTACACACAAATTATTAAAGAAAAGGAAAAAGTTCGAATAATGAAATAAAATTAAAACCGACACCCGACTCAAAAAGACCTCTAATTAAAAAATTATTCCTCTCTCCCTTTCTCCCTTTTAACTTCATTAAAAGAACCTATTAATATTTTCATGATGAGCGCGGCCGCGTCAGGGGACTGCTGATTAAACCAAATAATAAAACCAAAATAAAAAGAAGATTGATTATGATAAAGTATGGATTATACAAGGACCTTCCTACTTATGGAGGATGGCCATCATTATGCTGGAGGTGGGCATCAAATACCAATCATAAGATCTTCTCCACGTCCTCGATGGAACTTGGGTGAAGCCGATTGGGCATCCTTTGCTAAGGTACTAGACAAATATGTCAGATGGATTCCACCTACCCTCCGGAACTATCGTCGGTTCGCTGGAGCGGTGATTGCTGTAGGTAAGAAACACATATCTAGAGGTTTTCGGAAGGAATATATCCCAGGCTGGACAGAGGACAGCGATAGACTGTACAAGGAATTTATCGAATCTGGCGACACGGAGTTAGCCGACGAACTAATCGAGAGTTTGAATAATAGAAGATTGCAGAAATGGCGGGAGACCATGGAGGAAATGTATTTTAAATATTCCAGCCGCAAGGCCTGGTCTCTCTTAAGGAAACTTGGTGGCAGCACCACCGTCACTAAACTCAAGGAAATAATCTCGCCCAACAAAATCGCTGAACATATAGTCCACACATTTAGATCACCATCAGTTAAAGAACACTCTCGCCGCGTAAAGCGCGAATACGCTAACCTGAGGAAAACTGTCAACACCAATCCGTCTCCTGCTCAGTTCACACTGGATGAAATTAATGAGACCATCGGAAGTCTGAAGACGGGGACACCCCAAGCTTTAGACAATGAGTTCCTTGTCAATACCGACCCCAATGTCAGAAAATGACTACAAGGATTTCACAACAGCATCTTGCATCAGGGACTCTCCCTCCCGAGTTCAAACTATCAAAAATTATTCCACTCCTAAAACCGGGGAAACCAGATCACCTTCCAAGTAGTTGGAAGTAGCTGGACAAGATGCTGGAAAGACTTTTATATAACAGAATATGCCAAAAAATTCTGAGTGACATCCACGTCGAGCAAGCTGGCTTCCGCCCAGACCGCAGCTGCAGTGATCAAGCTCTTACCAATTTTATCGAAAAGGGATACCAAGAGGGCCTGAAAACTTCAGTGGTCTTCGTAGACCTTACAGCAGCCCATTATATCGCGTGGAGAGAGGGGATGCTTCTTAAATTATGAACTACCATACGGTGCACAAAAACGACCAGCCTCATTAATAATATGCTCGCAAACAGACACTTTATCGTGTACAAAGACAATCTGTGCAGCACAAAATGAACACTCAACAACGGGTTACCCCAAGGATCAATGTTGGCTCCCTTACTTTTTAACCTATATATAGCGGATGTGCCTCATATCATGTCCAAGAAATTTGGATATGCGGATGACCTTGCGATTGCCGTGCAACACAAGAACACCACCGCAACATAAAATACCTTAACGAATGATCTTACCACACTGCGAATCTGTTTTCGAGAATGGAGATTGAAGCATAGCATGAGCAAAACTGAGTCTTGTTGTTTTCACCTAAACAACAAAATGGCTAACACAAGGCTTAATGTGTACTTCGACGGAGCACTTCTATACCATAATCCAACTCCAAAATATCATGGTATCATCCTGGACCGAACTTTAACTTACAAAAAACATCTCTCCAACAGGGCTGCAAAATTGAAAACGAGAAATAATATCCTGCATAAGCTAGCAGGAACAACATGGGGTGCTGCTGCACCCTGAGAACTACAGCCCTCAGCCTCGTTTGCTCTTCTTGCTTGAGCACTTCTATACCATAATCCAACTCCAAAATATCATGGTATCATCCTGGAGCGAACTTTAACTTACAAAAAACATCTCTCCAACAGGGCTGCAAACTTGAAAACGAGAAATAATATCCTGCATAAGCTAGCAGGAACAACATGGGGTGCTGCTGCAGACACCCTGAGAACTACAGCCCTCAGCCTCGTTTGCTCTGTAGCGGAATACTGCCCACCTGTATGAATCAACAGCAGTCACACCAAATTAGTAGATGTACAACTAAATCACTCAATCATCTCGGGCACCATAAAATCAACACCACTGTACTGGTTACCTGCTCTAAGTCATATCGAGCCCCCGGACCTTAGCCGCTCCCGAGCACTACTTCCGAGAATACAATAAAATAATAAGCAACCCGGACCTTCCCATAAACGAAGACTTCCCAGCTAGGAGACAACGCCTGAAATCAAGGCACCTGCCTATCGCTACGGCTATCGAACTTGCTAACTCCCATTTTAATGTTTAAGACAGCTGGCGACATTACTTACGAATTACCCACCACGCGGCCATACCAGCGCGGCCCGGCGCAACAGCAACTGCTCAAAAGAGCAAAAATCCAGAACCGAGAAACTACAGAGCCGAAAAAAATAAAGCGACCCTGTTGATTATTTGCTCTGTGCGAGTGAGTACGACAAGCTATTATAACCTGACTTTTTTAGCATTAGCGTCATTTTTAACCGACTTCATTTATATTTTATCAATCTTCATTTATTTATCTTTTCGTTTGTGTTGGTTCTTCTGTTGTTCTGTGTGGATTACATCATGAACACTACGACTTCTACTCAAAGTACGCAAAGCTCTGAAAGTGAAACCGAATTCTTGGCCACACTTGAGTGATTACTTTGTATTCCAATCAAAACTTGCTCTTTTGCTTGCTTCTTTTCAACAGGGAAAGATATTTTGAGAGCTAAATGCTCATCACTGTCAGATGACAATTTTAATCTGCTTATGTTCATCAAAGGCAACATAAACGTACAACTAATGACAAATTATGAATAATACAATAAATAGCCTGTTTCTTCCATATTAGTCTTCCATAGTAGGTGTGTATATGCTCTGCTACCCGTGCGAACCAGGGCGGGTCGCTACTGACACTTGTAATAATTAATACAATTAATCTATCTACTTGTTTTTGTTTTATTTACCAATGTATCCCATCCCAAAAGGTACCAAAAGGCAGTATACGTTTTGGATGGTTAACTTTAACTTGCGTTAAATTTTCGAAATTTTAACGCTTTAACGATTAATGAAGCTAACTTTTTTATTAACAAGTTAACGATTAACGAAGTAAACTTTTGGATTAACTGTGCCCACCTATGTATATATATACATATATATATATATATATATATATATATATATATATATATATATATATATATATATATATATATATATGTGTGTTGTATTTGAGGTTTTCGCGGATAGATACCTGTGTTGTATTGTTTTCTCGGGGATTCCGCGTTGATGCTGAGGGTTGGCTCTGAAAAGAACCGGATTCTCGACGTTTCGGCGAACTAACATTCGCCATTCTCAAGAGATATATGCGTCCGTGCGGGTCAACCGTTAGACGCATACTGAGAGCTCGTTCGTGCGATGCGACTACTTATAGCTGTTTGGCTTCGGGTCATGCGCGTTGTGTGCGGTGCTTCGGTTCGGTTGTTTGTTTGTCTTGTTGGTCGTACATGAGTCTGGGGTGTCTGGGATTGCATTTTGAGGGCGGATATGATCGGTCGCCATGCTGGGGGCAGTCTCAAGGAATCGTCTCTCGTGTTCATGCAGTAGTCTCGTTTTTCTATCTCTATGGCTTCTCTGTATACTCGTGACATTTCGTGGCTAATCTGTGCAACAGTCCTTGAATTTCTAAAGTCCATCCAGTGACCGGTGTTTGTGTGTTGGACAAGTGCCGATGAAACTTTGTCTATGTGTCTGGTTGAAACTACATGTTCTTGAATCCTAGCAGATATTTTTCTATTGGTACGTCCAATGTAGGTTTGTTCACATGTTCCGCAAGGTATTTCGTAAATTCCATGGGATTCTAACGGGATGGTGTCTTTAACGCTGCGTAGCATGGAGGATATTTTCTGGTTAGGTTTGAAAATGGTGTCGATGTTGTGTCTTTTAAGTATTCTGGCGATTTTGTCAGTTGATCCATGAACATATGGTAAGTATGCTGTGCTAACGGGTTTCAGGCGCTCTTCAGTTCTTTGGCTACTGTTCTCTGTACGACGGAAAGCTCTGAATATTAAGCTGTTTGGATATCCATTTGAAGAAAGAGCTTCTCGTAAGTTCCTCAATTCTTTCGGTAAGTTAAGCTGGTCGGCTAGTCTTTTGGATCGGGTGGTAAGAGTGTTGACTACCGATGCTAGTTGTTTGGGATGATGGTGCGAAGAAGCGTTCAGATATCTGTCTGTGTGGGTTGGTTTCCGGTACACAGTGTGGCTCAATGTGCCGTCAGGTTTCTTCTGTACCAAAACATCCAAGAAAGGCAGTTGTTGATGCTTTTCTATCTCCATTGTGAATTTAATTTGGTCGTGTTGGGAGTTAAGATGGGTAAGGAATTTTTCCAGGTCTGGTCTGCCATGGGGCCAGATTACAAATGTGTCGTCAACATATCTTAACCAGAGTGTAGGTTTAAGTGTGGCTGATGAGATTGCCTTTTCCTCAAAATCTGTAAGAAATATGTTGGCTATTACTGGAGATAGAGGTGAACCCATTGGTGCTCCTAGGACTTGTTTGTATATTTGGCCATCGTACCTAAAGTATGTATTCTTTAAACAATGTTCTGCCAGATCTGATACATACTTTTCTGGTTTTAATTTTGATCTTATGATGTTTAAGGCCTCAGGGACCGGTACTTTTGTGAATAAAGATACAATGTCAAAGCTCACAAGGAGGTGGCCGGGCTGGAGTTGGTGATTTTTCAGTATGTCTATGAAGTGTTCAGCATTGCGGACATAGGAATCACAATCTTCTGCGTATGGTTGTAAACATTTTGCTAAATGTTTCGCAAGAAGTTGGACCGGTGAACCAATGGAGCTTACTATTGGTCGTAGTGGGGCTCCATCTTTGTGGATCTTTGGTAGAAGATACCAAAGATACCAAAGATTTGGCAGAAGATGATACCAAAGATCCACAAAGATGGAGCCCCACTACGACCAATAGTAAGCTCCATTGGTTCACCGGTCCAACTTCTTGCGAAACATTTAGCAAAATGTTTACAACCATATGCAGAAGATTGTGATTCCTATGTCCGCAATGCTGAACACTTCATAGACATACTGAAAAATCACCAACTCCAGCCCGGCCACCTCCTTGTGAGCTTTGACATTGTATCTTTATTCACAAAAGTACCGGTCCCTGAGGCCTTAAACATCATAAGATCAAAATTAAAACCAGAAAAGTATGTATCAGATCTGGCAGAACATTGTTTAAAGAATACATACTTTAGGTACGATGGCCAAATATACATGGCCAACAAGTCCTAGGAGCGCCAATGGGTTCACCTCTATCCCCAGTAATAGCCAACATATTTCTTACAGATTTTGAGGAAAAGGCAATCTCATCAGCCACACTTAAACCTACACTCTGGTTAAGATATGTTGACGACACATTTGTAATCTGGCCCCATGGCAGACCAGAGGTATCTCAGACCAGAGGCAGAGAGGAATAGGTAGGAGATTTTGATTTTACTTTTTAAAGGTTTTTTGTGTCGTGGGTTACTTAAAATTTTTAATTTAATTTTATTATGAAGTGAAATTCATAACATTCATATAACATTCATATAATATGAATTATCTAATATTATATGGGTAATCCCATATTAAAATCATATTATATAATATGAGTCATCTAATATTATATCAAATACTATATGAATAAATTTAAACATGTCAGTATAAAATAAATTTAGTTCCTAATTTCTTGCTTCTGAAATGAATAGTTTGAACACATGGAGCGTTGGAGTTCTTTGTTTTTTAGCCACTATGCCTCGAATAAACATTATTTGGTCCAGTATTTGGGCAAAAAACTTTTAAAATCAGTTATACCAAATTCCAAATACACGCGATTGAAGCCGTATGCAACAACTAGTTTTACCTAATTGTATTAGTTTTGTTAGGGATATAAAAACCCTACATGGAATATTGTTCCGAAACCAACAACCGAGACTGTGAACTTTTATCAATTAATTTATTGAATTGTGATTTCAGATTGATTTATACATGTATAACTGGTCCAAAGATAATGTGGTGAAATTACGAAACTATAGCATGAACATCATAAATTGGTTGAATATACGAGCATGCTCCTTAAATTCAAGTTGTGCACAAAAAATTGGTCTTTTCCATAATCAAGCGATTGACCGCACGACAGCGGTAAAGATATTTACATTCGTTTTCAATAAACAAAAGAAAATGAATATTTAAATATTTTTTAGTCAAATAATCCATATGTGAATTGTATTGGAGATGTTGAATTAATGATGAAATGTCCGAAAGATAAATTTAAAAAAGTTATTACAATGGATTGTGTATTGCTGGAATCTTTTCGAGACAACTATAAGTCCATACCCATTGAACAAGTGGATTCCGTTGTAGCTTTCACTGCTGAGACGTTTGAGATCAAGAAAAGTGATAAGAAACTAAAAGGTAAAAGAAAAGGTTTTATTGAAATCATATATTCGTTTATTTCGTTTTATTTTGTAGATGAATTAAAAAAGCTGTATACTATGTGCCAATCAAGAACGAATACAAGCACTTCATCACAAATACAATTATTACTACAAAATTGTAGAATTATTCATTACTGCCATACACCCATTTTATTTTTGTCAAGGTAATTTCAATTTTGAGTTATAATTATTTATTGGTGAATTATTGACTGATAATACCTAGATAGCGAAAAAATATTGAAAGAAGAAAGATTTAGATTTTTCTTTCAACCAAAAAATCTTCTTTATTTAAGTTTTGATACATTTTTTGATTTCATTACACGTCAAATTGATGTTGAAACCAGTATATTCGTAATTTATATCAAGGAAAACAGTATTTAATAATATGAGAATCTTTAGATTCCCATATTAATTATTTTTATAAATCTATTACCTCTACTAGGAAGTCACCTTATGTTGTGTGAGCTTAAATCGTGATGATTTATTGGGCGATACTGACTGTGATTCTTTCCGGGTATTCCTTGTGAAACAAACAGTCAATGCTGAGCGAATAACTGCTTACGACCTGTGTCAATAGAATCGGTTGGTGACAGGGTGTAATTAAAAACGGAGCCTCTCTGGTACCTGGTGACCACAGAAAGTAATTGCCTTACCGAGTAAAGCGGGTGCTGCGAGATGGCAGCACCTCTAGGTGAACCTCTAGCTCTTCTTCTTCTTCTTCTTCTGGCCCTACAGCCCAATTTGAGCCTTGGCCTCCCCTAATTTCCTCCTCCCTTCCTCTTTTTCCCGGGCCACTTCCTTCTATCTTCCTAATTTAATAATTCGTATGGCGTCCTGGTCTACTTCATCCTCCCATCTTTTTCTTGGTCTTCCTATCGGCCGTTCAGGATTCTTTTGGGCGTTCTGTCATCATTCTTATAATGTGGTCTGCCCACCGGAGGTGCTGCAGTTTTACGTATATCGACACTGGTTGGTCTTTAAGGGCCTGATATACTTCCTTGTTGTATCGCCTTCTATATTCTTCATTTTCCCATACTGGTCCTAGGATCCTTCTTAATATTTTCCTCTCTAACGCGTCGATTTTTGCTTCGTTCTTTACGGTGAGGATCCACACTTCGCAGCCGTACCTGAGTATTGGTCGGATGATTGTTTTGTACACATTAATTTGTGTGTCTCTGTGTATCACATTGGACTTGAGTACATTCGCAAATGAGAAATACGCTTTATTTGCCATCATCAATCTGGCTCTAATTTCCGCATCCTCCAAGCCTTTGCTATTGATGTTTGCGCCTAGATACTTGAAGTCGTTCACTTGTTCGAAGTAGTCTTGTGTTTGTATTCTTGGTGTACCCGTTCTACTTTGCACTAGCGTCTTTATTTTGTCGATGTTGATTTGGAGACCGATTGTTTGGGCTGCTGGTTTTAGTGCTGTATAAGCTTCCTCCATGGCTCGTTTTGTGTATTCCATTAAGCCAATATCATCCGCGTGTGATGCGAGTTGTACGGATTTGTTTGGGCGAGGTTGAATAGCGTCGGTGCCAACCCATCGCCTTGTTGGAGCCCCTGTCCACATTAACTTTACGATAAATTTTCCTGCACCTGCACTGTGTCAGAATGCACCGCACACATTCTGACATGGTGAGTTGTACAAGTCTTACCAGCTTTTCTGGTATGCCCAGTTCTGTCAGATTCACTTATAGCTCGTCTCTTATGCTTATGTAAAATCTACGAACACATTGTATACGTGAACATTGTGTTGTCAGGCTTTACTGACAGTACGTTTGACGTTGTGTATTTGGTCTACTGTCGATCTTCCAGATCTAAAACCTGCTTGGTACTCTCCTATTATATTTGAGGCAAAATGTTTAAGTCTGTTGTTAATACTGGTCGTGAATATTTTTTACCCGTTGCACACCAGTGATACTCCTCTGTGGTTTGAGCATGTCATCCTATCGCCTTTGTTGTATATCGGGCATATTATGCTTACATTCCATTCTTGCAGGATCTGTTCCTTCTGCCATATTTCCATTAGGAGATGGTGTAGGTAGCATGCTAGCTTTTCGCCGCCCTGTTTCTTCTTCTTCTTCTTTCGAATAGGCCTACTTTGGACCACGCTTGTTCAACTGTTGGGCTTTGATCTTTGCCCAGTATTGTCGCATCTTCTGCCGGTGTAACTCCTTTCTCTCTTCTGTCCAAGGGGCACCTTCTTCGAGGTGTTTCCTGAAATTCACGGACTTCCTTTAGGGTGCGTCTCACAGACTGTCTGTTTTTGAGATCTGTTATTCCCAGTTCTTTAATATCCTTCTCGGTCTCTGTCAACCAAGTGGTACGAAGCTTCTTGTTTTGCCAGAAGGTGAACAGATGGTTGGTTAGTCGGTTTGGAGGTAATCTTGCAATGTGGCCATAGAAAGCTACCCTTCTTTTCCTTGCACAGTCAGAGAGCATCTCAATATGTTCGTTGAGCTCAGAGTTATGCCGTCTTCGGAATTCGCCATCTTCCTTTATCGGGCCTAGGATCTTCCTGAGGATTCTCCTCTCTCTGATTTCCAATTTCTCTATAAGACCTCTTCGGTTCTAGGAAAGACACTCCATGGCATATAGGGCTTCTGGTCGTAAGACTGATTTGTAGTGCTTAAGTTTCAAGTTGCGTGACAGGCATTTCTTATTGTAAGTGTTCTTAGTCAGCCGATAGGCTGACTCTACTTGCTGACTCTAACTTGCTGACTCTCTTGGATAATGATGCTCTTTCTGATAAGTTGGGTTCAATCCATTCGCCGAGATACTTAAATTTCTCAGTCCTCTTGATGTTTCCCTGTTCTAGTAACATCTCTCTGTTTGCTTCTCTAATGTTGGTGAAGAATTCTGTTTTCTCCAGCGACACTTGAAGACCCACTTTGGCAGCCTGTTTTCTGAGGCAGTTTACCTGCATTGTTGCCATCTCAAGAGAATCAGCAAACAGTGCCATGTCATCTGCAAAGGCCAGGCAATCTACAACCAGTCCATCGTTCTTACGTCCCAGGTAGATCCCACTCTGAGCACCCAACTTGTTCAGTTCCTTGCGCCATTCTCTCATAACCTTTTCAAGGACACAGTTGAAGAGAAGTGGGGAAAGTCCATCTCCTTGTCTCACGCCAGTTTTTATTTCGAAGCTTTCTGAAATCTCGCCTCTAAATTTAACCTTTGAATGCGTGTTGGTCAAAGTTTCTAGGATTAGTCTGCGGGTTTTGTTGTCTAGTGCTAGTTCCTGGAGTACTTTGTTAAGTAATATAATTATAATAATTATAATCCTGTAATACTTTGTTTACTGCCGCCCTGTTTCAGTATTTCGCTTTGTATTTCATCGATGCCTGGAGATTTGTTAGCCTTTAGCGTGTTGATTGCTGTTACAACTTCTTCTATAGTTGGTACCATCGTGTGTTCGCTGTCTTCCTCCATTGGCAGTAGCTCTGTTTGTCTTAATGGTGTCACTGGTGCTATAGTTTTGCGGTCTACTATCCGTAGTGCTCGGATTTAGCAACTTTTCGAAGCACTTTTTCCAGGTGTGATCATGCGTTGATCACTTATGATTTTTCCTGTTTCGTCTCTGCATAAACTTGTTTTGGGTTCTCTTCTCTGCTTCAGGTATTTGTACGCATCCCTAGCATTGTATGCTCGAAAATCTTTTTCCATACTTAGAATTAGTTCGTTTTCGAATTTGCGCTTCTTTTGTCTGCAGAGCTAATCCGATTTTTGTCGTGCTCGTTTGAATGCCTCCCTTCGTTCTCTTGTTTCTATTTAAAGCATTCTTTTATGGACGTTGTTTCTTTGTTCAACGCTTTCTATACATTCATCATCATACCACTCAGGTCTCTTTTGCTTATTCTGTCTAATTTCTAGTACTTCCTGTGCCGAGTTCGTTACTATGGCATGTTCTTCACCGTGTTCCACATAGACTCAATATCTCTTCCTTCCTCTACATTTATATTTGTTATTTTTTATCTATGCTCGTTTTTAGTTTGTGCTTGTTTGCTTCTATTCGTAACACCTCGATATTTAGCCTCTCTGGTCTCTTAGACTTGGCGCGTTCTGATTCGGCATAGATATTTAATGCGTACTAGTGAGTGGTCTGAGCCACAAAAGTCTCCTCTCTGTGTTCTTACGTCTAGTATATTTGTGGCTCATCGTCTGTTAATTAACACATGGTCAATTTGATGTTTTGTGTTGCCAACTGGGGAGCTCCATGTTGCCTTGTATATGTCTCGATGTGCAAACAGAGTTGAACTGATTACCATGTTCCTGTTGAGAAGTCAGCTCTCCATTCATTTTATTATAAACAGCTCTCCATTGTTGTTGGTTAATTCATGCAGACTATGCTTTCCAGTTGTTCCTCTATACTCTATTTCTGTTCCGATTTTGGCGTTCATATTCCCTAAAATAATTTTAACGTCACTAGCTGGCAAAGAGTTATAAACTCTTTCTAGCTCATAATAGAAACTTATCTTTGTGTCATCGTCTTGCTCCTCTGAGGGGTACATTGATAATCGTTGCAATCGTGTGACGTGTATGGATTCGTAGTTTACATATTCTTTCATTGACAGATTGGAAGTCAATAATTGCTGGTTTCATAGCTTTGTTTATGATGAATGCTACTCCTAGTTCTTTGTTCCCGTTTGTTTTTCCACTATAACATATCGCATATGATTTGTAGTCTCTGATACCTTTGCCTATCCATCTGGTCTCTTGGACGGCTGTAATTGCTAGGTCGTATTTGTGGATTTCTTCTACGATCGCTCTTTGTCCTCCTGGTTTATTGAGCGTTCGTACATTCCAGGTTCCAAAATAAAATTCCTTTTACGTTTGCTGATGTCGTTGTCTTAGGTTATGGTTGGTTCTCTTTAAGAAAAAATCCTCCTAAACCAGAACAGATCGAAGGCATCAAATCGAAACGGGCTCATTCCGAGGAGCCGACTTTGACTTACCACTTGTATTAAAAAAAGAGGATGAAGACACAGGACACTCAAGTAACACTCAAGAACAGTCAGTAGATAAAAAATCTCATAATGTACCTCAGTTGAAATGATCAGCATATAGTCCAAGTAAATAGCCACCATGCCAAAATGGCTGTATAATAATAGATACAATATTATTATTAATAAAAATTCTCTGAGATGCTTATAATACATATATACATATAAATATAAATATACAAAGAACGCTTGCAAATCATAGAATTTTATTATCAAAATTTTACGTAAGGACCTCGGTATGAAACCATGCAAAATTCAGCTGCTGCAAGAACTGAAGCCAGGTGACGTACCACAACGTCGTTAGTTTGGTGAATGGGCCTTAGGAAAGTTGGATGAAGATCCATTTTTCTATCGAAAAATTGTCAGGTGCAAATTCAGGGGGCACGTATATGGAAATAAGCCAATGTCCTCCTGTGTTTGGCTCTGGCAAGGCCATCGCAGTAATCTGACTAGAAAACCCTTCCCTAAAGTAGTGGCCCGACACCCACGTTAAAAACAGTAAGGTTTACTTCTAAGGTCTACTTGTGTTTAAAATCTTAGACACCAAACACAAGTGAATGCAGGGTGAGGAGGTCAAAGTCCACTAGAACTGTAGCACCAAAGAAGAATACGAATTAAGTAAATAATAATCATTTATTGTGGGTGCTATGTATACATAAATTAGTAATCGCTTTCTCAGAGAAGTAATATTAGGGTGGGACACAATCTCAATACCAACTTTTTATTTCTGTTTTTATTTTACGTATATATTTTTTGTAATTAAAGTAGGTAGCGGGGCGCATGTGGCTCGCGGGCCGTGATTTTCTGCCCAGGCCTGCCTTATATGAACCTAAAAGTTCTGCCTGTCTATGTAACAGATCTCTTTTGCCAGATACGAAGTGCATCTACCACGAATTCTGTAAGAACAGTGCATTATTAAAAAGAACAGTGTCTAAACCTTTAATATATTCTCCAATTGATGTGTAATGTTGCTTGAAGAACCAATATTTTCTTAAATACTTCCAAAATGGATATATAGAGAAGCTAGATTCAACTAGCCTGTCAATGGTTACCCAATTCGGCTTTTAAAGCTCTTCAAAGCATTTGACATGCCAATACTTTCAATTTACTGCAAGGACAAGGAAATCTGAATTTCTACAACAACCATTCCCCTTTAGGATTATTTATTTTTTATTGAGGTAACTTTATAACCAAACTTCGTTGACGATACTTCAGTAAAGAAGTGTTTTGAGTTCAGTTTCAATTCATCATTATTTCAATTAAAAAAAAATCGTTGCAACAGTTCTCCATGGAAGTTCAAGGAAGACTATGATTCAAGTTAGTTCTTTCTCAAAGTGCATTTTTTTAAATTACAAGTACCTAGAGGTCTGCCATCTCGCAGCACCCGCTTTACTCGGTAAGGCAATTGCTCTCTGAGGTCACCTAATACCAGAGGGGCTCCATATTTAATTACGCCCTGTCACCAACCAGTTTCATTGACAAACGTCGTATTGAGTTTTTCGCTCAGCATTGGCGGTTTGTATCACATGTAATACCTGAAAAGAGTATGGGCTCCAGTCAGTATCGCCCAATAAATCATCACGATCTAATCTCAACGTAAAGTGACTTCCTAGTAGGGGAAATAGATTTATAAATAATAATTAATACCAAAATTTAAAGCTCTATAGATTTGTTTTCTCGGGGATTCCGCTTTGATATTGAAGGTTGGTTCTGAAAACAACCGGATTTTCGACGTTTCAGCGAACTGACATTTGCCATTTTCAAGAGATATATGCGTCCGTGCGAGTTAAGCGTTAAACGCATACTGAGGGCAAGTTTAGTATGGGATCCTTAGTTCAATGGCGGTTTTGGGCGCGAGCCCGTCCTTCCGCCGTCGTTGGTTTTGTTTTCTGTTGTTGTTTTGTTTTTTCTGTTGTTGTCGTCTGTTTTTGTTTGTCCTTAGTTTTTTTTTTTTTTTTCTGTAAATTAGTTTTTCATTTCGTTTCCTCCTTGGTTTCGTTCGGTGGGCTATGTTAGGTTCTGCTTGGCCGCGGGTGGGTCTTGTTTTCTTAGTTGATTCTTGGTCCTTTGTCTTTCAGTCTTGATTTTATTTGTGCTGGTAGTTTTCTCTTTGTCTTGGTCTGGTTGCGCATCGGGCGCTTTCTTTTGGGGGCTTCCGTCGTATTTTTGGGGGTGGCATCGGTGGTTGTATTTTTGGGGTTGGCATCGGTGGTTGTATTTTTGGGGGTGGCATCGGTGGTTGTATTTTTGGGGGTGGCATCGGTGGTTGTATTTTTGGGGGCGGCATCGGTGGTTGTATTTTTGGGGGCGGCATCGGTGGAATCTTCGGCGGCGGTTACGGTGGTCTTCTTGGCGGCGGTTTCAGTGGGGTATTCGGCGGCGGTTTCGGTGGAATCTTCTGCGGCGGTTTCGGTGTAATCTTCTGCGGCTGTTTCGGTGTAATCTTCGGCGGCGGTTTCAGTGTAATCTTCGCCGGCGGTTTCAGTGTAATCTTCGCCGGCGGTTTCAGTGGGGTATTCGGCGGCGGTTTCGGTGTAATCTTCGGCGGCGGTTTCGGTGGGATCTTCGGCGGCGGTTTCGGTGGGATCATCGGCGGCGGTTTCGGTGGAATCTTCGGCGGCGGTTTCGGTGGAATCTTCGGCGGCGGTTTCAGTGGAATCTTCGGCGGCGGTTTCAATGGAATATTCGGCGGTGGTTTCGGTGCAATCTTCGGCGGCGGTTTCGGTGGTGTCTTTGGCGGCGGTTTTTTTCTTCAGCAGAAGCGTTATATAATCCATCATTTGGGCGAGGACGCTGTCGTCCACGGTGTCCAAGTAATCGGGGTCGTAATACTTTGCCACGAGGGCTTCGTTGGGGTTTGTCGTTGTAAGGGTGATCATCTTGCAGCTGCGAGGGCAAGTTCGTAGGACGCGACTACTTATAGTTGTCTATCTTCGGGTCATGCGCGTTGTATGCAGTGCTACGGTTCGCTTGTTTGTTTGTCTTGTTGTTCGTATATGTGTCTGGGGTGTCTGGGATTGCATTTTGAGGGTGGATATAATCCGTCGCCATGCAGGGGGGGGAGTCGCAAGGAATCATCTCTCGTATTCAGACAGTAGTCTCAGTATTATTCAGGCAGTAGAAATTGCTTAGCTCCCCGAGCAATATACTTTCGCCGGTTCGATATGATTTTTGTTGCAGAGGGCAAGGGCTGTCATTTGATAGTTGAGGACTGGGCGATGGTGGGTTGTGTAGAGTAGGGTGTTTGTTGAACCCTACACGGGTGCGGAGGCAGTAGAGAAGGTTTAACCTGGACCTCATTTTATGGAGACAATGTCTGATGTTGGGTATTGAGCTTATGGACTGGGTGAAGATCGTGCCAATATACGTTATTGATGGTTGGGGTATCAGGGTTTGGCCGTAAAGTTTTATCGAGTATTGCTTTTATACATTACGGCAATACGTTTCGAGAGGTTTTTGTAACGGAAATGGATAAGTTGGGATTTTTGGGAATTAAACTGGATGCGACAGAGATTCATCCAGTTTCGATTTTTGTGATAAATTTGTGATAAATAAAGACAGTTGCCGAGATTGAGGGGTTTCGGTGGCAGGACCAAATGACGGTGTCATCTGCGAATTGTTGGATGTGACAGCTAGAAATGGTCGGTAACGGAATGGGGGTTTTGGGATCATTATTGTGTGTGCGGATTTCCAGGGCCACGGGAAGGTGCCGCAGGTCTGTCTAGTCTTGTCTGTCTAGTCTTGTCTGTCTAGTCTTGTCTGTCTAGTCTTGTCTGTCAAGTCTTGTCTGTCTAGTCTTGTCTGTCTAGTCTTGTCTGTCTAGTCTTGTCTGTCTAGTCTTGTCTGTCTAGTCTTGTATGTCTAGTCTTGTCTGTCTAGTCTGGTCTGTCTAGTCTTGTCTGTCTAGTCTTGTCTGTCTAGTCTTGTCTGTCTAGTCTTGTCTGTCTAGTCTTGTCTGTCTAGTCTTGTCTGTCTAGTCTTGTCTGTCTAGTCTTGTCTGTCTAGTCTTGTCTGTCTAGTCTTGTCTGTCTAGTCTTGTCTGTCTAGTCTTGTCTGTCTAGTCTTGTCTGTCTAGTCTTGTCTGTCTAGTCTTGTCTGTCTAGTCTTGTCTGTCTAGTCTTGTCTGTCTAGTCTTGTCTGTCTAGTCTTGTCTGTCTAGTCTTGTCTGTCTAGTCTTGTCTGTCTAGTCTTGTCTGTCTAGTCTTGTCTGTCTAGTCTTGTCTGTCTAGTCTTGTCTGTCTAGTCTTGTCTGTCTAGTCTTGTCTGTCTAGTCTTGTCTGTCTAGTCTTGTCTGTCTAGTCTTGTCTGTCTAGTCTTGTCTGTCTAGTCTTGTCTGTCTAGTCTTGTCTGTCTAGTCTTGTCTGTCTAGTCTTGTCTGTCTAGTCTTGTCTGTCTAGTCTTGTCTGTCTAGTCTTGTCTGTCTAGTCTTGTCTGTCTAATCTTGTCTGTCTAGTCTTGTCTGTCTAGTCTTGTCTGTCTAGTCTTGTTTGTCTAGTCTTGTCTGTCTAGTCTTGTCTGTCTAGTCTTGTCTGTCTAGTCTTGTCTGTCTAGTCTTGTCTGTCTAGTCTTGTCTGTCTAGTCTTGTCTGTCTAGTCTTGTCTGTCTAGTCTTGTCTGTCTAGTCTTGTCTGTCTAGTCTTGTCTGTCTAGTCTTGTCTGTCTAGTCTTGTCTGTCTAGTCTTGTCTGTCTAGTCTTGTCTGTCTAGTCTTGTCTGTCTAGTCTTGTCTGTCTAGTCTTGTCTCTCTAGTCTTGTCTGTCTAGTCTTGTCTGTCTAGTCTTGTCTGTCTAGTCTTGTCTGTCTAGTCTTGTCTGTCTAGTCTTGTCTGTCTAGTCTTGTCTGTCTAGTCTTGTCTGTCTAGTCTTGTCTGTCTAGTCTTGTCTGTCTAGTCTTGTCTGTCTAGTCTTGTCTGTCTAGTCTTGTCTGTCTAGTCTTGTCTGTCTAGTCTTGTCTGTCTAGTCTTGTCTGTCTAGTCTTGTCTGTCTAGTCTTGTCTGTCTAGTCTTGTCTGTCTAGTCTTGTCTGTCTAGTCTTGCCTGTCTAGTCTTGTCTGTCTAGTCTTGTCTGTCTAGTCTTGTCTGTCTAGTCTTGTCTGTCTAGTCTTGTCTGTCTAGTCTTGTCTGTCTAGTCTTGTCTGTCTAGTCTTGTCTGTCTAGTCTTGTCTGTCTAGTCTTGTCTGTCTAGTCTTGTCTGTCTAGTCTTGTCTGTCTAGTCTTGTCTGTCTAGTCTTGTCTGTCTAGTCTTGCCTGTCTAGTCTTGTCTGTCTAGTCTTGTCTGTCTAGTCTTGCCTGTCTAGTCTTGTCTGTCTAGTCTTGTCTGTCTAGTCTTGTCTGTCTAGTCTTGTCTGTCTAGTCTTGTCTGTCTAGTCTTGTCTGTCTAGTCTTGTCTGTCTAGTCTTGTCTGTCTAGTCTTGTCTGTCTAGTCTTGTCTGTCTAGTCTTGTCTGTCTAGTCTTGTCTGTCTAGTCTTGTCTGTCTAGTCTTGTCTGTCTAGTCTTGTCTGTCTAGTCTTGTCTGTCTAGTCTTGTCTGTCTAGTCTTGTCTGTCTAGTCTTGTCTGTCTGTCTGTCTAGTCTTGTCTGTCTAGTCTTGTCTGTCTAGTCTTGTCTGTCTAGTCTTGTCTGTCTAGTCTTGTCTGTCTAGTCATGTCTGTCTAGTCTTGTCTGTCTAGTCTTAATATACGATCGGGTCCGGCTGCATAGCCGCTGCGAGTGGTGGAGATTTCGTTTTAGTTCATTTTCGTTTTGGGTAGTCGGGGGGAACTCAGAATATGGCCTTAAAGGTAGGCGGCTGTTCTGCATTACGGTTTAGTCCCGAGGAATGGTTAGGAAAAGTGTGGGGAGTTTCATTAGTGAACTTTTTCAAGACGAGTCCCAAAGTCTGTGGCATTTGTGAGAATTATATCATTTGCCGAGAGTAGGTGTTTGGGCCGGCGAGATCGGCGTAAGAATGTTTAGGGACTTCCAAAATTTACTGCCATCCTTGAGATCGAGTTTAGATGTAGCATCTATCATCATCGAAATACGGATATACCGCCTAGATTACAATTTCCCCAGTATGTAGCTCGAGGAGCTAAGCAATTGCGACCTGTATCATACCCGTCTCCACACACTCCAGAAAAAACTCGCCTCCCGCATCATCTCACAAGAACCCCCTGTTCATCCCATCTTCAAGTCCCATCTTGAAGAACCCCATCTTCAAGTCCCCACCTGTTGATAAACACCCGCAAGAGAAAGCTCACAAACAAACTCACCATCCCCTATCTAGTGCTTCTGTCCCGACTGAAAGATGACCTTCCCCCCAACCTAGAACTAATTCTAGACGCCGTCCCCGATATGTTAAAATAACCCTAAACCCAAAAACCCACCAAGACCCTAGACGAAAAGAACCGTCACAACCACAATACCACTAACTCACAACCCTATGTTGTTGCCGCCCCCTTCCGACCAACACTGCTCGCCCGCCCTTCTGACGTTTTCTCGCGCCGCCTTGGTAGTGTTGACTGACTTGCCGCCCGACTGCTGGATATCCGCTGTTTCCCACCCATTAAAAAAAACTATCCACCTCCTTGGCTGAAAAGGAAATTTCATTTCCTACAACAACCGTAATATGTATATATGTATAAACCATACAACATATTATGTATATATTTACTTTTTTGTAGATGGAGACTTCAAGCTGCGGCAACAAGAGACTATACATTATTCACACCATCCAATTCACCACCTGATGAAAGTGAAGATTGGCATGAGAGCCTTTACAATCTCTTTGTACTAGAATACAGGCAATATTTACAAACATTAGGATTTATGTCTTTAGAAATTGACTTGAGCTCTAGGCAAAATCTAGCTAATTCAAAAAATAGTACTAGCACAGGTAATGTTGTCTACATGCAGAAAGCAATCTTAGGTGGACTATTACTATTTAGCATACACCCTTCAGAACCATTCTTCATTATCAAACTATATGCCATTGAGTGTAATAGAATACAATCTTCTAATTCTAGAGCATCTATAAATCAGGTAAATATTTTCAATTACTTCTGTTAGTCATCTACTTCGAAGTTCTTCACCGTTAAATAAAATCAAATATTTATATTTTTAGTTCACTCAAACTTTTCTTGATGAATGTGATAGAGTGAAAATGTTCATGCATCTGCATTCTTTTACTTATGACTTCCATCTGCGCTCCATTTATAACTACATATCTAACAATCCTGGGCACAAAGTATGTAATGGTTACCACCTAATTCATTTTTTGGACGATTTTAGGAAATACTACAACAAGGCTCCAAACTACGCACGAAATTTAGTGCACTCTGGTAACAAAAAATCTTAATTCTTATTTGAAATTTGATGAAACTATATATTTATTTTTAGATTCAATTATGATCAGTAACTTATTAACTGAAGGAAAACAATTATACACCTATTTATTAAGCAACGTTAAACAATACAATTTCAAAGTTATTGATATGCAGGGTTTAGGAGAAGGAAATATGGACTATGTTTTGGTTCAAGTCAGCAATATTTCTGATGTTTCTTACAAAGATTCGCAAGATCGACAACATACCGACGATTTTGACATAACATTAATTATTTCGAACATTTGTCCCTCCTACAACGGCGTTGAAAATATTTTAAATTTAAAATATTTTTTAATTTTAACATCCGGGAGGTAGTATAACACAATACTAATAGTTTTTTTTTCTATTTATTTACATTAAACTCAAACTTTTACAGGGAGAAGTATCCAAAAATAGACGTGGAAAGAAAACTGGGAAAATTCCGCACCGTCTCATCTACAAGTAAAACAATCAATTTGGACACAGAAAAGTTAAAAGATTTTCAGGAAAGTGAGCAATCTGTTAGCGATAAATGTAGTGATAAAACATCAACATCAGATAAATCTTTAACATTCCCAATATATCACTCCGATGATGCAAGTACTGATGAAACCAATAGAACGAAACCAAAAAAACGTTTGTCACATATAGAGATCAAGCCAGAATCTGTCAATTATTTAGGATACTATTCTTCACACGAACAATTGATGCAACAGTTAATTTTAAACTGCGCTAATAATACTCAGAAAACTATCCGAGAAATGGTAACACAAGGTAAGAAGTAGTCATATGAGTTTAAACGATTGTGTTTTATATATAATTTGGCAGAGTATAATATAATAATGACCTTATCTATATTATTTAAAAAACCTAGGCCTTCCATAAAACGTTGAATTTTACTAGCTAGAGCAGCGTTTCTCAAACTACGGGTCGCGACCCAAAGTTGGGTAGCGTTAAATTTTTATTGGTATTTTCTTAATCTTTCAAAAAAAATTTTACTATTGATAACATTGAGAGAAATAATTATGTGAATTTTTAATATTAAAAGTAAAGAATATATATATTTATCAGGTTATAGTGTTTTTAGCAACCCACATGGTCTCTCGTGGCACGAAAGTGCAGGAAACCAAATTGTACTTATAATTATACAGTATAATCTTAATAATCCGACACATATGGGACCAGACAACCGTCGGATTATCAAGAATTCCGGATTATCAGGATTAAAAGAAAACAAGAACAATTTTACATATTTTGTGTATAGGAAAACGTGTACATACAAAAAATAGGTACAGACTTAGAACAGATAGTAAGACCCGGCGCGATGGTATTTCCTTAATCTAAGGCTTCCCAGGAAAATGTTTTCCTGGCAAGGCTAATCTTGGGACGCTGTATCGATTGGTGCAAACTAGAAGTCTCTCTGATAAGCGGTTCAAAAGTTACGACATCGTGAAATCTGCCGGAAAAGTGAGATGGTGTACAGCGAAGAGCTATTTATGTATATATATATACATATATATATATATATATATATATATATATATATATATATATATATATATATATATATATATATATATATATATATATGTATATATATATATATATATATATGTATATATATATATATATATATATATATGTATATATATATATATATATATATATATACATAAATAGCTCTTCGCTGTACACCATCTCACATTTCCGGCAGATTTCACGATGTCGTAACTTTTGAACCGCTTATCAGAGAGACTTCTAGTCTTCATTTGTATTGAGGTTTTCGCGGATAGAAACATGTGTTGGTTCGTTTTCTCGGGGATTCCTCGTTGATGTTGAAGGTTGGTTCTGAAAAGAACCGGATTCTCGACGTTTCGGCGAACTAATATTCGCCATTTTCAAGAGATATATGCGTCCGTGCGGGTTAACCGTTAGACGCATACTGAGAGCTCATTATCATGTGTCCTTTGCTTTTTGACGGTCGTGAGCCTTCCGCTCAGCTGTTCCGTCGTCTTGTTGTTTGTTTCTGTGTTTTTTTTTTTGTGTCGGTTTGCTTGTTTGTTTGTCGGTTTGTTTGTTCTTCTGTTTCACTCATAAACGGTTTTCTTTCTTTTTTTTTTGGTTCTGTTTTTTTTTTTTTTTTTCTTCTTCTTCTTCTCGTTGTTGGTCCTTGGTTTGTCCTGGTGTTGGTTCCTGGTTCGCACTCCTGGCGGTTCCTGGTTCGTCCTTCGTTCTCGTGGTGGTTACTTGCTCGTCCTCGTGGTGGGTGCTGTGTCTCTCTGGTTTGTTCGTGTTGTTCCTGCCTGTTTTTGTTCCTGGGTGCTCCGCTGGGTTCGGGGATGTGGGCTTTCCTGTGAAAAAGAAAGATCAGTGATTACCTATGTTGTTGAGGTTTTGGATGTTTCCATTTAACGTTGATGTTGTAGTTTGCTGCGTTGTTGATTGTTGGGTTGTCATGCGTTTTCATGCGTTCGAAGCTTTTCGTTGCTAGTTTTTCTATGTGTTGCTTGATTGTCTCCATGTTTAGATCGCTGTGCAGCTGCTCATTGGTCATGTACCATGGCGAATCTGTTATTTCTCTCAGAGTTTTGTTCTGGATGATTTGGAGTTTGTAGATTTTCCTTTCTTTGGATTGTATCCAGCACGTCGATGAGTACGTCATTGTCCGCCGTATTATGGACTTGTAGATTTGTAGTTTGTTCCTTATGTTCAGCTTGCTTTTCCTGTTTAAGAGCGGGTAGAGGTAGCCTTTAATTTGTTTTGCTTTTTTCGCTGTCTGATCGATGTGTTCTGAAAATGTAAGAGCTTTGTCTAGGATTACGCCTAGATATTTGATTCGGTTTTCCCATTTTATGTCTGTGTTGTTGATTCTCAAGCAGCTACTGGGTTCGTGCTTAAATTTTTTCTTCGTGAAGATAATTGCCTGTGTTTTTTCTGCGTTTAGTTTGATCCTCTAGGTGTTACACCAGTCGTTAATCCTGTCCAGGTGATTTTGGAGCCGTTTTGTTATGGCCTCGGTCGAGTATCCTCTTGTGAAAATTGCTGTGTCGTCTGCGTATTGTGCAATTTCTGTGTCGTTTAGTTTTGGGATGTCTGCGGTGTAGATGCTGTAAAGAAGGGGCCCAGGACAGATCCTTGTGGGACACCGGCTGTCATTGTCTGAGTTGTGGAGATGCTGTCGTTTATTTTGACTTGGAATGTTCTATTACAGATAAAGGACGTTTCTAGTCTGATCATTGGTGTTGGGATTTTAAATTGGTGCAGTTTGTATATTAAACCTAGGTGCCATACCTTGTCGAAAGCCTTAGAGACGTCCAGAAAGACGGCTCCCGTGGCTAACCCTTTGTTGAAAGCGTCGATTATTGCTTCGGTTATTCTTGTCGTCTGATAGGTGGTAGAGTGCTCTGTTCTGAAGCCGTATTGTTCGTCGGGTAGAATACGTTTGTCTTCAGTTATTTCTCTCAGTCTTTTGTGTATTACTTTTTCTGTGATTTTACTGAGACCTGTCAGCAGACTTATTGATCTGTAACTGGAGGTGAGGTTTCGGGGTTTGTTCGGTTTCGGGATTAGAATCGTTGTTGCGTGTTTCCATTGGGTCGGAAACACTCCAAGTTTCAGTGCGGCGTTTATGATTTGTGTTATTCTGTCTATTGCGTTCGGTGTTAGGTTTTTTAGCGCGGCGTTGTTGATGTTATCGCAGCCTGGTGCTTTCTTGGTTTTTAGGTTTTTAATTATACCTTTTATTTCTTCTGGTGTTGTTTCCTCTATTTCCGTGTTTTCTACGCTACTATTTAGTACTCTCAGTACGGTTTCGCGTATTTCTTACCTTTTGCGGAGTGGGTGTGTGTCGGCGTTTGGTTTAAACTGCTGTGCAAGCGACTTTGCGAATTCCTCCGTTTTCTCCTCGTCCGTGCTTGCTACAGTATCGTTTGTTGTTTTCAGTGGGGGAATTGTTCTCCTCTCCTTGTTTCTAAGATTCTTGGCTAATTTCCACGGTTCCTCTATTGTTTCGTTGATGCTTTCTAGTTTGTCTTCCCATTCGGCGTTGTGCTGTTCGCGCAGTGCCCATTTCAGTTGGTTTGTCAGTCTGTTTAAGACGTTCTTGTCCGTCGGTGCCAGCGTCCGTTGGAATACCTTGTTAGCTTTGCGCTTTTCTTTTAGTAGATTCCTGATTTCCTGTGGGAGGGTTGTTGTCGTGTTGGCTGTCCGTTTCCTTGTGGCGGCCTCGAGTGCTGCTTTTATTTCGTTTTCTATCGTCCGTGCTGCTTCTTCTAGGCACGGGGGGCTTGTAATTTCTGTACAAGTGACGTTCGTCAGATTATCTTTGAATTTGTTCCAATTTGTGATAGTTTTCTCGATTGTTTTCCTGGCCGTATTCGCTTGGAGATTTATGTGCACTGGGTTGTGATCTGAGCTCAAGTCCTTGATGCAGATTATTTCCACGTTTGCTGTGATGTTTTTCATAACGGCTATATCCAAAATATCCGGCATTCGCTGAACTCCTGGAAAGTGTGTTGGTTCGTTCGGTGCAATTACTTGTAACTTCCGGTTTTCCGTGTACCTTAGTAATTGTCGGCCCTTGGTCTTTGTTACTCTGCAATTCCATTGCGAGTTCTTTGCGTTGTAGTCTCCTGCGGCTATGGTACCTATATTTCTGTCGAATATTTTGTCCAGGTCGTCGGCATTTATTTGTTTCTGTGGCGGCGAGTACAGTGCGTAGAGGGCTATGGGTCCGTCAGTTGTCTGTACTTCTACTCCTACCGTTTCCGTGTCCGTGGTTGTTTCTACTTCCGGCAGTTCGTGGTGTTTTATGTTTCTTTTGATGACGATGGCGACTCCACCTCCGGCTTTCTCGCTTCTGTCTTTTCTATAGACTTGGTAGTTTGCTATGTTCAGTTGGTTGCAACGTCTGAGGTGCGTCTCGTTGATCAGGGCCACGTCGACGCTGTGTTCGTTTAGGTGTGCTACTAGTTCCTGTTTCTTGTTTTGTATTCCGTTTGCGTTCCAGAATGTAAGTTTCAGATTGTCTCTAGTTCTTCTAGTGGTCATTGTTGAGTGTGAGCATGATGGTTGTGATTCTTCTAGTGAACTTTTCTGTTTCCTCTTTGCTGTGTCCCATTTCGGCAAAGTCGAGCATCATTTCCGTCAGTTCAGATCTGATTACTTCGTTGCTATTCCTTTTGTTTCGGCTGGTTGAAGGTTTTGTCTCCGGGTTGGGGTTGTTGCTTCTTCTTATCGGTTTCGGTATTTGGCTCGTTGTCGGTGTTTGGGCTGTTTGTCTCTGTGTTTGGGCTGTTTGTCTCGGTATTTGGGTTGTTTGTCTCGGTGGGGGTCTCGTTTCCTGCTGTCTTTGTTCCGTTTGTCTAGCTATTTCCGGTCTCGCCGGGCAGTTTCTCCATATAGAGGTGTGTTCGCCTCCGCAGTTTGCGCATTTCGGCGGCAGTGTTAGCGGCTTCTCGCACAAGTGCGTGCTGTGGTTCTGTCCGTATTTCATGCATTTGTATTCGGCGTTGCAGTGCCTCTGCACGTGGCCGAACATCTGGCATCGGTGACACTGCACGGTTTCTCCTCGTGTTTTCAGTGGTTCCATTTTCACGCACAGTCCGTAGAATCGATCCATTTGGTAGATGGATTTGTATTCCTTCCCAATTTCTACCAGGACCATTTGGATTGGCGTGGCTTCTCTTTCCCTTTCATCCTGGTCACTTTTATGGCCGGGTATCCGTTGTCGTTGAGGTTCTCTTTGATTTGCTCCTCCGTCAGGCCGCAGGGAACTCCCTTCACTACGACCTTCAGATTCCTTTCCGTGCTCAGTTGGTGCGTGTGGAATTCGTAGTCTTCTTCTTTCATCAACTTGTACATGTTCCGGTAGTCAGTTATGGTTAGGGGCTGGATTCTTATCCCGTCCCTGGTAGTCGTTGCCCTGGTGTAGTTGATGTTGTTTCTGTTTAGCTTCCTTGAAAGCCCTGCCCATTTGTCCTTGTTTCGTAGCACGATGGGAGTTTTGTTGTTGACGTTGTTTTCGGTGGGGGTTTCGGTCTCAGTGACTTCGTCTTCGTCGTCGTCGTCGTCACTGTCCCTTGTATTTAAGCATGCGTAACTGTTCATACTCACCTGCGGTCCTCGCAGGCTTGACGTGGTTGGGCTCGTCAGCTTAGCGGTTTTCTTGGGAAACCGGAAGGTTCCCTCGTCCTCCGGGTCGGTTTTTTGCTTGGGGGCGGCCTCGGTGGTGCTGTCCGTGTCCATCGGTTGGGTTTTCCTCCTCGGGGCGGCTTCGGTGGCTCTCCTCGGGGCGGCTTCAGTTGGTTTCTTCGGTTCGGCGTCGTTGGTCTTCTCGACGGCGGTCCTTCTGGTCGCGGCGGTGTCCTGGGGTTGTTCGGTGGCGGTGGTCTTCATCCTTTTCGCTATTTGGTTGAATAGCTTCTTCAGGCCGTCGTCGCTGATGCAGTCCAGGAAGTCGTAGTCCTTGATTTCCATGGAGGCGGCGGTTCCGTTGGCGCTGGTTTGCATGATTGGGTTCATGATTTCTCGGTTGGGTTTTTTTAATTATTTTGTCAAATAATTGCTAAGTTTAACGTCTGCTTCGTTCGAAGTTCGGTTAAGCTGTGTACAGAGAGCTCGTTCGTGGGATGCGACTATTTATAGCTGTCTGGCGTTGTGTGCGGTGCTTCGGTTCCGTTGTTTGTTTGTTTTTTTGTTTGTTTTTTTTTTTTTTTTTTTTGTCGTATATGTGTCTTGGGTGTCTGGGATTACATTTTGAGGGTGGATATGATCGGTCGCCATGCTGGGGGAGTCTCAAAGAATCGTCTATCGTGTTGATGCAGTGGTCTAGTTTTTCTATCTCTTTTTCTATCTCTAGAGATAGAAAAACGAGACTACTGCATCAACCCGAGAGACGATTCTTTGAGACTCCCCCCATTAAGTCTTGAGTGAATTTAACGTAGTAATTCTATATTCTTATTTCTATTGATTTTATAGGAACAGTACATTGTCGAACAGACTTCTTATGGGGCAAATTATTATCCCAACATGAATGTAGCCAGTTATCATATTTAGAATTTGTCGAATTGAAAGGATTATCTAGACTTGAAAACATAGGAGATATACATTCGAATTTGAGTTCTCTTTTGAATCAACCGTTTTCTTGGTACCAAGGACTTGCGAAGTTATTACTCTACAAATATCAAGAACATCACCGCTGTTATTTTTCAGAAGACGGAAATATTCAACATTACGTTATTTTGCATTCAAGATATGTTGGAGCCTTTATGATGTTATCGATAGATTTATACACATCCAGAGGGGTAAAATACATAATTTGTATTGTTTTATATATTTGGATAATCGATTTTAATTTTAGGATTTATATGCTGTATACAAGGCACCACAAAATTTTGACAATTCCGATATTTGTATATCAGATAAAAAAATGTTGTTAGATGGATTTATAAACTGCATTTGCTTTTATTTATGGAGCGAAATGATATAAATTTACTATGTATATTATATTGTAAGCTATTTTTTGTTTCTAAGTGTTTATTTTTTTGTACTAAAGCCGTTTTAAATAAAAAAGAAAAGAAGAAACATATAAACGGTGTCGTTTTTTACACCTTCTTCTTCCTCTTTCGAATAGCCTACTTTGGACCACGCTTGTTCAACTGTTGGGCTTTGATCTTCTGCCGGTGTAACTCCTTTCTCTCTTCTGTCCAGGGGGTACCTTTCCTTCGGGTTTTTTTCAGGAGTTCCTTTAGGGTGCGTCTCACAGACTGTCTGTTTTGGAGATCTGTTATTCCCAGTTCTTTTATATCCTTCTCGGTTTCTGACAACCAAGTGGTACGAACCTTCTTATTTTGCCAGAAGGTGAACAGACGTTTCTTACATATTATTTATAAAAACACATTTACTTCGTTTTGTTATCTACTACAGCGCTGTCCAACTTCTCTTAGCCAGCGGGCCATTTTTTCTTTAGCAAATATTTCGCTGGCCGAAAAGAAAAGTCAGTTCATCAACTCAAACGTTATTTTATTTAAACGAAAAATATAAAGTCAAAGATAATAACACTGTTTTTCGACAATAAAGTTTATATTTTTGCATAATAAATATTGCGTTATATTTATTGTTAAAATGAAATATCACATAGTATGTCCGTTACTAAACAATATTATTCTTAAAAATAATACATAACAAGAAATAATAAAAACATATTAAAATTAGGATATTATCAAGCCTAACCTATTTAATGGGAGCATTGTGGCCATAGCTGTTGAGCAACAATTTCTTTTATGTCCATATCAATATTTGTTGTGGCAACTCTAATTATATTATTAAGAGTGGGGTCTTTCAAGCTGTTTCTAAATTTTGATTTTATATATTTCATGTGTGAGTGTTATATATATTTCATGAGTATGCACGCTCGCAGATATATGTACTTTAGAACATAGAAATGATTTGAAGTGCAAAATCCATTTAACCATTTTTTGATATTTTTCTTTGTCCAAATGTTTGAACACTTGTATTCCAGGTACTCCACTAGATGCAATGAATAGGCCAGCCTGAAGGTCGCATAATTCCATTTCATATTTAGGTTCAGCGGAGGTAATATCGATATTGAATGGATCACTGAATATATCAATACTCATCTTTAAATCATGAAATTGAAAATCTTCTATTAAAATCTTCAATAAGCATATCTAATTTAGGTAAAAAATGTCAAAATTCACTTCTGCTACAAGCCTTCATTTCTTGCAACATACATCTTGATCTCTTCCTTGCAAGCATTTATTCAAAATATTTAAATAATTTGTAATGTCTGTTTGGAAAGCAAGTCAACAAAGAAAATTTTTATCACCTAAATTTGCTGTCAAATCTTCATCGATGCCAACTTCCGTTAAAAAAAGATGAAATTTCTTTTCGAAGTGTAAAAAATCTCTTAAGGCATTTTCCCGTACTTAACCAGCGAATATTACTATGCAAAAGCAAATCACCATACTCAGCTTGCAGTTTTTTCAGAATCGTCCAAAAAAGTTTTAAATTTTCGATGTGTGAGAACGATTTCCACCACGAATTAAAATTGTTATTTTGCAAACCTTGTCCATTACGTCTTTTAGTTTTAGTGAAAGACCACATAATGCCTCCTGATGCACAATGCAATGGAACATTCGACAATTTATTCCTTCGTTTTGTAAGAGTCCTGCACGTCATAGCTCTGGCGCCGTCAGTTACAATAGCGGTGCGACTTGGTGGTGGTAGAGAGCGCGTTAACAGATACACTTGCATAAAGCGTGGATTAGTTTTATCGAATGACCATAAAACAACCATATTTATTCATCATTAGCATATTTGTAATTCTTGTTGAAGACTGTTGAATTATAACTATTATTTAAAAAATCTCATATATTTTTAAAATTTTATATTTTAAATGTATACAAATATTTATTTAAAGCTTTATGTAAAGTTTACTATTAACCCGCGGGCCGTAAAAAAAGCTTCGCGGGCCGGCTTCGGCCCGCGGGCCGCCAGCTGGACAGCCCTGATCTACTAGATTATTCCACATGAAATGACCATTGTTGCATTATCATAAAGCTAAAGTTATTTTTAGACATCGAATTATATGTATTTGCATGTTTGCATATGCAAATCCATAAAACGCTATTTTTATAGCAGTATTGCAAATTTTAGTACTTTTAATTTATATTGCTTATTTCACTATTTAAATGTGTTTTGTATTACGCGGGAACGCTGGTGGGCCGCAGCCAGTGCCGTACCAAACGGGCACAGTTATGGACTGTTTGTTGTAGTTTCAGTTTTAGAGAGTAAATTGGTGCATTTCTGCAAAACCACCCCCGAAACTAAATCCTGGCTACGCTCGTGCCATTGGTCATAGTTATGTGATGTGCACGTTGACATTTATCGGCCTCGATATTCACTGATGTAGGTAGGGTGGACTATACACCTCGATAGGGACTTTATCAAGCACTTTATCTGGTGTACTTATAATAGTGTTTTTGCATTCCGGTACTATACAATATCTATCAAATGGTTTTTTAGCTTTTTCCATTATGGAAATAGCAAATTCAAACTGAAAATCCTTAACTGTCTATGCAAATATGCTATGCAACACTGAATGTCATGTGTTATGTCACGTCATCCAAAGCGTGCGATAAATGGGATGAACGGTCCCATTTATCGCATTCAGTGTTGCCTAGCATATTTGCATGGACAGTAAAGGATTTTCAGTTCGAATTTGCTATTTCGAATAGCGCCCAATAGATCCTAACATCTGGTCGTGGCGCACTAATGGTTTTGAATGAGTTTTGGGGCTGTTTTATGACCGCTACGTGCTTGCAACTGTTTGACCACTAATGGTTTTAAATGCGTTTCTAAACAATGTAACATTTAAACTTGTTAAAATTGTAAAACTTGTTAAAGTGGGGTAGGCAAATGGGAACGGGGAGTAAGCTTTCCTGCTCTTAACAGTATATAATTATCTTCAAATTAAATCCATCTTTCTTGCCACCAAGATACCAAAGTAATAGAATTGTTAGAAGTGTGTTGATAATAGAAGTGTTGACTTGTTCGTTTATTTATTCATTTTATTATGTCGAAAAGAACCTATTTAAGTGGTTCACACAAAAGAAAAAAGTTGTAGAACAAAAAGAAATAACCAAGAAACTTCCTAAACTCACTTCATTTTTTACGGTTGAAGCAGCTAATAGGCTGACTAATTCTTCACCTTCATCACCTGAAGATCGAAATACTTCCGAATATCAACTGGAAAAAGATCCAATATGTGCCAAAAATGACCAACACACATTAGATGCTGAAAACAAAAACTAGATACTTGAAAAATTAGATGACTTGAAAAATATTTTCACCCGTAAATTGACGAATGGTGAGTCCTTAGAAATAAAATGGCTCCTATATTCACCGACGAAGAAATCTGTGTACTGTTATTGGTGCCGTCTATTTAATACTACTACTCGAGATAATGTGTGTTCTCCGAATGGATATAAAGATTGGAAGCATATAAGTAACGTATTACTTGAGCATGAGAACAGTTTACATCACAGGCAATTAATAATAAATTATGTCGCAAATTAAGGAGCAAAACTACGGGACGAGTTGACAGTGAGTTGCTGTCCCAATATAATACAGAAGTCAATTGCTAGAAGAATGTACTTTTACTAGAAGAATTGGCGCAGTAGTGAAATTTTTAGCTTCTAGAGGTCTTGCTTTTCGTGGTGATAATGAGATATTGGGGTCTCAAAATAACGGGAATTATTTGGGATGCTTAGAACTGATTAGTGAATTTGATACTTTTCTTGCTGATCATTTACGAAACCGCGGAAATCGTGGAAAAGGAATTACATCATATTTGTCTGCAAATATTTGTAATTATTAATATAATGGGACAGCAAGTTTTAAAATCAAAAGTCATTTATAACAAACCGATTTATGTGGGGTTTGCCGTTCTGGAATTATCAAAATAGTTAATGTAGGATGTTTTGAAACCCAAGTATGGTGATAAAGTTACTTTATGCTACTGTGACACCAACAGTCTTATTATATTGATTGAAACCGATGATATTTATATAGATATCAAGAACATTGAAAAATTTGATACAAGCAATTTCGGGTCTGATAACGTTTTCGACATGCCGCTAAAAATAAAGCTGCGTATTAGGTTTAATGAAAGATGAGTTAGGGGGTGATATTATGTTTGAATTTGTAGGAATAAGAGCGAAAATCTACGCCCATTGTACAGACAGGGATAAAGTGAATTGAAAGAAAAATACTAAAGGTGTAAAAAAAGGTGTAGTGGATGTTGCGAAGCCCGTGCCTTCTAAACTTTGTACAACTGTACCAATACTGAGAAATGCAAACCTTCCACACTTTAGACCCTCATAAAAGCAGGTACTCGGGGGTGTAAAGATAAATAAGACAAGAAAGCATGTTAAAAGCAGGCAGTTCCAATCCAACAGCAAAAGCATTTTTAAATAAACCTAGTTTAACCATTAACCACCTGGGTCCGGTCACTGAGACCGCAACGGTTTTACGAATCGTGTGTATCTTTTTTCAAACAATACCCACAACTTACAGCGCCTGGCTAATTGTTCACTGAATCATAGTAACAAAATGTCAAAAATGGGTTTGTCATCAAATATGTGTAGACGCGTAATAAAAATATTTGAAATATTCGAGCGGTCGCTGTGACCGCACCCGGGTCTTTATGAGAGTTTTAGTCGCTTGCACATGCACGAACTTTCCACTTTTATTTCTAAATAAAATATAGTTAGATTTACATAACTTGCTTCATCATCTTCAAACCATTGCCAAAGAGTTTTTTCAAAGTCTGGATCTGTATATTTCACTGATTTTGCGCCATTTTATAATGTTGAATAATAATTGATCAAGCAAATTAGTCAAAATAACTGCGAAAAAAAGCAAAATAACTGCGTCTTCTACGAAGAGCAGATTTTATGACTGTTCCTGGAACCGACGGGCTTTAAAATATGAGTATAATTAGGAAAAAACTATATCAAACGATTACTAAGAACAACTATTTCTTATGCCATTACCTATACTTATGCCATTGCTGCAAGAAACCAGTGTGTTTAGAATGCACAAATAAAATTTGTCGCAACTGCAGCGAAAATATTTAGGGTGATATTAGGGCCTTTCAATTTTTATGAAATTTTTTTTTTTATGTTTCAATTTATGATTTTCTTTTAGTTTAATCCTTTTGTTAATAGAAATTAGTAACTTTAGCCATATTTTTCAATCATGTTCTAATATAAATAATTTTTACTTAGATATGCTACAAAATTGCAAATAAATATTATCTTCTAAATAAATTTTTATATTACAAATAATAAAATATATTTAAAAGTTTTATATGGTTTTATTACTTGTACTAATCCCAATAAATAGTTTAAGCTTCTTAAAGCACCTAAATAATAATTTCAACTTCGTGTAATTCTACCAGATATGTTGCGGACTCGGTGACCGGTGCCGGGTATGTACGTTCGGGTTTTTAGACCCAGGCGGTTAAGGGTTAAAGTAAAATATCTAATTCTATCAAATCCAACCCATCAACTAAGACAAAACAAAACATATTCGCGATAACTTACGGAATGGATAAGTGTGTATTAGTTGCGAGGATTATAAACAATAAGGCCTATTCAGATAAAATTTAACAGACTGTTAAAACCTTGCCGTGTTGCCATCATAGAACTTATACTAATGGAATAGGAATACCGTATAACTTACGTGTAGCGAAACTGTGTCCAACATCTGTGCGACAAGGAAAGATATAACATTTCTTTTGTTCGCTATGCGCATGCTCCAAATGAAATAAACATTTATTTTCTAACTTTAATTTTAACCATAAATATGGTTGAACTCTAATTTTGAAATATTTTTATTGTTACTTATACAATTTTTATAACATTAGGTGCTTTTTATTTATTAGGTGGTGTATTATTTAGTTCTATAATTTGTAACTGTTAAAAATATATTAAAGAAAAATTTAAAAAAGTTAAAAAAAGTGTCTATTTTTAAAAGAAAAATATTGAAGTTTACATAAAAAATAAGAGATTTATCAAAAGATAATTAAATTAAAGCTTTTTTTTTTATTAGTATAAGTACTAGTATAGTACGATTTAATAACAATACAACTTGACATTGTAACCAGAAAACTACTACTCTTATTTTATTTAATATTACATTACAACTTTTTTTATTACAAATTTAGTTAATATATATTGCAACTTTTACAAAATAAAAATAAATCGACCATAAACTTAATAAAGTCGTAACACAGCCTGAATTTATAAATATATTCAACCTTTCTGGAGCTCTATAACACTAATGAGCCTTTTTAACTAAGAATAAACTAAGAATATTATTAGAAAATTTATTTAACATATTAGCAATGCTATACCAGAAAGAGCGCTGAAATAATTGTTTTATGCTGTGGTATTGTAAGCTTACCCTTAAACCTAATATTAATGTTATGCACATCTGTACGAAATCTTATTATCTTGTAGAGGTATATGTGAAATTTATTTTTTATTATTGCGTGGTAGTGGCAAATCGTGTGTATATAACGTCTTTGCCCCATGCTTAACCAACTGTTACCTTTAATTTTATACGTGATACGATCATATCTTTGTATGCCAAATATTAAATGCAAGCAATAATTTTGGACATTTGAATACGTTTTGAATCTGTCTCGGTTAATCATGGTCCATAAACGGCATCACAGTAATTAAAGTGTGATAGTACAAGTGCTTCACATAATATTGATTTAACATTTGTGTTAAGCACATGTCTATTTTGATAAATTAGCTTTAAACTAGAATTAGCTTTTTGAATACATTTGTTAACATGAGTTGAAAACCTTAGATTATTGTCAATGTAAAGACCTAAATTTTTCACCACAGAACTAAAATGAATATAGTGGCCTTGAACATTAATATGATGACTATATTGCTCAATAAATCGTTGTTTTTCCAATTTTCCTCCAAATACCATGGCAACTGATTTGTAATAATTTAATTTTAAACAATGATCATTACTCAATTCCAAAACATTTATTAAATCAAAGTTTATGGCGGTGACTGCTTGTGAAGATTCGTCTGGATAAAAGGATATAAACATTTGAGTATCATCAGCATAGAAATAACTACTACAAGAAAGATAGGCTAGTGGAAAGTCCAAGTTATAGAATGTAAATAATTTAAGCCCAATATTGAGCCCTGTTGGATACCAGTAGTAACATTTAAAAAAACAGTTTTCTTTATTATAACACACTAATTGCATTCTATCCTGCAGGTATTTACTCTTTTAAAATTGAAACTATTTTTATGTTTGTTATTATTACTGAAAAAATGTATTTGATTCTGATTAGGTGTTAATTTTGAAAAATCATTAATAAAATGATCAAATATAGCATTAGGGTCTGACAAGTTTGGTGGTAACACTAATTGTTCTCGAACTTTATTACTAAAATTTAGTCATTTTAAGTCAGCCCAAAAGTCTTTAGGTTTCTTATTTTGGAAAGAATTCTGACAAAAAGCTTTTTTCTCTATCCTTATTGACAGTGTGAAACCATTTCTCAAAACTTTGTATTGTGACCAATCAAAGAGGTCTCTAATTCTCTTAAACTTATTCATAGCCCTGTCTCTATCCCTTTTAGCAGTTCATAAAGTATCCATAAGCCAAGGAGCATACGGCTTAGTTAGTCTATATATATATATATTCTATAAGTTACATATTTGCTCTTCAAAATATCATGCATAATGTCAAGGCTGCCTGCCTAAGTATTAAGAAAAGTATCTAATTTTTTTAATTTTATAAACTTCAATTCAGTTATGTATTCATTAACATGCAAAATTACAGTAGTTTAAGCCACTAAAATATCAAAAAAGCCAACTAGCCATTAAAATTAAATTCTTAATAATTATAATATTATTAATTTAAACATACCATCAAATTTTCAAATGCACTTTCAGAAACCAAATTCTTCCATTTCAACTCAGTTAGTAAATCTTTTAAGCTTCTTACACGTGTTTGTAATCTGTTCTGTGACTATTGCAAAGTTTTAATAGTCCTTACATGTTGAGAAATAAATCGTTTCGTTAGAGATATCACTCTTTTTGCATTTCGAGGTGTTCTCAAGTGTGGACTGCTGATATCACCGACATATCGAGATTCCATAATATCTTCTAACTATTAATATAATATATGTAACTCAATAAGAGTGGATTTCACAAAAGATGATTAAAATATAAAGCCAAAGTTAAATTGTTATCACCCTAGTTACAGTTGTTATCACCATAATTAGCCATCGTTAATAACAATTTAATATAAGGTTATATTTCATTCTTTGTGAAATCCACCGTTAAAGTACTATTATCAAGACAACGTGATCAATCAGTCTGAAATATACATCTTTCGTACAATACTTTCGTATTTTGATGAAAAAGATTACATAAAATAAATAGTTACTTTCAATGGATGTAGATGCAACATTAACTGCTGTCTCAGCAGCTTGAGTAGGTGCATCAATTTGGGTATCAGCACCGATTGTATCGGTACAAATATTCTTTCTTTTCTTTCCTTTCTTCACATAAATAATGTTTTAAAATTACCGAATTTAATTTCTTTATTAAAAACAACACAGAAAGCAAAACACAAACGAACACAGGAAGCTGGTGGCTTTAAGATCCTTGTCCTCGATTCTACAAAAGGTTAACCATTTTGCTCTAACAGCCACATCTTTTGGAAATCTGTAAAGATATTATAACCCAATATTGCAACCATTTATCAATAAAATTATATTTTCTTACCGGTGCACATTGTCAGATTTTCACTGTTGAACTGCACTTAATTCCCTAACTCCTTAACTACAAAAGGTAGCCAAACCAAATTTTGTACTGAAGTTTCTTGTTTAATGACTAAGTCATTTTTTATTTGATTTGTAAAAAAATATTTAACTTTCTGGTACAACATAGTCAGTCATACACACAAAGAAATAGTTAAAAATAAAATGTGTTGAAAAACATCTTCTTTCAAATAAATTACATTTTATTCAATATCAGAATCATAGGTGTTCATTTCAGGATCTTTTAAAAGTTGCAACACATGGGGTGTTAAAATTCCCCGTTTAGTTTTTGGAGACTTTCTTAAGCTACAAATATATGGATCCGATGAAATCAAAAGCCTATGTAGCAGGTCTTGATTGGTGTGAAAGCGAGATGTTTTTCGTGTGTATTTCAATCGATAGTGCGTAACATCTTTGTTTCTTGCCTCTTGAGCCTCTTCTGACATTTGACCTATGGGAAGGATGCAGTCATCAATGATTTTTTCAATGAACTTTTCCATGGTAAAGCACTTTGTATACAGTAACTGGCATATAGTACCAGGAATACCACCGATATAGATATACCACCGCGGTGAGTAGGGAAAGATAGTATGTTCTAGATCCACCGCCACCACAATCATGCGCATGCGCGATGACCTTTGACCCCTAACCTAACCTTGACCTTGACCCCTAACCTAACCTTAACCTTGACCGGTTTCAACTTCCGGTTTCCGGTTTCGACTTCCGGTTTCCGGTTTCGACTTCCGGTTTCGACTTCCGGTTTCGACTTCCTGTTTCCTGTTTCGACTTCCTGTTTCCGGTTTCGACTTCCGGCCGCCATTTTCGGAACTTCCGGATACGCGGGAAAATTAAAAAAATAGACGCGAGACGGGGAAATTCAAAATTAGATCCTGTTGAGACAAATGAGGTGTGAAGTTGGTTGCATACATCAACGGGACTAAATACATGAGACTAGACAGACGAGGCTAGATCCATGAGACTAAATACATGAGACTAGATAGACGGGACTAAATACATGAGACTAGATAGACGGAGCTAGATACATGGGGCTAGATACATGGGGCCAGACAGACGAAGCTAAATACATGAGACTAGATAAGACTGAACTAAAATATATTTTCGATTGTTTTTGATTACTGCTCTGGCTTGTTGATTAGGTTCGACTGGATGTTTGCTAGCAATAACAACTTCCTGTTATCTTATCAGCGGTGAGCGAGTGTTAGTTTCCAAGAGAATGAAAGGTTGTAAAATAAAGAAAACTCCACATAAAATTTATGGTTTTATTAAATTCTAATAATAATACATTTAAATTTACATCAATACATTTAAATACAAATAGTGGTCATGCTTTGTATATGTTATGCGTTCGGAAGAAGCAGCTTAAGCAATAATGACTTGCACACATATTACAGCGAAACTTTACAGAACTAGTTTTACTTGAGGCCTTTTGTCTTCCAAATATCATTCGGTTTTCTTTATAACAACCAACACATAGTCTTTTAACATCCGCTTTCTCAAGGGAATGTTCACTATCTTTAGCATTGGATGAACAAACAGCTGATTGGTTTATTGAATCGGGAACATGTGCATTCAAACTCTCAACTTTATTCTTTTGACATTTAACATCCGTTTTCTCGAGGGAATGTTCACTATCTTTAGCGTTGGATGAACAAACAGCTGATTGGTTTATTGAATCAGGAAGATGTGCATATTTGAGAGAGATGAGAGAGATGGGAATTAATTTTTACGGAAATCGTATAAAAGCGGCTGTTTCGGACAATTCTACCACTCGACATTTACACCTCAAAGAGTTAACACCTATATTAGAAAATAAACTATTATCTCTAGGATATAAGTTAAAGCGACAGTATGGATAAAATATATATATTCTCCAAAGTTGACTATGAGGATACTATTACAAAGAGTGAATTTCACACGTATTATCCTATAGCTCAAAATTATGGAAACAATAATGAGATTCGTATTAGGATCCAACACCAGGATATTTACACTTATTCTTGCGAAAGTTATATTTATGTAAGCGGAACCGTTAATTTTTCGAAACTCATTCCACCTGCAACTACACACAACTTTGAACTTGTGAAAAACGCTTATGCGTTTTTATTTGATGAAATTCGCTATGAATTGAATGGAGTTGAAGTAGATAAGAATCGAGATGTAGGAATTACAAGCACGATAAAAGGATTACTCTCCAACACCAAGCGGGATCAGCATATACTCGACCTTTGCGGCTGGGCTGATAATGCTACAAATGTTACATACTTTGATAATAACAGAAAGTTCTATGCTTTAATTCCATTGAAATATTTATTGGGTTTTGCTGAGGATTATACAAAAATGTTAATTAATGTAAAGCAGGAATTAATTCTACTACGAGCTAGAACTGACGTGAACTGCTACAAAGGAGATGCAAATATAAGATTCAATATTGATCAAATTTACTGGCAAATTCCCCATATCCAACTCAGCGACGAAGCTCGATTGAATGTATTGGACACACTCGAAGAAGATAGGCCGATATTAATACCGTTTCGTAGGTGGGAGTTGCATGAACTACCTGCTTTAAAAAATACCGACAGAGATATCTGGTCTGTAAAAACATCTACAACTCTGGAGAAGCCTCGATATATTATAATTGCACTGCAAGAGGGGCGAAGAGATGCTCATGTAAAAAACGCGTCCGAATTTGATAATGCATCGCTGCGAAATATGAAAACTGACCTAAACTCGGATTCATATCCATATGAAAGCTTAAATCTTAATATGGATAGTGGTGATTATGCACAACTTTATTACATGTATGCCACTTTCCAAAGCAGTTACTATGAACGCAGAAATGAGCCGATATTATATATGATTGGATTCAAGGATCATGTTCTTTTTGTGTTTGATGTATCTAAACAAAATGAGAGTACTAAATCATCTGCTGTTGATTTAAAAATTGAATTTGAAGCTACGCAAGCATTCAAACCAAACACTCGAGCCTATTGCCTTATATTGTGTGAAGCTGCCGTTGAATACACCCCTTTGTCGGGAATAGTTCGAAAATTAATTTAAAAATTTAATTAAAATGAACCATTGTATGTATAAATCATATTAGCGACTATTCTATATGTATTGCAAGAAATGTTTATATAAGTATTTAAATGTTTTAATGTAAATTTAAATGTATTATTATTAGAATTTAATAAAACCATAAATTTTATGTGGAGTTTTCTTTATTTTACAACCTTTCATTCTCTTGGAAACTAACACTCGCTTACCGCTGATAAGATAACAGGAAGTTCTTATTGCTAGCAAACATCCAGTCGAACCTAATCAACAAGCCAGAGCAGTAATCAAAAAACAATCGAAAATATATTTTAGTTAAATTAAATAATCCCTTATGTATTTTAGTTCAGTCTTATCTAGTCTCATGTATTTAGCTTCGTCTGTCTGGCCCATGTATCTAGCCCCATGTATCTAGCCCCGTCTATCTAGTCTCATGTATTTAGTCCCGTCTATCTAGTCTCATGTATTTAGTCTCATGGATCTAGCCTCGTCTGTCTAGTCTCATGTATTTAGTCCCGTTGATGTATGCAACCAACTTCACAACTCATTTGTCTCAACAGGATCTAATTTTGAATTTCCCCGCCTCGCGTCTATTTTTTGAATTTTCCCGCGCATCCGGAAGATCTGAAAATGGCGGCAGGAAGTCGAAACCGGAAACCGGAAGTCGAAACTGGAAACAGGTAGTCGAAACCGGAAGTCGAAACCGGGAGTAGAAACCGGAAGTTTCAAGGCCAAGGCCAAGGTTCGGTTAGGGGTCAAGGTCAAGGTTAGGTTAGGGGTCAAAGGTCATCGCGCATGCGCATGACTGTGGTGGCAGTGGATCTAGAACATACTATCTTTCCCTACTGCGGTGGTACGAAACGGTTTTATTACGAATGCCGCATTGCCAGCAATATGCACCCATTTTGTTGATTAGCGGTATTGATATTATCGAAAAAGATAATTGTATGTATAAATGACATTGTATGTATAAATCATATTAGCGACTATTCTATATGTATTGCAAGAAATGTTTATATAAGTATTTAAATGTTTTAATGTAAATTTAAATGTATTATTATTAGAATTTAATAAAACCATAAATTTTATGTGGAGTTTTCTTTATTTTACAACCTTTCATTCTCTTGGAAACTAACACTCGCTTACCGCTGATAAGATAACAGGAAGTTCTTATTGCTAGCAAACATCCAGTCGAACCTAATCAACAAGCCAGAGCAGTAATCAAAAAACAATCGAAAATATATTTTAGTTAAATTAAATAATCCCTTATGTATTTTAGTTCAGTCTTATCTAGTCTCATGTATTTAGCTTCGTCTGTCTGGCCCATGTATCTAGCCCCATGTATCTAGCCCCGTCTATCTAGTCTCATGTATTTAGTCCCGTCTATCTAGTCTCATGTATTTAGTCTCATGGATCTAGCCTCGTCTGTCTAGTCTCATGTATTTAGTCCCGTTGATGTATGCAACCAACTTCACACCTCATTTGTCTCAACAGGATCTAATTTTGAATTTCCCCGCCTCGCGTCTATTTTTTGAATTTTCCCGCGCATCCGGAAGATCTGAAAATGGCGGCAGGAAGTCGAAACCGGAAACCGGAAGTCGAAACCGGAAACAGGTAGTCGAAACCGGAATTCGAAACCGGGAGTCGAAACCGGAAGTTTCAAGGCCAAGGCCAAGGTTCGGTTAGGGGTCAAGGTCAAGGTTAGGTTAGGGGTCAAGGGTCATCGCGCATGCGCATGACTGTGGTGGCAGTGGATCTAGAACATACTATCTTTCCCTATTGCGGTGGTACGAAACGGTTTTGTTGATTAGCGGTATTGATATTATCGAAAAAGAAGTAATAAACTCTTAATAAACTGGGTTAATAACATGTATCTAACAAGATGGCAACTGTAAACAACATCCAAAATACGTGTAGGCCGCGCATGAGCATTTCGACCCAAAGAAATAGAATGAGACTTTGCAGACTTCTTGGACACAATTTTATGATTTGTATTCCTGTTCCATAAGTATATGTTCTAAGGTTGCCATATGTTTTTTTGTCCGAAACGTATGTCCTAACTTAAATGTATTTCCTAACCTGATTTAGTCGTCAAAAAACGTATATTATTTGTTGTTATTGTCATTATTGTTAACTATTTTATGTTTAACCATTATTAATGGGTTTGTAAGTTTACGTAAATTGAAATATTTAATAAAATAATATAATCTATCTATAGTTCATTTTTTTGAGAATGCAGTAACTAGAAACCTGATTTATACTATGAAAAATGTGGCGCTATATTCAAATATAGTTACTTGAATATAAATTTGGTTATTTATTAATGGTTTCATTGAATATCTTATTACTTTTGATTAAATACACCAAATGGCAACAATAGTAAGAAAATACAAACAAATAAATGGAGAAAAACGCATAAAAATCTAAATGATACAAACAGATCAGATGATAATTGTGAATTGTCACCGCAGCCATTGACAACTAACAGCTGCAACCATATGTGAAAAACAGAGAGAAAAGAGGTTGAGATGGAGAAGTAAATATCGTCGGTGTGAACTTCTCCTCGATTTAAGCCAATCAGAGAACAAAGTCAAATAAGCCCTATCTCCCCTATACTGCATTCTTAAAAAAAATGGACTATAGTATGTGAGTTGGAATTTTTAACCCCCAAAATTAAAGGATTTGTACTTTTTTGGGATCTTAAAGACTATTTCTGGAATTTTATTTTTTACAGTATGTATATTGAAGTGTATAATAGAATAAGTGGTGAAAATAAATAAAAGCTGGGGCAATAAAACACAATGCTGAATAAATTACAATGTGCACATGGTTTAAAGGGGTTTAAGCATTATAGAATTTTTTATGAGCTATTTCCGCCCCTAATTGCCATCTTATACTTATTTTCAGAAAAATGATTTGGGAAATACAGGTAAATAATTTGGGGAAGAGCTTTCCTGCTGTTTTAAAATTTTATTTACAATTAGTATTAAAGTAATTCTTCTTTGAGTGCAAGCCTCTCAGTTGATTTAAAGAAAAAAATCAATTCAGCTTATTTTAAAGATTTTTAGTTTTTTATTGTTGTATAAAATGAAAAACGGTAAGTACTATTTGTAATATGGATACATATGTTAAATAGTAGGCAACTACAATTAAAGAACAACCTATATTATTGTAATTAATAATTTGAGAGTTTAAGACATTTAGAAGCCTACTATTTATCGTTTATCTTGCAATATAACTAAATTAATTTTAGATTCATATACCATCAAAACAAGGTGTCCTAGAACTACCAAAAAACAAATTGAAATAATAATAAATTTTGTCCATGATAACCCTATAATGTTAAAATGTAAATTAAGCCTAAAGGCCCAATCAACCATCCGAAAAAAATGGAGCGAACTATCCCAAATTCTAAACAATTGTGGTCAAGGTCCCACTAATAAAACTATCACTCAATAGAAGAAGGTAACACATTAGAAATTAATTATTTAGATTTATTTTGATTGTTTTCTAACATTATACATTTCAGTCATTTCAAGAAATGAAAGGAAACATTAAAAGACGGGCTAGGGATGTGTATCAATCGAGGCATGCCACTGGAGGTGGTCCATCAAGATGAAAGACCTGACAGATTTAGAAAAGAAATTGATGGGACTTCTGTCCAAAGTTACTGTGGAAGGAGCAGATGTTCCTGAAGCAGGTTTGAATGATGAACATTCTCATTCTGAAAGTGAATTAGATCGTACAGTAGAAGAAAATCCAGGAACAACTGGTTTTGATTATGTAGAAGTAGTTATAATTTTTATTGTATAAATATATATTTGACAACAAAATATTTTGTTGTGTTAGTGTATTGATGGAATCGAGCCTATCCATGTATTGACTGCACCAGAAACGCCAAATAGAAAAAGACAGAGGCGACTAGAGGCAACCATCGAGAAACAAAAACATATTAGTAATCACCTTGCCATTACAATTGACAATTTGTCTGCCACCCTTGAGAGGCAAAATCAAACGAATATAATATTGTCAGAGGCTCTGGAGAGGCAAAATGAAAGTAATAGAATATTATCAGAGGCTATTCTAAAGTTGGCAGCTGCAGTGGAAAAACTGAATAATTCTTATTTTTTGTTTAATATATAAATAAAGTACAAGGAAAATATTGATTTAGTTTATTTCATGTATCAAAGAATTGCGTACATTTATACCCTGATCATACCATTGTCCATTTTGAATGGGCATTTCTGGAAATATAAATATATTACTTATATATGCAGCTTTTACTGGCTGATAATTGAGTGTCCTGTGCCGTAATAAACATCTAAACCTGCTTTTTAAAACTTCTTTCAATCGTTCAATGCAATTTCTTGCAGAACTATGAATTTGGTTATACTGATTCTCTGGTGTACCTTCAGCTGCTGCAACCACTGGAGTCATCAGACATGGTTCAAGGGGATACCCTGAATCTCCTAAATAAGTGTAACAAGTACAAATGCCATAAGAAATAATTATATTATCGAACCTATTAAATATGTATTCTGCATGCCATTCAAATATTGCTGCTGAAGGTGTCTTATTCTGAAGCTAGACGACATCCAAATTGCAGAATCATGTGTAGATCCAGGAAATTTGGCATTCATATTAATTATTCTTAGATTCGAGTCACATTTTATGCAAGCAAAAAATTTATAATTTGTTTTCTCGTAGGATACAGCTTACCACTTGTGTATTTATACTGGTATAACCTTTTCGGTTATAATATACAAGTCCTGGGCAATTAGCATCTTCCCCAGGTGGGGCAATAATTGCAATATGAGTGCAATTCTATTGCTCCCATAATTCCTGGTAAATTATACTTGTTCAAGAATCTTAAATTAAAATTATAGAAAAATGTCCATGAGTGGTATCAACAATCTTACTGCTGTTTAATATCAGTTCATGTAACATTTACTGTGGGACATTTTATCCACTCTACCAGTAAATGATTATTTATTGCTTGAGTCACTTCACTAATACACCTACTTATTGAAGGTTGACTCATTCCCAACACATGGTTTTTACCAATATTTTGCTGGTAACTACCATGACCATAAAAAATGAGAGCACAGCTAAAACCTGAATTTAAAAAGTTTTATCCAGGGTAACAAAAGCAAAAAGTGAATAATCAAATTGCAACTTTTACCTTCAACATAATATATTATTTATTATAAAAATTCTTTTAGGGTAAATGTTTTCGGTGCATAACACCCTTACTTTGTCAAAATTCATAGAATGTTTGTTTATAATGACAAGTTCATATATATATATATATATATATATATATATATATATATATATATATATATATATATATATATATATATATATATATATATATATATATATATATATATATATATATATATATATATATATATATATGAACTTGTCATTATAAACAAACATTCTATGAATTTTGACAAAGTAAGGGTGTTATGCACCGAAAACATTTACCCTAAAAGAATTTTTATAATAAATAATATATTATGTTGAAGGTAAAAGTTGCAATTTGATTATTCACTTTTTGCTTTTGTTACCCTGGATAAAACTTTTTAAATTCAGGTTTTAGCTGTGCTCTCATTTTTTATGGTCATGGTAGTTACCAGCAAAATATTGGTAAAAACCATGTGTTGGGAATGAGTCAACCTTCAATAAGTAGGTGTATTAGTGAAGTGACTCAAGCAATAAATAATCATTTACTGGTAGAGTGGATAAAATGTCCCACAGTAAATGTTACATGAACTGATATTAAACAGCAGTAAGATTGTTGATACCACTCATGGACATTTTTCTATAATTTTAATTTAAGATTCTTGAACAAGTATAATTTACCAGGAATTATGGGAGCAATAGAATTGCACTCATATTGCAATTATTGCCCCACCTGGGGAAGATGCTAATTGCCCAGGACTTGTATATTATAACCGAAAAGGTTATACCAGTATAAATACACAAGTGGTAAGCTGTATCCTACGAGAAAACAAATTATAAATTTTTTGCTTGCATAAAATGTGACTCGTATCTAAGAATAATTAATATGAATGCCAAATTTCCTGGATCTACACATGATTCTGCAATTTGGATGTCGTCTAGCTTCAGAATAAGACACCTTCAGCAGCAATATTTGAATGGCATGCAGAATACATATTTAATAGGTTCGATAATATAATTATTTCTTATGGCATTTGTACTTGTTACACTTATTTAGGAGATTCAGGGTATCCCCTTGAACCATGTCTGATGACTCCAGTGGTTGCAGCAGCTGAAGGTACACCAGAGAATCAGTATAACCAAATTCATAGTTCTGCAAGAAATTGCATTGAACGATTGAAAGAAGTTTTAAAAAGCAGGTTTAGATGTTTATTACGGCACAGGACACTCAATTATCAGCCAGTAAAAGCTGCATATATAAGTAATATATTTATATTTCCAGAAATGCCCATTCAAAATGGACAATGGTATGATCAGGGTATAAATGTACGCAATTCTTTGATACATGAAATAAACTAAATCAATATTTTCCTTGTACTTTATTTATATATTAAACAAAAAATAAGAATTATTCAGTTTTTCCACTGCAGCTGCCAACTTTAGAATAGCCTCTGATAATATTCTATTACTTTCATTTTGCCTCTCTAGAGCCTCCGACAATATTATATTCGTTTGATTTTGCCTCTCAAGGGTGGCAGACAAATTGTCAATTGTAATGGCAAGGTGATTACTAATATGTTTTTGTTTCTCGATGGTTGCCTCTAGTCGCCTCTGTCTTTTTCAATTTGGCGTTTCTGGTGCAGTCAATACATGGATAGGTTCGGTTCCATCAATACACTAACACAACAAAATATTTTGTTGTCAAATATATATTTATACAATAAAAATTATAACTACTTCTACATAATCAAAACCAGTTGTTCCTGGATTTTCTTCTACTGTACGATATAATTCACTTTCTGAATGAGAATGTTCATCATTCAAACCTGCTTAAGGAACATCTGCTCCTTCTACAGTAACTTTGGACAGATGTCCCATCAATTTCTTTTCTAAATCTGTCAGGTCTTTACATCTTGATGGACCACCTCCAGTGGCATGCCTCGATTGATACACTTTCCTAGCCCGTCTTTTAATGTTTCCCTTTATTTCTTGAAATGACTGAAATATATAATGTTAGAAAACAATCAAAATAAATAATTAATTTCTAATGTGTTACCTTCTTCTATTGAGTGATAGTTTTAGTGGGACCTTGACCACAATTGTTTAGAATTTGGGATAGTTCGCCCCATTTTTTTCGGATGGTTGATTGGTCCTTTAGGTTTAATTTACATTTTAACATTATAGGGTTATCATGGACAAAATTTATTATTATTTCAATTTGTTTTTTGGTAGTTCTAGGACACCTTGTTTTGATGGTATACGAATCTAAAATAAATTTAGTTATATTGCAAGATAAACGATATATATATATATATATATATATATATATATATATATATATATATATATATATATATATATATATATATATATATGAGGCTGTCACACCAAAATCCGACAGCAAGGTCAAACAAAATATTACACAACGCAAGCCAAGCTTTGCTTCGGGACGAAATCCAAACGAAACGACAGAAACTTGACAGCATCAGTCAAAATATCCTGACAACCCACACAGCTCTAACCACTACGCTACACCCTCTCCTCTGGCAACAGATAGACTTAATATCTAACAACAGAGCCGAACAGAATAGATTATTAATTACCAATAGACAGAAAGAAAAATACAACCTTCTCAGACGGAGACAAAAACCTGCACCAAAACCACTCAACATCGACAAAGTGGTTTACAATCTTTCAGACCAGCCCCTAGACGAACCTACCAAAACCGTACTGGCCAAGGGTTTTAACTTTGCAATAGCACCAACTCGCCTTCCCAAAGAAGACATAATCACTGGTGTCGAGACTGCTATCTCACAACTCCCTGCCACATTAGCTGAGACAATAAGACAGGAAACATGCCACATTTTAAGATCTGCCAAACCACCGACAAGAAACATCTCATACGAGGAATTCAAAGCCCTCAAGGCACTAAGAGAAAACAACAGCATTGTGGTCCTACCAGCTGACAAGGGAAATTGCTCTGTAGTCATGAACAGTGCTGACTATAAACAAAAAATGACCAAAATCTTAGATGATCCAGCTTATCTACGCAGTACAACGGACCCCACAACTTACCTTGAGAAAACTACCAAACAAAAGATCCTAAGCTCTAGCATGGACAAGGAAACAATGAATTATCTTATACCAAGGGAGAAATCTTCACGGTGTCCCAAGATATATGGTTTACCAAAGATCCACAAAGATGGAGCCCCACTACGACCAATAGTAAGCTCCATTGGTTCACCGGTCCAACTTCTTGCAAAACATTTAGCAAAATGTTTACAACCATACGCCGAAGATTGTGATTCCTATGTCCGCAATGCTGAACACTTCATAGACATACTGAAAAATCACCAACTCCAGCCCGGCCACCTTCTTGTGAGCTTTGACATTGTATCTTTATTCACAAAAGTACCGGTCCCTGAGGCCTTAAACATTATAAGATCAAAATTAAAACCAGAAAAGTATGTATCAGATCTGGCAGAACATTGTTTAAAGAATACATACTTTAGGTACGATGGTCAAATATACAAACAAGTCCTAGGAGCACCAATGGGTTCACCTCTATCCCCAGTAATAGCCAACATATTTCTTACAGATTTTGAGGAAAAGGCAATCTCATCAGCCACACTTAAACCTACGCTCTGGTTAAGATATGTTGACGACACATTTGTAATCTGGCCCCACGGCAGACCAGAGCTGGACAAATTCCTTAACCATCTTAACTCCCAACACGACCTAAATTCGAATTAAATTCACAATGGAGATAGAAAAGCATCAACAACTTCCTTTCTTGGATGTTTTGGTACAGAAGAAACCTGACGGCACTTTGAGCCACACTGTGTACCGGAAACCAACCCACACAGACAGATATCTGAACGCTTCTTTGCACCATCATCCCAAACAACTAGCATCTGTAGTCAACACTCTTACCACCCGATCCAAAAGACTAGCCGACCAGCTTAACTTACCGAAAGAATTGAAGAACTTACGAGAAGCTCTTTCTTTAAATGGATATCCAAACAGATTAATATCCAGAGCTTTCCGTCGTACAGAGAATAGTAGCCAAACAACTGAAGAACGACAGAAACCCGTTAGCACAGCATACCTACCATATGTTCATGGATCAACTGACAAAATCGCCAGAATCCTTAAAAGACACAACATCGACACCATTTTCAAACCTAACCAGAAAATATCCTCCATGCTACGCAGCGTTAAAGACACCATCCCGTTAGAATCCCATGGAATTTACGAAATACCTTGCGGAACATGTGAACGAACCTACATTGGACGTACCAATAGAAAAATATCTGCTAGGATTCAAGAACATGTAGTTTCAGTAAGACACAGAGACAAAGTTTCATCCGCACTTGTCCAACACACAAACACCGGTCACTGGATGGACTTTAGAAATTCAAGGACTGTTGCACAGATTAGCCACGAAATGTCACGAGTATACAGAGAAGCCATAGAGATAGAAAAACGAGACTACTGCATGAACACGAGAGACGATTCCTTGAGACTGCCCCCAGCATGGCGACCAATCATATCCACCCTCAAAATGCAATCCCAGACACCCCAGACTCATGTACGACCAACAAGACAAACAAACAACCGAACCGAAGCACCGCACACAGCGCGCATGACCCGAAGCCAGACAGCTATAAATAGTCGCATCGCACGAACGAGCTCTCAGTATGCGTCTAACGGTTGACCCGCACGGACGCATATATCTCTTGAGAATGGCGAATGTTAGTTCGCCGAAACGTCGAGAATCCGGTTCTTTTCAGAGCCAACCCTCAGCATCAACGCGGAATCCCCGAGAAAACAATACAACACAGGTATCTATCCGCGAAAACCTCAAATACAACATATATATATATATATATATATATATATATATATATATATATATATATATATGAACTTGTCTTTATGAACAAACATTCTATGAATTTTGACAAAGTAAGAGTGTTATGCACCGACAACAATTACCCTAAAAGAATTTTTAAGGAAATGTTTTTCATCAAAAACGAAGAAAATAGTATGAACAAGAAAACAGATGTTTATGATGATAATCTCAGTATTATCTATGATTACTTGCTAAAACTAGGACTTCTTTCTCTTTCTCATAAAATGTAATTTGTTGTTTTTATTTTTATTTTATTTTTACTTTTTCACTTTCTTGAATTTTGTTTTAAATATATTAATCTTTCAAATGTCATTTTGTTTTTTAATTTTTTAATCTGTTAAACTATTTATACATGAGGGATTAACCCAGTTATTTTATAAATATTTGTCCAGTATTGTTCATGAAGCTGCTTTTAGTCCGGTCATTTTAGACATATAAATAGTCATCAAATAAAAAAAATTCCGACAGAGCCAAATCTTCGTAGAGACCTTAGGTTTACCACAAGGAATAAAGTGTCAAAAGTCCCCATCAGTCCCATGTGAGCTTAGGGACTTATTCGGGGCCCAAGGTCAAAATTTTAGGTTTTTTGGATTTTTCTCGAAAACGGTAAGTTTTATCGAAAAAGTACCTCAGAGCGAAGTTGTGGATCACATGGGACTGATGGGGACTTTTGACACTTTATTCCTTGTGGTAAACCTAAGGTCTCTACGAAGATTTGGCGCTGTCGGAATTTTCTTTATTTCAATTGTCTAAAATGACCGGACTATTTTTACGGTTAACCTCACGTTAGTAAGTATTTATATAAAACCTGTCTAAAGACTATGTGAGTAAACTAATAAATAAAATTGTTGTAGTTAATTGATAAAGGGAATAAACATTCCCGAAAACACAGGAAATGTTTATGTAACGCGTCTGAGAGTAGAAATAAGAAAAACGCGGTCTAATAAGCACTGCGTAATCAATTTTATGTTTTGAATTTATACATTATTAATTCAAATATAATTTTAAGGTCTCTAAGCATATTCGTAGATGAGATTTAACCACATATTTACACTCTGAAAGTTAGTGAAAATATATTAATATCAAGATTTGATATAATTTTTGAGGATTTGATATATTACCAGAAGGATAATATAGTTTATCGGGATCATGGGATAGGGATACAACATAAATCTGTAATGTCTACATTTATGAATCTAATAATTTAAATTACTTCAAAAATTCAGAGCCCCCCCGCGCCACAATTCAAACTAACGGAAATTAACATAAAACCTCCAGTGACGCGTAAAAAACACCACCGTAGCTACAGATTTGAACAAAATGGATGGTTAGATTATCGTTAGATTAGATTATATTAGGAGCAGATTATTCAAGACCATATATCGCGCGAGAGCGCGACCTCCGAATCCGAAATAAGAAAAAAAAATTCAATAGTTTTTACAAACTTTTTTACAATTTTTTTATACGAGTCAAGTCAAGTGAATGTGTATTCTGAAAACCTGCTATATGAAATAATCCTAAATTCACTGTGATATATATATCATATATATATATATATATATATATATATATATATATATATATATATATATATATACAAATAAGAGTATTAAAATTTGATGGTCACCCCAGAAAGTTATTTGAAATTAACAACGTTATTACCACCCTAGTGAGAAAGAAGTAAAATAAATCCTGTAATAAAGGATTCCACTTTCAAAAGAAACTCCGTAAAAAAATAACTGATAAGAACCCAATAAGCACGAAAGGAAACGAAACAGTTCAGGATTAAGCAGAATTTTAAATTATAAAATATGGAATGCATTAAATGTAAACATCACTAGTGATGAACAGTAGGGAAAGATGATGCGTTCTAGATCCTCCTCCTCCTCAAACCTCCTCTGACCTTGACCCCTAACCTAACCTTGACCTTGACCTTGGAACTTCCGGTTTCGACTTCCGGTTTCCGGTTTTGACTTCTGACCTTGGAACTTTCGGTCTCGACTTCCGGTTTCGACTTCCGGTTTCCGGTTTTGACTTCTGACCTTGGAACTTTCGGTCTCGACTTCCGGTTTCGACTTCCGGTTTCCGGTTTTGACTTCCGGCCGCCATTTTCGGAACTTCCAGATGCGCGGGAAAATTCAAAAAATAGACGCGTGGCGGGGAAATTCAAAATTAGACCCTGTTGAGACAAATGAGGTGTGAAGTTGGTTGCATACATCAACGGGACTAAATACATGAGACTAGACAGACGAGGCTAGAGCCATGGGACTAAATACATCAGACTAGATAGACGGAACTAAATACATGAGACTAGATACATGAAACTAGATACATGGAGTCAGACAGACGAAGCTAAATACATGAGACTAGACTAGATAGACGGGGCTAGATATATCAACGGGACTAAATACATGAGACTAGACAGACTAGACCATTTTAAACCATTTGATGAGAAAAATCAAATCTGGTGTCAGAACGGCTCTAGCATGTGCCTTAAGCGAGATACCGCCCGACCGCCTACCCCACAGTTGAGGACGTCATCCGCCGCGGCAGATATTGCTAAACTAATTACCTCGATGCTGATTGGCTGATTAACGAATAAATAATTACAGTTGACCTTTTCCCTCAATTTATATGTAATGAACAAGACTGGACAGACAAGACTAGACAGACAAGACTAGACGAGACTAGTTAGATGAAGCTTGACAGATGGGGGCTAAATACATGAGATTAGACAGACCAAGCTAAATACATGAAACTAGATTAGACTGGACTAAAATATATAAGGGATTGTTTAATTTAAATAAAATATATTTTCGATTGTTTTTCTTATAATTGTTAATAATGTTTATATTATTACTTTCATTTTGTTATCTACGTTTTATTTTGATTTACGGCTTGTTGATTAGACGCAACCGGATGTTTGTCATAACACCAGGCAAGAATAGAGGGACTAGACTAGACAGACTAGATTAGACAGACAGACAAGCGGAGAAAATTCAAAATGAGTTGCGGATGGGTAGCGGACAATCCTGTATGCATACATAATTGATTGCAAACATATTACGGATTGATTCAAATGAAATTATTGGTTTCAGGCCGGACAATACCGAACAAGGTCGAACAAGACTTTACAGACCTTATATTTATCCGAATAATTTCCTATGAGTAAGCGAAATTTCTTATACTTGTCTGTGAACCAGATCGTATTAATGTTTTTCATTTATATAAATACCAAAGAGTTCAATTTTCTGGCATCCACTTTTCATCTACTTGCATCCACTTTTCATTTACTTGCATCCACTTTTCATCTACTTGTATCCACTTTTCATCACGCCAAACAGGGTGTGAGGTCTATGTGACCCCACGCCAAACAGGGTGTGAGGTCTATGTGACCCCACGCTAAACAGGGTGTGAGGTCTATGTGACCCCACGCTAAACAGGGTGTGAGGTCTATGTAACCCCACGCTAAACAGGGTGTGAGGTCTATGTAACCCCACGCTAAACAGGGTGTGAGGTCTATGTAACCCCACGCTAAACAGGGTGTGAGGTCTATGTGACCCCACGCTAAACAGGGTGTGAGGTCTATGTAACCCCACGCTAAACAGGGTGTGAGGTCTATGTAACCCCACGCTAAACAGGGTGTGAGGTCTATGTAACCCCACGCTAAACACCGTCCACTTTCCGTCCACCCCATCCACTTTCCGTCCACTTTTCATTCTTTCAGCTTTAATCTCATTGGGTTAGTTGGGTAAGAATTGGATTAGGTTAGCATTAGGATAGGTTACGGGATGTTAGGAACGAAGCGCACTTCATTCCCAACCTCCCGTAACCTAACCTAATGCTAACCTAACCCAATGCTAACCCAACTAACCTAATGAGATTAAAGCTGAAAGAATGAAAAGTGGACGGAAAGTGGATGGAGTGGACGGAAAGTGGACGGAGTTTAGCGTGGGGTCACATAGACCTCACACCCTGTTTGGCGTGGGGTTACATAGACCTCACACCCTGTTTAGCGTGGGGTTACATAGACCTCACACCCTGTTTAGCGTGGGGTTACATAGACCTCACACCCTGTTTAGCGTGGGGTCACATAGACCTCACACCCTGTTTAGCGTGATGAAAAGTGGATGCAAGTAGATGAAAAGTGGATGCCAGAAAATTGAACTCTTTGGTTTTTATATAAATGAAAAACATTAATACGATCTGGTTCACAGACAAGTATAAGAAATTTCGCTTACTCATAGGAAATTATTCGGATAAATATAAGGTCTGTAAAGTCTTGTCCGTTCTTGTTCGACCTTGTTCGGTATTGTCCGGCCTAAAACCAATAATCTCATTTGAATCAATCCGTAATATGTTTGCAATCAATTATGTATGCATACAGGATTGTCCGCTACCCATCCGCAACTCATTTTGAATTTTCTCCGCTTGTCTGTCTGTCTAATCTAGTCTGTCTAGTCTAGTCCCTCTATTCTTGCCTGGTGTTATGACTGACAAACATCCGGTTGCGTCTAATCAACAAGCCGTAAATCAAAATAAAACGTAGATAACAAAATGAAAGTAATAATATTATTAACAATTATAAGAAAAACAATCGAAAATATATTTTATTTAAATTAAACAATCCCTTATATATTTTAGTTCAGTCTAATCTAGTTTCATGTATTTAGCTTGGTCTGTCTAATCTCATGTATTTAGCCCCCATCTGTCTAGCTTCATCTAACTAGTCTCGTCTAGTCTTGTCTGTCTAGTCTTGTCTGTCCAGTCTTGTCCATTACATATAAATTGAGGGAAAAGGTCAACTGTAATTATTTATTCGTTAATCAGCCAATCAGCATCGAGGTAATTAGTTTAGCAATATCTGCCGCGGCGGATGATGTCATCAACTGTGAGGTAGGCGGTCGGGCGGTATCTCGCTTAAGGCACATGCTAGAGCCGTTCTGACACCAGATTTGATTTTTCTCATCAAATGGTTTAAAATGGTCTAGTCTGTCTAGTCTCATGTATTTAGTTCCGTTGATATATCTAGCCCCGGCTATCTAGTCTCATGTATCTAGCCCCGTCTGTCTAGTCTCATGTATTTAGCTTCGTCTGTCTGACTCCATGTATCTAGTTTCATGTATCTAGTCTCATGTATTTAGTCCCGTCTATCTAATCTGATGTATTTAGTCCCATGGCTCTAGCCTCGTCTGTCTAGTCTCATGTATTTAGTCCCGTTGATGTATGCAACCAACTTTACACCTCATTTGTCTCAACAGGGTATAATTTTGAATTTTCCCGCCTCGCGTCTATTTTTTGAATTTTCCCGCGCATCTGGAAGTTCCGAAAATGGCGGCCGGAAATCGAAACCGGAAGTCGAAACCGGAAGTCGAGACCGGTAGTTCCAAGGTCAGAAGTCAAAACCGGAAGTCGAAACCGGAAGTCGAAACCGGAAACCGGAAGTCGAAACCGGAAGTTCCAAGGTCAAGGTCAAGGTTAGGTTAGGGGTCAAGGTCAGAGGAGGTTTGAGGAGGAGGAGGATCTAGAACGCATCATCTTTCCCTACTATGAACCATGCTTAAATTGTGATAGCTGCAAAAGATATGTGCATACAGAGTGCTCAGATTTGAATGCATTGGAGGTTAAAGTGATGGCATTGAAAGGCAAACGTTTGCTTCGATTCTATTGTGATTACTGTTTAGCTGGTGTGAAGTTGGTACGACAGTTAACAAATAGATTCCAAATAGATACACAAATAGGTCTCTAGAGGGAGTTAGACCAAATAAAAGTGAAGGTGGAGGCAGGCCAGGCTAACAGCTGTTCTTTAATCAGTGACTATGTGATCATTGATCTTCAATCTTCCTGAAGGTGGATCATGAGATCTGAATGTAGCAAACGAATTAGTAAAACAGGTTACAAATGAAGACCTGAACATCAGCAAGGTTTTAAGAGTGAGGAAACATAATAAAAACGGAGTTTGCTATGAAGGTAGTCTTTACGTGTGAAGAAGAGGCTAACAATGTTGTTAGATAGAAGAAGGATGCTCTGTGAAATAAAAGGATTTTTGTTAATGCTGATCTGACACCTCGTCAAATGGATAACTGGAATAATTTGAAGAAAGAAGTGGAGGAGAGCAAACGGAATGGTGCTTATGATGTAGTTATTAGGTGCAAAAATGGCATGCCTCAGATAGTTAAGCAATCTGCAAAAAAAAAAGTAAAAAACAATGAGGTGTCTTGTTATTATCAAAATGGGGGGGTGGGAATGCGAACTAAACTTTTGGAATTACAACAGGCTACTTTTTGTTCAGTTTATGATGTGATTATACTAATAGAAATATGGCCCACTAAATTGAAAGGATTTGTGTTGTTTAGGCTAGATAGATACGAAACTGACTCGGTAAAAACCCGTGGTGGCGGAATATTAATAGCAGTTAGAAAATGCTTCTCTGAGAACATAATTAAGGTTCCTTTGGGAAGTGTAGAACAACTTTTTATCAGGCTATATCTAGGTGAAGATAAGTACATTATTGGAGGGGTATATATTCCACCTTCATCTAGATTGGATCTTTACTTAGAACATGTCAAAGTCGTTCATAGTATGTTAGAAGAGTGCCCTGATCATAAATTGATTCTTTGTGAATATTTTAGCATTCCTGAAGCAAAGTGGGGTAACGACAATTTTGGTGCTAATGTAAATTGTCCTGAAAATTCACCAGCCCTGGCACTACTGAATGCTTTCAGCTACCATAATTTGTATCAAGTGAATAGTATTCTCAACTCTAGAAATGTATTTTTTGATTTAATTTTTAAATTTTCACCTATAATCATAAGAGAAGCAATTGATGTAATATTTCATAATTCCATACAACATACAGCAGTCTCATTTGATCTACGAAATAAATTAGAGCCTGTTTCGTCCTATACTGAATACTATTATGATTTCAGAAATGGTGATTATATAGGTATGAACAACTTTTTTGCAACGATAAATTGGGATACTTATGAAAGTGACGTTAATGTGAAATTTTAAACATTTTCACAGCTCTTGACTTATATGTCCAAATTAGGAAATTTCGAACATCTTCTTTACCAGTTTGGTATAACTCAGAGCTTAGATTGATCATTCAGAAAAAAATAGCTCATAAGGAATATAAAAAAGGTAACCATCAAATGTTTGAAGAATTTTGTAGTATTAGGGCCCAATGTAAGACATTCTTCTTTAATCCATAGCCGGCACATGGAGAGGTGGTCGACCTCGTAGCCAGTACGCTGCTGTTGGTGCCGCTAGATTCCGTGCTCCATTCACTATACGGTTCCATGCTAATCGATCAGTTGCAACGGTTCTTGCCTCAGCTGTTGTTATTCGCTGGTTTTTTAAATCGTTCTCTACGTGTTTCAACCATGTGGTCTTCGGTGCTTGTTTTTGTGTTCTCCAATCAAGAGGTCGTTTTTTCCATAGGAGTTTGTGCGGTACTCGATTGTCGCCCATCCTACAGATGTGGCCGAACCATCGTAATCGGCGTTTTTGAATTTCCTCAACAATCGGTGTCTTTTGGTCGCACCTTTCTCTGATTGTCTCATTTCGGAGGTGGTTGAGGAGTGAGACGCAGAGAATCTGTCTCAGGCATCGCATTTGGAGGGCCTCGAGCTTGTTAAGGTCTGGTTTGAGTAATGTCCATGTTTCCGATCCATAAAGAAGAATTGGGAGGATCAGCGTCCGGTATAGGCGTATTTTGGTTTTGATGGTAATATTCGTCCGCTTCCATATGCACCACTTGAGTGAAGCAAACGTTGCTGTTGCCTGGCCTATCCGGCTGTGAACTTCGGCTGTCGAAGCTACTTTCTTCTCCACAACCAGTGATCCCAAATATTTGAACTGTGGTACCTGTTCGATTGTGGTTCCATCGAGGTAAACTCTGGCTTCAGATCCATCCGTTGTAAGCACTTTGGTCTTATCCGCATTGATTCTCAGTCCGTATGACTGGGCAATGCGGGAAATGTCATACAAGGTGTCTGTTGCTTCGGCATCTGTGTTGGCGAAAACCGCACTGTCATCGGCGAACATCAGATCGGTTAGGAAGTTTTTGTCATCATATCGAACTCCGCGTCGCCCATCAAACGCTTTTCGCATAATCGTGTCGATCACAATGTTAAAAAGGAGCGGCGAGGCCACGTCTCCTTGCCGGACTCCGGTTCGAATCGGGAATTTCTCAGACATGTCGTTTCGGATACGAACATTGCTGGTTGAGCCGTCGTACGATGCTTGAAGAAGTTGAATGATTTTCAGTGGCACGTGTTCGATCTTCAGGGCTTCCCACAAGCTTGTCCAATCGATGCAATCAAAAGCAGATTTGAAATCGATGAAGACGATGACAGTTCGTTTGCCACATCGAATTCTTTCTTCCATTAGCTGACGGAGAGCAAATATCTGATCGATGCATCCTCGATGTGGTCGAAATCCAGCTTGTTCTTCCCGGCTTGTTTGCTCTCGATGTTTCTGTAGTCTTGATTGTATGATTTTCATAAATACTTTGCCGACGATCGAGAGGAGGCTAATACCACGGTAATTCTTGCATTCCCGACTGTCGCCTTTCTTCAAAATAGGCACAACAATCGCTTTCTTCCACACGGATGGAACACAATCTGAATGCCATATATGCACTGTGAGAACGTGAAGTTGATGTAATAAGACGTCTCCCCCGGCTTTGATCATTTCGGCAGTTACTTGATCTCCTCCCGGCGCTTTACCATTTTTCAGGGATTTTATTGCCGTCTTCACCTCATTGATGGTTGGTTCAGTATCGGGAAACTGATTTATCGGCTGCTCAATAATCGGCAGTTCGGGTGCTGGACCTACTGGCGGATTGTGGTTGTACAGCTGATGAAAGAATTCTCTCCACCGCTGTAGACGTTCCTGAGGAGAGGTCACGAAAGTTCCATCCAATTGTTTGATATTGTCATTTGTTGATGTTGTTTTGCCACTTAACCGTCGAATTGTCTGGTACAGCGTCCGGTACTCATGCCTTGACGCTGCTTCTTCCATGTCAGCCGCGATGTTATTCCAGTAAGCTTCCCGTTCCAATTTCATTTTCTGTCGAACTTCTTTGTTCAATCGTCGGTATTGTTTGAAATCGACGTGTTTCATTTGCTTCCGCTGGTCGACTAGATTGAGACAGTCGTCCGATATCCATTGCTGCGTCCGTCGACGGATGGGCGGACACAGCTCCGTTGCACACCCCACAATAGACTCAGAAAGTTGTTTTTCTTCTATGTTGATATCGACTGGTATCGTGAGTGCTGCAAATTTGTTGGATATTGCGATTTGAAATTTTCGGCTGGTTTCAGGGTCTCGCAGACAGGCCCAGTTCCTCTTGGCTGATGGTGGTGCCTTTTTCTTTGCTCTTTGTAATTTCAATTGTAGTTTCACTCGGACAAGATAATGGTCTGATCCACAGTCGGGTCCACGCATCGCACGTACATCTTTGAGCGTCGATCGGAATCTGGTGTTGACCAAAATGTAGTCCAACATCGCCGAATCGTTGCCGGATGGGTTTCGCCACGTGAGTTGATGTTTGAGGGGGTGACGAAAGATGCTGTTGCCGATGATCAAGTTGTTTGACGCTGCAAATGATAAGAGGCGTATTCCGTTGTCATTTATTTCCCCGTATCCGAATTTTCCCATCGTTTCTTCCCAACCGGTTCGATCTGCACCCGTATGTGCATTAAAGTCGCCCATAAGTACGATTAATTCGGTTTGGGGTATTGTATCCAGTGTGTGTTGAAACTGGGCATAAAATTCATCCTTGTTTGTGTCCGGGCTGGTCTCAGTTGGGGCGTAGACGGATACGATATGGGTCTTAATCGTTCCATCAATAGTGATAACCGCCAGACGCTCGGATATCGGTTGGAATGCGATAACACTGGCAGAGGCCCGTCGATCAACCATAAAGCCAACGCCCGCTTCTCGTTTGTCGCCACCAGAATAGAATAGCGTCATCGTCTCGTCGATTGATGGTGGGTCAACCTTCATTGTCCCAGATCCTGTGAGCCGCAGTTCTGATAATGCACAGATCGATATTTTGCATTTCAATAATTCCTTGGCGATAATTTCCTTTTGACCAACGTGATGTCCCGTTCGCACATTCCATGCGGCGATTCGTATTTCTGATTTCGGTGTGATTAACCTGAGTCTTTGGCCAGTAGTCCACTTCTCACCAGCATCCCTGGTTCCCAAAGCTGGCGCATCGGCTGCCCCGGATGCGGTAGCATTAATTCGTAAGTGGTTAAGTCGTGTATCCATGCGGTTTCTTGCCTAGTTTCTTCGATTAAGAGATGAATGTTTCGAAGCATACACCCAAAACATAAAAAATAGCATTGTAGGTAAACGAACCACGAAACTTTTGGAAATTCATAAATGATAATAAGAGATCATATTTATTACCATCACAAATATTTTATGAGGATACTGTTGCTGTTCATAGTTCAGATATAGTAAACTTGTTTGCTACTTCTTTTTCATTAAAGGTCCAAATGGAATTCCTCTCTATATGATTAAAAAATGTATTTTTACATTGCCTAACTGACTGTCTAATGCGTCTTATGGAAGACTTATGGAAGTATAGTTATCTTAAACCAATATTCAGTGGCGGATTTCCAAATAGGCTAACTAGGCTGTAAATTTTAAAAATATACAAAGCGCTTTTCTTCGCTGTGCTCGCATTTGATAATTTTTGTTTAATATATTACGCGGCAATATAAATTAGCCTATAGGCGGCAAATTTGTAAATCCGCCACTGCCAATATTCAAGAATGGGTGTCATAATAATGTAAAGAATTACAGGCCAGTATGCAATCAGTCTGAACTTCCAAAGATGCTGGATAACTTGATAACGAAAAAAGTTTCTTGGGACTGCAAACACATTATCTCCAATGAATAACATGGTTTTAGCGAAGGTAAATCTACTTGCATTAATCTAATTTTATATCAAAATTACATTATAAATGCTTTGGATAATAGGAAACAGGATGATGCCATTTATACAGATTTGGCGAAAGCATTTGATCGTATAAATCATGAACTATTAATTGCAAAACTTAATGCTATTGGTAAAATTAGTCAGGTTTCGGAATGGATTCGAAGTTACCTCAATGGAAGAGTAGAATTTGTTAAATATCGAAACTAAATATCAATGCCGGTTACAGTAACTGTAGGGATGCCTCAAGGATCACATTTAGGATCAATATTATTAATTAATGATGTAGATTGTAGCATCCTTCAGAGTAAATTTCTTCGGTTTGATGACGATCCTAAAATGTTCCTAATTATTGATAGTTTAGGAGATGTCGAATCATTGCAACCCAGTCAGCGTTGAATGTTGCAGAAATATTGCAGCAGTGTTCCGAAGGCTGCACAACATTCCGAATGTTGCAGCAACATTCCTGAACATTCAAATCAAATCAAATCAAAAAGTATTTATTCATTAGGAGGTACATGTATATACATATATCTATAAGATACGTCAAAAGAAAAAAAAGAAAAACAAGAAATATATATGGGTACCAAAAATGGCCCAAAGCAAAAAAATTGTTTAAAAAAAAGAAACGAAACAAATAAAAAAATAGTTGAAATCAAAACACACATAATTTGAAAATATTGGTTAATTAATTATTACTAGTCATATATCTATTTTCACTTTTAAGAACTCGTCTATGGAGTATTAACACTTCTCTCTTAAAAAGTCCTTAGTCATTTTTCTAAAAGAGTTAAAAGTTTTGGCTTCTTTGATGAAGTTGGGTAGATTGTTATAAATTTTTATTCCAAATCTATTAGGTGCTCCACTGCACAGTGATAAGTTACTCCTTGGCATCCGGTAGTTTGAGGCATTTCTTGTATTTATGTTGTGTATATCGAAGTTTTTATTAAATCGCTGTTTATTTTTGTATGCATAGGACGCCAGTTCTCTTATATATATATATATATATATATATATATATATATATATATATATATATATATATATATATATATATATATATATATATATACATGGCACTGTAAGTATATTATAGTTTTTAAAATGAGGCCTGCATGATTGAGTTATCATAATTCTTGCAAAGACCCTGATAACTCGCTTCTGTGCTATGAGAACACGTTGTAGGTGCGTCGTATGTCCCCAGAATAGTATACCATATGTAAGCACTGATTCAATTTCAGCATAATATATAAGTAGCATTGAGTTGTCTAAGATTTCCCGAAGATTCCTTAATATATAAACTCTAGTGTTTATTTTATGTATGATGGCATCTGCTGTTTTCTTCCATTGTAGATTCTCCTCTAGAAAAATTCCTAGAAACTTTATACTAGTAGTTCTTTGTAGCACACTGTTATATAATTTTAGATTTCTTCTTCTTAGAAGTCTTCGTTAAGTCCACTCTTTCTATTAGTTTTAAAGATTATATATTTTGTCTTGTCAGTATTTAGGTGTAGATTATTGGCAGCAAACCATATCTCCATTTTGCATTCTATACCGTCTGAATATAAAATCAAAGGAACAGTTCTTGCTGAAACAGAAAATGTCAAGGATCTAGTAATTATATTTGATTCAAAAATTGCCTTCAAACAGCACTAGTATACTAGTAGTTATACGTAGTAGTTAAGGCAATTTTTGAATCAAATATAATTACTAGATCCTTGACATTTTCTGTTTCAGCAAGAACTGTTACTTTGATTTTATATTCAGACGGTATAGAATGCAAAATGGAGATATGGTTTGCTGCCAATAATCTACACATAAATGATTCACGCTCTTTGAAAATGTTGGGATTCATTCTCAGGAACTCAAAATCATTCAGTGTAACCCTTGTCCAACTGATATATTGCTCATTGGTAAGTTCAATTATGGAATACAACTCTACAGTATGGAGCCCATGATATAGTACTGATAGTGACTTGCTTGATGGCATTCAGAACAAGTTTTTGAGGTACTGTGCACATAGGTTAGGCTACACTAGAGGAGAGTATGAATATAAAACAATCATGGAAAATCTGAATTTGAAAACATTAGAACATAGAAGGTTGGAAGCAAATCTCATATTATTACACAAAATCATAAATGGGAAAATAAATTCACCAGAAATCTTAGAACTCGTAAAATTTAATGTAAATGAGAGAAGGACACGAAATTCGGAAATATTTAATATTCGCTTTTACCACACTAAGTATGGACAAAATGAGTCAATAGGGAATATGCAAGAAATTTAAATTTACTTGATTTTCTAATCCCCGATACTTTATGATCTTGACATTACACCTATAACATTATTTTCTCATTTAGTTTGTATTTAATTCCAAAAATTTAAATCAAAAAGTTTGCGAAACGCATCACTATTGGTCATAGTTATGTGACGTGCACGTTGACATTTATCGGCCTCTAAATTCACAGATGTAGGTAGGGTGGACTATACACCTCGATAGGGACTCTATCAAACACTTAATCTGGTGTACTTATAATAGTGTTTTTGCATTCCGGTACTATACAATATCTATAAAATGTTTTTTTAGCTTTTTCCGAAATAGCAAATTCAAACTGAAAATCCTTAACTGTCTATGTAAATATGTTAAGTATATATATATATATATATATACATATATATATATATATATATATATATATATATATATATATATATATATATATATATATATATGTATACATATATATATATATATATATTTATATATATATATATATATATATATATAATGAAAATGTGGTAAAATGTGAATATTTATTTATTTATTTTATGGCTTTTTGAATAATTAATTTAGTATTTTCAGATAGTATGGTTAAAATCCCAGATTTTTCTTTTATTTACTCATCCTTCAGATAGAGAAAGTTTTGCAAATTGTTTTTTATACAACATTTTGGTAGAATTAGTAGTTTCGGTGATAATCACCTAAAGATTTGAAAACCTACATTCCAACGAATAATTTAGCTTGTTTTGGCGCCTTTAGAAAAGATAGTTTAATTATTCAAGATAGTATTCCGATAGAACGATTAAAACCTCATATTTTTATGACACACATTTTTTCGATAGGAGTTGAAGACATCGGTGCAAAAAGGAGGCAGCTCCATATATTTACGATTTTTCGTTTTTAATCGCTATAAGGTAATTCAAAGGCGCTCTATCAATTGGTACAAAAACGAAGTAGCTTCGTTAACTGGTAAGGGAAATATAATGAATATATAGATGCCTCCTTATTAGATTCGGTGCAAAAAGGAGACAGCTCCGGAGCTACCTCGTTTTTGCACGGAATGAATAGTTCATACTTTAGCCGCTTGGATGCAACACATGCAATATGGAAGACGTTGCCGTTATGTTTAGTAGATTATCGAATAATATGTCGGCTACCAATAGTTCAAGCGAACAATTTGACGATTCGGACAGAGATCCTAATTTTTCTCAAGATGACCCTGGACCTAGTGTTAGACGCTTTTCTGTGTTTAATTCATGTGCTGAAATTTCATCGCTGGTCCAAAATGATTCTGAAAGTGATGACGGTGAACAGAAACAAACAGTTGTAAAAAAACAAGTTGGCAAGACACGAGCAAGAGATGATAGTAAGTGGAATAGAAATATTGCTAAGAAAAGAACAGCTGAAGGAAAATCTTACATCGGCATTAAAAACAAAAATAAATGTCTGAAAGGTGAAAGGAAAATTGGCAAAAACTGTAACTGTAAATTCAAACGTTTCACAGAAATAAACGACACTGCTAAGCAAGATATTTTGACAATCTTTAATAATATTGCCAACAAAGAGAAACAGGACATATTTCTAGGAGGACAAATAGTTATAAAAAAGGTTGCTAGATCTAGACCTAAATTGGGTGGAGGACGAAAACGTTCTTGTTCCTGTGAATATACTATAAAAATCGGCACAATTGTAACCAGGGTTTTTAAAAATGCTTTTTGTTCATTATATGGTGTTAGTAAGAAAAGAGTAGAACTTCTTATGAAGCACTTGAAAGATACATTCCGGCACCCAAAGTTATGCGAGGAAAACACACCAATCGCCCTAATATGATACGTGAGGATGTATTACATCAAATTGATTCGCATATACAGTCATTTCCAAAAAGATCGTCACACTATAGCCGCACTAAAAATGAAAATAAGTTTTATCAGTCAACAGTCGACATGCTTGATGTGTAGTTGCCTCGTACGCGGCTCCGTTAAATATAGTATTTATTATATCGAGTTAGTACACTAAATATATTTAAAATTGTCAAAACACAGTGGTACTAAAATATTACACACACGCAGTTTCAAAATGGGTTTTACAAGGTCTCAGAAAGAAGAAATTAATGAAATCATTATAAGTGCATTAAAACAATCCGATGTGATGGAGACTTTGTCTGATCTTATCGCTGCCAAACTAAAAACTTCCTTCGAGCGGTTCGAGCAGATAAACTAATAGTAATAGATATAAATAGTAAATGTAAATATAAATAGTAAAGTAATAGATAAACTCAGCGAGGAGAACGAGGAATTAAAACGACAATCCGAACTAAATTTCGATAAGCTGGAACAACGTATTAAAAGAAATAATCTATTAATACATGGAATCCCAGAAAACAAGAATGAGATATTAGAGACTTCTGTAGCTGCGGTAATCAAGGAGATGCTAAACACCAATGTGGATGGTGAATTAATTGAAAATTGTCATCGTTTAGGCGCGCCTAAAATTGGTAAAACAAGGGCAATTCTAATAAAATTTACGTCCTGTAAGTATCGGGATCTTGTTTTCCGTAATAAAAGAAAACTAAAGGGGTCTAAAATGTCCATTAAAGAGGACTTAACTGAAATGCGCTCGAATGTTTTAAAGGAAGCCGTTGAAAAATTTGATCGCAAAAACGTGTGGACAGATAAGGGTAATATAATTATTTTAGTTAAAAATAAAAAACGTAAAATAACCTGCATTCAAGACCTAAACGCACTTATAGTTAGTAACTAAATAACTGTTTATGCCTCATTTGGTTCTACCGCTTTCTTATTTGGCGTTCTTTATTGACTTTTGATATTATACTCTCGATTTAATTTGTTTATGTGTATGTATGTGTGTGTGTGTATGTATTTCGTGTACGTGTATATGTATGTATATGTATTTGAGTATGTATATGTCCATATGTATATAAGATAATAATTCGGAGTCACATAACGGCACGTTGATTTAAAATAAGTTTAAAACAAAAACAAACAAAAAGTTTATATAATTCATTCATTCCATTTAATTAATTCATTTTGATAAATATTTGTTATTATGAAAATTGGACATTTAAATGTGCGATCGTTAATACCCAAAATTAATTGTGTTAGGCAGCTTCTCATAGATTTCGAATATGACGTCCTTGCAGTGAGTGAAACATGGCTCTCAGAAAACATTAGTAATGAGATTATTAGTATTGCTGGGTATAGAGTTTCTCGATGTGATCGCCCGAACAGAGGTGGTGGTGTGTGTTTCTATTTGCGTAATAATCTCAAATTTAACATTTTAAATAGTGATCCAGCAGTTGAACAACTATGGATCTCGATAAATAATATTGCTATAGGCGTCCTATATCGACCCGAGACTATAAATTATAAACTCTTCATAGATCATCTGGAAGAGTCCATTGATAACGCACTTACTTCTTGTGAAAAAGTCATCTGTTTAGGTGACTTCAATATAGATATGATGAAACCAGATCCCAAAACAGTTTACCTTAACTCCATCATACGCTCTGCAGGTATGCAGCAAATTGTATCCCAGCCTACACGAGTCACGCTTTCCTCAATTACCACGATAGATCTGATCATAATTACCGGCAATATTTTAGTACAAGATACTGGTGTAAAAGATATAGATTTCTCGGATCATGATCTAGCCTATGTCAAAGTTCAAAACGACGTAAACAAATTATCATCCAGATTACTTACATACCGTAATTTTAATCACTTTTCTTTCGATGATCTATCTAATGAACTTAATTCTTCGCCATTAGCCGAAATTTATTACTTAAATAACATTGACGACAAAGTAGCTCTGCTCAATAACTGTGTTCTAGATATATTTAACAAACTAGCTCCGCTTAGAACAATAAAAGTAAATAAACAAACACCCCCATGGCTAACGGATAATATTAAACTTCTAATTAAACTTAGAACAAAAGCAAAGGCTAAATTCAAAAAAACCAAAAGCCCAAGTGATTGGAACTATTACAAAAGTCTTCGTAATTATGGAAACGTGGCAATAAAAAATGAAAAGAAAGCTTTCTTTCAATGGAAATTAGATACCACAGATCCTAAAAAAATGTGGAAGGAATTAAGATCCCTGAATCTTATTCCAAATAAGAGTAACAAAGTTAGTCAGATTCCCTCTGACTTGGGGAACGCTAATGACATAAATGACTATTTCACTGGTTCTATACCAAATCCCAATGTAAACTATAGTGGCCTCATAGGCTACTACAAACATAACTTTAAATGTAATTTCTCTTCTGGCTTCACCTTCAAACTTGTAGATATAGAGGATGTCAATAAAATTTTGAAAAACATCAAATCCACCTCCAGTGGCTATGATGGTTTGAATATTAGACTCATTAAATTATGCTGCCCCTATATACTGCCCTTCATTACCAATATAATAAATAGTTGTTTACTAGATGGGGTCTTTCCCAGCGCGTGGAAGATGGCACTGATTACGCCATTACCGAAAAAACAAAACCCCACTCAACTTAGTCATCTGAGGCCAATAAGTATTCTGCCAACACTTTCCAAAATCTTAGAAATAATCATGAACAACCAAATAAAACAGCACTTGGCATACTTTAACATCTTACCTAAATTCCAATCAGGTTTTAGAGAAGGTTACAGTTGCACCACTGCCCTGTTGAAAGTCACTGATGACATCCTACTAGAATCCGATGCGGGATTAATAACAGCACTTGTACTTCTTGACTACAGCAAAGCCTTCGACACGCTCAATCACCAACTTTTACTATCAATACTTCATTACATTGGTTTCGGTCAGTCAGCGATAGATCTTTTAACTAATTACTTAGTAGGGCGGTGCCACGCGGTAAAATTAGAGTCTGGTATATCAAACTTCCAGGAGTCAGTGTCTGGTGTCCCCCAGGGGTCGATCTTGGGGCCTATATTGTTCACTATATATACGGCCTTCATCATAGATAAGTTATCGTATTGCAAATACCATATGTACGCGGATGATACTCAACTGTACATTTCTTTTCCAGCCGAAGATTACCGCGATGCATTACTTAAACTAAATTATGACCTCAATACACTATACGAAGTGTCCCTTTCTCATGGGCTAATTTTAAATCCGTCTAAGTCAGCATACCTTCTCTTTGGGCCTAAAGGAAAGTGTATTGAATTAGTGACCAGTTTTAAACCTTCAATAAATAATCAGCCCATCGCATTTGTTTCTGAAGCGAAAAACCTAGGCATCACCCTTGATAATACTTTTAGATATAATAAATATGTGAGTCAATGTATCAGTATTGCTTACGGCAATCTAAGGGTCATATATCATAATCGGGAGTTTTTATCTCAAGGAATAAAAATTTCGCTGTGTGAAATGACAGTATTATCACAATTTTCTTATTGTTCTCCGTTACTACATCCATGCCTAGACCAAAGGACAAAAACTCGTATTCAACGGATTCAAAACTCATGCTTACGGGTTATTTTTGGTCTACGCAAATTCGATAAAATAAGCCACAAACTGTCTGATTTAAACTGGTTAAATATGGATAACCGTCGCATAATGCAAAGTTATTCCTTATTTTATAATATTATCAAATATAAAACACCTGCTTATCTGTTCGAAAAACTTTCATATAGATGTGACATTCATACCCTTAATACAAGAAATCGTGGCCGCTTATCACCACCTGCTCATAAAACAAGTTTATTTGCAAGATCATTTCATTATACAATTGTGAATCTATTTAACAACCTTCCACTCTTCTGCAACGACTTCGATTCGAAATCTAAGTTTAAAAAATATATTTTCGCAGTTTTATATAATAAACAATGTTCCCCATTACCTGTATCTCCGTGAGATGTTAGCTGCTATACAAAATCGTCCTGCCTTCATGTACTTATGTTACTCCAACTGTACTTTTACTATTTTATTTAGCTATGTCGATAATTGATATTATATTTATTTAATTATATTTATATATCTTTATTAATTATATTATATATCTTTATTAATTTGATGTACCGAGGTGTAATGGAAGAACAGGGTGTGCCTTGGCACACATCTGAATTACATCTCATTTTTTCCTCTGCATCAGAATGTATTTTTCTCTTTCAGTTATATATATTTTTTTAAGTTACTTATTACTACGTTATACTGATCGTTCTGTCAAAGAGGCAAAAATAAATAAATTATTATTATTATTATTATTATTATTATTATTTGTCACCTGAACTAAATATGCAAAAAATGCTTTATCTTCAAAAGTACGAACCCGATATATACGTTGCCATCCTGAACGATAAAAAAGTAAAGCTTCAAGTTTCATACGATTATTTTAATCGGTACTTTATTTCAAATTATAACTACTCATTTGGAAAGCCACGGTCGGACACTTGCCAGACTTGCGATAGACTGGACAACCTCATATCAGCGGAAAAGAATGAAGAAGTAAAAAGGAATCTAATAACTGAAAAACAAGTACATGAGAAAAAAGCAAACTATTTTTACACAAAAATGAAAGAAGATACTGCTGAAATTTCGGAGAACAAAGATGAGGTGGAGCTTTTAGCTTTTGATTATCAACAGAATATGCCTCTTCCCCACGTACCTAGTGGAGATGTGTTTTATAAACGGCAACTGTGGGAATACAACTTTTGTGTCTTTGCAGCCAGTTCGGCGAAATCGTACTTTTTCATGTACGATGAAACCATAGCCAAGAAAGGAGCTAATGATGTAGTAAGCTTTTTACATTATTTTCTTGAAAATTTTGTACCATCAACAATGACAAAATTATACCTGTATTCTGATAACTGCAGCTCACAAAATAAAAAGCAAGTCTTAGCTCAGTATCTTTACACACTTGCAAATACTAATAGATTTGCTAAAATTATACACAGATATCCAGAACCAGGACATAGTTTCCTGCCTTGTGATCGGAGCCTCGGATTTATCGAAAAGGAGAAAGGGAAACGGGAGAGCATCGTATTGCCAGAAGAATGGGCTGCAATGGTAAAAAATACATGCCGCAAATTTATAGTGGTTCCAGTTTCCCAAGAAATAATTTTAATCTTCAGTGGTAATTTCAACGGGACTTTTAAAAAGTACGTGTTAAACCAAAGAAAACAGAAATTTGGTATATGTTCTTATCGTGTCATGGAGAACACAGAAAAAATCGTGGAATGCAGCAGTTCGGCCAGTGCCTTCCTTAAGGACTTATTTACTCTTCAGAAACATGGCGTAACTTTGACCTTACCTCCTTCTACATTACTCCTATACTCTGGACTGTTACCACTTAAGCGCCCTAAATACCTACAAGTGAAAGAACTTGCAAAAAAATATGTGCCTTCTGATTGTATGTGGTTTTATGATCGGCTGAAGTGTCAAGGAGAAGAACCTACTCAGCCAGAAGAAGATAGCTTTACGGATGATTAGTTTTTGTTTATTTATTACTTTTGATAAAATTTTGTTAATAAATCTCATTGAAATTTGTGTTTGAATTTTTTTTTTACTCTTCGGTGCAAAAAGGGCGCAGCTCCAACGTTTTCTTTTTGATATTGTTTGTTTTATATATATATATATATTGTTTTATATTGTTTTTTTTGATATTGTTTGTTAGTATATTATGTATTAGGTACTAGAGTTTAAGCCTACATAAGAATAAAACATAAAACAATTCGTGGTAAAACAGTTTTTTGTTTCTCCTGAAAAAAATGCTAAAATGGAGCTGCCTCCTTTTTGCACCGATGTCTTCACTTATGGTTTAGGCACTGAAATATATACTAACTGGAACGAGCGACTGTTAATTAGAACTGGCTTCTAATCTTGTGCGGGTAGAGACAGAGGTCCCAAGGGGAGCCTTCCCTCCTTGTCTAGCCGACAGTGAATTCGAGAGTAAACAGTTAGAGCGAAAAGCTGGTTGTATCAAACCAAATCAAGTATTTATCCACACTATTTAAATACAAAATATTTATATTATAATAATTATTATATATGTAATCATTTTCTTTTTGTGTTATATATTACATGTATAAAATTATATAGATAGATTTATACTATACATTAGGTTTTTTACTAAGATTGTACTAGACGAAGACAGAGCGATACGAGGGCTTCCCTTGGGACCTCTCTCTCTCTCTACCCGCACAAGCTTAGAAGCCAGCGCTCGTTCTAGTTAGTATATATTTCAGTGGGTTTAGGAGATAAATAGCGTAAAAGATCGCTACCAAAATTTCGACCAAGGAGTTTTCTTGTTTGGAGACTTTTAGAAAATGTATTTTAATTTTTCAAATTGGTATTCGCATAGTACACTTAATATCATAATACACTTAAAATCCCACATTTTTAATAACACACATTTTTTCGATAGGATTAATAGTTTAGGAGATAATTAGCTTTTAGTACTTTCTTCCTATGGTTTTCAATAGAAGCTTGCCCCTTTTGACGTCACAGGTCGAGTGGAGGGGATTTCAACTTTTTCGGCGAAACAAACACGTTTTTAGGCCTAGGACGCACTACGGCTAAACCGCCGCGGTTTTTGATCACGTAATTTTGTGACTCGAGTAAGTTAATACAAGCGGCCTTACTTGCGGTTTTTTCCCGCGACTGATTTTTCCCATAGCGTACTGTGTGTTTCTGGAGCGGTTTCACGTCGGCCTTAGGCCGAGGCCGCACTACGGTTTTCTCCCCGCGAGCGGTAACCGCTATAACCGCGACACCGCTCGAGAAACACACACTACGATTAAAAATCGCGAAACAGCCCGCAATTTGCACAGTTGAAAATGGATTTCAAACGAGCAGTATGTTTTGTTGCTCTAATACTAATAGTGTTGTGATCTCGAGATTTTGGTTTCAAAGAATTTCAGTTTCTCACGAGTCGGCAAAGAAAACTAAGTGGACACCCGATTAGTTTTTGTTTATTTAGGACCATTAGTCTGCTTTATCTAAATCATGCGGGCAGATGCTCGAACTTAGGGATCGTGCCGAGACGCCGAGAGGATTTTGTTTTATGAGTTCTGGAAATTTTCCATAAAGATTAGGGGAGGACTCACACTAAGACCGAGGTGATGAGGTAGAGGGGAAGTTAAAAAGGGGCAGTCAGAATTGAGCTAGCAAGAGAGTAATTTGAGTTTTGAAGACGAACCTCCGTATTTTAGTTCAAGTAAATTCCGGGTTTCGACCATAAGTTTCGTAAAATTAAGTGTATTGTTTATTATTTATTATTTTTAAGTTAGTTAGTAATTATTGTAATAAGTTAGCGATTAGTTGTACATATTGTAAGATATTAGCAGATAAGTAGTATTTAATTACATATAAAGGACATATTTGCGTGCAATTAATTCATCCATTGTCCTGATCCTGGAGCAGCACCATACCAAATTACCAGTTCGCAACAATATAAAAAGAAGACGTCAACGCAAATTTCGCAAATTTAAATATAGTAGCCATCCACTCACTAGCCGTAGATTTAAGAAAGGTTTCTTTAATAATAAATATCAAGATTTAAGAAAACATCCTGAGAAATTGTTTAATTATTATCGCATGTCAGCTGACAGCTTCGATAAAATTTTGCAAATTGTGCGTCCTCACATTACTTTCATGAATACAACCTTTCGCAAATGTATTTCACCAGAGGAGCGCCTGTCTGTTTATTTTTCTCGTTTCGATCACTATGCTGACGTAAAGTGGTGTCGTATAAAGCTGGTCTCTTTTGTACTTCCATTATGATTTTTTCCGACAAACTTTCATATCGTTTGATGATACACAGTCTGACTCGGTCGACGACATGGTTTCAATCAGACACAAGTATCTGAACCTAAAAAACGTAAGAATTGCCCAAACGTAAGAATTGACCACTCTTCACCAGTTCTTCACGGCTGTCTGTCAAAAAACCGCTCGCGGTTAAACAGAAGTGCGTGCGCGCTAACTATTTTCTATGCAGTACAAATTTTAGCGCGGTTTTTACCCGGGAGTCATTTTGGCCTAGGCCGCACTACGGCTAAACCGCCGCGGTTTTTGATCGCGTGATTTTATGACTCTAGTAAATTAATACAAGCGGCCGCACTTGCGGTTTTTTCCTGCCACTGATTTTAAAACCGCGTTTTGTTACAAAATGACTCCCGGCTGAAAACCGCGCAAAAATTTGTACTGCATAGAAAATAGTTGGCGCGCACGCACTTCTGTTTAACCGCGAACGGTTTTTTTGACAGACAGCCGTGAAGAGCTGGTGAAGAGTGGCAATTGCTACGTTTTTTTAGGTTCAGATACTTGTCTCTGATTGAAAACTTGTCGTCGACTGAGTCAGACTGTGTATCAAACGAACGGTTTCAAAGTTTGTCGGAAAAAATCATAATGGATGTACAAAAAAGACCAGCTTTATACGACACCACTTTACGTCAGTATAGTGATCGAAACGACAAATATAAACTTTGGGAGGAAGTTTATCTACACGTATTAAACAATTTTATTTTAAACAATTTATGTTTTCTTAAATTTTGATATTTATTATTAAGGCGGAGTGCCCACTACCTCATCAGTTTTTTCTAAATTCTGACTTTATTTCTTAAAATATTTAAACAAATTTTTTTTTAATTCTTACAAAAAAATAAAAGTCATATAATAGTGTTTTCCTATTTTCGAAAATATATGTAAACAGAAAATAAAACATGTAATTATAAAACTATCGAAAAATTAACAACACTATAATAATATAAAAAATATTCCAACTAGGTCTATGAAAGAGTTAACTAAATATTTTCAAAATTAAACCCATGATTTAGAATATAAAATGAATGCTGCAATAATCATTGTTGGAGAAATTTTAAAGTGAAACATGGTACACTTTAGGCCAGGAGGCGGCTTTCCGCCTGCGCATATGAGATTTATCGGTTCCTAAAACTCTAGAAGAGTCACATAGACAAGAGTTTTACGATCCTCATTCATAGTTTAGTTGGTGCATTTTGCTAACAATTATATTTGACAATGTGTGATAAGCAAGGAAGACGTTATAAACGAAAAAGTATTCGCCTGAGAATGAAACGGTAAGAATATATTTTAATAATTATGAAACTATTTAACTATTTTGAATGTTTGACTTTTTGAATTGTCAAAAGCAGCATTTGCTTATCTTCTTTTATAACGTATTAGAAGCGTATTAGAACAGTTTTGTTTATCGGCAATAAAGATTAGACAAAACTTACAGTTTTTAATTTTTAAAATACTGAAAACGCAACTTTCATGTCCAGGATTAGGAATTCAGAAAAGAAAATAGTGCATTAAAAGAAGATGTGAACCAAGATCAGATGGAAATTGCCTCTACATCTAAATATTATTCACCGAGTAGGTGAGTTTGGCATACTTGTGTTTGGCATACTTGTAGGTAATATTGGAGCGAAATAGACAATAAAAGTCGCTCGTTCGCAAATCCGAAAAAAAATAGTGGTTATGAAATTTGTAGCTTAGGAAATTGTCTATTAAAAACATATTATAATTTTTTTTCGTAAGACTAACGGTTTTTGAGAAAATTCTTTTAAAAAAGTAACGTTTATTTTTCTCAGAAGTGCACGCGCTCTTTTACACCCACCTTTGAGGTAGGATACAAGATGCGTTTTTTTAATTCCTGTCCTAAAAAAAATGTAGAAAAAAACGCATTTTGTACTCAAAGGTGGTGTGGAAAGGAGTGCACGTATTATGCAAAAATAAACGTTACAACTTTTTGAATCTAATTTTCTAAATAACCGTTAGTCTTACGAAAAAAGTAGAGTATGTTTTTTTGTAGGTAATTTCCTAAGTTACAAATTTGATAACCAGTATTTTTTGATAAAAGTTTCGGTTAGCGATATTTTTGAGAAAAACCGTTTATCTTGACCTTTGACCCCGCGTAACATTTTTAGCGGCGCATGTATCGACGGGGATTTTGGGGATATTGTTTAGAACCACAAATGGAAGCTTCATGCAAAAATTCAGCTTTCCTTTAATTTTTCCAAATGCAATGTCTTTATTCCCTGTATTAGTATTAGATAGCGTATTTTTTTTCCGATTTCGCTCCACTATAAGAAGCATAATTATAATCATATATCAATCATCACATATCGCATTTCAGTTCGTCCACAGAATCATTACATTTTAATAATAAGAATCCACTAGATGAGAGTTTCGACGAAAGAAACAATGAATTGTCAGGTAGAAGAATATGTAATGTTGAGTATTTTTTTCAAGAATTACAAAAAGAAAATAATCATTGTCCATTTTCTTGTAACATTTCAGATATGACTCTATTATCTGAAAAACGAAACGGTCTAATTAGTAATTATATTCTCAAGTGCAAAATGTGTGGCATCGTAAAAGAAGTTTCTACAGATAGCGTAAATGAAAACAGTGATGATCTAAACGTAAATACTGCAGCAGTTTTTGCTATGATTTCTACCGGCTGCGGTTATTCTCAATTGACCCAACAACATGGTATCATGAATATTCCTCAAATGTCACGAAGGAAATATATGAAAAATTATGATAAAGTTGCAAGTTCCATTTTTGAATCTTCTTCTCTTGAAGAAGCCAGATTGGCACGAGAAGCAGGAGATGTTGACGATGATGGCATCCCTTTAATTACTGTGATAACCGATGGAGTTTGGTGCAAGAGATCGTACAAGACCAATTATGACGCATCGTCAGGAGTGGTAAACAGGGTCAATAAGTATAAATATAAAATTTGATGCTACTTAATTTTTGCAGGCTTGTATTGTTGGAGCTAAATCTGGAAAGTTACTTTTTGTCGCTGTGAGAAACAAGTACTGTCCTATTTGCGAACGTGCTGAAGTAAAACAATTAGAACCAAGGGAACACAAATGTTTCAAAAATTAGTCTGGCTCGTCAACAGGTATGGAAGCGGATATAATTCTGGAAGGATTCAAATGTAGTGAAGAAATGCTTGGACTTAAATACGTGAGGATAGTTGGTGATGGTGATAGCAGTGTATTCCGAAAAATTTGTCAGGAAAAACCATATGAAAACAAAAGTTTGATTAAAAAAGTTGAATGCACCAATCACCTACTAAGAAATTTTTGTTGTAAAGTTAATGATCTTACTACCAAACGTGTTAGCTCATCCAAAAGGAAAATTGTTAGTCCGCGATTGAGACAGTTATTAAAATCGAACTTATTAAGACTTAGAACAGGAATTAAAAAAGCAGTCGATCAAAGAAAAAAAGAAGCAGGAACAATGACAGAACTAATAGTCCGTTTAAGTAGAGATATTAAAAACTATCCAAAACATGTTTTTGGTGATCACTTAGAATGTGATAAATATTTTCGCAGTGGCTCAAAAGCAAATGAAGTTAATTTTGTACCTCTGTTGAAAGAGTGTGGATTATTTGAAGATATTTCAACATGCTGTAACAGATTAGTTCAAAATGCTTACAGTTTACTTTTAAATATGAATAATAATGCAGCGGTGGCATATAATTCCATAGTTTCAAAATTTGTTGGAGGAAAAAGAACTAATTTTGCAATGAATGGTGGTTACGAAGTTAGATGTAAAGCTGCAAGCATATCTTATAATGAAAGCGAGCAATATTACCGGATAATTCATAAATATATTACCAATAACAGTCCTGGAAGACACACCCAGTTATTTATAGAAAAATTAAAAAATAAGTAGGAATACACGAAAAGTACTCTTCCCATCAAAATTTTCCCGCAAAAGAACATGTAATAACGGTCCGGATAAGGATTATGGATATGTGTTAGAACATGTTGAGGAAAGTAAGTCCAAAATTTTAAGTGCACTTAATAAAACCAAAGAGCAAATTGAAGAAATAGCAAAAATAACAATCGGACAAGATGGAAATCCTTTGTGGCACGAAGAGAGACATTTTCGACTTACTGCATCAAATTTCGGAGAAGTATGCAAACAAAGATCGACGACAGACCCCAAATTGTTGATTCAGCATTTTTTGGAAATGCGTCTACAAAATGGGGAAAAGATCATGAACCAATAGCTAAAGAAGCTTTCGAAGAGACGACTTCAAAAAAAATTAAAGATTGCGGTTTATATATTTCCGAAACACATCCATTCTTGGCCGCTAGTCCAGATGGAATTATTGAATCGGAAGATGCCATCATTGAAATAAAATGTCCACACAAAGTAGCAGTGTTGGGGTTAACTCCTGCGGAAGCCGTCGGGAACAAAAAAAATGATTATTTATTAAGAGATGGAGAAAACATAAAACTAAAAAGGACTCATAACTATTACTACCAGGTACAGGGTCAGCTGGCAATTACAAGTAAGTCACACTGCTATTTTGTCGTGTGGACTCCAAATGGGATAGCATATGAGAAGGTAATTTAAAAAAAAATGACTGAGGGGTTCGCTATGACAGCAAGTTACACTCAGCTGTTGGCCAGTTATTAATATTTTTCTTTCAGATCGTTAGGGACGACGAGTTTTGTTTGTTATCAAAAATTTTACCGAAAGTCACAAAATGTTTATGGAAGTAATGCTTCCAATACTTGCCAGAAACGAAGTAAAGTAATAATAAAAACCGGGATTGAAATAGTGAAGATTGTGGAAAAGAGTGCAAAATATGCCGAATATGACTTTTCCAATTTTTTAAAACGGTGAAAATTTTTGAAAACTCTTTCGGTGACAGACCGTGACGGTCTAAATTCTATGTTCTGTATTAGGACTAAGTTGTGCTATATATTACCTAAATAAATATGTGATCTGGTAAATTTATATTCATTTATAAATATATTTGTTAATTTTGTATATGAGTTGCTTATTTCCAAAACACGAGCTGAAAGTTTTGAATCGTCTGTCAGAACACGCGTAAAGCTGTATTTTCTGTCTCAGCTGTTATTTTCTCAGCTGTTTTCAGGTCGCGTTTTGGAAATAAGCAACTCATATATTATGTCATTTCGTCGGCAGCCAATCGAGTCAATGAAGATAGGACTCAATGCTAACCCGCGGTCCGATGTACAGTTTCTCTCTTTCTAAAGTACTGTAACTCCTATTCTTTTTTTCGGAACATATTTCTATACTCGGTATAATACGGTTAAAACAGTGCCTCGCCCACTTCGCGAGACAGATTGAACGGACTGAGAATTCCCCCTTAAAGAAACCTTTCTTAAATCTACGGCTAGTGAGTGACATATTTCTATACTCGGTATAATACGGTTAAAACAGTGCCTCGCCCACTTCGCGAGACAGATTGAACGGACTGAGAATTCCCCCTTAAAGAAACCTTTCTTAAATCTACGGCTAGTGAGTGGATGGATCCAATATTTGCGAAATTTGCTTTGACGGCTTCTTTTTCTATTTCTTAGTATTAGAGCAACAATACATACTGCTCGTTTGAAATCTATTTTCAACTGTGCAATTGCGGGCGGTTTCGCGGTTTTTAATCGTAGTGTGTGTTTCTCGAACGGTGTCGCGGTTATAGCGGTTACCGCTCGCGGGGAAAAAACCGTAGTGCGGCCTCGGCCTTTGTAACAATACGCGGTTTTAAAATCAGTCGCAGGAAAAAAACGCAAGTGCGGCCGCTTGTATTAATTTGCTCCAGTCATAAAATCACGCGATCAAAAACCGCGGCGGTTTAGCCGTAGTGCGGCCTAGGCCTTAGGCAACCTGTTCTCCTTTATTAACCTTGCCCTCTTACTACATTTTTATTTATATGTCAAAGAAACGTGTTTCCAGCATGAATCTATAAATACTAGTATTCATACGTCAATGGTTTCCCGAGACCGTGTTGCTGTCAAATTTACTTATACGTACCGTGTCAAACAGTTGTAAACGTCATTTATAACATCAATCTGTCCAGCTGTTTATTAGTTTAAAAAATTGTTTGTGTTTAATTTGAAATTACTTTCATAAAGCTTCAACAATGGCAAACAAGGAAAATTTGAATATGGATGATAAACCAAAACTTGAAATGTCCGCAGAAGTTGTAGACTCGAACCCTTACAGCAGACTCATGGCATTAAAAAGAATGGGAATTGTGGAAAATTATGAAAACATAAGAAAATTTTCTTGTGCTATTGTTGGAATTGGTGGAGTAGGAAGTGTAGCTGCTGAAATGTTAACAAGATGTGGCATCGGTAGACTTGTGTTATTTGACTATGATAAAGTAGAACTTGCAAACATGAATCGACTGTTTTTCCAACCACATCAATCAGGTTTATGTAAAGTAGATGCTGCAGCTCAAACTTTATCCAAAATCAATCCAGATGTTGAAATTTTCACCCACAATTATAACATCACAACTGTTGATAACTATGATCATTTTGTAAATGTTCTATTGTATGTATACTCAAAATATCTTTAATCGATTTTGTATTCATCGTATTTATTTTAGGACAAGTGGTTTTAATGGAAAAAGAGTGGATCTTGTTTTAAGTTGTGTTGACAATTTTGAAGCTCGTCTTACAATCAATACAGCTTGCAATGAACAAAATATACAGTGGTTTGAATCTGGTGTATCAGAAAATGCAGTATCGGGTCATATCCAATTTATGAATCCTGGCTACACTGCATGCTTTGCGGTAAGTTAAAAAAGTTTTATTCAATGGACTGTACCATAAATCTTTGTGCTGGATGAGTTAAAATAAAAGGAAAATGTGTGAGACTATTACTTGACATAATGAAGAAATTTATCTATTTATTCATTTACGTTCGAGACATCGAACCGTGCGTACATATAGTGCTTACTATCAGTGAACAACCAATTAAAAACCTGGTAGAAAACCTGAAAAACACTAAAAGATAAAAATGTTTCCTACTTGGAAATGGACCTGGATTTAACAATCAATTTACAAAAACACAAACAACAGTTCGAGCCCCACAATCGAAAAACTTGATTATACAACCACTTGTTAGAATGTCTACCACCGATAACGAAGTCGTAGAAACGGCACCATCCAAAGAAAACTCGTGTAAACAAGTTTCTACGAGAAGCACAAAACCTAGAAAAATAGGAACAAGTCGAGAAAATCTAAACAGCAAATATACTAATCTACCACTGACCATCAAATTTAGTGTGCTAACAACCTCTCATGAAAATAATAATACAAATATATGTAAATACAACAAATGATGATGATGACAAATAAAGACGATAACAAACAGGAAAAAAGATCTAAGCCACCACCAATATTTGTGCACTGTGTCCTCAATTTTCCAGAAATGAAATTAAAACTGTCAGACATACTAGAAGAGGAAGAATACATCACCAAATATCATGCAGATAGCACAGTAAAAAAAATCTGCTGTAACCCAGAAGCCTAAATAAAACTAGCAAAATCCATTTTAAAATTTTTTTACCCCATTTTTAAAGCGGGTGATAGACATCAAACAATCGTCCTATTTCCATTTTATCTAACTTCGCGAAAGTTTTTGAAAAACTCATTCACAAAAGGCTCTATAATTTTATTACTAAATATAAAATCATTTTTGAGGACCAATTTGGTTTTCCCAAAAACAAGGGCACCAAGGATGCTCTTGCATCTATATCCGAGTTTATTTATTCAAATATGGATAACAACAAGCCTACAGTAGTTGTTTTTTTAGACTTGGCTAAGGCCTTTGACACAGTGGACCATAAAATATTAATACAAAAATTGTATAAGTATGGCATTAGAGGTGTGGTTTTGATCTATTTGAAAACTATTTGGCAAATAGGCTACAGGTTGTAAGAATTAATAAAATAAATAGTAGGAAAAGAAAGGTAAAAATTGTTGTTCCACAGGGAAGAATCCAAGGTCCACTACTGTTCATTCTATACTTAAATGATATTTTTAAAATCCTAAAAGCAAACTCAATAACTGCTTATGCAAATGATACTGTTGTATAGTGTATTGGTAAATCATGGTCCGACATTCAACATAAAATTAATGGTTATTTAGATAAATTAGGGAAATGGTTTTTTGATAACTATCTGTCAATCAGTATAGATAAAACTACATTCATAACTTTTGGTTCTTAAAGCGATAGTGTTCCAGTAAATTTCGAACTTTCGCACTTCTTCTTCTTTCATGTGCCTTGTCCGGTCTCCCTGACGTTGGCGATCACCATGGCAAAAGCTGTACGGTCCTCCGCCAAGCGAAAGAGTTCACCAGCCCTTCTTTTGCCGGTCCAGTCCCGTATATTTCTGAGCCACGACTGTCGCTTTCTTCCAACTCCACGGCGCCCCTCAATCTTGCCCTTTAGTATGAGCTGTAATAGACGATATTTATCACCTCTCAAAATATGTCCAAGATATGATGTCTTTCGGCATTTTACGGTCGTCAAAAGTTGCCTTTCGATGTTTGCTCTTCGTAGTACATTCTCGTTTGTAACATGTTGTGTCCACGGAATACGAAGCATTCTTCTGTGAAGCCACATTTCGAATGCCTCCAGTTGGTTCATCGTCCTGACCTTCAGAGTCCACGTCTCTACTCCGTACAGCAATACCGACCATACATAGCATTCAACCATGCGTTGTCTTAGATTCAGATTCAGGTTGTCATTACAAAGAAAGGATCTCATATTATTAAAAGTTGCCCGAGCAATCTCTATTCGGCACTTTATCTCGCAGTCCGGGTTTAGATCCTCTGTAATAATACTACCAAGGTATTTGAACTTAGAGACACGTTCAATTTGGCTTCCATTAAGTTCTAGGGTAGTGCCGTTGTGCGGTTGCCTGCTGAATATCATATCAAATTTGGTCTTTCCTATATTGATTTTTAGACCTTGTGTCTCTCCCACGTCACCGATTTTGTTTGTAAGCAACTGTAGTCCCTCGATTGTGTTTGCTAAAATCACTGTATCGTCAGCATACCTGATTGTTGTTATTGGCTCTCCATTTATTTTGATGCCGAGGTGTGATATTGCTTCCAATGCTTCCTTAAATATTCTATCAGAGTATAGGTTGAAGAGTAAGGGCGACAGTATGCAACCATGCCTTACTCCACGTTGTATCTCAATACGGTCTGTTTTAATATTGCATATTTTTACCTGTGCCGTTTGATTCCAGTATAGATTTTTAATTATGCGGATATCTCTATCATCTATTCCAACCCCATGTAGTATATCTATAAGTTTATCGTGTAGTATGCGGTCAAAGGCTTTTTCGTAATCGATAAAGCATGCAAAAACATCTTTTCGCTGATCGCGACATTTTTGGAGGAGAAGGTTCATACCGAAAAGTGCTTCACGCGTTCCGAAAGCGTTTCTGAAGCCAAATTGAGAATCATCAAGATCTTCCTCACATTTACGTCGGATGCGTGCGTGAATGATCCGTAGGAATGCTTTGAGCATGTGGGACATGAGGCTGATTGAGCGATAATCACCACATTTTTTTGGCTGATGTTTTTTTGGTAGAGCAATAAAGGTTGATGATAACCAGTCAGATGGAATTTCACCTGTCTCATAGATACTATTAAACAGTTTAACTACCAAGCCAATATTTTCCTCTGTAATGAGCTTTAGAGCTTCGGTCGGAATGTTGTCAGGGCCAGATGCTTTCCTATTTTTTGCTATAGAGAATGTATGTATCACCTCAGATTTAAGAATAGTTGGTCCCATGCCCACATGCACGTATACCGCATCAGCTCTATGATCTTTGAAGTTGGCCTCTATATAACTTGTCCATGTGTTTTTTAGTTCTTGTTCCTCCAAAATTAGTTGATTACTATCATTTGTAAGTGACATAGTCGTTCTCTTCCTGTGGATTCCAGCTACTTCCTTTACTTTTCTGTACATATTAAAAGTATCATGTTTGGAACAGAGGTCTTCTATTTCTGCACATTCCCGTTTCATCCATTTCTGCTTGGCTTCTTTGATCTCCCATCTTATGACCTTTTGTATTTTTTTATATTTGTCGGGTCTGTTCTTTGCCACAGTCTTCGCTGCTCCATAAGGGTTAGAATGTGATCTGTCATCCACTTGTTTTTGGGTTTAAAAGTTACGCGGAGATGTAATTTACACGTGTCCACAATGATATTCTTGATGTTATTCCAAAGAGTCTCTATATCTTGGAGCTGGTTCTCCTGCAAACTTGTTAACTTGTTATTTATTTCTTCGGCAACAATGTGTCTGACTTCAGGGTTATTTAGCCTCGTTACATCAACTGCTCTAGCTGGGTGTGTTTGCTTTTTAGCTTTTAGGTTTAACGACAGTTCAGCCACAAGGGGATTATGATCCGAGCCAATGTCAGCCCCAGGGCGAGTTTTGGCATTTTAAAAACTATCGCACAGTGGGATAAAATCCCAAAAAAACAAATTATTATTTTTTAATCCAATTCCAATAATGCATCTCATTAGAGAACCCACGGGACCATCGGATTCCGGGAACTAAAAGAACCAGGTATTGAAAACCAACCCAAACTTTCATATCAAACGAAACAGTTGAGTGTGTAGAATCGTGCGCGCAACAGTGAAAATACGTGATACTTTGATTGTGTATTAAACGGTGAAAAAAAAATCGAATTTAATTTTGCCAAATGGCTGAGGCACAGAAAGTTATGTAGAATTTAAATACATAATTGGCTGTAAATAGATTGTTAACGTGTAGCAAGTATTTAAGCATAATTAAACATAGCTAAAACTACAACGTTTTGAACTCGAAGATTCACGTTTATGGAAAGAATAAAAAAATCAGGGCAAATGAGTGCTCTAAATTTGCTCAGGTTTGCTTTATTAGACATTTATTGTTGGAGAAACTCAAGAATTGGCTGCTACTAGCTGCTACTTTGTCTTCAGTATAATTTTTTATCAATCATTTATGAAATTGAGAAATTCTCACATTTATATTTTGTAATGCACCGAATAAATAACCTATAATACTTTATTAACATTATAGTGCGGAAACATTGATTTTACAATGCAACAGCTTGTTTGGGGAACGAGCCCGAGGGGCGAGTTCACCATTTGCTGGAGCATTGTAAAATCATTTCCGCACGAAATTTGTATAAGATTTTTTGGCCGACAATTATTATTTAAGAAATAAATAGATTTAGATTATTTACTATGTTGGAAATTATTTAATTTTTTAATGTTGGTACTCACAAACCTTGACTTTTCCTAATTCAAATTTATTAGGTGCATAATCATCATTTTTCTACATGTCAGACGCACAGCAAAATTTAAAAAATCACTTATTTTCTACATTATCGTGACAAATATGGTGTAAAGTAGCGTTTTCTAAATTAGATTTTATTGTCTTATACTTAATTTATTTTGTAAGCATCCCTGAAAGGTTAAAATTTACTAGTCATTTTACTGCATCGTGGTCGTACTTTGCAACATTGTGTGTAAAAATCTAGTTTAGTTGGACGTATACACGATGTCAAATCTAGCTTTACAATTCAGGAGGCCAAACATTTTATTTTTAACCGACTTCAAAAACGGAAGTGGTTCTCAATTCGGTTGTATGTTCTTTTTTTAATGTTTGTTACCTCATTACTCCTTTATTTATGAACAGATTTTGAAAATTCTTTTTTTGTTTGGGAGGGTATACTTCACGATTGGTCCCATTTATATTTGAAGAAAAAGGTACCACCCCTAAGGGTGAAAATAGGGGATGAAATTTTTTTGGGCACGATTTTTTTCTTTAGTGCAGTTTTTGTTTTTGAAGCAATTTCTTTGAAGTCGGTTTTTTTATTTTAATATATTAACTTGTCATATATATTTTTGCAATATGGAAACATTTTATAAGGAAAATGTTCATTACAACCTTCTCAGCTCTTTTCTAAAAAAATAATGATGGTATTTGATCGAATCATATCAGAAATTAAAAAGAGGTTTGATAGTGCTATCATGCTGAATTTGAATTTTGCATATCTCAATGGTACTGAAATGTTGAATATGTCAACTGAAGAACTGTAAAAGTATGGAGCAGATCTGGCGAAAATACTAGCGAGATTTACAGGCCTTTGAGTTCTGCCATGAACTCTACGTTTTTATAGAGCAAGCTCCACTTTTATTTGGTAATATAGAAAAGGCTAACGTTTCTATCTCTTGCAACAGATCTATGCGCATAATTTGCAGGATGCCTTTCCTAATATTTATATTGCTCTGCGAATTTACTCTACGCTTCCTACTAAATCCGAAAGCTGTGAGCGAAATTAGCCAACTAAAAATTATTAAAAATTATTTTCGATCCACTATGAGCCAGGAACGATTATCGAGTCTCGTAATCTTAGCGATAGAAAATCGAATGGCACATGAGATTAATTATGACAAGGCCATATATTTGTTTGCAGAACAAAAGGCTGGAAGAGTAAAATTGTAATTTCAATTTGCAATACAATAATATACTTCATTGATTTGTATTTTTAATCTTACGTTTTATTTCAGGCCCTATCCTGTGCTATCCTAAATAATATATATGTCCTACACGTCCATGTACTTACCTGTATTTGTAAATAAATAGGCTTAACACAGAATGAGCAACGCTAGATAGGTTTTTGTGGCGTTGTTTCCGGGATGCCCATGTCCATCAGTGGGCGTCTGATGGCTGAAATGATGGTGATAAAGATAAAAATCAGTGTAGTGCTCAAAAAATTCCTAAATAAATTCAAAGCCATGTTCAACCAAATTATCCAACACAACAGCATGGTGCTCAACATGCTTACAATGCTAGTAAACAAACTGGGTAATGTAAATTTATTCCCATAACGGTATGGAACGTCAACGGCCTGGCGCGAAGAAAAGACGAGGTTATACCGGTTTTAAAACAAAAGTTTATAGACATTCTTCTAGTAAGTGAAACCCATTTTACAGAAAAATCCTACTTCAAAATTCCTTACTATAGTCCATACTACACTCTGACAAAACCGCACATGCGGGGACAGCCATTTTAATAAAACAAAACATCCTGCAGGACTTTCTAGTAGAATTCGCATTTGACAGAATCCAAGCCACATCAATAAAAATATACTCACTAGCATAAAACCTAGTCACAACAGCAGCATACTGTCCCCCAAAACAGACGACTTCAGACAGTTGTCTGCAACTTCAAGCTATTGGCTCGTCATCGGTCGAAGTTTGCTCAGCCGATGACGGATTAGGTGTACGCGAACCACATGACACAACATCTGACCACTCTCCAGCAATAGCGATAATAAGAACAAGAGCTACTCACCGGAAACCATCCCCCAGGCTACACAATGCAAACAAACACCAATTGGGAAAGTTACCTCAGTTCCTTAAACGAAACTATAGACTTACAAATAAACCTGAAAGAACCCGATAGACTCGACGATACGGTTTCCACACTACATGAAGTTTTGCAAGCTGCAGCTGAAAAATCTACTCCGGAATAGACACCCCGAAATTAACACTATTACTACCGACGATTTATGAACACCTATACATACCGCAACCGGTCAAAGTAGATGAATCAATGCTTCTAGTTGTTGCTGTTTCTGGTACATCTTTTTCCTCGCGCGTTTTCCATAGACAGTGGCAAGTTCTGCTAGTTGAAATAAAAATTGCTGCCTGGATAGTTTCTCTCCAGTTGTCTCATTATACAAACTCTATGCATCCGTGCAACGTGAGTTACTGTTGGACTCTATCAAACAATAACATAAAAATACGACAAGAGTAATGTTTTAGAGGGCAAATCTTCTAATAAATAGTTATTTGGAGGTTATCACACGACTACATGCATTTTGTGGGTAGCTTATCCCCTGGATGCAATCGCGCATACTAAATGGCGCAATGAGGTCAAATGACCGGTGGCGGTAGATAACTGCATCACTAACATAGGACAACTACATACATTTCTTGGCAAATGGCAAACAAAAAAAGGTGTGAATACCGCCAAGTTGTTTACACGTATATTTAAGGAAAAGTCGTGGATTGATTTGACGATACAATGAAGTTGACTACATTAATTTTTAAACTAAAGTTTAAAAACGGTCATTTGAGCGATCGTGGTAGTAATAGTGTTAAGATCCCACTCGAAATCAATATACTAGTGGCACAAAAGAGAAGAGCTCGGGCCAAGTGGCAGATATGTCGAAATCCTCCAAGGGTAGGGTAAAACCTACTCAAACCAAGTCAGTAATAAACTAGAAACCAAACTCCGAGAATAAAGAACAGAATCTTTCAAAAACTACGTAACCAAACTGAATAATTAATTTGATAACACTATTTGGAAACTCACCAAATCCGCCAAAAAATCTACATCACTGTCTTCACGCATGCTTCCACCAACGCAAGAATAATAGGCTAAAAGCGATCACGAAAAAGCTGACCTACTTGCACAATATTTAACATGGGTATTCCTGCCAACAGACAACGATAAAGAAAGATAAACGAAACTTCAGAATACCTTGCATCCGATACACAACTCCAACCGCCACTGACTCAAGTCACACCCAAAGAAATCAGAGACGTGATCCAGCATTTAAGCGCAAAGAAAGCACTGGGAACGGACCGAATAACACCCAAAATGCTGAAGGAGTTGCCAAGAAAAGGCATTGTGCTGCTCACATTCATCTTGCAATTACAAATGCAATCCTCCGACTCCAGTACCGGCCTAAACACTTCAAGTTGGATGAGATAATACTAATACCAAAGACAGGAAAGGATCCAAGCTCCGTGACATACTACCGGCCAATCAGCTTGCTGCCAGTTGTTTCTAAACTACTGGAAAGATTGATATTGACAAGAATAGACCCACACTTTAACTGAGCAGACTGGATCCCAAACCATCAGTTTGGTTTTCGGCGGCACCATTCAACTGTTCAACAATGCCACAGAATCGCCCATCAAATAAATACCGCATTTGAAGAAAAAGAATACTGCACTTCACTATTCCTAGATGCAAGACAGGCATTTGACTGGGTCTGGCACGAGGGACTATTATATAAAATAAAAAAGGTAATTCCTGCTTTCTCGAATTTACTCAGATCATACCTACACAACCGACAGTTTAGAATCAGAGTCAACAATGAAGTATCTGCAGCATTTCCGATCAATGCTGGGGTTCCACAAGGCAGTGTATTGAGCCCTCTACTGTATTGTGCTGTACACCTCAGATATCCTCGAAACACCAAACATAACCACATGAATATTTGCAGACGACACAGCTGTACTAACTAACCACTCAGATCCCAACATGACAAAACATCTCCAAGACTACATTTACTGGAAAAGTGGTTAAAAAAGTGGAAAGTACAAATCAATAAAACCTAGTCCTGCCATGCAACATTCACGTTACGAAAAGATCTCTCTCCTCCAGTTTATTTAAATAATATAGAAATCCCTCAATACTCGACAGTAAAATACCTAGGACTGCATCTAGACAGCAAACTGAATTGGAAGAACCACATGAGAAAACAGATAGATCTCAGACAAAAAGAACTCTGCTGGCTCATCGGCAAAAACTCGAGTTTAACGCTAAGCAACAAAATACTTCCATATAAAACTATCATCAAACCTATCTGGACTTATGGCATTAAACTCTGGCGATGTGCCAGCAAATCGAATATTGCGATCATGGAAAGATGCCAAGCTAAAATATTAAGATCAAGTGCCAACGCTCCATGGCACGTCACAAACCACATGATCCAAGAAGACCTGCAAATTACTCCAGGAAAGACGAAAAAAGCATCAAGAAAAAGTAGAATCACACACAAAATCAATAATAAATACGCTTCCCCAACACCAAGTCTTCAGAAGACTCAAGAGACGCTGGCCAACTGACCTTTAGCGGTACCCAGAGGTCCCATCATTGGATGGATACCTCATCACGCCAATTCGTATATCATAACTTCAGCTGATGGAATAAAACAAAATGTATATATTCTGATTCTTGAAAAAATTTCCAATAAAAAAAAATTATTTATTCATGACATTGTCAATTTCCAAAAAAAAGTATTCATACATTATAATCACTGTATAAATTGCCTTATTTACCTACTACTTAATTCTGCTACAAAATATAAAATAAATAAGGATAACAATAACTATTGAACAAATTAATGATAAATACTAACAATTAATTAATAATTAATTAACAACTACAATTAATAACAAACACTCTTAAATACAGAAGAACCTATTGAGTGTCTCCAAGTTACGGAACCAGCCAACCCTAATACTGAGTATATCGCTCCTCCAACCTATGAAGAAGTCAGAGAAATAATTAAACTGCTCAAGAATAATAAAGCTTCTGGGGAAGACAGGATAGTAGCAGAAATGCTAAAACATGCCGGAGAACACACCTTCAGGAGGATACATAAAGTAATTCCGGATATATGGAAAAGTGATAGGCTCCCAGATGATTGGACGTCAGCCATTATCCATCCAATCCACAAGAATGGAAGCTAAACAGATCCCAGTAACTACAGAGGAATATCACTCCTTGCTGTTGCCTATAAGATATTTTCCAAGATTCTGAAACGCCTTGTAACAAGACAGTAGGATAAAGAGTTGGAGAATATCAAGCAGGGTTCAGAGCATCGAGGTCCTGTACCGAGCAGATACACAATCTAAAGAGAAATTGAAGAAAATGCAATATCAGAAATGCGCCAATTTACTTTCTAAAACGAAGACGAGTGTTTCTCAGTAGGGAAAGATAGTTCCTTCTAAATCCACCGCCACCACAGTCATGCGCATGCGCGATGACCTTTAACCCCTAACCTAACCTTGACCCCTAACCTTGACCTTGGAACTTCCGGTTTCGACTTACGGTTTTGACTTCCGGTTTCGACTTCCGGTTTCCGGTTTTGACTTCCTGTTTCCGGTTTCGACTTCCGGCCGCCATTTTCGGAACTTCTGGATGCGCGGGAAAATTCAAAAAATAGACGCGAGGCGGGGAAATTCAAAATTAGAAGCTGGCGGAGGCAAATGAGATGTGAAGTTGGTTGCATACATCAACGGGACTAAATACACGAGACTAGACCGACGGAGGGACTAAATACATGAGACTAGACAGACGAAGCTAAATACATGAAACTAGATACATGGAGCCAGACAGACGAAGCTAAATACATCAGACTAGACAGACGGGGCTAGATACATGAGACTAGATAGACGGGGCTAGATACATCAACGGGACTAAATACATGAGACTAGACAGACTAGACTAAACCATTTTAAACCATTTGATGAGAAAAATCAAATCTGGTGTCAGAACGGCTCTAGCATGTGCCTTAAGCGAGATACCGCCCGACCGCCTACCCCACAGTTGATGACGTCATCCGCCGCGGCAGATATTGCTAAACTAATTACCTCGATGCTGATTGGCTGATTAACGAATAAATAATTACAGTTGACCTTTTCCCTCAATTTATATGTAATGGACAAGACTGGACAGACAAGACTAGACAGACAAGACTAGACGAGACTAGTTAGATGAAGCTAGACAGATGGGGGCTGAGATTAGACAGACCAAGCTAAATACATGAAACTAGATTAGACTGAACTAAAATATATAAGGGATTGTTTAATTTAAATAAAATATATTTTCGATTGTTTTTCTTATAATTGTTAATAATGTTTATATTATTACTTTTATTTTGTTATCTACGTTTTATTTTGATTTACGGCTTGTTGATTAGACGCAACCGGATGTTTGTCAGTCATAACACCAGGCAAGAATAGAGGGACTAGACTAGACAGACAGACAAGCGGAGAAATATCAAAATGAGTTGCGGATGGGTAGCGGACAATCCTGTATGCATACATAGTTGATTGCAAACATATTACGGATTGATTCAAATGAGATTATTGGTTTTAGGCCGGACAATACCGAACAAGGTCGAACAAGAACGGACAAGACTATGCAGACCTTATATTTATCCGAATAATTTCCTATGGGTAAGCGAAATTTCTTATACTTGTCTGTGAACCAGATCGTATTAATGTTTTTCATTTATATAAATACCAAAGAGTTCAATTTTCTGGCATCCACTTTTCATCTACTTGCATCCACTTTTCATTTACTTGCATCCACTTTTCATCTACTTGTATCCACTTTTCATCACGCCAAACAGGGTGTGAGGTCTATGTGACCCCACGCCAAACAGGGTGTGAGGTCTATGTGACCCCACGCTAAACAGGGTGTGAGGTCTATATGAACCCACGCTAAACAGGGTGTGAGGTCTATATGACCCCACGCTAAACAGGGTGTGAGGTCTATGTAACCCCACGCTAAACTCCGTCCACTTTCCGTCCACCCCATCCACTTTCCGTCCACTTTTCATTCTTTCAGCTTTAATCTCATTGGGTTAGTTGGGTAAGCATTGGATTAGGTTAGCATTAGGTTAGGTTACGGGATGTTAGGAACGGAGCGCACTTCATTCCCAACCTCCCGTAACCTAACCTAATGCTAACCTAACCCAATGCGAACCCAACCAACCCAATGAGATTAAAGCTGAAAGAATGAAAAGTGGACGGAAAGTGGATGGGGTGGACGGAAAGTGGACGGAGTTTAGCGTGGGGTTACATAGACCTCACACCCTGTTTAGCGTGGGGTCATATAGACCTCACACCCTGTTTAGCGTGGGGTCATATAGACCTCACACCCTGTTTAGCGTGGGGTCACATAGACCTCACACCCTGTTTGGCGTGGGGTCACATAGACCTCACACCCTGTTTGGCGTGATGAAAAGTGGATACAAGTAGATGAAAAGTGGATGCAAGTAAATGAAAAGTGGATGCAAGTAGATGAAAAGTGGATGCCAGAAAATTGAACTCTTTGGTATTTATATAAATGAAAAACATTAATACGATCTGGTTCACAGACAAGTATAAGAAATTTCGCTTACTCATAGGAAATTATTCGGATAAATATAAGGTCTGCATAGTCTTGTCCGTTCTTGTTCGACCTTGTTCGGTATTGTCCGGCCTAAAACCAATAATCTCATTTGAATCAATCCGTAATATGTTTGCAATCAACTATGTATGCATACAGGATTGTCCGCTACCCATCCGCAACTCATTTTGATATTTCTCCGCTTGTCTGTCTGTCTAATCTAGTCTGTCTAGTCTAGTCCCTCTATTCTTGCCTGGTGTTATGACTGACAAACATCCGGTTGCGTCTAATCAACAAGCCGTAAATCAAAATAAAACGTAGATAACAAAATAAAAGTAATAATATAAACATTATTAACAATTATAAGAAAAACAATCGAAAATATATTTTATTTAAATTAAACAATCCCTTATATATTTTAGTTCAGTCTAATCTAGTTTCATGTATTTAGCTTGGTCTGTCTAATCTCAGCCCCCATCTGTCTAGCTTCATCTAACTAGTCTCGTCTAGTCTTGTCTGTCTAGTCTTGTCTGTCCAGTCTTGTCCATTACATATAAATTGAGGGAAAAGGTCAACTGTAATTATTTATTCGTTAATCAGCCAATCAGCATCGAGGTAATTAGTTTAGCAATATCTGCCGCGGCGGATGACGTCATCAACTGTGGGGTAGGCGGTCGGGCGGTATCTCGCTTAAGGCACATGCTAGAGCCGTTCTGACACCAGATTTGATTTTTCTCATCTAGTCTCATATATCTAGCCCCGTCTGTCTAGTCTGATGTATTTAGCTTCGTCTGTCTGGCTCCATGTATCTAGTTTCATGTATTTAGCTTCGTCTGTCTAGTCTCATGTATTTAGTCCCTCCGTCGGTCTAGTCTCGTGTATTTAGTCCCGTTGATGTATGCAACCAACTTCACATCTCATTTGCCTCCGCCAGCTTCTAATTTTGAATTTCCCCGCCTCGCGTCTATTTTTTGAATTTTCCCGCGCATCCGGAAGTTCCGAAAATGGCGGCCGGAAGTCGAAACCGGAAACAGGAAGTCAAAACCGGAAACCGGAAGTCGAAACCGGAAGTCAAAACCGTAAGTCGAAACCGGAAGTTCCGAGGTCAAGGTTAGGGGTGAAGGTTAGGTTAGGGGTTAAAGGTCATCGCGCATGCGCATGACTGTGGTGGCGGTGGATTTAGAAGGAACTATCTTTCCCTACTTTTCTCGAAGAGTGCCGTCGCTCCTTGTTTCAATAATAATATTTAAGGGATTTATTTAATATTTTGGATATTTCGGTGGGGGGGGGTTTCAACCACCAAACCAACCAATGACATAGCTGCCCGGAGTAATTATCATACTACTATTAAAACTATATCCTTCGTAACATCCCTCAAAGAAGTTACCCACAGACCAATATTTAGCCGGAAAATGAAGAACTACTGGGCCATCAGAAATGCTCGAGGTACCAAGAAGAAAGCAGCTGCCAAACCCACAACTAAGAACACCAATCGTGGCAAACAACGACGATGACATCTAGAAACGGCTAAAACGCAAGCACCATGGTCCATAGATGGCCCTAACGAAATTAATAAATATTGATAAATGTTTTTAAAATGAATTAATAAATGTTTTTACAACTCATCTGATAAGAGATGTTTGACAAATTGAAGAAATTTATTTGAGAACTGTGCTTGTTGGCTTGGTTCAGGATTTTAACAATTGACTCATTTTGTCCATACTTAGTGCGGTAAAAGCGAATATTAAATATATAAGAATTTCGTCCTTCTCTCATTTACATAAATTTTACGAGCTCTAAGAACCTCAAGAACTCTCAACCTTACATATGGTAGAGTCTATTATGATACAGTAGAGTCTCTCTTATATACAGTAGAGTCTCACTAATCCGGCACTGCAATAGTCCAGCACGTCCAATAATCCGGCACCCTCCGCCCGCGCCTCCATCATATTGTTTCCCAGGGTGGTGATATAAAGCAGTGTCTCAAAAAATTGAAGCTGTTATTACAAATTTACGGCGACAAAAATAAAATGCAGTTCATTTAATTTTTTTTCCTCAAATATTATTTTATGATGACATTATGATGATCTTAATATAAAATGAGTCTATATTAGATGTACACGCCCTCCCTCTATTAATTAAAAATGCAAAATTAAGTGGAGAAATATATTTATGACAAAAGTGCAAGTGCAACATTTTTTTTTACAAGTTCACGACTGATTTTCGTCAAAATCAATATCATCATCACTATCTGCACCTTCTTCATCATCACTAACGATATAATCAGTAGTTTCTCATGAACATTCTTCATTGAGATAGTTGGGCATTCGAGGCTTTTCTAATACTACCTCATTCCATTTTCATTTTTTTCCTTGCAGATTTTCTCCTATAACTAGTGATTAGAGGATCTGATGATATAAGTAACCAGTTCAAAATGTCCGTAATCGTATAATTTCTTGACATTCTCCTGGAGTGGTATTGTCTAATCTGTTTGTAAGTCTTATGACTAGCCTCTATAACATCTTCTGAGAGGAGGCCTACAGGCTATGGAAGTGATTTTATTATGTCAGTCCCATGCATCAATAATTTATGGACACTCGCACAAATTCTATAACATCCATAAATTATATTTGAGTCCGCATAAAAATTATTATTAGCAAAGTTTTGCTTTACCACTGCCATCTCACTTTTGCACTGTCATCTAGGACCCTACTTGTAACTGATTTAAAGACAGTTGTTAGTTTGGTTCATGTTTTGAATAATAACATCGTACTGTACCTGTGCAAGTCTTCGCACAGTATGATCTAAAAGATCCTGTAACACCACCACAGCTTCGTTTTCAGATACATTGACATGTAATGGATATATTTTTTTTTTGCTTCCGTTACCACGTGATATAAAGGATATATATATATATATATATATATATATATATATATATATATATATATATATATATATGTATATATATATATTAGGGTGGTTCGGTATTAGGGTGGAACAATTTTTTCGTCTCCTTCGACATTTCTGAGACGAAAAAATTGTTAAGGACCACCCTAATATATATATATATATATATTTATTTATATATATATATATATGTTATATTTGAGGTTTTCGCGGATAGATACCTGTGTTGTATTGTTTTCTCGGGGATTCCGCGTTGATGTTGAGGGTTGGTTCTGAAAAGAACCAGATTCTCGACGTTTCGGCGAACTAACATTCGCCATTCTCAAGAGATATATGCGTCCGTGCGGGTCAACGGTTAGACGCAAACTGAGAGCTCGTTCGTGCGGTGCGACTACTTATAGCTGTCTGGCTTCGGGTCATGCGCGTTGTGTGCGGTGCTTCGGTTCGGTTGTTTGTTTGTCTTGTTGGTCGTACATGAGTCTGGGGTGTCTGGGGTTGCATTTTGAGGGTGGATATGATCGGTCGCCATGCTGGGGGCAGTCTCAAGGAATCGTCTCTCGTGTTCATGCAGTAGTCTCGTTTTTCTATCTCTATGGCTTCTCTGTATACTCGTGACATTTCGTGGCTAATCTGTGCAAGAGTCCTTGAATTTCTAAAGTCCATTCAGTGACCGGTGTTTGTGTGTTGGACAAGTGCCGATGAAACTTTGTCTCTGTGTCTGACTGAAACTACATGTTCTTGAATCCTAGCAGATATGTTTCTATTGGTACGTCCAATGTAGGTTCGTTCACAATACTGTTAGACAACGGTTAGACGCATATATATATATATATATATATATATATATATATATATATATATATATTATGAGCACAGTATGGCCTTACTCTCCTAGAAGGCGATAAATAGTGAGCCGTTTTCATTCTTGTCAACCTTTTAGGAGTTCCACTTAAAGCAAGTCCCAGCACCTCCGCCGGACTTCTTTTGAAAAAAAGGTGCAATTTTGAGTAAGGTGGAACGATGTGGAAGGAATGATTGCTTTCCTATAATTGTCAATGTTTGTTTTGTCTTACAAACTATTTAATTTAACGGAACTATGGAACTTTTTTTAAAAATCAATGTATTGTACATTAGTCGTTAACAAAACTTATTTTATAACGCCGTTGATTAAAACTTTCTACAATTTCGATATTATTACATAAAAATACATACTTGACGCTATATTCCCCATATTTAAAAAGTTCATAATTTTTTAGCGCAAACACAAAATAGGCGTAGTTACTTCGTGAAATATCGTGCGCATTAATTCCAACTTGGTACCGAAGGGACAAGAGAGATGTTTGACACGTTCCCACAACCAATGGCATTGGTTTCTCGCATTAATTTGTTTGTATTATTGTAAATGGGTTATCAAACAATACATTTTAAGTGATTTTGATTAATTGTGAGACATTAAAATAGTAAAATTCAATTTTTGTCGCCGTAAAATTGAAATCCGGCCCAGTTTGCATCGTAGAAAAAGCTTTGACCTACAATGAAAGCTTCATAACAAGAAACAGAAGAATGAGATACTGAAGATAATCTACCTATTGCCGATTGGTCGCAAAGTTTATCAGAAAGAGGATTCGAGAGAAGCGAAGAAGAATTAAATGCTTGGTTTGAAGGAACCGAAGAAGCAGAGCAAATTACGGCAGATGTCATATATGCAGAAGTACAAGAAGAAGAAATATTGGAGCTATCGACTACTACAATTGCAAAAATAAAACCAGATGCAGCATTTAATCATTTAAATACCTGCATAACATGGGCTGACGAAAACGGCGTACCTTCTAAAGATATTATAATTCTTCGAAACATGCGAGAAAAAGTTTCTAAACAAGGACTGGAAGTTGCAAAAAACAAACCTCAAATTAAGGATTATTTTTAGACTAATTAGTTAATTGTTGGATATGTCGCTGTAATAAAAATAACTGTAGTACATGAATACCAATATATGCTATAAATTCTCTTTATGAAATCCCGTAATCTGAACATTCAGATAATCTGGCAGCCCCTACTTTCTAATACTGTATATATATATATACATACATATATATATATATATATATATATATATATATATATCGCACTCGCTTTAGGCTGTGTGAGATATGTGGGGAGGCTAGCAACGTGTGGGAGCATTGAGCCCAAAACTGAGCGGAATCTCAGTGCAGTAGCCATGGGGGATTGGAGGTAGAAGACTGAGGTATGTGCATGAAGGAAGATGGATATCGATACCCTTTTTTTGTGGGTTGTTCGACTGCAAAGCCTTTCTGCACTGCGACCAACTTGATCTATTGTGCTTTATCGATACCCTTGATGGAAGGGACTACCCCTTCCATCAAGGGTATCGATAAAGCAGTTTAAAAAATATATATAGTTATGTTTTTGTGTGTTCCTTTTGGTAGCATAGAATTATTGTTTGTATTATTATTGATATTATTTTTTTTTCTCTTAATTTTTAACTTGGGGTATATATAATTTTTTTCAGTGTGGATTTTCATTTTTAATATAACATTTATTTTTTGTAAATCATTTAAATGTAATATTCATAAATATTAAATTTAAATAATAGCTCCTTTAAGTTTGTTCTATTAATTTCTAATTGATTTATTCATAGTCAATTTTTTTGTATTGGATTATTTTATTATGGCGGTGACTCACTGTATACTCATTTTATTTTATTATTTTATTAACCTGGATAAATACATGGATGGATTTGAACACAATCTTGCCTTTTTCTAAAATAATATTATCTTCAATTTTAGTGTGCCCCGCCGTTAATTGTAGCTACAAACATTGATGAGAAAACTTTAAAAAGAGATGGAGTGTGTGCAGCAAGTTTGCCAACAACAATGGGAATTGTAGCTGGATTTCTAGTTCAAAATGTTTTAAAATATTTACTAAAATTCGGACAAGTGACAGAATATTTAGGCTATAATGCTTTAAATGATTTTTTTCCAAATATGAAATTAAAACCAAACCCACAATGTGAAGATAGGAATTGTATTTTGAGACAACAGGAAGGTAAGGATAATCCTTTGGAAGAAGCTGTTAGTGCACCTGTTGTAGAAGAGCCCATCCATGAAAGTAATGAATGGGGAATTGAATTGGGGGATGAAAATAATCTTGCTACTGAATCAGCGCAACCCTATTCAGTTGCTTCAAATGTTGTAGAATTTGTTGATGTTAAGTTAGAAGACCTTATGGCTCAAATGAAAGAAATGTGAAAAGAAATAAGCTGGACTACTGACTTAATATTATTCTACAGGAAATAAATTTAGTACTTTTTGCTATAAAAACCCTTTCTTATAAATAGCAGTATTGCATTTCCTTTTTATATTAAATTTTTTACATTAATATATTTTGTTAATAAATTTTCAAATTAAAAATAATTTTTGAATAATTTTTTAAGATTTTTGATATTACATGTATCATAAAGTGTTGTAATAATTATTATTTATAAAAAAAGATCAATTTCTTTGTTGTTGTACGTTTTATATATAATAATTCAATAACTTTCTATAAATAAATTATTTTCAGATGAGGGATGTTTTATATAATATGTTTGCTATCTAAAACTAACCGATATTGAGATAAAAAATTGAGTAAAAAATTACATATTAGAAAGTGATTAAAATATATATTACATATTAGAAAGTGATTGTTATTCAAATTCTAGCACGACCGGCAGGAACGTGTGGAGCACAAATTAGGGCATGTAGTTGGCCTTGATCAGTATTTCTTAAACCTAAATGGAGTGATATAAATAATTTATTTAATGTGTGCAGAGGCATAGCATGTCACCTTCTATGCATATGATGATGATGATCTCCTAGCCGACGCGGCTACAGCGATTTGTGTCTAATGGTTTGGGTTTTTTTCATGTGCATTCAGGTGACTTGCGTATCCCTGTTTGCTGATGAATCCTATCGCTTTGTGAGCAGACGAGTTCGTCGTTTTCATTAAATACGTATATCTGGATTCGTATGTGCCTTTGTTTCACTGGATCACGTTTAATATCTAGTTTTTTTAGTCGCATTTCTTCCTCTAAGCATTAAGTCCTTTATTTTCGTATTTAGGTATTTGATGTCTCCAATAAGTGCGATCTCTGCATTTCTTTCCCATGTATATTGCATTTCCGTTTGCTTGCGCCCTGTCCTTGTATCTTGCCATTTCGCCACCTACTTTTCTTTCAACATGAAACAGCTACGAGAACATTGTCTTTTTAGGTAGGCGTTGATTTCACATTCTTTGGATCTCCACACCATCGCATCTGCGTTTTAAATAATTGGGCTTTTATACCAAGAATACCGGCTCTGCGGATTACATCGGAGTTTCTGATGTACTCATACCATTTTATGTTCATAATTGATCTTAGACAACGAAGGTGGAATTTGCCGATTTTAGCAATGTGTCGTTTATAATAACACACCATGTTTCTGCACCGTATAATAATGTCGGTATTGTGGTAGCCTGATAGACTTTAAATTTTGTTCTGGTGGCTACATCATGGATCTTAAATATTTTTTGCCATAGTCTTCTTCGCGTGCTGTTATTGCTGCTTTTCCTTCTGGATATATGTTTGTTTCGCTGTCCTGTAGTATGCGGACATTCCATGTTGCAATAGTTGATTTTTTTGTTTTAGTTTTTGTTTTTGTTTGTGGTTTTTTTTTTCTTTTTTGCTTGATCACGAGGAAATTGATGCACGAGCGACCACTCGCTTATTGTGTTTGAAGTAAGTTGTTTTTGGGGCACCTTTCCTAGCCCTGTCCTCTGATTTGAGGAGAGCAGCGCTTCCCTAAATACGGCTACTCTGTCATTATGGGTGCTGCCGAATTTGCGTCTTTACCTCCTAGATACCTAAGCGACCACTCTCCCATAATGGCCTTCGTGTAGCCATCTTGCAAATCCAGAGCCGCATCGCGACTTGACCCACCGCCTTTGGACTCTCGCCGAAGGGCTTTTTGATTTGATGGTTGGGCGATCTTATTTCTATAGGATAGTTGTTTCTGTTTAGTTTGGGCACTCATCTGAGAGGCGTGATTTTATTTTAGTGACTAAGTAGCTGGTCTTGTGACTCACTCTTTCGTCCGAGGGTCACTGTGTCACAGTGGTTAGTTACCACTAGAGTAGCCCCAAGATATAGTCTCTGGCAGTCAATATTACTAATCTCTATTGGCGCCCTTTAAAGCCTTTAACAATTGCTTCGCTAAGTTCACCATGCTTACTGTGCTGTTGACTGTCGTCGTTGCTCCATTTTCACGCCATAACAGTCTTTATGCACTTAGGTGGGAGATACCTCCCATATAGACTCTTTGAGTTACAACCGTTACTTCTATGCATATAGACATGGTGCTGTTGGTATTTCAAGTTCCATGAAGATGTCTGCATGAATGACTTTATGAGTTTATATTCCCGTAGATTGCTCTTATAATTCTTTTTTTGTGGGATAAAAAGTGTTTCAGCTGTGATAATTATCTCCACACGATTATCCCTTATGACAATAATTTGGGCTTGATAGAAACTCACTACTGCTGACTTAAATAGTAATTGTCTTCAACACTTCTTAGTAGTCTTTCCATTTAATTGTAGTGATAATCTTAGCAATTTGCCTTAATTATATACCCGTTTCTTTAATAGTCTATGCCTAGGTATTTTAGAAAAACCAAACTATGCAGGTTAAAATTTCCTATTTTTCAACGTCGTGCCGGTGTGGTCTAGAGGCAGGGCTCTAGACTACAAATCCAACGGTCGTGGGTTCGATCTCCACACCAAGCCAAATTTATCAATTTTCCGGTTCACTCAGCCTACGAAAAATGAGGAGCTGGGCTTAAACCTGGCGTAATAGTAGACGGCGTTGGAGCGTAGGGCCCAGCCTCCCTATCTCCAACAAAAAAGCCGAAGTAGGGAAAGATAGTTCCTTCTGGAACCTCCTCACTCCAAGCCCCCCACCATTACCCCCAGCCCCAGTCCCCACCCCTAGACCACGCCCCCAACCCCCACTTCCAAACTCCATCCCCAACCCACAGACCCCGCACCCAACCCCCCCCTTTTATTTCCACTTTCTCTGAATTAATGTGTTTATCCTACGTGACCGTAGAAATAAACACTGTTTCTTGGAATTAATGTGTTTATCCCATTAAGAGTTTGACCTAGTTTTTGACCCGTGCAAGGGAATCGTGAGAAAGTTAAAACCTTAGAGTCAGCATTTTTCTGTTTCAACTTGTCTGTAAACGTAACCGTAGACTGACAGTTTCTTGGAATTAATCTGCTTATCATATTAAGAATTTGACCTCGTTTTGATAAACACATCTAAGGAACTGTTGAGTCAGCTATCGGTTTTGGTATAAATAGGAGAGGCAACAAGTTAACCAACATTAACAAATCGTCAAAGATGTATCTGCGAGCCGAAGATTTAAAATTAAATGAAAAATACACCATCAGTCAGTTCTTCAAAACAAATACGGTTTATGGAAATAGCATCGTTGCAGATACAGCTGAGGGGTTCATATGGATTCCAAATAAATATATGGAAGTATTTGCAGACCAGGCCATCCAAGACTACAACGCCAACTTTAGTAGAAGCCTATGTGCTCATGCTGAGAAAATAAAAATTAAGAATGGTAAAGAAATAGCTGTTATTAAAATAACCTCTAGAGATTAATTGTTCAAATAAAAAATCTGTAGATTATTCTAATATAGAAATTGCTTCAAATGTTGCTATTTTATTTCACACTCATGATAAGTCATTGAACACGTGCAAGGTCACTGAACTGTCGACTCAACATTTTCTTCTTTCAACTTATCTAGATCATGTGACATACAACACATTTTGATTGGCTTATTGAATATTCATTTGGATATATATATAGGACGCAAACATTTTATTTCATACTCCTCATGATGAGTCATTGAACACGTGCAAGGCCACTGAACTGTCGACTCAGCATTTTCTTGTTTCAACTTGTCTAGATCGCGTGACTAATACAACGCATTTTGATTGGCTTATCGAATATTCGTTTGAGTATAAATAGGACGCAAACTACTAATAATGAATTAGTTATATCAACGCAGCACCACCAACAGCATCCATGTCAGATTCGGGTATAAGTTCACCTACTTTATTAGATGACTTATTGCAAGATTTCGATGAAGAAATTAAAAGTGAATGCCGACTCATAAACGAAGTTAGATATCCAATATCCAAGACATTATCGATTTCAACTGGATTCAGCGCGGTTAGAGGCTATTATCACCGTGTACGAATATTCAACTCGAAAAGAAGTTTCACATTAATCCCAATCGATTCGCATCCCAATCCCAATCGGTTCGCATTAAAAATTGAATGACAAAAGGTGAATTACGTTCTTCTCAACATCAGCGATTAAACCACAAAGAGGAGTTCAAAGTTTAAAAGTTAAAAATCAACCCGACAGTGTAATGGTTAAGATCGCCAACGATACAGTAGAACAGTTAGTACAAAGAAAAGCACGATTGGAGCAACACATTATAAAAATACAACGATTAAAATTAGCAATTAAAAGGTATCAAGATGCTAAAAAGTGCAACTTTTTTCTAAACTGTGTATCAATGAATAAGTGTTGTGCTTGCTGTAGTCAGTATAAATTACATATAATGACACATATAACAACCAGGGAACTACAGTCGATGTGGGATACGCTTCCATCGCATTTTTGTCTCCCATGCTTCAAACATTACAATCTGCCAACGAATGTGGATCATATTGATGGACCCCCCACCACCTCGATATAAATGTTATAAGTGTATTGATGAAAAAAGATTTAGTAATCTGCAATGATTTTTTACTAATTATAATAACAAAATAATGTAACAATGTATATCGTTTTTCTTATCCATTTTATTCCGTTTCAGGATAGAGGTAAAATAAAACCAAGTTATTAGTAGAATAAAAATACATATTTATTAACATTTATCAGCAGAACACTATTTTACAATAAGTACATATTTTTTAAAGTACATTAGTTTCATCGATCCAGCTATTCTGTGAATTATCGAACCCAAGCCATTTCACATACACTTTCAATCCTCGACAACTGATGCTAATTAAGAAGATTATCGCCAAATATTACTCGATTATGTCGGCTTCTCTTAAAACATTTTCGATAGTTTGAATCTCATAATCCTTGAATGTGTTTCCAAATTGTTGCGACTTTTTTAACAAGCATAATCGTTAAACCAACTCGTTAGGATCATTCCATTCAATAAACGGATTAAACGACTTCCCATTTACAATTTTTTCATTTAGGTAAGGAATGTTCCCTTCGAAATCATAGTCGGTGAAAACACTTTCTTCATCTACTTCTCCCCTATTAATACAATTTCTTGGAAATCCTATGGGGGTGCTCTGTTTGGATGTTTGAGAATTACTAATACCAAATTGATGTTCCCACAAATCCAGGTAATTTAACAACTCTTTAAAGATGTCAGTTAACATTGAGACATTTATTCTGTTTTCTTTTATTCCCACCATTAAGTCATTGCATATATCATGGTCTTTGGGTATACCTGCTTCAATACCTACAGCTACACTTTTATCCAAACTGTTTTCTTCCATTAGACCATTATCTTTATCATGATTTTCAGGTACTTTCTTTACTTCACTTTCAATCAAACTCATCGTTATTTCACTCGTTATACTTTCTTTAATAGGATGTCTCTAAATTCTTTCAATTTGTCATTTTCAGTTACTAGATCATTATTGATAATAATTATTTTGATACGTTTTTTTTTTGTTATCTCGCAAATTTACCATCTCGCAAATTTCTAAATATGGCTTCAATAATCAATCAATGAATATCGTTTGGTGCACTCGTTACATTTAAACATGATGTATTCTCACCAACATCCAGTACTAAACTGATTAATAACAATCAAGTTTGCTCCTATTTATACCGAATGCACAATTCAATAGATAGGGATGAATAAAAAGTGGACGGAGTGGACGGAAAATGGACGGGGTGGACGGAAAATGGACGGAAAGTGGATGGAGTGGACGGAATGGACGGAAAGTAGATAGAGTGGACGGAAAGTGGATGCAGTGGACGGAAAGTGGACGGAGTGGACGGAAAGTGGACTAAGTGGACGGAAAGTGGACCGAGTTTACGGATAGAGTGGACGGATTTACAGCAGTTTGATGGATTGCAAATTTAACATCTCAACGTGTAAACATTCATTGAAATATGTATGCTGGAGGAGGCATCATCAATTCACTCATCAACAAGCTCCCGTTCGAGGTACACATACCTGGAGGTTATCAGTATTGTAATCTGGATACTAAGTTGGAAAATTAAAAAAGTGAATTTGAAGCTACACAGGCATTCAAGTCAAACACTCAAGCCTATTGCCTTATTTTGTGTGATGTCGTCGTTGAATACACTCCATTGTCAGAAATAGTTTAAAAATTAATTTAAAACTCTGACGGTGAGGAAATTGTTGAAATTTTTATTATTGTGTCCCAGTATGAATCTAGAAACTGTATCGAGTGGTTGAGGGAAGCTGTAGAACGTGTTCTCTTTCGTAGTTCGGGAAAGTTGCTCAAGAAGATGTTCAAGGATTTAGTGTGAATGCAAAATTTACACCAAAAGAACTTTCAATAAAATCATTCTATGTAGGCAATGTAGCCTAAACTATTCTATTGTAAACCTACCTATTCAAACCATCAGCACCATTCAGATCTCTTAACGCAGCAGATAAGAAACAAGCTCAATGGTTGGAGAATTACCATCACGGTCTTAAATACAGCGCTGGAAATTTATCGCCAAATCTGTTTCAAAATATTTTAAGGTTTCATATTCAGCATTCAGATAGTTTTAATATTATTTTTGTAAAATTACATTTGAAAAAACTGTTATTAGATTATATTTTCAATTCTTACTTACATTGTAATGAATATAATATTGTTATAAATTTAGAAGATGATGAAGATGATTGCCCCAATTTAATTCAAATGAATCCTGCATGTTTAAATCATATTACTGAATATTCTATGTGTAGTGTAAGAAATGTTGAATGTTTATATCAGTATTTAAATGTATTGAAGTAAATTTTAACCATAAATTTTATGTAGTTTTCATTATTTTACAACCTTTCATTCTCTTGGGGAATAATATTTATTATCAGATTGTCGAATCGTTTCCGAATATGTTTATATATTCCAAGAGTTAAAAATTGCTGTAATCGTGAGAATAGTCGATGTCAGAGAAGTTTATAGCGGACTATATAAATATCGAATGTTTTGCATTCCAGATTGTCGAATCGCTTACGAATTTGTTTATATATTCCAAGAGTAAAAAATTGCTGTAATCGTGAGAATAGTCGATATCAGAGAAGTTTATAGCGGGCTATATAAATATCGAATGTTTTGGAATCCTAAATATTTATTCTAATATATCTTAAGACTATGTAGGTATATATTAAGGTTCATTATAAACTTCTCTAATATCGATTATTTTCACGATTGCGCAGCAATTTTACCTTCCCTCTTTTAGAAAAAAATATGTGAGATAGGCTAAACCTAAAATAATATAAGCGGTATGGATGATATTAATCTCGCATTAATCTTCAAGTAGTGTGCCCACGTGAATTAAAAATGGAGCAGCAGAGTTCGGTTGAATTAAATCTATTAAACAATATCTGCCCACTCTGCGATTTTAGGCAAGATATTTAAAGATTTCATTCAAAATGTGGATTATTATATGTGGAAACTGGGAATAGATTTATTCTTATTTAGCATATTCACCCATGAAGTTATTAATACATACAACAATGCAGGATTATCGAAAATGCAGATTGTTCAACATGTAACTCCCCAGGAGGATACTATAGTCTATAAGTAAGTTATAATAGTTTCCTATTCTCTTATTATAGCTGAAAAGTTTTTTTTTTTACTTCAGGTCACCCCCAAACCATCACACCTCCGGCTAATGATTTTTTTTTAAATATATATTTAAAATTTATGTTTGCATTAGTGTTTTCTATTCTTAAAAATATCCATCCAAAGAGTAATTTAAATTATTATGAGATTCATAAACGTAGATATTACAGATTGATGTTTTTATCCCTATCCTGATAGTATATCTTATCCTAAAAATTAGATCAAATCTTGATATTAATAAATTTTCACCAACTTTCAGAGTTGTGAAATTGCGAGTTCAGAGTGTAAATATACGGTTAAATCTCATCTGAGAATATGCTTAGAGGCCTTAAAATTATATTTTAATTGTGAATTAATAATGTATAAATTCAAAACATAAAATTGATTACGCTGTGCTTATTGGACCGCGTTTTCTTATTTCTACTCACACGCGTGTTTTATAAACAGTTCATGTGTTTAGGATATACACGCTAGGACTGAAAAACAAGTGGGTAGCATATATTAAAAAAGAGATATGTTATATAGACATTTATTATAAATATAAGCATTATTAACAATAAAAAATATAATTAGTAGTTACAATAAAAGAATATATATTTTAAAGTTACACAAAAAAAATATAAACAAAAAATATACATTATTTACAATTAAAAGATATATAAACAATATTTACAAGAACAAATATATATATATATATATATATATATATATATATATATATATATATATATATATTTGTTCTTGTAAATATTGTTTATATATCTGAGGCCTGAGGACGCATACTGAGGTCTGAGGCCTGACTCAGTATGCGTCTACGGTTGACCCGCACGGACGCATATATCTCTTGAGAATGGCGAATGTTAGCTCGCCGAAACGTCGAGAATCCGGTTCTTTTCAGAGCCAACCCTCAGCATCAACGCGGAATCCCCGAGAAAACAATACAACACAGGTATCTATCCGCGAAAACCTCAAATACAACATATATATATATATATATATATATATATATATATATATATATATATATATATATATATATATATATATATATTTATATAAATATATATTATGGAATTGGGGGAATTACCCCATGCGAGAGTATTTATTCCGTTAGGACAAATGTATCGTTTATCGTCATTGCTACTCAATGCAATTTTATTTTGTTCGATGGTATATATAACATGATTGTAGCTTGTAAATATTTGCTGTTTGCGATATATTCTTTCTCCGGTTAACATATATATATGTATATATACATATGTATATATATTCATATATATATATATATGTAATATATATATATATATATATATATATATATATATATATATATATATATATATCAACACTGTAGGCCCAGTTGACCCATGGCTTGGTTTATATATTTGTTCCAGACTGTTCTATCTCTTGTCTTTTCTCTCCAATTTGTGATATTGCTCTGATCTGCGTCCCTGATTACTTCATCTTTCCATCTTGCTTTCGGTCTGCCTCTCCTCTTTTTACCACCTAAGCTCCTTTCAAAAATTTTATTTGGTACTCTTTCTACATTCATCCTCATGATGTTGTCTAACCATCTTAGTCTCTTTCCTTTGACTACAGCGGTTATATTTGGTTCGTTGAACAGATCTTGTATTTCTCGGTTAGTACTCCCATCCCTCTTGTGTTATTTTAACTCTATATATTTTTCTTAATACTTTCCTTTCCCAAACTCCAAGTGATGCTTGTTCTTTTGCTTCCAATTTCCATACTTCACTTGCGAATAATACTATGGGTCTGATAATGGTCTTATATATTCTAATTTTCAGATTTCTTGAAATACTTCTGTTGTGTATTACTTTCTTAAGAGCATAGACACATCGATTTCCTGCCATTATCCTTCTTTGGATCTCTCTATATATTCCCGGTTTCCTATAGAATTCTGTGCCTAGGTAAGTAAATGGTTCTACTTCATCAAATTCGTAGTTTTTTCCTTCCTCTGTTATTATGATTAGTTTGCTCCCTTGCTTATATTCTTTTTCTGTCCATGTCATATATTTTGTCTTATTTTTATTTATTTCTAATCCTACTACGCGTGCATTTTTTTTCTAATTGTATTATTATTTCTTGCAGTTCTTTTTTCCCTCTGGTTACTATTGTCAAATCGTCTGCAAAGGCTAGACATTGATGTTCTTTATTGTATAGAAGACCATTTCTATTTAATTTTGTTTTCCTTATGACATATTCTAGTACGCAGCTAAACAGTATTGGGGACAGTGGATCTCCTTGTCTTAAACCTTCCTGTACATTGAACCTTTCTGATGTTCTTGTTCTTACTCTCACCGTGTTATCAGTTTCAATTTTCCTATAATTCCCAGTTCTTTTAAAGCTATGTACAATTGCTCTCTCTTTATTCGGTCGTACGCTTGTTTCAAATCCAGGAATAGCACATATGTTTCTTTGTTATATCCGTGGCTTTCTGACTGTAGCTCTCTTAAAGTAAATATTTGATCTATAACTAATCTGTCATTCCGAAAGCCGCACTGGAATTCTCCTATTTCCTGTTCTAACTTCTTTGTTAGTTTATTTTTTAATGTAGAGCAGAGGCGGATTTAAGGGCGGGCGCAGCGGGCACGCGTCCGAGGCCCCTTCCTGTAAGGGGCCCCGCAAGAACTTTACACTTTGTTTACCAACAATTTAGGTTTCATATGTGCAATTTTAATTACGTATTTGATATTTGAATTAATCACTGATCTAAAAAAGGGGGCCTAAATTTTATATTTGCTTTTCATTGTTGTTTGGAAAATGAAACGACATCTATCAGGAGCCAACCAACTGGCAACCAACAGAAAGGAGCATGGGACAAATTTATAACTGGCCCTGGTCACTTAGGCCATCATAATTCGAGCAACAATTAAAATGAAGAACAAGGAGCCTCCATTAGTCAACGAAAAGAGTTAGTTGAAGTTGAAAACCAAGGTATAGAAAGCAACAATGATGACCAAAATGAAGAACCAGTCAATAGTCAACCAGGTGAATAACTTAGAAAACATTGAAACGCGAACAGAAAATATACCATTCGAAGTTACATTAAAGGATTACCAGATTGCTGTCTGGCCTAACATTTTATCGATATGATTAAAATAGAGGTAACTACACTTCAATCGGTCCACAAACACGGTGATCGCATTTACTACAGAGGCTTGTGTAAAGATCATTTTAACAGAAAAATTTTGAATGGTGAAAAAGGAGAAAGGAAGCCCATTTTTTTTCTGAAACATCCAAATCAATTTATTGTTACTCATGTAAAATGTTTTCGGACTTAAAGTCTAGGATAATTACAACTTTGTCCTAGCATGAAATGTCAAAAGAGCACGTCACTTCAATGTGTACATTATACAAACGCTCTTCTTCATTAAATCGCATCGATGTTGAAAATCTGCAAATTACATTACAAAAAGAAATTTTTTGGAAAGAGGTTCTACGAAGAATTCTATCCTCAATAAAATTCCTCGCAAAGTTGGGCATTGCTTTTAAAGGCCATAATGAGAGTGCAACATCTTCGAGAAAAGGCAATTATTTGAATACTTTAGAGTATTTGAGCGAATATGACGATTTTTATATAGAGAGAGATTTTATATAGAGATTTTATATAGATAGTGAGCGATATGACGAAGTTGCACTCACAAAAGTATGGTAATCAAGGTAACAGACATGTAAATTACATATCGCATCAAACGTGTGATGAACTTTTGAAAATAATTGCTGATTCTCTTATGTCACACATTGTGGAGGAAATAAAATGCGCAAAATATTATAGTATATTACAGTATCATCATTTTAAATTCTACACCCGGTGTTGTGCATGCGGATCAACTTAACTTCGTTGTGCACTATTTATCAGAAAATGGGGATATTAAGGAAAGATTTTTAAAGCTGTTGATTATAGAAAGACATGATACGGAGTATCTAGAAGAGACAGTTTTATCTACCTTGCAAAACTTGCCAGTAGCTATAAAATATTGTTGTGCACAATCGTACGATAATGCAGCAAATATGTCGGGCAAGTACAATGGTCTGCAAACAAGAATAAGACAACATGCACCATCAGCAACGTTTATTCCGTGCTCTAGTCATTCACTTTATTTAGTTGGTAATGTTGCTGCAGAGAGTTGCAGTAAAGCTTCCAGATATATTTTATTCGTGCAAAATTTGTTTTTCTCTGCATCACCGATTCGATGGAAAATGTTGGAAAATGATGGAAAATATTGAAGAGGCATTAGATGAAATATGCAACTCCACAAAAGAAAAGAAAAAACCGGCCAAGTGCGAGTTGTGACTCGCGCACCGAGGGTTCCGTACAAACTTGTAAGCAAAGTATCTTTAGGAGGACCTAACTGTATGCAAGCCATATGCTTCTGGTGTCTGACAATACCACGCAACACATTAGTGTATTTTCATAAGTTTCTAATAGTAAATTCGCATTTTTCTTGTAATTAAACTACATATTTACGGTTTTCAGATTTTTCCCTTTACATGTGCTGTAAGACACCGCTTCTTGCCAAATTTCATGATTCTAGGTCAACGGGAAATACCCTATAGGTTTTGATTCCCTTGTGAAATCGCAAAATATGCGACATAAACGGTCATATCTTTTGATCGCGTTGATTTACCAGTTTGATTTTTTTCACAGCTGTAAAGAGACCGCAGACCCGAGTATTTAATACAAATTTCAACTTGTTACCTCTACGCGTTCCTAAGAAAAATGGTCTTGACAGACAGACAGACGGACAACAAAGTGATCCTATAAGGGTTCCGTTTTCGGTACGGAACCCTAAAAATGGTTGTTATTGAAGCAAAATCTTTACTTAAAAAAATGAATGATTACGAAACTACTATTATGACAGCCCTATGGAATAAAATTTTGCAAAGAACCAATTCAACAAGTAAATCTATACTGCACAATTGTTAAAGCTGCGTGATTATTAAAAAGTCTATAAATTTTTATTAACGAAAAAATTAGACATCATTTTATCGAATTAGAATCGGAAGTTAAAGAACTTCCTTAAAGAATTAAGAAACGCAAGAAAAGATTTTGTTTACATTATTTACTCTATGTTATATGCGATCATTTAATAGCATATCTGAATAGACGTGGAAAAATTTTCTAAAATGTTAATTATTATGTTAATGGTAATTTAGAATTTTTTTCGTGTTTAACTTGTGTATAGAAGAAAGGAAAAAATGCGTTAATAATTTAATACAAATGTACAAAGATGACATTGATTCAAGTAATTTTAAAGAAGAGTTGGGACAGTTTTTAATATTTTTAGATGAAGACAAACAATCAATAGACAATATAGTATTGACAATATATTATAAGGCATTAGATATGAAAGCAACTTTCCCAAATGTTGAAATAAAAAAGTTATAAATCGTCTAAGAAATTCAAAAACTATCAGTTCAAAACTTGAATATTATTATGCTATTAATACACATATATTATATTCAAATATCATTGGAAATAAAACATTAGTAGTACTTAATATTTTTTATTTATTTAATAATATGGTTAACATGTATTTTTATTTTCCTTGTTTCTCTCGTTTTATTGGGGGCCCAATACTTCTTCTGCGCCCGGGGCCCCAACTGAGCTAAATCCGCCACTGATGTAGAGGCTAGGATTTTATATGCTACATTCAATAACACAATTCCTCTATAATTTGTGAACTACATTCTATCCCCTTTCTTGTATGTAGGAACTATCACTGCTTTATTCCATCTTTCAGGTAATTTTTCTTGCTCCCACATTTTTTGTATTAGATGGTGGATCCACTTGCTTCTGGTTTCCCCCCCCCATACTTGAGCATTTCCGATGTTATCTGATCATTCCCAGGGCTTTTGTTATTTTTTAAGTTTTTTTATTATTTCTACGATTTCCATCATCCTCATTGCCTATTAATCGTCCTTTGTTTTTATAATATACTGGTCTCGGTTGATATCCTTTCCTTTCTCACTTAATTTATTTTCTATTTCAAAATGCAATTATTTTATCAAAAATATTTTCAGAAGATGAAAGTTGACAACAACAATGAAACAACAATGTCTCATGACTGGTGGGGGCCCTGCGCCTGTAGAACGCGTGGATCGAGTCATGGATTTCATTGATGAAACAATTATAAATATTGATATGAAAATTGATTGTCCATTTGACAGCACAGTAGCATTTGAAGAACATTGTAAATATTATAAAAAGGAAAATTAATTAGCATTCTTTTACCATTTTCTTTTAACTTTTTCAGGTGACATGGGGTCAACGTCAGGTCTACAGCAATTTTTTGCAATTGCTTTTCATAATATTTCCAATGAAAAGGTACTGAGGCTGATACGACTGCCAGAAGTGATTGAACAGCAGTAAGAGAAGAGAAGCTAGACTACTTAAGATTCTACAATAAATTGTACAATAAAAAATATTCCGTATCATATAAATATAAATATATTTAGAGCAAAGTATATTTATTTCATATATTTTCATATACACAATTATTAACTCTCATGTAAGTTGGTAAACTGGGTTTAATGACAATTTTTCAATAAAAGACTGTCATTAAACCCAGTTTACCAATAAGAATGCAATGTTATTAGGAGATGTATTAACACATTCACTGCTGCCTGATTTTATGACTTTCCTGTATCTCCGATTTAAACCACTTTACAAAATCGATAATTATAATAATATGGTATTTATTTTCTTTCTCTATGGGCCCCATAGAACTATTTTAGGTGATTTTCACGAACTGGGTCACTAGTGACGTGCTGGTCTGTAATACGCAAAAAAAGTATGCCAACACCGCCGGGTTACCAGTGTCACAGCAGCAGTGAATGTGTTAACAGAGACATGGGCCCCATAGAACTATTTTTGGTGATTTTCACGAAATGGGTCACTAGTGACGTGCTGGTCTGTAATACGCAAAAAAAGTATGCAAACACCGCTGGGTCACCAGTGTCACAGTGGCAGTGAATGTGTTAACAGAGACATGGGCAGCCCACGATTATTTGATCTCCTTAATTGGGCATTTACCAGCGGCAACTTTTTCAGGTGACATGGGGTCAACGTCAGGTCTACAGCAATTTTTTGCTATTGCTTTTCATAATATTTCCAATGAAAAGGTACTGAGGCTGATACGACTGCCAGAAGTGATTGAACAGCAGTAAGAGTTTCATTAAAAAAAGAAAAGAAAATTGCCGAAGCAGAAGAGAAGCTAGACTACTTAAGATTCTTCTGCAATACGCAAAAAAAGTATGCAAACACCGCTGGGTCACCAGTGTCACAGTGGCAGTGAATGTGTTAACAGAGACATGGGCAGCCCACGATTATTTGATCTCCTTAATTGGGCATTTACCAACGGCAACAGAAGTTCAACCACGTCTCCTTTGCTGAACCGATATCTTCTTCGAAAAGGAACATCTTTGTACATTTCAATAGGATTCTGAAAGTATCGAATGTACCTTCTGGCGAGCCGCCTTCGAAATCTATTTCCATTTCATATTGGATTTTCCTCAAAACCATTACCAACTCACTATCATAATTATTTACAAAATTGTTGTTCATTATACTGTTTCTGAGGTTAACTAACATGTCAAAACTACGTCGACGACAAGCGCAAGCGGTATCGAAACGGAACAGCCAATCACAGTGCTAAAGGCTTCCTCAAGGCAGCTCGAAACCTTCATTAAGATAAGGAGCCCAATAAGGATCCTTCAGCTGTCAAGGAAGGTCTATGAAACGCGAAATAAGGAACAAGGAGGCCTTGTTCCTCAAGGAGCGGCTATGAATACGGGGGTATACGAAGTGTTGATAATATGTCAATGAAATGTCAGGGAAGTGTCTTTTACAACACTGAAATTTGAACAGTGTAGTTTCACTGAACTGATTTTTTCTGTGTTGGGCAATTTGAACAATCGAAGTGTCTGTGAAGTGCCATTAAACTATTTTATTGTGAAGTGTCGGGGAAGTATTGACATTTGTGCTGCTCGACACTTTATTTGTCTCAGAAACACTTTGTTGCACTTCAACACATCATTGCACATCGATGTTAATAAAGAATCTCAACAACGATCCCTTCGCTCGAGCACCCGACTTGTCTGGAGTCACACCAAACCAGATAACCCATCGCCTCTTACCAATAAAGTGGGAAAAATCAAACTCCAACGTGACAGTAACAACGAAAACGATGTCCTAACGACCCTTCCAGCACCGATGAAATAATACAAACAATCCACCAACTGAAAGAAAATAAAGCAGCTGGCATGGACGAATTTAGCCCAGAGCAAATTAAGCATTTTGGGCCCCTAATCATAGACTGGCTCACTCAAATGATGAACAGCTGCGTCTTCAAAGTGCAAATTCCACAAATTTGGAGGAAGACGAAAGTGGTTGCACTTCTGAAATCAGGCAGAGATCCAACAGATCCTGGAAATTTTAGACCCGTCTCTTTGCTGTGTCACCTTTTCAAGGTTCTTGCAAGAATGGTTCTTGACCGGATCTCTGACATTATCGAGGAGGAGACCATACCAGAACAGGCAGGTTTCAGACCAGGCAAATCGTGTTGCGGGCAAACCCTCAATGTCACTCAATATATCGAAGATGGGTTTGAATGGAAGCAGATAACGGGAGTCGCTTTAATAGATCTATCTGCTGCCTATGATACGGTGAACCATCAGAGGCTGATATAAAAGTTTTATGACATCACCAAGGACTTACGCCTGACTAAGTTGGTAGAATTCATCCTACAAAATCGACGTTTTTTGTAACACTACAGTTCAGGAACAGTCGGTGGAGGACTCACCCTACCCCAGGCCAGCGTCCTGGCGCCAATCCACAATAATATCTACACCAACGATCAACCAACAAATGGATAGACAAAGCGTTTCATATATGCCGATGATACGGCTATAACAGCTCAAGGCAGAACATAAAAATAACCATGTCAAAACATATCCCACTAAGACACAGGTGTGTGCTTTCCATATTAGAAACAAGGAATCACACAGAAAGCTAAGGGTGGCCTGGCAAGGCCAAAACTTGCAGCATAACAACACACCGAAATACTTGGGCATACGCATGGACCGAACTCTGAGTTTTCGAAAACACTGTCTAGAGATCAAAGGGAAGGCAAGAAACAATATCATTCGAAAACTAACAAACACAAAATGGGGAGCACAACCTCATACACTCCGGACTTCTGCTCTTGCTTTATAGTTTTCTACAGCAGAAAATATGCTGCGCCGTTATGGTTCAATTCCGCGCATACCAAGCACTTTGAGGAAGCACTGAACGAGACGGTGCGCATGGTGTCTGGCTGCCTAAAACCGACCCCGGTGGAGGAAATCTACCCAATAGTTGGTATTGCCCCACCCACAATTAGAAGATGTGTTGCCACGGGGGCTGAACGAAAAAAACAAGAAACCGACCAGAGACATCCTTTATATGGGCACCAAATGCAACTACATAGACTTAAGTCTCAGAAAAGCTTTATGCAGATTACACCTGAAGCACACAGAACAAACCTGCAGCAAGTGGCTGCCATCTGCACATGGATCGATGCAAATGAAGAGCTGGCCCCTAGACACCATCTACCTTTCCCCACATGGAGGAGGCTGAACAGGCTAAGAACGGGAGTCGCATGATGTAACAGCAAGCTAAAAAATTGGGGCTACAAAGAGGATGACAATTGTGAATGCAGCATAACTCAAGACCACCCACATCTAGCTGTGCGTCCAAACATGAGTGAGACTTGCACAGAGGAAGACCTGATACTCGCAAAAGAGAAAGCAACATAAGTTGCTGATTTTTGGAAAATGAAAATTTGATTTGTATGGTGATCTGGTCATGGAAAGTAAGTATAACAAAAGAGAAATTAATATGCAAGAAACTTAATTTTTGATATCTTCAGAAGTCACACAGACCATGGAACAGTAGTTACAGGTTAAATAAAAGAAAGAAAATAAAGCCAATCATAAAATATATACATATATTTATAAATTATTTTGCTACTTTGTTATTATACATTTTATATATTATAGATCAATTAATGTTTCTACCTTTACAGTATTAGAAGCAATTTTTGTACTTGTTGAGCTTATTGTTTCACAATAAAAAACTGAATCACTTGAACTTTTCATAGAAAATTCTTCTTTGTTATATGAATTTGTAATTTTTTTGGTATTTGAATGTTGAATTGCCTTTCCCCCTTTCATTTGAAGTTTCATTTCTAAAACAGTATAGAGAGATCTCCAGTGCTGATACGATGCAACTTTTAATGTTGATACCCATCTGTTTAAGTCATCTTGACAACGACAAGCAAAGATGTGTTTCCCATCATTAAATACTAAAGAGAAAGCAAAAGCTGGACCAGGGCATTCATATGAGACCTCAACGTTTTCTAAAACTAAGAGTCCAACAGGTTCACTATATTGATTCACTCGATAATAAAAAAGTAAATTGTTGATCAGTTTGAACATTCTTTCTTTGTAAGCAGATGGTTGATACCAATCTGACCAATCATTATTTTGGGGTTTCATGTACTGTAATAACCCTTCAATTGATGGAGAACTCTCTGCTATTCTTATTAATTCACGATCGTTAAATCTCATTGTTTAAAATTCTTATTTATAAAAATATAAATAAAACAAAAATTATAACCTAGTATTACTTTAAACAACTCTTGTTTACCTTTGTGAAATACAGATTTCTGTACATTAGGGATGACGACCTGAGATCGAATAATCGATTTTGTGAGACGAAAAAATAGATGTTTTTTAACTGATTTTAAACAATCGGGCGATACCGTGAATCTTCAACCCTCGAAAATCGAGATTCGATTTTATTTTTTGCAAGAATGAAATTTTTTTAAGAACTATATAAATATTTACATTTAGTTGAAGTTACCCAAACACCAAGGTGATTAAAGGAGAACAGGTTGCCTAGCCTTTGTTTAAGTTTTCCCCGAAAAAGTTGAAATCCCCACCACTCGACCTGTGATGTCAAAAGGGCAAGCTTCTATTGAAAACCATAGGAAGAAAGTAATAAAAACTAATTATCTCCTAAACTCTCCAAAGTCTCTAACCCCCGTATTCATAGTCGCTCCTTATGTCAAGGAATAAGGACGCCTTCATGAAGGCTTCCTTGAGTCTCTGTTGGAAATTTATTTTTGTTTGTATTTTCATACCATGATTATTCATAATATTTTATTTTGGCGGCATTTTTATAGTTGTTATGTTGGTAAAACTTTTTTATATATGGCGTTTTTTTCCTGTCCGTTAACTAGCTTTACGTTTTTGTTTGTCGTCAGATGAAGATTCTGTGTTTAGTATTCTGTATGTTTTTTTAATGTTTTAGTTTAAGAATAAACGTTCATCCTAAAATTAATGTGCATTTGAATTATTAAAACTTAATAACAATAGGTTATTGGCCCAGTAAACGTGAATAAATTCAATGCGTAAACAAAATAAGTGTTATGGATGTATTAGGAAGTGAAGTTGAAGTGATCAATCAAGAACAAAAAACCATGTCGACATTCGTAAGTTCTTCAATTCCCAATATTATAAAACTAAAAGGCATTGAAAACTACCAAAGCTGGAAATATGATATGGAAATGTGCTTAATGCATGAGGACCTGTATGACTGTATTGAACTAGACAAAGATGGCAACCCATTGTGTTCGGGCAAGAAAAAGGAACAAAGGGCTAGAGCAAAAATTGCTCTCAGTGTAGAAAATGGTCCAAAACTCTTAATCAGAAATTCAAAATCTGCTAGTGAATCTTGGTTAATTCTATTAAAAAACTATGACGACAAAGGAATAAACAGAAGATTGGTGCTTTTAGATCAGTTATTGGAAATTAAACTAAAAGAAAGTATGGATAGTTACGTGTTCAAATTTAAAGAAATAACTAGCCAGTTACAAGAAATGGGAAAACCAATCGATGATGACTTAACAACTGTTTTAATGTTAAGGGGTCTTTCTTCTGAATATGAGGCGTTTAAAACTGTTTTGAAACATAACCTAAAAGGTGTTACGGCTGATGATGTGGGTTCAAAGCTCATTGCAGAGGCAAGAGAAAGAGAAATGTCACGTAAGGATTACAAAGAAAGTGGTGCAGCTTTTTCTGCTAAGGGACAGCATTCAAGGCCTTATGAGAACAGCCAGAATTGGATAAGTAGTCAATCCAATGGAGGAGGACGAGGTGGAACAGTGGTGAGAAGATCTAATCAGCCCCCAGGAGGAAATCAAGTTCGCCAATCCTGTTTTCACTGCAAGAAGGTGGGTCATACGGCTAAATACTGTTGGTTCAAGACGAGGCACAGGCCACAAACTGAAGATAATGGTAATAGTCAGAACAAAAGTACTGTAAGTACAAATCAGAGTAATAATTCTGGTAGCAAAGGGGACAAATCATATAATTGGCTCACTGCATTATCTGTAAAAGTTGAATCAGAGGGTTGGTATATTGACTCAGGAGCAACGACGCATTTTTCAAAGTCAAAAGATTTATTTGAAAATTTTAATAGCAATACAAATTATAAAACGGTTACTATTGCTAATAATGAGCAACTAGATGTTGAGGGCCAGGGACACATTTTTGTTAATCTAAAAAAGGGTATTAAAATTAAAATGAATGATGTGGTATATGTCCCAAATTTGTCTGCAAATCTATTGTCAGTTAGTAAATTGGTACAAAATAATAATGTTGTTGTGTTTAACTCAAATGGTTGTAATATTTATTAACATAACATAACATAGTAAAAGGTGAGGTCATGGCATCCGCTAGGTGTGTTGATGGTATTTATAAATTAGAAATTGTAGAAAAATTAGAAAAACCAAATGTTTTGTCTGAAAATTTAAATTCGGTTTCATCTAATTGTCTTATGGTTAAAAATGATCAAATGCTTTGGCATAGACGGCTAGGACATTTAAGTGGTCAAAGCATGAAAGCACTAAAAGATAAAATATCTGTTGGTATAAATTTTAACCATAAAGAGTCAGAACCGTGTATCTCTTGCGTTGAAGGGAAAATGACCCGTACCCCATTTCCAAAAGCTAGTGGCAGGCGCACAACTGAGAAATTGCTCTTGGTTCATTCAGATTTGGTTGGCCCTATGAACATAAAGTCAATTCAGGGTAAAAATTATATGCTATTATTTGAAGATGACTATACTAGGAAAATATTTGTTTATTTTTTGACCTCAAAAGATGAAGTTGGATATTATTTTAAATTATTTAAATCCAATGTTGAAAAAGAGACCGGGCTACAAATTAAAGCACTCAGAACTGATTGCGGTAGTGAGTACGTGAATAAAGAACTTGAAGGGTTTCTAAGTAATTATGGAATAAAGCATGAAAAATCGGTTCCCTATGATCATGAACAGAATGGGGTAATTGAGAGGTCAGTTAGGACAATTGTTGACAAGGCTAAGAGTATGTTAAGTGATAGTGGGCTGGAAAAGCATTACTGGCAATATGCGTGTGAGGTGGCGATATACTTAAAAAATAGGTCACCCACCAGGGCGTTAGTTGGTTACACTCCTGAAGAAAAATGGAGTGGGAACAAAGTAGATTTAGCTCATATTAAGGTTTTTGGTTGCATTGCATTTGTGCATGTTCCAAAAGAGAAAAGAAAAAAATGGGATTTTAAGGCTCAAGCAAAAATTTTTGTTGGCTACCCAGATGGTATGAAAGGTTATAAATTAGTAGATCCTGGAATGCCGAGTAAAGTTACTTTAGCTAAAAGCGTAGTTTTCTTTGAGAATATGTCACTTAGTAATCTAGAATCGTGGAAAAATAATAAAATAGAACCAGTTAATGTTGAAAATGTTATTGCTTATTTAGAAAATTATGTGCCCGAGGGTGACTTAACTGAAAATTTAAATGAAAAAGATTCAATTGTCGATATTTCTGATTTGATCGAAACTAGTGATTTGTCAGATAGTGATAGTGTTTTGAATGATAGTGACTTACCTGAAACTCCTGATGAAATAGACGAAGGTCAAGTTATAAGTAGGCGATATCCTTTGAGAGACAGAATTGCGAAACAATACCCTGATCACGTCCTTTATAGTGTAGGGATGAATGATGAGGAGCCAGAAACTTACATGGAGGCCATGTCGAGTGTAAATAAACAAAAATGGCAAGAAGCCATGGAGTCAGAAATTGAATCATTAAAGGAAAACAAAACATGGACCCTTGTAGATTTGCCTCCTAATAAAAATCTTATTGAATCGTGGGTGTGTGGGTGTATAAAATTAAGAGAGATGCTAGTGGTAATATGATTGATAGGTTCAAGTGTAGGGTTGTTGCACGGGGTTTTAGCCAAAAATATGGGGTTGATTACGAGGAGACTTTTGCCCCTGTAGTTAGACATTCCACTATTAGGCTACTTTTTGCGTTAGCAGTAAAATATAATATGTGCGTAGAGCACTTAGATGTGGAAACCGCGTTTCTCAATAGTGAGTTAAAAGAAGAAATTTACATGCGGCAGCCAAAAGCCTTTGTTGAAAAGGGGAATGAAAATAATGTGTGTAAGCTCTCGAAGGCAATTTACGGGCTAAAACAGGGGTCTCGTGCTTGGAACGAAAGATGCAATGAAGTGTTAAGTAAATTAGGATTCAGTAAATGTGATAGTGAACCATGTGTATATATTCGTAGGAAAAATAAAAGTATTGCAATTATGGCTTTATATGTTGACGACTTTTTATTATTTTGCAATGATGATAATTTAATGCAGCAAGTAAAAAATGAATTAAAGTCATGTTTAAAAGTAAAGGAACTTGGTCCAGTATCACATATATTGGGAATGAGAGTAAAGAGAGAAAATGGGTGTTATTTTCTAGATCAAATGGCTTATATTAAGAAACTATTAAATAAATTTGGCATGGGTGATTGCAAACCTGTTAGTACGCCTCTAGAATTAGGATCTCAGTTAGGATGTAATGAAGATATAGATGAAAACTTACCGTATCGTGAACTTATAGGTGGGTTGATGTATCTGGCGGTGTGCACCAGACCAGATATTATGTATGCCGTCAGCTATTTAAGTCAATTTAATTCGTCATTCAGAAGGGAGCACTGGTTAATGGCAAAACGTGTGTTAAGATACTTAAAAGGGTCGTGCGGATTAGGCCTTAGTTTCAGAAATTCTGATGATAATTTAGTGGGATATGTGGATGCAGATTGGGGAAGCGATGATAATGAAAGAAAATCGTATACCGGATATGTGTTCAAACTAGGGGATTGTTTGATATCTTGGGAGTCAAAGAAACAAAGGTGCGTAGCACAATCCACTACGGAGGCGGAATATGTGGGCTTGTCTGAAGCAAGCAAAGAGGCTGTATTTTTGAAAAATATTGTTTACCAAATAATTGGGTTAAATGAGCCGGTCAAATTATTCAATGATAACCAAGGGGCGATAAAGTTGGTGAAGAATCCTGTCCATCATAAAAGGACAAAACACATTGACATAAGATATCATTACGTTCGCAATTGTTTTAATGATAATATTATAACTTTAGCTTACATGCCAACCTCAAAGATGCCAGCGGACGCTCTGACCAAACCTTTAGGTAGGGTAAAATTTAATGAATGTATTTCTAGCATATGTATGTCAAATGTTGTACAAGAATAACTTTAGAATAGAGAGAGTGCCGATAATTCATAGAATAATCATTATATTCAATAAGAGGGAGTGTTGGAAATTTATTTTTGTTTGTATTTTCATACAATGATTATTCATAATATTTTATTTTGGCGGCATTTTTATAGTTGTTATGTTGGTAAAACTTTTTTACATATGGCGTTTTTTCCTGTCCGTTAACTAGTTTTACGTTTTTGTTTGTCGTTAGATGAAGATTCTGTGTTTAGTATTCTGTATGTTTTTTTAATGTTTTAGTTTAAGAATAAACGTTCATCCTAAAATTAATGTGCATTTGAATTATTAAAACTTAATAACAATAAGTAATAAAAACTAATTATCTCCTAAACTCTCCAGTCTCTAACCCCCGTATTCATAGTCGCTCCTTATGTCAAGGAATAAGGATGCCTTGATGAAGGCTTCCTTGAGTCTCTGAGGCGTCCTTGTTTCATAGTCACAAAATAAGGCTTCCTTCTGGAAGGAAGCCTTGTTTAGGGACATTTAGGGATATTTGATTGCTTATGGTGGCAACACTAACTCAAATTACTCAAACCGCCAAGGCTGATTGTAAATCTAACCTTAAAATTGTTATTATTGATGAAATGAAAAGTGTGCATTATACGAACCGCGGAAGGCTGTTATTAGCTCAGCCAATATCAGAAGAAAGCGCAATCGACTGCAAAAAAAAACAAGTGCTGTTGATTTGAAACAAAATGCAGAAGCATGGGAAAGGGTAATGATGAAATTTATAAGTGAAGGGTAGACACCACATACCAGCAAACAATTGAGAAAGTGCTGGGACAGCACTAAATCAAAAAGTAGTAAAACAAAAAGTAAGTGACAACAATTTTGTTCCTATCTAATCGAATTGTTGCATGATATTTTCTATTTCAAAATGCAATTATTTTATCAAAAATAATTTTAGAAAACGAAAGTTGACAACAACAATGAAACACCAACGTCTCATGACTGGTGGGGGCCCTGCGCCTGTAGAACGCGTGGATCGAGTCATGGATTTCATCGATGAAACAAGTGTAAATATTGATGTGAAAATTGATTGTCCATTTAACAGCACAGTAGAATTTGAAGAACATTGTAAATGTTATAAAAAGGAAAAATTTATTAACATTCTTAACATGCTTAGAAACTTACCATTTTATTTTAACTTTTTCAGGTGACATGGGGTCAACATCAGGTCTACAGCAATTTTTTGCAATTGCTTTTCATAATATTTCCAATGAAAAGGTACTGAGGCTGATACGACTGCCAGAAGTGATTGAACAGCAGCAAGAGTTTCATTAAAAAAAAAAAAAAAATTGCCGAAGCAGAAGAGAAGCTAGAATACTAAAGATTCTACAATAAATTGTACAATAGAAAATATTCCGTATCATATAAATATAAACATATTTAGAGCAAAGTATATTTATTTCATATATTTACATATACACAATTATTAACTCTTATTTAAGTTGGTAAACTGGGTTTAATGACAATTTTTCAATAAAAGATTGTCATCAAACCCAGTTTACCAATAAGAATGCAATATTATTAGGACAATTTTTCAAAAAAAGATTGTCGTCAAACCCAGTTTACCAATAAGAATGCAATATTATTAGGAGTGGTTTATATTTGTCTGGTTTTGTCTGGTCTTGTCTGACCTTGTCCACTTATGTATAGTTTTGTCTGGTGTTGTCAAGTCTTGTATGCTCTTGTTTGATCTTTTCTGGCATATTCTGGTCTTGTCTGGTTTTGACTGGTTATGCAAAGATAATGCCAGCAAGAGCAGATATTTATCTATTAAAAATTCAATTTGTTTAGACCGGATACATAACCGATTTTAATAGGCGAGGGATACCCAATTATTGAAAGGGCGAGCGTTTGGTGTCTCAAGATGCGGCTTTGAAGTGGGTGTAGCGTGCATGCAATAACCAGTGACGTGCTGGTCTGTAATACGCAAAAAAAAAGTATGCAAACACCGCCGGGTCACCGGTGTCACGGTGGCAGTGAATGTGTTAACAGAGACATGGGCAACCCACGATTATTTAATCTCCTTAATTGGGCATTTACCAACGGCAACAGAAGTTCGACCACGTCTCCTTTGCTGAACCGATATCTTCTTCGAAAAGCAACATCTTTGTACATTTCGATAGGATTCTGAAAGTATCGAATGTACCTTCTGGCGAGCCGCCTTTGAAAAATATTTCCATTTCATATTGGATTTTCCTTAAAACCATTATCAAACTCCCTATCATAATTATTTAAAAAAATGTTGTTCATTATACTGTTTCTGAGGTTAACCAATATGTCAAAACTACATCGAGGACAAACGCAAGCGTTATCGAAACGCAACAGCCAATCACAGTGCTGAAGGCTTCCTCAAGGAAGCTCGAAACCTTCCTTGAGATAAGGAGAATTCTTAAGACCTTCTCCAAAATGAAGTACACAAAAAATATTTACAAACCTAAATTAACTGATGAGCATCTTAAACCTCTTTTAATAATTGGTACAAGTAAAATTAGTCCACAACTACAAACTATTGTCAGTGTAAAATCTCAATTACATAAATCTCATTAGTATTTCATATGTCATTATGCTTGTTATAAGTTATGTTTTTATTTAAAATGTATAAAATGTTAGTTGGATTCATTTCAATAATTTGTTAGTTATTATATACTGAAGTTAAATTTTGTGCATATTATACATGTCTTTACTCATTACAATTCTGTGTTTCTTTGTCCAACTTATCACAAAAACAATAACAATAAGCCTACAACAATGTTATGAGTAGTTAGCCCATGACCATATCAATGTAGATGTCATATTAATAATTATTCAACATAAAATTAGAATACTTCAGTAAACTAAATTTAATTTGCTATAAAAAATATGTTCTCTAAAAGGAGTTTTCAAGTATGCTAGCTCTCCGCGGGCCGGACAAAATCTGTCCGCGGGCCGGATGTGGCCCTCGGGCCGTAGTTTGGAGACCACTGAACTAAACTGACAACAAACGAGATCGAGCATCGAAATGTAAACAAAACTAGGGGCAGCATAATACGCTTGCGCATAACTGTCCGAATGACCGAAGTGACACAGCCAATGAGAAGCCATAAACAAGTTTCGCAAAAATTTAATTGATCAGTAAAAATACGATTTGATCAGTAACAACTTGAATGTACATTTACTAAATAATTAAGCAATAAAACTGAATGAATAATAAAATATTTACAGACAAGATAAAATTATATATTTCAAGTGAAAATACTGGATGATCAGTAAAATATTGTTTAAACAGTCGTTAAACATTTTGATTTATGAAATTTTAAATCTGATTCAATAGATTTGCGTTTGATTTGAGATAACAAATTTGAACCTAACATGTCGATATGCGAAAAAGTATTCGGAACGTCGTAGAGATTTTCGGAGCTGATGTTGGTATTCATCTGTTGGGCGCATATGTGGAAGAATGTTCAGAAGCTCGAAGAGCGTGATGTGGAGAAGAAAAAAACGTTCCCTAATTCTGAGTGATATTAACATTCTTCAACTTTCATCATCTAAAGAGATATTAGAAAAAGGTGTTAAACTTGAAATATGTGGAGCAAGCTTTTTTGAATTATTTTGAAAGAAAGTGGCTGTCCTATAATAGTAATTGGTACAAAGGTGTAATGAAACATGTACTAAGTACTAATAACGGCTTAAAAGGGTTTAATAAAGTTATAAAAGACACTCATATCCTCCCGGAACGCCTTCCATTGAACCACTTTCTATCGGTTGCTCTTGAAAGCGTTCAACAATGGTTGAACTACTACAAAACCGGGTTGAAAATTTTTTAGAAAATATCGACAATTAAATTGCGCATGTGGACATCTATACTCTGTCAGGCGAGAGATTGTAGCTATACTGCGCCGAGGTATGAGGGGCAAGGGACGCGCCGAGGTACGCGCAGATTAGTTTGAGTTAAGAAATATGCGTCAGTTCTTCAAATACGGACAACTAAACACCGCGCACTCGAAAGAAAGTGGGGGTATGCGCAGAACAATGCTAAACTCGTCGAGATGGAATGCATTCTCTTGTAGATTGTAGATTCAGATCAGTATACTTAAAATAAGTATACTTATTAGTGGACTAAAAATAATAAACCAGTCCTCATTTTCGCCCAAGAGGAGGGTTTAATTAGTTACGAAATTCCAGCAGGGGATTCAACCCATCAGTCAGGAGAATTTAATGAAAATTGCTCCGACAATTGGCTCTACATATTTATAAATAAGGCATTTTCATCCTGGAAAACTACCATGTCAACTTTTCCGGATGAATGGATTAAAGGAAATTGTAATTGCCCATTTTAAAAACAAAAAACATAGTGTGTAATATTACTGGTATAGCCATTAGACTTAAAAACGTCAAACCACCACCAGAAGCGCGATATATAAGTATTCAAAGCAATCGTTAGAGAGGTCGTCCGTCTAAGGCAAAAAAGCTCTTATTGTGCAATAGTATCATTAATACATAGGCTAAGACTTATATCTACTTCAGACAATATTTTTTTAGTTTTAAAGGGCTGCTTTTTAAGTTTGATAATTATTTTTTCATTGTTTATTTTGTCGTTTTTATTTTCAAATAAATTATACTATAACTGGACTTGTCCTAATGTTATTTATTTAAAATTCCTTCGTTTAGAGATTAGTGCAGGAAATTAAAGAACCGGCCACATGGTCTATGCCGCACATCTTTTCTGGTATATTATGGTATATCAGTAAGCTCCGCCCTCAAATCATTAATTTTTCATTTGCACTTCAATTTCACTATTATAACTGATCATATTGAAAAAATACATATCATAAAGTTGTATTAAACTTACGGTTGTTTAAGAATCAATATGGAATTTATTACTGAACAAAATAACTGATCTAATAGTATTTCTACATCATATCATATTTTTTACCAGTCAGAGATTAATTTTTATCTGGGAAAAACATGCTGATCAAATTAAATTTTCTACTGAAAATATGTTTATCAATTGGATAATCATACATATTTTATCAATTGGATAATCATACTGATCAACTAAATGTAAGCCCAAGATTTTGGAGTTTATATATTTCAGGCAACCTGTTCTCCCTTACTAACCCGGGATCATAGAACTTATACTAATGGAATAGGAATACCGTATAACTTACGTGTAGCGAAACTGTGTCCAACATCTGTGCGACAAGGAAAGATATAACATTTCTTTTGTTCGCTATGCGCATGCTCCAAATGAAATAAACATTTATTTTCTAACTTTAATTTTAACCATAAATATGGTTGAACTCTAATTTTGAAATATTTTTATTGTTACTTATACAATTTTTATAACATTAGGTGCTTTTTATTTATTAGGTGGTGTATTATTTAGTTCTATAATTTGTAACTGTTAAAATGTAACTGTTTACAAAAATGTTTGTAATTGTAACTGTTAAAAAAACTGTTAAATATATTAAAGAAAAATTTAAAAAAGTTAAAAAAGAGTTTATTTTTTAAAAGAAAAATATTTAAGTTTACATAAAAAATAAGAGATTTATCAAAAGATAATTAAATGAAAGCATTTTTTTTTATTAGTATAAGTACTAGTATAGTACGATTTAATAACAATACAACTTGACACTGTAACAAGAAAACTACTACTCTTAATTTATTTAATATTACATACAACTTTTTTTATTACAAATTTAGTTAATATATATTGCAACTTTTACAAAATAAAAATAAATCGACCGTAAACTTAATAAAGTCTGAACACAGCCTGAATATATAAATATATTCAACCTTTCCAGAGCTCTATAACACTAATGAGCCTTTTTAGGACTACCAAAAACAAATCTCAAATGAAATTTGTCAGTTATTTTTTAGCTTTCAGGCCACTTTCGTGGCACTCAACAAAAACCAGAAAAATAACATTGTTTTTTAAGATCATGTCATTCCAATACCTTGTTGATACATGATCTTAACAAACAATGTTATTTTTCTGGTTTTTGTTGAGAGCCAAGAAGGTGAACTGAAAGCTATAAAATAACTGACAAATTTCACATGAGATTTGATTTTGGTAGTCTAAAAAAGACTCATTAGTGTTATAGAGCTCCAGAAAGGTTGAATATATTTATTTATTCTGGCCGTGTTCCAACTTTATTAAGTTTATAATAATAATAATAAAGGCCTTTATTCGTAATAAACAAAAAATATCAATAAAACATGCAATCCATTGGGCAAGGTTCAGTTCGCCCTGCCTACAATAATAGTAGACAAAACGTCTGTTCAACTAACCCAAATAATTAAACTAAAAATAGCCAAAATAATGAAAATAATAACATTTGAAAGTTTGTGACAGAGAAAATGCTAACCAAGCCAAATAATTACTACAACTTTCCTGAATATAGTCCATTTACAATTAGTTACTCACACAATTCTTATAAATGAGTTTCTTAAAGCCAGGTCCGGACAAACTAAGAATATTATTAGAAAATTTATTTAACATATTAGCAATGCTATACGAGAAAGAGCGCTGAAATAATTGTGTTTTATGCTGTGGTATTGTAAGCTTACCCTTAAACCTAATATTAACGTTATGCACATCTGTACGAAATTTTATTTTCTTGTAGAGGTATATGGGAAATTTATTTTTTATTATTGCGTGGTAGTGGCAAATCGTGTGTATATAACGTCTTTGCCCCATGCTTAACCAACTGTTACCTTTAATTTTATACGTGATACGATCATATCTTTGTATGCCAAATATGAAACGCAAGCAAGAATTTTGGACTTTTGAATACGTTTTGAATCTGTCTCGGTTAATCATGGTCCATAAACGGCATCACAGTAATTAAAGTGTGATAGTACAAGTGCATCACATAATATTGATTTAACATTTGTGTTAAGCACGTGTCTATTTTGATAAATTAGCTTTAAACTAGAATTTGCTTTTTTGAATACATTTGTTAACATGAGTTGAAAACCTTAGATTATTGTCAATGTAAAGACCTAAATGTTTCACCACAGAACTAAAATGAATATAGTGGCCTTGAACATTAATATGATGACTATATTGCTCAATAAATCGTTGTTTTTCCAATTTTCCTCCAAATACCATGGCAACTGATTTGTAATAATTTAATTTTAAACAATGATCATTACTCAATTCCAAAACATTTATTAAATCAAAGTTTATGGCAGTGACTGCTTGTGAAGATTCATCTGGATACAAGGATATATACATTTGAGTATCATCAGCATAGAAATGACTACTACAAGAAAGATAGGCTAATGGAAAATCCAAGTTATAGAATGTAAATAATCTTGGGCCCAATATTGAGCCCTGTGGGATACCAGTAGTAACATTTAAAAAACCAGAGTTTTCTTTATTATAACACTAATTGCATTCTATCCTGCAGGTATTTACTCTTTTAAAATTGAAACTATTTTTATGTTTTTTATTATTACTGTAAAAATGTATTTGATTCTGATTAGGTGTTACTTTTGAAAAATCATTAATAAAATGATCATATATAGCATTAGGGTCTGACAAGTTTGGTGGTAACACTAATTGTTCTCGAACTTTATTACTAAAATTTAGTCGTTTTAAGTCAGCCCAAAAGTCTTTAGGTTTCTTATTTTGGAAAGAATTCTGACAAAAAGCTCTTTTCTCTATCCTTATTGCCAGTGTGAAACCATTTCTCAAAACTTTGTATTGTGACCAATCAAAGAGGCCTAGTTCTCTTAAACTTATTCATAGCCCTGTCCCTATCTCTTTTAGCAGCTCATAAAGTATCCATAAGCCAAGGAGCATACGGCTTAGTTATTCTATAAGATACATATTTGCTCTTCAAAATATTAAGAAAAAAGTATTAAGAAAAGTATCTAATTTTTTTAATCTTATAAACCCTTCAATTCAGTTATGTATTCATTAACATGCAAAACTACAGTAGTTTAAGCCACTAAAATATCAAAAAAGTCAACTAGCCATTACAATTAAATTCTTAACAATTATAATATTATTAATTTAAACATACCATCAAATTTTCAAATGCACTTTCAGAAACCAAATTCTTCCATTTCAACTCAGTAAATCTTTTAAGCTTCTTACACATGTTTCTAATCTATTCTGTGACTATTGCAAAGTTTTAATAGTCTTTACATGTTGAGAAATAAATCGTTTTGTTAGAGATATCACTCTTTTTGCACTTTGAGGTGTTCTCAAGTGTGGACTACTGATATCACTGACATATCGAGATCCCATAATATCTTCTAACTATTAATATAATATATGTAACTCAATAAGAGTGGATTTCACAAAAGATGATTAAAATATAAAGCCAAAGTTAAATTGTTATCACCCTAGTTACAGTTGTTATCACCATAATTAGCCATCGTTAATAACAATTTAATATAGGGTTATATTTCATTCTTTGTTAAATCCACTGTTAAAGTACTATTATCAAGACAACATGATCAATCAGTCTGAAATATACTTCTTTCGTACTTCATTATTTTTATAATATTTTGATGAAAAAGATTACTTAAAATAAATAGTTACTTTCAATGGATGTAGATGCAACATTAACTGCTGTCTCAGCAGCTTGAGTAGGTGCATCAATTTGGGTATCAGCACCAATTGTATCGGTAAAAATATTCTTTCTTTTCTTTCCTTTCTTCACATTAATAAAGTTTTAAAATTACCGAATTTAATTTCTTTATTAAAAACAACACAGAAAGCAAAACACAAATGAACACAGGAAGCTGGTGGCTTTAAGATCCTTGTCCTCGATTCTACAAAAGGCTAACCATTTTGCTTTAACGGCCACATCTTTTGGAAATCTGTAAATATATTATAACCCAATATTGCAACCATTTATCAATAAAATTATATTTTCTTACCAGTGCACAGTGTCAGATTTCACTGTTTGACTGCACTTAATTCACTAACTCCTTAACTACAAAAGGTAGCCAAACCAAATTTTGTACTGAAGTTTCTTGTTTAATGACTAAGCCATTTTTTATTTGATTTGTAAAAAATATTTAACTTTCTGGTACAACATAGTCAGTCATACACACAAAGAAATAGTTCAAAAATAAAAAATAAAACGTGTTGAAGTCTTCTTTCAAATAAATTACATTTTATTCAATATCAGAATCATAGGTTCAGGTTCATTTCAGGATCTTTTAAAAGTTGCAATACATCGGGTGTTAAAATTCCCCGTTTAGTTTTTGGAGACTTTCTTAAGCTACAAATATATGGATCCGATGAAATCAAAAGCCTATGTAGCAGGTCTTGATTGGTGTGAACGCGAGATGTTTTTCGTGTGTATTTCAATCGATAGTGCCTAACATCTTTGTTTCTTGCCTCTTGAGCCTCTTCTGACATTTGTCCTATGGGAATGATGCAGTCATCAATTATAACTTTTCCATGGTAAAGCACTTTGTATACAGTAACTGGCATATAGTACCAGGAATACCACCGATATAGATATACCACCGCGGTGGTACGAAACGGTTTTATTACGAATGCCGTATTGACAGCAATATACACCCATTTTGTTGATTAGCGATATTGATATTATCGAAAAAGAAGTAATAAACTCTTAATAAACTGGATTAATAACATGTATCTAACAAGATGGCAACTGTAAACACCATCCACAAATACGTGTAGGCCTCGCATGAGCATTTCGAACCAAAGAAATAGAATGAGACCTTGCATCTCACTTCTTGGACACAATTTTATTATTTGTATTCCTGTTCCATAAGTATATGTTCTAAGCCCTGGATACGATCCCCTAAAAAATAAAGTTGGCAGCATTGCCACGTAGGCGTCACTAGTTAAGGGCTTGACCGTACCAGAGACAAATATCAGAGATCAAAAGTCAGAGATCTAAAGTGTACTGATCCCTTGAATGTTATGGAAAATTGTCGATTTTTAACTCTACAATGTTTTTCCTAATATTAATTCTATGCATTATATTAATAACTATAATAAAAATAGTGAGTGGAATTTCAAAGCAAAAAAAATCCATTGCTGGTAAACATGTTTGGGTTACTGGAGGTTCTAGTGGGATAGGAAAGAGTGTGGCTATATTACTTGCTCAAATGGGAGCCAATGTTACCATAGTTGCAAGACGTTCTGAACAATTGCAATTAGCTTTGAGTGAACTTAAAGACCATAGAGTTAATTCTGAACAATTTTTTGAAGCTGTTTCCATTGATTGCAGCAAACATGATACTATTAATTCAATAATCGATGCTGCTGATCAACAGAATCCCATATATATGTTAGTTAATTGTGTAGGTGTTGCTAATTGTGGAAGATTAGAAAACATGTCTGAAGCTGATATAAAAACCATGGTTGATATTAATTATTATGCAACTGTTTATCCTGTAAAATGTGTAATTCCCAAAATGCGAACCCGTAAAGAGGGGATTATTGTTATTACCGGATCACAAGCGAGTTTGTTGGGATTATATGGTTACTCAATTTATTCAAGTGTTAAATTTGCATTAAGGGGTTTTGCTGAAGCACTTCATATGGAAAATCGTGATTTTAATATCAGTATCACATTAGCCTTGCCACCTGATACTGACACACCTGGTTTCAAAATTGAAAATGAAAACAAGCCCATTGAAACTAAATTAATTTCTGAATCCGCTGGACTGTTTCAACCTGATGATGTTGCTAAAAAAATAATTAATGATGCATTGGTAAGTATTAATAATAATTAATTATTTTTTGTTGAAAAGTAACTCTCTCTATTGAAAATTGCTTTACCACTTGCTGCTAGCAGAATTTACCTACCAAGAATTATTGCCATTTCAACGATGAAGATACTGCTAGCATTGATCACACAGACTCTGTTTTTAATAACAACAGTTGTAGTAAAGAAGCTCTATATCATGAGGGTGATTTGATCAGATGTAAATTTGCTTGATCACTTCATATTTTGTTTTTATGGACACACAGAGGACATGGGTGCCTCAAGGTTTTACATCTTCAGGCGCCAAAAGGTTTAACATCTTAATGTCACTATGCAGTGCAACATGACAAGAGTATGTATTTCCATTCTTTATTTGTGACACAATGAATGGAAATAAACAAATAGGTAAATAGTCATTAATTGTAACATAATTTTACATAATCTTCATGCAAGATGCATATAATCTTTCTTCACTCAATAACCATGACTGACAAATTCTGAAATGTTGATTGGATGTTTTGTTTTTTGTAATTGTAATTGAAAACAAGATGCTTTAAATTTATGCCATTCATGGCCAAAGTACTTTTTACAACAAAGTATATTTATCATGCCAAGTTTCTACTTGGGACAATGAAAGCAATTTCCAGATGAGTAAAAAAACTGGTGGAGAATATTGAGGTCTATGTAGGATATTAAAACTAAACATTTTCAACTATTTTATGGTCTACAACAGGGTAGTCTAAGACATGGGTAACCTTTTGGAATTAGGGACCAATTTGTTATTGTCTTTCAAAGCCTAGGGCCACATTCGTGGGGGAGAGCACAGCTTATTTTTGCAAAAGTCATCATCTTATGTCAAATAACCCATTTTTAAATTTTTGGTCCAATGTGGGTACCAGGTTGGATACCAACACTGCAGCCAAGTGTCCTATTGTATTTTGCCCACATTTTTCACTTCATAAGCCCACAAACCTAGGTGTCATTTAAATTGGCGTTAATTGATTACACATTTGTCTTCTGGTACAAATGCAGCCAACACTCGCCCCCGGAATGGAACCCGGAACTTCCATATTTGTAGTTAACGCTCTAACTCTGTAGACTTCGAGGCCGACCAAATAACCCTTAATTTATTCATTTATATGGAGACGTTATAGTCTAAGAAAAACAGATGATGACTTTTGACCTATTTGCGAGTATTTTGTATCAGATAATAAAAAAAAACACGGTAGTAATTAGAGCTTAATTAAATATGAAAACCTTCGCATACAAAGGTGCCTATATGTGACCTAGAGTAAAACTTTTTTCTCTACTATTAATAATTACATTTATAGGCAATTTTCAATAGAGAGCTATTTTTCATCATCCAGGATCATTATGTACTACATATAAGACATGTAGTATATAATGATCATACGTTTTAGGGGTTTCCAAAGTTTTTTTTAATATTGATTTTTGTTGGAATATTAAAATATACAAGGTGGGCATTACATTGAAAACGAACACATAACATACATTCATTGAAAACGAAACAGAGGGATTTTCGGATAGTTAAAGATGGTTTCTCAAAAAACGCTCAGCAAAAGAACCAGAGTTACGTCGACGCATTATTGAAGAATGCCGTCAAATTACGCCACAGGTCCTCCAAAATGTAAGACAACGTTTCGAGCGGAATTTGTTTTTTTTTGTATGGAATTTGGTGGCGTAGAATTTGAGCATTTGTTAAACTAATAAAAATCTTTTTCTGGCGTTGAATTGTGTTTTTTTTTCCTTCACTTTTGCAGTTTTTGTAAGACAGATTGAACAATTGGGCTTCCTTTCAACGACATAAACAAAGAAAGCGTTCGTAACTTGAAATTAAATAATCTCGACAACGCATCGTTAAATTTGGAAAATGTTAACCGTTTAGTATTCAGGACAAAAAGAGCTTTCAAATGATGTATCACTTACCCCACTGTGCCATTTAAAATTATAGGGGTTGTGGTCCTAGTGCGAAGGGGTTAAGTGATTTGGCTACAAATACTCTTGTAAAAGGTGTCCCCCTCGTAAACAAAATTGACGTGCGTTTTTTGAAAATTAAATCTTTAACTATCCGAAAATCCCTCTGTTTCGTTTTCAATGGCCCACCTAGTATATTTGGGGGCGTTCAAGTATTGCATAAGCAAAGTTTGAACGATTTTAGACCTGCACCCCCTGTATAAGCACAAATGAGAAAATCGTGAAACAACCCACTACCCCAAACACAAGCACCCCCTCCCACACCTGCCAGTAATACAAGGTGATTTAAAAAGAATATACGTATTTCTCTTGTATATATTTATTACACTTTAAGACATAAGAATATGAAATTTTACATACATATTTACGAACCTTTCAAGTTTAGATTACAGATGCTCAATACATCCTCCATCAGCGACACATACAATATCACACTGATACTCAAATTCCTCCCATACTCGGACAAGCTTGTCCTTCGTCACTGATGTTATTGCAGTACAGATCCTGTTCTTCAACTCTTCCAGGTTCTGTGGGAGTGGTGGTACATAAACGTTGTTTTTAACGAAACCCTACAAGAAGTCAGGGTGTCAAATCCGGTGACCGTGGAGCCCACCTAAGTCGTCAGCTCCTTCACTACCAATCCAACGGTTCGGTAGAGTTTCATTCAGATATTCACGCACTTGGTGACTCCAGACAGGGGGTGCCCCGTCTTGTTGAAAAATGAAGTTGTCTTCGTGCAGCCTCGGAAACAACGAGTTTTGTAACATAGCGAGATACTGCTGACCGTTAACCGTGTTTCCATCAAAGAAGAATGGGCCGTAAACAGATGATCGTTATATAGTCCTGTGAAGTTAGCAACCGAATTTGCAAAAATATAATATTACATCGGAGCTCCCGGTAGATATGAAATAGTTCTAGAGCACTTGCGCCAATTTTCAATAGTTCTGCAGAATTTCGCGAAAAAAATGGAAAATACCAAAATTTAGCTAGCAACCACTTTTGAGAAAAACTGTGCGTTTTTTCACATATTCCTGCACGTCGACCATAGTTCTGAAGTACTTATATTTGCAATAATAAGGGACCCATTATTTTGAATGAAAATTCGCTCAACAGTTCTGTTTGCAATTCCCGATAGAATTCTTAGAGTTCTATCGAAAATCCTTATAACTTTTTTCTGTAAAGGTAAAAATTGGAAAGATATGCAAAAAAATAGACTACAACAATGCGACGAAGTAAAGAAAAAAAATCGCGCGACAGTTCTATTGATAGTTCCTGGTAGAACTCTTAGAGTTCTATCGAAAATCTTTATAACATTTTTTCTGTAAAATTAAAAATAGAAAATTTTGCGAAACATTGGACCACTGATGCGATGAAGTAAAGACAAAAAAATCGCGCAATTGTTCTGTTTGCAGATCCCAGTAAAACTCTTAGAGTTCTATGAAAAATCCTTACAACATTTTTCTGTAAAATTAAAAATTAGAAAGATATGCGAGAATTTGGACTTCACCGATGTTTCGAAGTGAAGAGAAAAAATCGAGCAACAGTTCTATTTGCAGTTCCCATTAGAACTCTTAGAGTTCTATCGAAAATGCTTATAACATTTTTGTGTAAAGTTAAAAATGGAAAGATATGCGCAATATTAGACTTCATCGATGCGACGAAGTAAAGAAAGAAAAAAAAATCGCAACAGTTCTGTTTGCCTCTCTTACTATTATATTTCGATAGAACTCTTAGAGTTCTATTGATAATCTTTATAATAATCTTTATTTCTTTAAAGTTAAAAATTCGAAAGATATGCGTAAAATTTGACCACCGGTGCGACGAAGGAAAGAGAAAAAAATCTCGCAATAGTTCTGTTTGCAGTTCCTGATAGAACTCTTAGAGTTCCACCGAAAATTCTTATAACATTTTTCTTTAAAATTTACTATTAGAAAGATATGCCAGAAATTGGACTTCTCCGATGCAATGAAGTGAAGAGAAAAAAATGGTGTACATAAAAAATTGATGATGTATGGAAAATGAATTATATTTGGATGGGCATGGTAGTTTATATTGAATGTGTTTAGAGATTTTATAATCTATGCAAGAATCAATGTAGATTTTATTCAGATATATGAAATCGAAAAACATTTGTATTAACAAAATGTTGAAAATGAGTGTCTGCAATTATAACTTTGATAATGTTGTGAATAAATCAGAGATCTAAACTTATTATTTTGTATCTTTTTAATCTGCAACTTCAAAGAAAAATGTTGTAAGGATTTTCGATAGACATTTAAGAGTTCTACCGGGAACTGCAAATAGAACTATTGCGCGATTTTTTTTCTCTTTGCTTCGTCGAAGCCTAATTTTTCGCATATCTTTGGAATTTTTAACTTTAAAGAAAAATGTTATAAGGATTTTCGATAGAACAGTTCTACCAGGAACTGCAAATAGAACTATTGCGAGATTTTTTTGTCTTTGCTTCGTCGCATCGGTGAAGTCTAATTTTTCGCATATCTTTCGAATTTTTAACTTTAAAGAAGAACAGGACTTCGTGATATAGCACAAAACACATTGACTTTGGTGGAATCTCGTACATGTTTAATGACTGCATATGAGTTCTGTAGGCCCCCCAAATTCGAACAATGTGTTTGTTTACCTGACCACTAACATGGAAAGTCGCTTCATCACTGAACACGATGCGTTTTGCGAGATCATAGTGTTATCATTGCCAATAGCTTGCCCGAGTATGGGAGGAATTTGAGTATCGGTGTGATATTGTTCGTGTCGCTGATGGAGGACATATCGAACATCTGTAATCTAAACTAGAGAGGTTCGTAAATATGTGAAAAGTTTCATATTCGTATGTTCTTTTTGAAACATCCTGTACTTGAACGACCTCTTTGTATGAATTGTAATTTTTTAAGAGGCCATATAAACCACATTAATATTGAGTGAAAAGTCTTCATTGCAAAATTAAAAGATTATTTTAATTGTAGCTCAAAATTTTATTTTAGGATGGAAACTTCTTTAGCACTATTGGCATAGAAAGTTGGATTTTAACTACCTTATGTGTTGGAATGTCCCCATTTACCCATTTATTTGATGTAATTGTTGAAGCCATTGTATTGGGTCCTTTGCGACTTATCTCAATATATTATTTGCATTCCTTCCACAAAATCGTCACAGAATGTTCAAAGAAAGAAAAGAAGAAAAAGGATAATTAATAGGATAATGGGAAATCGAAATAAGTGAAACTTCAATTATAATTATTTACAGAACAGTAAAAACAGTATATTTATATATATTTATATATATATATATATATATATATATATATATATATATATATATATACACATATACACATATAAAAAACTAATACATGTAAATAAAGACCCTCTACAATTTCATTAATGTAATCAAATAGTGTAATGCATCACAGCATTAAAATAATTTCCCATTTGCATTCATTCCCAGAATTTAACAGTTGCTATACTAATTTGCAAACAATCTTTGGATAAATAAATTGAGCATGTTGGTCATAATCAGACAAATTCAGTGCCACTACATTTTGTCAAAGGTTCTTGTGCCTGGAATACAAAGAGAAAATCATAAGTATAACCTGTATATAAATATGTTTTTAATGAGCTTAATGTAGTCACTTACCAAACACTCTCAAAAATGGATAATGCATGAAACAAAAGTAAGTACTCACAAAAGCGCACGCTGAATGTTTAGCAATGATATGTCTTACAGTGGTTTTCAATATATAATAAGAAATATTAAGATGTAATAATAATCCTTACATATGATAAATTAATAAAAAACGATCTTCAACAAAAAATATCTTTACAACTCGTGCAAATGTGGCGTAATATTTCAAATTGCAAATCCTATTTTTGACATAAAAATGACTACAAAATTCATGTATCAGAATAAATGCAGTAGCTGAAAGCATGGATTGTAAATCCTTTGGAAAAAGCAAAAATGTTCAGTAAATATATTTATAATTACATTAAATGTATGTAGTAGACACATTTAGTTTATTTTCAATAAAACTGGTTGTTTTAAAAATTTAATTAATTTTCCAAAACAATTATTTAAGAAATTTCCATCTGAAAATGTACTTGTTATTCGAGGACGAAGATATTAATTAAAACATCATAAACTACTGAACTTGAGTACTAAAAGGAGACAAGAGGAGCGCACTCTCGCCGACTTCTGCCTTGTGGTGGGCAATATCGGTCTTTTGGGTTAATCCTCATAATAATACCAAAGTTACACTTTAAATTAATCAAATTTGATATACAACTGGAATTATAATAATAATTACGTGAAATGTCTTAATAAAAATATTTTACGTACAAACTATTCTGATAGGACGAAAATAAAAACGTTCATAAAGACCGAGAGCGAGACGAATTGAAATAGCTTAGAGATTTACAAATGACGGATCAGACGAATAGAAAATTGTAATCGATCACAGAAAAACAAAAGTTCCAAGGGTTAAATTCGGTTTCGGTACGGTACATCGATACATTTGAACAAATTCGTTCACAAGCAGAACGTCACTAGTTCATATACATGTCGCGTGGTATCTAAAAACACAATGTATTTGATATTTGACCTTTGGTTTAAAAAAAAATTTGGTCACCTCATATTACTGTTCCGATTGTTCCCTTTGAAATTTCTACTATTTTTACTTTTATAGTTACAATTATTTCGCATAAAAAGTTACACGAGATTGAAAACCACTGATATATAGAATGAAACAGCATATGAAACTTTAAAGACAAAATTGAAATTTCCACAAAAAAATAATCAATATATTTATAACAATTTTAAAATTGAAATATTTATATTAATTAATTTTTGAGTTATTGACGTTAATTTACAGACAACATTTCATTTAAGTTCATTAGGTGACAAAACTCTTTCTCTTTGAATATATTCAAATGAGTTTAAAGTTTTAAATTGGTAAAACCATACAACATTATAGATAATCAGATAAACTTAATAAAGACGGAACAAAGCTTGAATATATAAATATACTCAACCTTTCCGGAACTCTATAATACTAATGAGTCTTTTTAGGACTACCAAAAACAAATCTCGTATGAAATTTGTCAGTTATTCTATAGCTTTCAGTCCACCTTCGTGGCACTCAACAAAAACCATAAAAATAACATTGATTTTTAAGATCATGTCTTTCCGATACCTTGAGTGGATAGCCATCTGTGGACGCGTTTCGAGATTTATCTCTCATCAGCACAGCTTTGCTTCCATGAACAATATTTTGTAAATCACTCACTTGAAAACCCATGTGTTGATTAGGGTTAGATGTTTTTAATTTTGACATTTTGTCATGTCTCTCACAAAATGTCAAAATTAAAAACATCTAACCCTAATCAACACATGGGTTTTCAAGTGAGTGATTTACAAAATATTGTTCATGGAAGCAAAGCTGTGCTGATGAGAGATAAATCTCGAAACGCGTCCACAGATGGCTATCCACTCAAGGTATCGGAAAGACATGATCTTAAAAATCAATGTTACTTTTATGGTTTTTGTTGAGTGCCACGAAGGTGGACTGAAAGCTATAGAATAACTGACAAATTTCATACGAGATTTGTTTTTGGTAGTCCTAAAAAGACTCATTAGTATTATAGAGTTCCGGAAAGGTTGAGTATATTTATATATTCAAGCTTTGTTCCGTCTTTATTAAGTTTAAAGTTTTAAAATTAGAGTATAATCTTGATAATTCGGCGGTTAATCTGGCACGTTCAGTAATCCGGTGCTCTGGGGAAACACGTGTCTTCCCCCCGGATATAAAGCTCGTTCACAGAAGAAATAAAGTCGAAAACAACACCATCCTGTGTTCTTAGAAAAAGGTCTGGCCAGCAGACCCTGCTTTTAACTCTGAAAACTTGATTGATGATTCTGACCAAGCTAACTCCACTCTACAATTGTCTTACTATCTGTTCTAAGTTTGTACATATTTTTTTATGTACACGTTTACCTATATACATATTTTATTTTATCTGCAACACAATTGCACATAAAATATGTGAAATTTTTATTGTTTTGTTTTAATTTTGTACGAACAAATTTACTTATATAGATACATATTTTATTCATTCTGAAATAAAATTGTACATAAAATATATACATATTGTATATGTACATAAATTGTTATCGTTTTCGTTTAATCCTGATAATCCGGATGTTTTTGATAATCGGACGGTTGTCTGGTGCCATGTGTCGGATTATCAAGATTATACTGTATTTAATTTTTAAAGTAAAAAAGTAAATTGACTTATTAAATTAAATTAAATAATCTTAAACTGTTTACAAACATTTACAATTTAATGAAATCTAAGGGATGCTGTTATTGTAGTTTTAATAATGATATTCACATTGTAAATAATCTTTTTGCAAATATTCTATGATCACATTAAGAATGCTAACACTTAAACATTCTTATACATTTTTAATTATGTCATATTAAGAACAAGATACTGTTTAGGCTATGGTATGTAACATATGTTTAATGGATACCTATTTTCAATTTAAACAAACATGTTTTAAATTATTCATCTATATTTAATCCATGTATAATATGATTCATACTTTTATAAATTATTCATAGTTAAAGAATTTATAAAACGTAGTGGCTGAATAGTCATGTAACCTTATGTACTGAAGTATATATAATACTAAAAACTCAATTTTGACATGAATTATTTACAACCAATGGAAACCTAAATTGCATTTGCATTCCGCCATTGATAGCTTAGAACTTAATTTACATTGGCACATTCCTTTATATTGTACTACTTTATAAAAATATGAGTTGAAAAGTGTGGCTATGAATCATTTAATAAAAGATGTTCCACTAAGATTATCTTGTAGTTGTATACTCCAATGTCAAAGCTCTTACCTCTTCTCCTACAGTACTTGGGTATATTCGTACTTGTTGAAATGAATTCTTTTCCAATGAAAATTGATCTTCAGTAGTCTTTCTATAGACAGGATTATCGAAATTCATTGAGGTCATATTTCGGTGCATATATCGTCTGTAAATGATATATGCAATCTAAAAAATATTTTGTTAATTATAATTAATTATCATATTTTTAGCTAAGTTTTTCACACATACAATTCCTACTATAGTGACAATGAAGACCAAAATTACAACTGATGTAACTGCAACAATGCCAGAATCTGAACCATCAGGAGTTATCCTTTCTGGTTTGGTCTTATTTGCCATGCCTAAAAATAAATAATATAAGATTTACAAGGACATACATTTCACTAAAAAATGGAGTAGTAGAAAAATGGAAATGTTAGAGCCCTTCCACCAACAGAAGAAACATCAAAGCTAACTAAAAGAGAAAAAACCAAGGAAATCATATCAATACTCACGAGTGGTAACTTCAGTTTCAAATTTGTAATCATTATGGATGACAGGAATTTGAGTAGTTGTTGTTTCTGCTAAGTAATAATGATAAATAATAAAATAAATGTAAAACATCTAAATGAGCTAATAATTACACAAGAAAAAAAAGTATGAATAATAAAACACTTACTATCTTGTACACATGTAAGACCATCTGATAACATTCGTAAACTATCAGGGCAAGCACACGAGATCAATGGTGAATGAGCATTTATTTTTGGAGCTGGTAAGCAAAGATGAGAACAATGTCCATTTACAGCTTGGCAATGATTTTCACCATCTGGTTGTCTGTATGGATGATATACATGAATTACCATTGGATTTTGAATCATTTCAGTTGCTGTAACAGGTTGCAAATCTTTGCCTGTAAATTTATTTGCCTTGAAAACAGCAGATTTATCCCAATCAGTCCAATACAACCAATCTTCAAAAGTACTAATGGAGAATGGATGACGTAAGGCCTGTGTAGAAACTAATATTACTCTTCTGTTTTGTCCATTGTAATCACAAGATGAGATAACATTTAATTTAGCATCAACCCAATATACTGTCTCTTTTACTAAATCCAAAGTAAGACCATTAGGCCATGTTACTTCATAGGAAACAATAGTTTTCCTATGAGAACCATCCATACCAGCCTTTTCAATTTTTGGTTCATCTCCCCAATCAGTCCAAAACATCCATCCTCCCATTGGATTTAAAGCTAAAGCTCTCGGTTCATCCAAATCATCTCTAACTAATATTTTTCTCATCTGTCCTTCAAAATTTGCTAATTCAATAGTATTTTTACCAGTATCAGTCCAATATATATGATTATATATCCAATCCACTGCTAAACCATCAGATGTAGTTACATCTTCTGTGATTACCACAGACCTTTCATTGCCCTCATCAATTGGAGCTTTATATATTTTCCTGTCATTTACATCACTCCAAAATATCATACCAGTACGGAATACAAAATCTAAAGCTGTAGCAGAATTTGTTTCATTTACAATGCTAGTCATTTCATGATGGTCCAGAGAAATTTTTCTAATGTCTCTCCGTCTAGCAAATAATAAAGATGCATGGCCTTCAGTTGCTTTGCATTTTGTTAAATCTCTTGGATCTCTCATATATCCTTGTTGACATTCACATTTAAAACTGCCTTTAAAATTTAAACAAATTTGGGAACAACTTCCAGGAATCTCACATTCATTTATATCTAAACAAAGCATTGGATTAGTTTTTATAAAAACTATTGTGAGTTTACATACCATTGCATGTTGTATTATCTGATTGATATCCAGTCTCACAAGCACAATAATATCCAGCCGGTGTATCGACGCATTTTTGGGAACATCCACCGTTATTTACATGACATTCATTTTTTCCACAAAGATCCCTTGGTTCGTCTTCCCATGCTGGACAATTTAGTTTACCATCACAAACTTGAGTTATAGGAATACAAGTATTATTTCCGCAGTCAAATTGCGTTTTAGGATCGCATTTAGCTTCTGGGACTTCACAATCTTTTTCATCACTACCATCTGCACACTCAGGCTGTCCAGAGCAATGCATATGGCCAGGTATGCATGTTTTGTCGCCGCATTGGAATTGATCAACTCTACACGAGATGTTTTGGCAATATTCTGGTGATTCATCCAATCCTTCGGGACAATCCTTAGTGCCATCACAAACCCAAGCTTTATGAATACAAGTGATGTTATCTTCACATTCAAATTCATCTTTCATACAAATTGATTGGTGTGGAATAGATTTAGGACAACCTTGTTCGTCTTTTCCATCTAAACAATCTTTATGGCCATCACAACGCCAACGGTTTGCTATACAACGATATTCGGTACATTGGAATTCGGTTTGTGGATTACAAGTTAGTACTGGACAATTCTTTTCGTCTGTTTTATCTTCACAGTCGCTATCTAAATCGCACACCCACATCTGAGGTATACATTTACCATTTCCACAGGTAAATTCCTCAGCTCTACAAGTTTCATCTAAATAAGATATTTAATGAGATTTATTTTCAAGTAGGTATTCTAGAAAAGACATACTGCAAGACTTCTCGTCACTTTGATCGGAACAATCGGGATTATCATCACATACCCATGTTAAAGGGATACACTCACCAGGAGCAGTCCTACATGTGAATTCATCAGTTCCACAAATTTTTTGCTCTAGAAATGTTAATTATCTATAAATTTTAGTTCAACACTTTACTTTTTAAAATATACGTACGACAAGACGGTTCGCTCTCATCACTTCCATCGCTACAATCTTTTTCATTATCACATTGCCAGTAAGACGGTATGCATTTCCCATTTCCACAACGAAATTCATTACTTTCGCACGATTCGTGGACGTTACCTATTTTATAAATCAAATATATAAAATTAGACAGAAACCAAAATAAACAGATAAGACCTAGGGATCAACGTCAATGACACCAATGACGATGACGATATAGTAAATATATAGCGCAATAATTTAATATCATTGCTCTAATTTATTTATGTATGCATTATTTATTACGTTCTAAAATGTAACTTAACATATAGTGCTAGCCAAAAGTTGCACATGGAAATGTATTTGGTATTGCTAGAGCGAGGGTCATGAAAGGGGCACATTGGGCACGTGTCAAGGCCACTGATGGTGAGGTGCCTGTGCACGCTAATTGAAATTTATAGAAAAAGATATTTAAAAAAATAAAGGCATATAGCCTGGAAAAATCATTCTTAGGATACGGTCAATTTTATAATTATAAACTGAAAAAAATAATTAATGAAATGTTAAATATTCTTTTAACTCTGGCAGAAAGACCTTGTGATCGTTTGTTCCGTTTTGGTGACAATAAAGATTATTATTATCATTACAGTATAATCTTGATAATCCGGCGGTTGGTTAATAGGGCACGTTCCGTAATCCGGCTTTAATTTAATAATGGCTTTCCTCTGTGGAAAGACGTGTAAAACCGTGTATAAACCTAACTCCACCCTATATTTATCTGTTAAGTTTGTACATATTTTTTTGTATGTAAATATTTAGCAATATAGATACATATTTTATTCTTTCTGAAATACAATTGTACACAATATATGTAAAATTGTTATTGTTTTATTTTAATCCTGATATTTCGGAATTTTTCCGGCGGTTGTCTGGTCCCATATGTGTCGGATTAAGAAGATTATACAGTATTATTATTTTAATGCTTGTAATAAAATAATTCAAATCGAAAAACTTCGAAAAGTTATTAGATATATACATTTGATTGTTATTTGCTGTATTTAAAAATAATACAGAAAATGATTCGTAAAATGGGACGAAATTGAAGGATTTAAAAAATTGTTTGTATTATTTAAATCAACTAAAATCCCTTAAAAAGAATGTTAAACAATTATAATTATGTTGAAATTTTCAAGCTGATATTTATAAATAATTATCAATTAAGTATTTCCAGTGCGCACTTATCTAAAATCCTTGTGAGTGGTATATTCCAGAAAATGTTATTAATTTGTTTTCATCTTTGGTTGCTAAGAACTCAAACACATTATTAATAGCGTCAGTTAACAGAGACAATAACAAGTTTATTTTGTTTGAAAAAAAAACAATTAAAAAAATTTGCATAACAATTTTGTTTGTTTAAAAGTCCAAGCCATGTTATCTTAAACTTGTCTTTATTTTTTTAAAGTTCTTAAGTTTCTTTAAATTGTCTTAAATTATCTAATAAGACAGATCTAGATAACCAATAAATTGTCTTGATATCTTATTTAGATCAAAAATCCATCAAAATCAATTCCATCTATAGGTAAAATTGAATTTAATAACTGAGACTCTAAATGAAAATTCCTACTGAATAACATTCAAACTAAGAAAACAAAATACATAGCATATTCTTTCCGGGCGACACGGAAGGAGTCTCCACGCAGATTGTTTTTTCATGTGATTTCGAAAGAAAGCCGGGCGTCCCCTGGAAACGACGGAATGTCGGCTAATCCTTCCACCACCGGAACACTATCCAAAAAACACTCACCGAGTAGTTTGTCAGAAAGGCTTTTTTCAAAGCCAACTTTGCGGACTACTTCAATAAACATTGAAGGCTTAACAAACCACGAGCCGTAGCCTTTGCTTTTGAAGAAACTAGCAATTTCCACTCCATACCGCTGAAGTTTGGGATAGGCGATTTTAATAGCCACAGCTCTGCATGAGGATATGCAGAAACAGATGCGAATAGCGAAGCGCTGAAACACTGGGCGGAAAGAATGAACCTGAAGCTGATACAAGACCCCAAAAAACCTGCGTCCTTTAATAGTAGAAGATGGCGCAGAGGATATAACCCAAATACTATCTTTGTAAGCGACAGAATCAGCCACCAAGTGACAAAAACTATGGAGCAACCCCCTACCTAGAACCCAACATCGACGAATCACATGCTCTGTAACTGCGTCAATACAAGCGGAATACGTTCCCCCCAAAAGATTTAACTTCAAGAAGGCCAATTGTTATGAATGCACCTGAGAACTAGACCAGGAAGTCACGCGAGTAGAAGCCCAAACTATGCCCCAAACTATATGATCAGTTTGTCATTCTGGTAAAGAGAATATCGAGAAAGCACATACCAACAGGCTGCAGAACAGAATATATCGCAAGTCTTGACGATGGAGCTAAAGCCGCCCTCCGTAACTACCGAAATATGTATAATCAAGACCCCCTTTCTGAGAAAACCATCCAGGCGGGAGAAGATGTTCTACAAGCGAAATCAACGACTAGAACGGAAAGATGGTGCAAGCTCATAACAAGTCTGGAAATGAAACAAAGTGCATGGAAGTTAATAAATAATCTCAACAACGACCCCTCCGCTCGAGTACCCGATTTGTCTGGAGTCACACCAGACCAGATAGCCCATCTACTCTTACTTAATGGTAAATCGTCAACTAAAGTGGGAAAAATTGAAGTCCAACGTGACAGTAAAAACGAAAACGACGACCTTAACGACGCTTTGAGCACCGATGATAAAAACGAACATTCCACCAAATGAAAGAAAATAAAGCAGCTGGCCTGTAGGAAATTAGGTCAGAACAAATTAAGCATTTTGGGCCCCTAACCATAGACTGGCTCACTCAAATGATGAATAACTGCGACTCCTAAGAGCAAATTCCAAAAATTTGGAGGAAGGCGAAAGTGGTTGCACTTCTGAAACCAGGGAAAGAGACAACAGATCCTGGGAATTTTAGACCTGTCTCTTTGCTGTGTCGCCTCAAGGGTCTTGAAAGAATGGTTCTTGACCGAATCTCTGACATTATCGAGTAGAAGACCATACCAGGACAAGCAGGTTGCAGACCAGGCAAATCGTGTTGCGGGAAAACCCTCAATCTCACTCAATATATCGAAGATGGGTTTGAGCGGAAGCAGATAACGGGAGTCGCTCTCATAGATCTATCTGTTGCTTATGATACCGTGAACCATCAGAGGCTGATATCAAAGTTCTATGACATCACCAAGCACTTACGCCTGACTAAGTTGGTAGAATGCTTCCTAAAAAATCGGCGGTTTTTTGTAACACTACAGTCCAGGAATAGTCGGTGGAGGACTCAGAGCAGCGTCCTGGCGCAAATCGTCTATAATATCTACACCAATAATCAACCACCAAATGGAGACACTAAGCATTTCATATATGCCGATGATACGGCTATAGCAGCTCAAGGCAGAATTTTCAAGGACATAGAGGATAAATTAACTCACGCTCTGGTGGATCTAGCAGTCTACTATAAAAATAACGACCTCAAAGCTAATCCCACTAAGAGCTTTATGTGGTCGACAACACCTCTGGAGATTACGCCTGAAGCACACCGAACAAACCTATGGCAAGTGGCTGCCATCCGCACACGGATCGACACAAATGAAGAGCTGGCCCATGGACACCATCTACCTTCCCCCACATGGAGGATGCTGAACAGAAACCTAACAAATTGTGGCTACAAAAAGGACGACAATTGTCATGACGACAAAACATCTGGCTGTGTGTCCAAATATAAGTGAGACTTGCGCAGAGGAGGACCTGATACTCGCAAATGACAAAACCGCATATGTGGCTGATTTTTGGAAAGTGAAAATTTTGTTTGTTATGGTGATCCAGACACGAAAAGTAAAGTAAGCATATTCTTCCCTAAAAACGTTGTGTCTTCCCTAAAGACGTGTTGTATTTGCAAGATTTGATAAAACAAAATAGGGAATATGCATCAATTTTTTCTATTTGCTTAATTCACTTTTTACCTCGTTTTAACATAGTAAAAAATATAAATACTGTTGAAAGTGGTTTAATTTTTTTTTTTTAATATATAAAATACCGATTAAATTTGACATGTTTGAACGGTCCCATTTATCGCGCGCTTTGGATGACGTCACAGCTCTCGTTGTCATTCAGTGTTGTTTACTATTTGCATAGACAGTTAAGGATTTTCTGTTTGAATCGCTATTTCGATAATGGAAAAAGCCAAAAAACCATTTTATAGATATTGTCTAGTACCGGAATGCAAAAACACTATTATAAGTACACCAGATAAACTGCTGGATAAAGTCCCAATCGAGGTGAATAGTCCACCCTACCCACATCTTTTGCGCATGCGCTACAAAATATGCCTTCATGTATCTATTTTTGGTAGATTGTCCGATTGTACTTTAAAAAAACCACTTTCAGTCATTGTTCTTGATCATTTATAATGTCACTATATACCAAAATCGCACTGGGTATTGGAAAACACTACAGAAATATTGCACAACAAAACAGCACAGTGAATATCGACGCCGATCAATATCATATCGTGCAAGTCACAGTTCCTGTTTCGGTTCGACCAATTCGACCAGGTGATTGCGTTTCGGAAATTTGAATTTCGCTCGCATATTTTGCACTTTTTGATTTTAAGTTTTGGAATTAAATACATACTAAATAAGAAAATATTGGTATAGGTATAATGTCAAGATCATAAAATATCGGGGATAAAAAAATCAAGTAAATCTAATTCTCTTGCATATTCCCTATTTCTGAAAATTAAAATTATTGAGAATAAATTTTGTTCTGAAAAACTGCAGAAGATTTTGATAATTAGAAAACTTTCGGTAAACTCAAAAAAGAGATAAAATGAACATCTTTCAAATTCAAGTTCACCCCAAACAATAGACCTTTTTAAGGTTAATTAAGCGCATGCGCATCCGCCAAGTTTGAAAGGCGGGAATATGTAAGTTTCGGGAACATATAGTTATACGTCAAAAAGTTCGGGCACTTTTTCACAAAAATTCAACTAAGAAAAGGTCCCTTATCAATACTTAATAAACCAAAATGCCTGCAAATTGAAATTTTGGAGAATAAATTTTGTTCTGAAAAATTACAGAAAGGAATGGTTGTGACTGTTATTTGGTGGTAATCCATACTTACTCTGAATTGAAAAATTCACAATTCATGTTTTTACCACTTACTTTTAGTTTTAAAATTAATTTTTATTAAAAACGTTTATGATTATTTCGTAATAAAAATCTGCAATATGTTCACTCCCTACTATTAGAACAATTGTATTTGGTTTAACTACACAACAAGCCAACTTCGAGTTAATTTGGTTAGTGATGTGTACACCCTAATTTGCAAATATTGATGCTAAAAACATCTGCAAATTAAGATTATGGTGAACAAATTTTTGTTCTGAAAACTCCATACACAGATGAACTTGATACATAGAAATTAATTTTCATAAAAATAATAAATCTCATAAAAGAGATGTCATGTATAATGTATATTTAAAAAAATTGTAATTTGTTAACATTCACTACTTACTATGATATCAATTGTAATTGGTGACCTACCCCGGAAGCCAATTTTGTGTTAATTCCATTATTGACATTTGGCCTCCATGTGAAATACTAGTATGTTAGGTATATATAAGGCCTTTATTCACATTTACTATTTACATATGTTAGGTATTTTAATAAAGCATAATTGAGTACATGTACTTGTTATAAGGCAAACATTAATATAAATATAAAAGTGAAAAACCTAAATATTTATGATTTTAAAGCTAAAATTGGCATTGCAGGTCCATGTGCTGGGACCGTCATAGCAGTAAATATGTTACGTAGCATTATTTATTTTTTGTGTATAATAAATGGCTTTGAAAACTTTATAAATATGATTGAATTGAAGTAGTCTTACCCAGAAAAGCATGATTTTCAGTAACACATAGTAGCATAAATATTGCAATTATCATAATTGAAAAGTGTGGTCTTAACATATTCACAGTTGTTTCGCTTTTATATCATGTCAATGCAGCTAAGAGAGTACTGTAATCTTTTTCATATTGCCATAAATTATTTATATATTATCAGTGTGGTTAAAAATATTTGCAACAAGAGATAAGCATAATTATTTTCTGTCAATAAACAATTGCTCAATCTGTACCAACTGGCTTTTTTTACAGATTTAAAAGAAGTAATAACACAACAATTCTATTAAATTAACCTTACCTAAACAGTGTGTCTGATTTTCATCTGAATTATCTCCACAATCGTCTTCACCATCGCAAGTCCATGTTGAAGCAATACATTTTGTATTATCACATTGAAATTGTTTAAACATGCATACCTTATCTTCAGAGCATTCTAATTAAATGTAATATAAATAAATAATTAGATAAAGTACCTATATTTTAATTAGTTGTATATTGCAAAAATGTTGCCTAGTCTCACCATGAATGGGCAAATATGCACATAGGACTAATGCAGCAAATAAAATGCTGTGTGTAAATATATGACACATATTTATTTGGTTTCATAAAATTCCAATATTCAATGTTACATTCCATTAATTTTTTCCTTCACTCAGTTTTAAGTCATATTCGGCTTTGATTTAATAAAATATTGAAATAAAAATGCAAACGTTTAGTAAAATGCGTAACTTCAAGGTGTAAATAATAACCTATCATAGGAGTGTGCGCAACACATACGCCCTTTGCCGTAACTGTGCACTTGCGTTCTGGGAACTAACTTTTTATTTTGTTGCTTGGTCATTGCTAATCCAATTCGATTAATGCTTGGTTTGAAAAAATGCGCATTTTGAAAAGTCTAAAAATTTTACAAAACTGTTTAATTTTCTAAAAACTGAATCAAACTTAATTGTGTAATTCAGGCCCGTAGCTAAATAATTTTGCACTGCCAGGGGCGGCTGTATAGATGGTAAGCACCGCGACACTACGAGATAAAGATCAAATGTGGATTAGTAATAGTATATTACGTAACGAGAGTTGTAAGAAGCATATTACGTACGAGCGGAACAGTTACACACGACCCGCGTAGCGGGGAGAACGTAATTGCCTTACAACTCGAGTTATGTACTATCCTTTATCTACGACCACACTAATTTGTTTCTTAATAAGAAAAATATGTTTGATGTAACAAATTTATTTCTTATTAGGTTATGTTTATTTAATTATCATTATTTAACATTATAATAAACAGTTGTATTTTCATATATAACTGTTACTCGATATTATTTAACTTGAAAGAAATGAAAAGAAATAAATTCTTAATGGTTACATACCTTATTATTTAGTACTTACTTGGGTTAAACTGGAATAACAGTGTTCATAGATATAGGCAACCTAATGTACGCAATGTAAATATCCGTTAGTTTGAATTGTGACACGGTGGGCGCTGAACGTATGAGCACGTAATAGCAGCTCTCAACCAATCAACGAATCGTAAACCAAACGCACGTGTGTGTTATCAATCATAACTTATCATTAAGCGCGGACTGCTACATACGTATGTGTTATGATGTATTTACATAGTCCACGAACTGTACAATAATGGGCATTTACAATAGTGGTCGTAGATAATATATATATATATATATATATATATATATATATATATATATATATATTTATATATATATATATATATGTTGTATTGTTTTCTCGGGGATTCCGCGTTGATGCTGAGGGTTGGCTCTGAAAAGAACCGGATTCTCGACGTTTCGGCGAACTAACATTCGCCATTCTCAAGAGATATATGCGTCCGTGCGGGTCAACCGTTAGACGCATACTGAGAGCTCGTTCGTGCGATGCGACTACTTATAGCTGTCTGGCTTCGGGTCATGCGCGTTGTGTGCGGTGCTTCGGTTCGGTTGTTTGTTTGTTTTGTTGGTCGTACATGAGTCTGGGGTGTCTGGGATTGCATTTTGAGGGTGGATATGATCGGTCGCCATGCTGGGGGCAGTCTCAAGGAATCGTCTCTCGTGTTCATGCAGTAGTCTCGTTTTTCTATCTCTATGGCTTCTCTGTATACTCGTGACATTTCGTGGCTAATCTGTGCAACAGTCCTTGAATTTCTAAAGTCCATCCAGTGACCGGTGTTTGTGTGTTGGACAAGTGCCGATGAAACTTTGTCTCTGTGTCTTACTGACACTACATGTTCTTGAATCCTAGCAGATATTTTTCTATTGGTACGTCCAATGTAGGTTCGTTCACATGTTCCGTAAGGTATTTCGTAAATTCCATGGGATTCTAACGGGATGGTGTCTTTAACGCTGCGTAGCATGGAGGATATTTTCTGGTTAGGTTTGAAAATGGTGTCGATGTTGTGTCTTTTAAGGATTCTGGCGATTTTGTCAGTTGATCCATGAACATATGGTAGGTATGCTGTGCTAATGGGTTTCTGTCGTTCTTCTGTTGTTTGGCTACTGTTCTCTGTACGACGGAAAGCTCTGGATATTAATCTGTTTGGATATCCATTTGAAGAAAGAGCTTCTCGTAAGTTCCTCAATTCTTTCGGTAAGTTAAGTTGGTCGGCTAGTCTTTTGGATCGGGTGGTAAGAGTGTTGACTACAGATGCTAGTTGTTTGGGATGATGGTGCGAAGAAGCGTTCAGATATCTGTCTGTGTGGGTTGGTTTCCGGTACACAGTGTGGCTCAAAGTGCCGTCAGGTTTCTTCTGTACCAAAACATCCAAGAAAGGGAGTCGTTGATGCTTTTCTATCTCCATTGTGAATTTAATTTGGTCGTGTTGGGAGTTAAGATGGTTAAGGAATTTGTCCAGCTCTGGTCTGCCGTGAGGCCAGATTACAAATGTGTCGTCAACATATCTTAACCAGAGTGTAGGTTTAAGTGTGGCTGATGAGATTGCCTTTTCCTCAAAATCTGTAAGAAATATGTTGGCTATTACCGGGGATAGAGGTGAACCCATTGGTGCTCCTAGGACTTGTTTGTATATTTGACCATCGTACCTAAAGTATGTATTCTTTAAACAATGTTCTGCCAGATCTGATACATACTTTTCTGGTTTAAATTTTGATCTTATAATGTTTAAGGCCTCAGGGACCGGTACTTTTGTGAATAAAGATACAATGTCAAAGCTCACAAGGAGGTGGCCGGGCTGGAGTTGGTGATTTTTCAGTATGTCTATGAAGTGTTCAGCATTGCGGACATAGGAATCACAATTTTCGGCGTATGGTTGTAAACATTTTGCTAAATGTTTCGCAAGAAGTTGGACCGGTGAACCAATGGAGCTTACTATTGGTCGTAGTGGGGCTCCATCTTTGTGGATCTTTGGTAAACCATATATCTTGGGACACCGTGAAGATTTCTCCCTTGGTATAAGATAATTCATTGTTTCCTTGTCAATGCTAGAGCTTAGGATCTTTTGTCTGGTAGTTTTCTCAAGGTAAGTTGTGGGGTCCGTTGTACTGGGTAGATAAGCTGGATCATCTAAGATTGTGGTCATTTTTTGTTTATAGTCAGCACTGTTCATGACTACAGAGCAATTTCCCTTGTCAGCTGGTAGGACCACAATGCTGTTGTTTTCTCTTAGTGCCTTGAGGGCTTTGAATTCCTCGTATGAGATGTTTCTTGTCGGTGGTTTTGCAGATCTTAAAATGTGGCATGTTTCCTGTCTTATTGTCGCGGCTAATGTGGCAGGAAGTTGTGAGATAGCAGTCTCGACACCAGTGATTATGTCTTATTTGGGAAGGCGAGTTGGTGCTATTGCAAAGTTAAAACCCTTGGCCAGTACGGTTTTGGTAGTTTCGTCTAGGGGCTGGTCTGAAAGATTGTAAACCACTTTGTCGATGTTGAGTGGTTTTGGTGCAGGTTTTTGTCTCCGTCTGAGAAGGTTGTATTTTTCTTTCTGTCTATTTGTAATTAATAATCTATTCTGTTCGGCTCTGTTGTTAGATATTAAGTCTATCTGTTGCCAGAGGAGAGGGTGTAGCGTAGTGGTTAGAGCTATGTGGGTTGTCAGGATATTTTGACTGATGCTGTCAAGTTTCTGTCGTTTGGTTTGGATTTCGTCCCGAAGCAAAGCTTGGCTTGCGTTGTGTAGTATTTTGTTTGACCTGGCTGTCGGATTTTGGTGTGACAGCCTCATACAGACGGGTGTTATGTCTGTATCTCTACAGCGACGTAAAAATGCTAAATCGCATAATAATTGAGAGCGCTTTGTCCGTTGTTTCTCGAAACTACGGGTGAGGTGGTAAATTTCCTCCCCGTGGAGGTTTATAATATTGTATTTGAGGTTTTCGCGAATAGATACCTGTGTTGTATTGTTTTCTCGGGGATTCCGCGTTGATGCTGAGGGTTGGCTCTGAAAAGAACCGGATTCTCGACGTTTCGGCGAACTAACATTCGCCATTCTTAAGAGATATATGCGTCCGTGCGGGTCAACCGTTAGACGCATACTGAGAGCTCGTTCGTGCGATGCGACTACTTATAGCTGTCTGGCTTCGGGTCATGCGCGTTGTGTGCGGTGCTTCGGTTCGGTTGTTTGTTTGTCTTGTTGGTCGTACATGAGTCTGGGGTGTCTGGGGTTGCATTTTGAGGGTGGATATGATCGGTCGCCATGCTGGGGGCAGTCTCAAGGAATCGTCTCTCGTATTCATGCAGTAGTCTCGTTTTTCTATCTCTTCCTAGCAGATATTTTTCTATTGGTACGTCCAATGTAGGTTCGTTCACATGTTCCGCAAGGTATTTCGTAAATTCCATGGGATTCTAACGGGACGGTTTGAGGGCTTAGTGTCGCAATGACCATTCGACGATACTGACTGAAGTCCAACTCCGGTCAGAGCAGTCAATGGGGAGCGAACAACTAAGAACTTCCAAACCCTTAATCCAAAGGTGTCATGCGACCCGTGCCGAAGGGACCAGTTGGTGGCCAAGGCTAACGGAGCCTCCCTGATGCCTGGCGAGCACAAAGAGTATCAAGCCTTGCCATATCAAGCAGGGCTCTGACATGGCCGACCTTTAACTTCCTAGCCATTAGTGGGATTCATATGCGAAGAATCACGATAATGAACCCTAGTATGCGGGATCTCACCGCCACAGAACTAGTGGACCAGATGGAGCGTGAGCTTCACGATCCCAAAGAAAATGCAGAGGTAGGAGCGGCAGCTACAGCGGTCTCTCCCTCGGAAGTTTCGCCCGTAATAGCGGCCACTTCCTTGGTTGAAGAGACAGAAGCAGTGACCACTCCCTCTGTTGAAGCCACAATGGCCGAGAACGAGGAAGTCAGCTCGGATTACCGAGAAGACGACCTAGACCTCACACTCGTAGACATGAGCAGTCCTGTCATGTTTACTGAGGTAGAGGAAGATGTCATTCTTGCCGAGACAGAAGAGGACTTGCCGCCTCCTGTCACAAAACAAAAATGACCAGCAAACGCACTAAAATAGCTCAAGTGAACATTCGCCATGCCAAAGCAGCTTCGGCTGTGATGGCTAGGATGTTCACTAAACAACACTTAGGGCTAGCGCTGCTGCAAGAACCCTGGGCTTATGGAGATCAGAAGATGAAGATCAGAGTCCTCAGCAACAGGGAATGTAAGTTGGTGTGGGATAGCCGAGAGGTCTCCCACATAAATTGCGTTATGGTAATAATAATAAATTATTTATGTCTTTCAGAGTTCCTAACGTGGGATCTAGTTCCAATCCCGGTCCTCGTCAAGACCGAGGGCCTCCACCGCGAGGTAGTGATCGCATCTGCATACTTCCCCGGAGATGGTAACAACATACCACCCATAGAAGTATAAAGGCTGATAGAGCACTGTAATAGGAGAAGGCTGCCACTCATCTTAGGATGTGACGCAAACGCCCACAAAGAGATGTGGGATGTGGGGCAGCACGGACATTAATATAATAATAATAAGAGAGGTGAGGTACTTGGACAGTAATAAGAGAAGTGAGTATCTCACCTATCGTTTCATGAGACTTACATCACTCTATAATATTTTGACTTAAATCTTCTCTTGTCAGTAGTAAATACTCAACAAAGTCAGCTTTCCAATGTTTTGAATATTTTGCAGAATTTTTGAATAGTTTCATCAATTCATTTTTTGAATGATTTACTTCTGTTCGGACGGCCAACTTTTCGGATTCTCTCCCAAAATTGATATTATTTATATACTGTTTATAAACTTTATCGAAACATTGGACAGCCTCATTTTTTATTTCTTGCCCTATTCCGTTTTGTCAAATGTCTCGATTTTATGTCGAGAGTCTAAAATTAAACAATAAACCCAAATTGATTTTCGATGTTTTAACATTTTATCTCTTGATTTTTTAAAAGCAATCAAAAGAGTTTTATCCACCACAGTACAGTTTGGCTTATTATCTAATTTATAAACTGTCGATTCAATTTCGGATATAAGTAAATTAAAGGCTTTAAAATATCTTTGTAAAAAATGTAAGTATGTAGGTAGGTTAGGTTAGGTAATGTTTAAGTGGCAGCTAATGCTCACATAGGCCTCAGATGGGCCCGTTGTGTTACCATGGCACTTGCAGTACAACCCTCCTCAGGGGATTTTGTCAAACCATTTCGAACCGTGGATGAACCACATGAGAGTCTGCGCATCTAGTGATGCGAGGTCAGAGAGATCATCCAGAAAGGTCGGCCTAAGAAGAGCAATCGTGTTGCGGTCAGAGAGGGGCATTGGCATAGGTAATGCTGAACACTCTCCTCTTCCTCCTCGCCCAGGCAGCCTCTGCAGTAGCCCCGCTTCGCTATGCCCAGTCTTTCAGCGTGCTTGCCAATGGGACAGTGTCCCGTGATGACTCCCACTGCCAGTCTGATATCGTTTCTTTTTAGAGAGACGATGTTGGTGCTTCTTTTCCTGTTTCGGTGAGGCCATATTTGCCTGGTTACCTCGCAGGTTTCTTCATCCCTCCACCTTCGCTCCGCTAGGTTCGAGGTTATTTCGGCTATGGTCTCCTTGCACGAGGCAAATGGAATACCAATATCCTGTAATATTTCGGTTGAGTGCAGGCTTGTGCCGTTCTTTGCAAGCTCATCCGCTTTTGCGTTACCTGAGATCCCGCTGTGGCTTGGTACCCACGTGAGTCTCACGTTTGTGTGTGCTGCGAGCTCATTCAGCTTTCTCCGACAGCCAGAGACCACTGCTGAGTTGGTGCACACGCTAGTAACTGCCCGGAGAGCAGCTTGGCTATCGGTGTAAATGTGGATCTGTTCACCAGGGTCCCCATTTACCATCAGCCACTCTGCTGCCCCTTTTATGGCGGTTACCTCCGCCTGTAGAACGCTGCAGTAGTCCGGCAGGCGTAAGCTAATTCTGAGGTTGAGGTCGTTGGAGAAAACTCCGCTGCCTACTTTGTCCTCCCCCCGTGAGCCGTCTGTAAAGACCTGCGTGTGTCGTGCTGGTACCTCTTTCTTTTCCATCCACTCCTCTTTAGAGGGTATGTGGTATGAGAAGTTGTTACCAAAAGCAGGTGTTGCTAGACATCGGTCTATGTTTTTGGGCACCCCTTTAAATTCATTGATTATTCCGGCGTGTCCACGATAGTCCGATGTCAACATTCGCACTGACTAGTCTAAGTGCTGTGGTAATGGCAAGTTGCTTGCCCATTAAATCGACCGGGGCTATGTCCAGGATTGTCTCCAAGGCTTTCGTAGGCGTCGTTCTCATGGCTCCCGTTATCATGAGCGCCGCCATTCTCTGCACTTTTGTAAGCGCCATTTGATGGACTCTTTTATTAAGTGCCGGCTACCATATGAAAACGCCGTAGTAGAGTATTGGTGTAACTACGGCTCTGTATAGCCAGTAGGTAATCTTGGGGTTGAGGCCCCAAGACTTCCCCACCGCTCTCTTGCAAGAGTACAGCGCCACCGTTGCTTTCCGTACTCTTTCGTTTATGTTGAGCTTCCAAGATAACTTTCGGTCTAGTATGAGACCTAAGTACTTGGCGCTCTCCTTGATCGCCAGTTCAGTGCCCTTTAGCATTGGGGGCCTGAATTCTGGGATGTTGTGTTTCCTTGTGAAAACGACTAGCTCGGTTTTCGCCGGGTTGACATCTACGCCACACCTTTTGCACCATTGCGCTAGTTTCGATAGGGCCCCTTCAACAAGTTACGACATGGTATTGAGGTGTTTCCCTGAGGCCGCTATTGCTACGTCATCCGCATAGGCGACGACCCTGCAGCCGGATTTCCTAAGTTGGAGGAGCAGCTCATTTAGCGTGATGTTCCAAAGCAATGGTGAGAGGACGCCTCCTTGTGGGGTTCCCCTACTCACCTTCCTTCTTATGTGGGATTCTCCCATTGTGGCCCTAATGTTCCTTTCACGGAGCATTTTTCCGATCAGGTGACATAGAGCATTGTCCATGGCTAGTCCAGTTAAGGCTGATTCTATGGCTTCAGGCTTCAAGTTGTTAAATGCCCCTTCTATATCGAGGAAGACAACCATCGTGAACTCCTTATGCCTCATCGAGCTCTCTATCTGGTTTACCGAGGCGTGGAGTGCTGTTTCCACGGATTTCCCCTTTGTGTATGCGTGCTGAGACATTGACAGCATTTCAGGGTGTAATGCCTCCTTCATGTGCAAGTCAATCAGTCTTTCAAGTGTCTTTAGCAGGAACGATGATAAGCTGATTGGTCTCAGGTCTTTGGGGGAGGTGTGTGAGGCTTTTCCTCCTTTTGGGATGAAGACCGCTTCGACCTCTCTCCATATTTTTGGGATGCATGAGAGGTTTATACATGCCTTAAACATAGTCTCCAACCAAGGTGTAACTGTATCTATGGCCTCTTGCAGCTCAACTGGACTGATCCCGTCAGGTCCAGGTGACTTAAAGGGTTTGAAGCTTTTGATGCTCCAGGTTAGCTTATCTCCACCTACAATTCTGTCAGCCAGATACCGAGGTGGAGCAGTTATGGTGGAGTCCACTACACTTATTCCATTGTCTGGAAAGTGTGTATCCATGAGTAGTTCCAGCGTTTCTGTACATGAGGTTGTCCAGTTTCCATCTTGCTTCTGTATGAAGCTTTGGACTGCCGGATCCTTAGATAAAATTTTTCGCAGTCGGCTGGCTTCTGAGGTTTCCTCTATTTGCTCGCAGAGCCGAGCAAAGGATGACCTTTTGGCCTTCCTAACCTCCGTTTTGAAATTCCGTAGGCTGTTGTTATAGGCAGTCCACTCATTGGTGCTTTTTGCCTCGTTGAACAGCCTCCTGCTTTCCTTTCTTAGGGAGCTTATTAACGGCGTCCACCACCGTGGTTTGCTCTTACCTATCCTGCTCACGACTTTGCATGATGTGCGCATGGCCTTGTTACAGGCACCTGTGAACTGTTTTACAGTTCTGTCTAGCTCATCCCCTGTTTTTGGTGTTGGGGGCGGCTCTTCCGATAGAAGACCCGATAGGGTACTTTTGTACTTAGCCCAGTCAGTCTTCCATTTGTCTACAAACTTAGGCCTAGTTTGCATCTGTATGCCTACCTTAAATTCAATAAACCTATGATCAGAAAAGGAGTGTTCTTTTGACACTTTCCAATTGCTTACAAGGTTAGGCGTTTTAGTGGAAACGAGTGTAATATCAAGTACCTCCTCTCTCACGGCTGTGGTGAAGGTGGGAGTGTTACCTATATTACATATTTCTAGGTCGGAGGTTAGAATAAATTCTAGTAGACTCACCTCTGTTGTTCGTGTCCGAGCTGCCCCATATGGTGTGGTGGGCATTGGCATCGGCTCCAATGATCACGTCCGCCCCTACTCGGTTGGCTTCTGTGATTATACCATGGAAACCCTCTGGGGGACTTTCCTTCTCATGGGCGAAGTATCCTGAGATCATCCATAACCTATGATTAGAAAGTCCCATTGATACAGTAACAGTGTCGCAATCGCTGTGGTTAGGCATCATAAAAGCGTTGATGCTTTTATCCGCCAGGACGCACGAGCGTGGCTTACCTGCGTTTTTTACGTACAGTAACCTGTACTTGTCAGAGCCCAGTCCACAGATCTTGGTACCCACGACCCAGGGTTCTTGGATTAGGGCGATGTCGACTCCTCCCTTTGACAGTTGGAGGAGCAGAGCAGCCGAGGCTGCTTTGGAGTGGTGGAGGTTACATTGTATTACCCCCACCATCGCTAAGAGAGTTTTCTGGCACCGCGACGATCGTTACGTCGTTGTCGTCTTCGGTGACAGAGATTAGCGCCAGATTCTCCTCTGCTTCGCTAATCTCATCTAGATGGAGAGGTCCGAACATATTCGTGACCCCCATATCTGACAAGTATGTAGGTATGTAATTATAAAAATATCTCTCATAAAAATGACCGTTGCATTTTAGTGCAGTAAGATGTTTAGAATTAGTACTTTAGAACGTAAAGTAACAGATTATTTAAAGTATCTGTTGATACGTTGATTGTGTTTTGATGTTTTATTAATTTGTACGTATTGTTGAAAACAAGAGAAGCATAATATATTTAGAGATATGATATATTTAGAGATTTAGATTTATTTGCAATTCTAAATATATTATTATTATTTTTTTAAAGTGATGTAAACAAATAATGGTTTTAAAATAAACAAAATATGTTATTCTTTATTTTAACAGTGCTGTAAACCAAATAAGGGTTTTAGCGTCACAACCCAAGAAAAATATGTAATTTTTTATAATAAATATGTGCTTATTTAGCTTTCTGGATAAAAGGTCCTACAAGTGGTGGCATAAGGCGCAACACATAGCAATACTAAACTTCGTAAGAAGAACTTCGCAATCTAAACTGAGCTTTGTGAGAAGGTCTCTCTCTCTTAATGGCACTACAACCGATTGCCGGTCTGGGCCTCCTTCAGCATGTTTCTCCAAGCGGACCTATCACTCGCCAACGTTCTCCAGTCCCGTACTTGAAGTTTTTGTAGGTCAGTTGTTACCGCATCCTTCCATCTCCCTCTTGGCCTTCCGGCCCTTCTCCTTCCCTCTGGTTGGCCATTGAACAACTTTTTCGGAACCCTATGATCACCCATTCTCTACATGTGTCCGAGCCATCTCAATCTTGCCACCTTGATGAAACTCACAATATCTGGTTGATTGTAGAGCTGATATAGTTCGTGATTATATCTTCGGCGCCAGATTCCTCGTTCTTGGGTCGCTCCAAATATTTCACGTAGCATTCTTCTCTCAAATACACTTAAAGCCTGTTCTTCGCTCTGTGTTAAGCTCCATGCTTCTGCACCATAGGTTACTACCGGTCTTATCAGTGACCTGTACAGTGTGCACTTATGCTTGGGGTGGATTGTTTTGGACCTAAAAAGTTTAAGTAGCCCATAATAGTACCTGTTACCAAGAGTTATCCGCCTTCTAATCTCCTCGCCCATCCGGTTTACGCTGTTCAGTTGCGAGCCCAAGTACACAAATGTATCTACTGTGTCAAAGTGCTTTCCGTCTAGTTCTAGCATTGGTCCTATCTTCCGATGAGTTTCGTTAGCCACCATGTATTTCGTTTTGTTTACGTTGACAGTGAGTCCTAGGTTATTTGCTTCCTTCTCCAGCAGCGAGTAAGTAGTTTTGGTCGCCTGTTCGCTTCTGCAAATTATATCAATGTCGTCTGCGTAAGCCAATAGTTGTGTTGACTTAAAGTACACAGTGCCGTTAGTATCCACTCCACTACTCCTAACGGCATTTTCTAGTACGATGTTAAACAGTAAAGTTGCCAGTGGGTCTCCCTGTCGTAGTCCTTCCTCTGTTATAAAAGTCTCAGACAACTTGTTTCGTATTCTTACTACAGACGATACTTCAGACAGTGTTACTCTGGTTAGGGCTGTCAGTTTTTCAGGGAATCCGAAACTTGTCATTATCCCCCACAGTTTGTGTCTTATAACGCTGTCGTATGCTGCTCTGAAGTCCACGAATAGATGGTGTGTTGTGATATTGAACTCATTACATTTCTCCAGGATCTGCCTAATGCCAAACAGTTGCTCTGTGGTTGACCTGTTTGTGCGGAAACCGCACTTTTTTTTTTTTGTGAGAAGGCCATCTTACTCTAAACCAAACTTCGTAAGATGATCCAAAATGAAATTCGAGCTACCAAACACCAACATCAAATAGATTTAACGAATTGAATCTAGAAGAACTCGAGAGTTTCTATAATATTCTAAATACGATGCTTAGAAAATTAGAACAAGTTTTCAGAAGTGGAACCCGCAACCCAACAAGTCAATAGGAAAATTGTCGAACTTCTGTTCCCGACCCCACAGAGGATCGGCAAACAAGCGCCGCCAGAAGTACAGGTAAGTATAATCGAATTAAATAAAATAACAATCGATTTCAATACCTAGAGGAAGATAATACAACTGACTCGACAAGGAGCAAACATAATAAAATTGAAATTAGTGAGGCAAAAACTAATTAAAATAGACATTAAGGTTGTTATAAAAAGGAAACGGTTTCCCTTTAATATGTGAAGCGGTTGTGAGCGGATGTGAACCGGAAACCGCTTCACAACAATAAAAATTCTAAGTAAGAAACGCACTTAAAATCAAAATGGTACTAATGGAAATTTACTAATCTTCTAAATCTTTATTTAAACTGATTGTGAGAAAAATTTATGGACTATAAAATTGAACCACTGAGAACGATCGGATATATCACCCCTGCAAACGATTTTGTCACATATTTTGCTTAACTAATTTATGGAAAAAGCGTTACAACATAATCCACAAACTCGTATTCTCGCAGAAATGCTTAGGTATTTTTTGTACGGTACCCATCGATTATGTCCAATTATGTAATACCTGCTTTCCTGTGTCTTGTGTTTCTCAGAGGCGATCTCCACTCCAGGATGTTTGTTAGGTTTGAACTTTTTGTGAGTGTGTTTCTAAATGTATATAAGTCTGAGTTATAGTTATGAAATATTTTTACATATTAGGTGTGGTTAAAACATAGTGAATTTATCAATTTAGTGTAAGTATGGTTTACCACGTAGTAACGGTTGCTACCATCCTATTCATTTTTTTTCTACCTCGAGAGTGAATTTAATCTAAGTAACTAAAAGTCTTTCAGCCATATAAAGTTTAGCCTTTAAAACCACCACGCATCCCCATGTTGTATTTGAGGTTTTCGAGGATGGAAACATGTGTTGGTTTCTTTTCTCGGGGATTCCGCGTTGATGTTGGGTGATTAGATGTGAAGGGGACTGTACAGTTGACACTAGTCGGTTTTCTCTCTCTCTCTCTCGAGGGAGTGAGTTGATGATGAGGGTTGGTTCTGAAAATAACGGAATTCTCGACATTTCAGCGAACTAACATTCGCCATTTTTTTTAATGGCGAATGTTAATGTTCTAATGGCGAGGGGGTTGGAGGAGGCAATCTGACATTAGACTCTGGCTGATCAAGGAGAGGATCTGATCCAATATGCGGAGGCGTAAGATTCTCCCAAACAGTAGTACAACGGCGGCGTATAAAATCCTCCGAAGCAGGACTACTCACCACCACCAATCCGCACCAGCCAACGTGGTGGTTTAAAGGCTAAACAACCCCCAAACCCCCCCCCCCCCCAAATATGATAAAATATCAAGAAATGAAACGGCCCACAGTTTCCAGGAAAACATGGGAGAAGTGACAGAGGGTGCAAAGAATCCCCGGGTTAAGGCAGGCTACCAAAATCGCTACGTATAATGCAATATCTATGTCGTCGGAGCAAAAACTTAGCAATTAGAAATGGTAGTACTATCCCACAACACTCCACGGCTTTGGGCCAGGCTCCCACGGTACTACAGGCTGAAATTATAGCCATTGAAAGATGCGCACAAATCTGCCTAAAGAAACATCTTAAAGGAGTGCAAATCTAGCTAATCATCCTAACGGTAGCTCTAAGAAATGGGAAGAAGAGCAAAAACAAACCTACTGGAAGAACACACCAGGACAGAGGCAAGCTAAATGCATCTGCCGCAAAAACGCAGCAGAGATGCTAAGCTTCTCTAGAAGAGAAATCAGAACCAAAGTTCATGCATACTCATATAACATTGTCCGGTGAGATATCACCTACACAAAATGGGAAAGGTAGAGGAAGTTGCCTGTAGATTATAGGAATCATACGAAGAAACCGCTGAACACATAATATGCACTTGTGTAGCGTTAGCACACATAAGGCTTGCCCAATTCGGGGTCGCAAGAATGACCACCTTGGAGCTGAGTAGCAAGCCTCTCAGGAATATCTTAGACGTCGCTCACGAAGTTGAATTCCTGGGAGTGTAATTGTAGTAGGGTCAAGTGTTGAGGATTACGAAGGGAAGAAATTATAAAAAGAATATATTTGTAAAATAAAACGTGGTACAAAATTTATACTGCACAACAACAACGCCAGCAACAGACTCTATTAATGTTCGGACTTCAGCGTAGGAATACCGTTTTCTCTTACGCGGATCAATACGCACACACATGCGCTCTAGCCTCGACGTGCGAGAACTACTTTTTCAACATCAAGTACAATAGATCAAGTTGGTCGCAGTGCAGAAAGGCTTTGCAGTCAAACAACCCCCACACAAACAAAATCACATCAATACAATAGATCAAGTTGGTCGCAGTGCAAAAAGGCTTTGCAGCCAAACAACCCCCACATAAAAAAAATCCCACATCAGATGGGATATTGTAGGAATCAGTGAGGTCAGGAGAAAAGGAGAAAGCTGGATAACCCTGAAAACAGGAAATATATTCTATTATAAGAGGGAAGAAGAAACGACTATAGGAGGAGTTGAACTATTTACTCATAAAAAGCACGCAAGCAAAGTGATAGAGATCAAAAGCATATCATCGAAAGTAGTGCATGTCATCTTACAACTAAATGCAAGGTATAACATGAAGGTGATTCAAGTCTACGCGCCCACATCTGACAAAGAAGACGATGAAGTTGAAGACCTCTACGATGACATTATCACAGCAATGAATACAAGACCATCGTATTACAATCTTTTAATAGGGGATTTCAAAGCCAAAGTGAAAACGAAAGACGGAGACGAGGCGGAAACACAAATATGACAACATGCAATTGGTCAGCGCAACGAGAGGGAAGAAATGCTACTGAACTTCCTAATGAAACACGGGCTATATGCAATGAAAATAAACTTTTTCCAAAAGAAAAGTACTAGGAAATGGACTTGGATAAGCCCAGACGGCAAAACAAAGAAGGAAATAGATTTTATTATAACAAACAAACAAAAATAATACACGATGTCACCGTTGTAAACAGCTTCTCCATTGGGAGCGACAACAGCATGGTGATAATGGTGAGAATCCGTGTCACTCAAAACAGAAAGAGAGAATGAAGATGATCCAAAGTAAAACCTATAGAAAATTAAACCCACCAGAGTGCTTGGATGAATACCAGAGAACAATAAAGAAATGCCTTAGAAATTTTACAATAGAAGAAAGTAGTGTCGAGAAAATAAACAACAAAATTTTGGATTTTGGAGAACTGCAAGTCTAGTACGGAAAATACAAGTAAAATTAGCAGAAGTACAATTTCTAATGGAAGAGCGTAGACGTCTAAGAAGAATGGGCGAGATAAATACACCAAGATACAGAGAACTAAACAGGGACAAGCAAACAAAGACAGCAAGGGAAATAAGAAATGGCATTCGAAAATATAACGTGCAGATAGTCACAAATGCAATTGAAAGAAACAAAAGCACGAAAGTAATAAACAGACAGTTATCAAAGACGGCACAGCTTCTTCGCAACATTTAATGCCAACTCACTGCTAAAAGTGGGTAAACTGAAACATTTGACTGATTCACTAACACGACACAACATAATACTGACAGCAGTACAGGAAATCAGATTTACCGACGAACATGCCTTCGAGTCCCAAGGATACAGAATCCTCAAAGGAAAAGTGGGTCAGCGAGTAATGAAGAACGTACCCCAGTTAGGTACAGGATTTATAATCAGTCAGGATACTGGATTCAGTCACCAACTTTACCTCCCCGAGCAGTCGTATATCCATCCTCTCTCTCAATTGCGCAAGCAAGAGCTACAGTATAGTCAATGTACATGCCCCAATCAACCAGGCAACACACGCAATACAGACAGAACTGATAAATTCTGGGAAGACTTAGAAGATATTATCTCTAAATTTCCAGAGAGGCACACCGTCATACTGCTTGTTGATTTCAATGCTCAATTGGGAAGAGAGAAAAAATACGATAGAAACATAGTGGGCAATTATCCGGCGCATAAGCGAACTAACCGCAAAGGAGAACGATTGGTGGATGTGTGTAGGACTTTTGGGTTGCTCATGAAGTCTACAGACTTCAAACACTTGCCAAGGAAGCAGAAGACTTGGATTTCACCTAATACCAACCTGTCTGAATTCCAGATAGATCATGTGGCCATTTCACGAAAATCTCAAAAGAAAGGAAATACAAAACGTGAAGGTACTAAGAAGCGCCAATCTGGACTCAGACAACTACCTCTCAAAGATCAAAATAAGACTCCCGCCTAGAAACTAGACTAGATTACACCCCGTCCGGCAGTAATGTCAGAATGATATCATAATGTTATATAAAAAATGATGTCTTTTAGAGATCAGTAGAATGTTATCTTTTTGACAACATTTTTCGAAGTTCCTTTTTCTGATACGAAAATGTTAGCAAAATGTTAACATGTATACGACAACATAAAGATATCTATTTTATCGTGTTTGAATAACCTAATCTTATTGTCAGCTGATACTTTTAATACCGTTGAGCAGAGGCGGAGCGAGGGGGGTGCAAGGGGGTGTATCATGCCCCGGGCGCCACTCGCAGAGGGGCGCCAAATTGTGTCCAAGGACCAAGATTTTCCGGAAAATTTTAATTGTTATTTTTTAATAATCATAGCAACATAATTTTTGTAATTTGCTGTAAATCAATCAAACATCACCGTATGCAAAACGTTCTTTCTTTCTGAACACTTTATTTTTCTAAAATAGTAATACCTATATTTTTACACGCTTCTTATTTTAAAACGATAACTGTTCGATATGCAACCCGCATCTTTTTGACCGAATGAAATCTTTTCTTCTTTCTTTCTTTCCGACATAAAATAATCATTATAGAATATACATGTGCAGTAGTGTAGAATATGAATGTGCAGTAGTAGTAGTTTCCGAATGTTAAACCTAAACTGCCTCCGAGTTATAAATATAGACGTAGACAAATAATCAGGTTTTCGGTCAAAAAATCCTTTATTATTTACTAAGCCTCAGGGCTAGCAAATAGCAGTTTTGCGTTATACTGCAAGTTGTTCAAAAGTAAAATCTTAATTAATATAATAAAAATTTATTTTTTATTTAGACCATTTCAATGTCTGGAAAAAACTTAGCGGTTCCCAGAATCGAAAAAGAAAACCGAATCAAGAAAAATAAAATGAGAAATCCAAAATAACAATGAAATCCTATTTAGTAAAAAAAATCGCAAAAAGAAAAATCAGAAGATAAGAAGCATGAAGATGTAAAATCAGAGTCAGAATCAGATTCAGGTTGTACTCCTACTACTGCTAAACTTGCTAAACTATGTGATAACACATCACAACAAATACAAGACTTGAAATGAATATGGGAGCCCAAATACATCTGAAGTTCCAAAGCCGTGTCAATATCTAAGAAAAAGTACAGAAAATGCAACAGAAACACTTACTTTAGTTCCAGACAATAATATGGAATCAACTTCGCACATAAATGATTATTCGTGGATCCCACATATTTCAGAACGAATGCAGTCTAAATGCAGTAGCAACAACAGCTAATCGTCTAATGCCAAAATCTTGGTTTTATCGGCGAGTCGGTAATGAAGAAGAAGGAATTCAAATTAACCGATCTTGGTTATTATACTCACCAAAAAATAATGCAGCGTACTTCTTTTGTTACTTACTGTTTATTACATCAAATTCCGCTGCACAATCATCTTTCGTAACTACATTTGGTTTTAATAAATGGAGCAAAAAAGATAATTTGATTAGCCATGAAAGAAGTTCAAATCGTCGAAAATCGTTTACAATGTGGAAAGAAACAGAAGGGAGATTGATTAATAAAATGGGAATAGACGCATCATTAGAAACACATATACAGTCCGAAAAAGAACGGTGCCGAAATATAATGCAACGAATATTAGCTTGCATAAAGTATCTGATTGGTCATGTTGAAAATCTAGCGCATCAAAATGTCGGAAATTTATTATCTTTACTTAAACTTGTAGCTCAGTTTGATCCACTACTAGCAAATCATCTTAAAAATGTCATGGAAACGCCGAGAACTGTCTCATATCTATCACCACAAATTCAAAATGAATTTATTCATCTTCTGGCATCCACAGTTCGAAATCAACTAATAAGTGACATTAAAAGAAATAAATATTATTTACTTTTATTTAATTCGACTCCTGATATCGCTCATCGAGAACAAATGTCGCAAGTCTTTAGGTAAGTAGATATTGATTTTACCAACAGAAAAGTTTCTATCAAAGAATCTTTCTTGGGATTTATTGAAATGCATGCCAAAAATGCATCCTCCATTGAAAATACAATTTTAGAAAAATTAAATTCAGATCAGATTTCATTAACAAACTGTAGATCACAATGTTATGATAACACTGCCGTGATGTCAGGTCACATATCCGGCGTTCAACAGAGAATTTTGGAAAAAAATAAAGCATTATTTGTAAATTGTGTTAACCACTCCTTAAATTTAGTAGGAGTTACTGCAGCTAAGCAAGATCCAATCGTTGTAACATGTTTTGGGATAATTGAAAACATATATCTCTTTTTCTGTCGTTCTACATTACGATGGGAATTATTAAAAAATCTTTAAAGAAAACTGTTAAACGTGCATCTGAAACACGATGGAGTGCCAGAGCACAAGTGGTTAGCATTATTGACGATGAGCTGGAAGGGTCATTATTAGAAAAATTAGCAGAGGACGGTACTACTACAAGTGACACCAGAAGTGAAGCTACAATTTTAATGCAATATATATTGAATTTAATTTTTTAACTTTGGTTCATTTCTGGCATGGAATCTTGACCAGAATTGATCGAGTTCAGTTAAGATTACAAGATCCTAAAAGGAATTTTAAAGAAGCGTTCCATGATCTTGTATCATTAGTGACTGAACTTGCGGCAATCCGAGAATAGATCTGCAAGAAGGCAATAGAAAAGGTTAAGTCTCTCTGTGAACAAGGAGAATTGGGTAGTAATGTTGACCTTTCCGCAGAAAGTGAAATTTCTCGCGTTATGAAAAGTGTTCCTGATCGTCTGCAGCAAGAAATAAATACAGGATTTACACGACTAAGTGCCCCTAATTCCAAATTTGGATTTTTACTGGAAGTGGAAAATTTTGTAAACAAGGATATTGATGATAATAATATAAGATAATAATAACAGTATTGACCAGAATTGTACAAATTTGGGCGAATTTTATAATACAGATTTTAATGGAACATAATTATATCAAAATATGTGACTGCAAGATCTTACTCCACACTAGAAAAGAAATTGAACATAAAACTCTATTAGAGCTTCTTACCTTTACAATCGCGTATGGCAGGGGTCTCCAAACTTTCCAGCCTTAGGGCCATACTGATTACTCCAGTAAGTTCCGAGGGCCAAAACCATATTATCATTGTTGCCGGTGGTAAAAAGTGAAATAGTCCACTGATGAAAAAAAAAGTCCGAAAAAGTACGCAACGTTTAAAAAGGCTGCAAATCGGACTAAAGTCCACAAAACGGCAACACTGCATATTATTAATTTTCCTGTCATTATCAGTAATTTCTAGATTAGTCGTAGAGTACGAGCCATGAGGAGTAACGTGACACGACATCTGGTGGACAAAAGCGGAAATAGATAGTACCTTCTATCGCTAACAGATGGCGCTAATAGCACGTACAGAATAATCTCGTTGGTTCGAGAAAGTTCTGGTGTCTTCCACTCACTTCTAGATGGCAGTAATTGGAATATATAAGAAGGCTAGTGGCGCAACCACAAGTCAGTTCCTATGACACTGTTGTGGAATAAAATAGTGCGTACCTCCTTAAAACGTGTTTGTGCGTGTTTAAGTTTAAGACATCTTTGTAACAGTATTTTGATTTGAATTGTTGCTTTTGTGTGTGATTTAGTAGTATGGAAAAGAAGCGAAAAATTGATAGTGAATGCAGAAAATTCAAAGATCAGTGGAACATTCAGTATTTCGTAATTGAGTCCAGTAACAAGGCGCTATGTTTGATTTGCAATGAAACCATATCCGTTCTCAAGGAATATAACATTAAACGTCATTATGAAACAAAACATTTTCAAAATTACTCAAAATATACAGGAAGTTTGCGGACAGAAAAATTCGAAGCTATGAAGCCCGGATTGAAATCGCAGCAATCTCCATTTACAAAACTCAAAACTGAACAAGAGGCTGCAACTCGTGCCAGCTTTCGTGTGGCTCTTGAAATTGCAAAACGTGGAAAACTATTCACCGATGGAGAAATGATCAAAGAATGCATAATTGCAGTAGCCGAAGAAATGTGCCCTGAAAAGGTAAATTTATTAAAAACTGTCAGTATGTCAGCAAACACTGTGGCTCGAAGGGTAGAAAACATCGCTGAAAATATATCTTCTCAACTGTTCGACAAAAATGGACATGTTGAGTGGTTTTCTTTGGCCTTGGATGAGTCAACGGATGTGTCAGATACTGCTCAGGTGTTGATTTATATTCGAGGAGTAGATAAAAGCTATGAAGTGCATGAAGAACTTCTCGATATGTATAGTATTCATGGCACAACTACTGGTACAGATATTTTTAAAGGAGTTGAGATGGCCATTAATCAAAAGAACCTTCGAAAATCTTGAAATGTATTACAACTGATGGAGGCAAAAACATCAGTGGGAAAGATAAAGGAGTGGTCGCTCTTGTGTCAAAGGCTGTAGAAAATGACGGTGGTTCAAAACCATTAGTCTTACATTGTATCATTCATCAACAGTCTTTGTGCGGAAAATGTTTGGATATGTCTGAAGTTCTGAAACCAGTCATATCAACTGTTAATTTTATCAGATCTTTTGGGCTGAATCACCGACAATTCCGACAATTTATTTAAGTGATTGTAGAAAATGACTTACCTTATCATACTGCCGTACGTTGGCTTAGTTGTGGGAAAGTCCTTTAGCGCTTTTTTGAACTTCAAGCAGTGATCGAAATTTTTTTGAATGAAAAGCATAGCCTTCTTACTGAATTACAAAACAACGCATGGCTGTGGAAGTTAGCATTCTATGTTGATTTGACAAAACATGTGAACGAACTGAATTTGAGATTGCAAGGAGAAAACCAGCATCTTCCTGATTTATACACTAATATCAAATCATTCCGGAAGAAATTGATACTGTTTCAATCACAACTACGTAGTAAATGTTTTTCACATTTTTAAACATGTGAAATATTCAGCCACACCACTGAGACTGAGTTTCCTATCGATTTTGCAATCGAAACTTTGAGTGCTTTGAAAATAAATTTGGATACTCGTTTCTCGGACTTTGATGCCATTGCAAATCAAATTAAGATTTTTCAGAATCCTTTTGATACTGACATTGAAACCCTAGCCCCGGAACTTCAAATGGAAATGATTGATCTACAGTGCAGTGATATAATTAAGAACAAATATCAAAACTCATCTTTGTTGGAATTTTATAAGAGTCTTCCACTGACACAATTTCTAATTTGCATAAATTTGCTCGTGGGCTGTTTTCTGTTTTTGGTACTACTTATTTGTGTGAGAAGACCTTCTCCAAAATGAAGTACACAAAAAATATTTACAAACCTAAATTAACTGATGAGCATCTTAAACCTGTTTTAATAATTGGTACAAGTAAAATTAGTCCACAACTACAAACTATTGTCAGTGTAAAATCTCAATTACATAAATCTCATTAGTATTTCATATGTCATTATGCTTGTTATAAGTTATGTTTTTATTTAAAATGTATAAAATGTTAGTTGGATTCATTTCAATAATTTGTTAGTTATTATATACTGAAATTAAATTTTCTGCATATTATACATGTCTTTACTCACTACAATTCTGTGTTTCTTTATCCAACTTATCACAAAAACAATAACAATAAGCCAACAACAATGTTATGAGTAGTTAGCCCATGACCAGATCAATGTAGGTGTCATATTAATAATTATTCAACATAAAATTAGAATACTTCAGTAAACTAAATTTAATTTGCTATAAAAAACATGTTCTCTAAAAGGAGTTTACAAGTATGCTAGCTCTCCGCGGGCCGGACAAATTCTGTCCGCGGGCCGGATGTGGCCCTCGGGCCGTAGTTTGGAGACCCCTGGCGTATGGCGAAGATGTTTTTCCAAACCTGAGAGTCGCACTTCAAATACTCTTTACTATTTCAGTATCAATTTCTGGCTGTGAACGTTCATTCAGCAAATTAAAATTAATATTCAAATATCTACGATCAAAGATGGGACAAGATCACCTAAGTGACCTGGCATTTTTAAGTGTGGAAAGAGAAAAATTAGAAATGATTACTTTGTTTTACTATAATTACTTTGGTGAAGTAATTGATAAATTTGCTTCATCTAAAGCCGTGATTCCCAAAGTGGGCGCTACCGCCCCCTGGGGGGCGCTGCAGGAAATCAGGGGGGCGGTGAAAGCATAAAAGTCAAAAGAAAATAATTAGAAAAATGGTAACACTTATAACACATTTATAAATAAATTAAAATAATGTAAGTTAAGTTAAGATTTATAAATGTGTTCATTTGTTAACATGGTTTTGGTGTTATTTTTTCTTCACTTAATTTATTTTAACTTATTTTAACTTAACCGATTTATAAATCGACCTATACATACACTGCCGAGCATAAAATTAGGGTCACTCCCTAATTTTAGGTTATTTTAAAAAAATTTAGTTTTTTACGTGTTTTTCGGTTGTAACAGTTTACTAACTGATTGCTTGAATAAAACAAAAGGTTTTTCTTTTTCAAAGTTTGTTGAAAGTAATGAAAATGAACAATTTTAATTGTATGTGCTAAGTAATGAAAATGAACAAGTTTACTTTGATATGTTTTTGTTGAAACAAAAGAGGACAATTAGGAAGTTGAGGAAGTTTAAGGACAGCATAGCATTTGTTTCTGTGGTGTCGTCTGTTTGTTGTAAATTGTTGTTTTTGTAAGTATTTTGCAATGAGCATAAGTCCCGTTGTTGCGGCACAAATTGAGCCGGCTTTAGAAGACGGTCGCGGTCAGCGCAAAACTGCGACAAATGTTGGTGTAAGTCTCTCGAGTGTGCAACGAGTATGGCGGCGGTTCGAAGAGACAGGTCTGCTCACTCGAGGACCTTGTTCAGGCCGAGGCAAAACTCCAACAGCTAAGAATGACCGCTTTCTCGTTTCTAGTGCTTTGAGAAACCTAACGGTCACGGCAGTTTTCCTTAGAAATCATCTGCAAGAAGTGAAAAATGTAAACATAAGTGAGTGGACAGTTAGGACACGACTTTATGCTGCTGGATTATCTTCTCCAACTAGAGCTACTGGACCGACGCTTTCCCGTGGACACAGGATTGCGAGGTAGAATTTTGCACGAGAGCACTTGACTTGGACAATAGCGGATTGGAGACGCGTATTGTTTTTCGATGAACCGCGATTCTGTTTTACGGGCTCAGATAGACATGTAAGAGTATGGTGACGACAAGGCGAGAGATATGCTCAAGCGTGTAATGCCGAGCGACTACCATTTGGCGGAGGATCAGTTATGGCATAGGGAGGCATATCTTTTGACACTCGCACGGAGTTAGTCTTTATCGAGAATGGGACGTTGACTGCGCATAGGTATCTGACAGAGGTTCTAGAAGACCATGTTTTACCATCCATGGTTATTCTTGGAGACGACGCAACATTTATGGATGATAACGCACGGCCCCATACTGCTCGGATAGTTACTGAGTATCATGACGAGTGTGAAATCACGCGATTTGTTTGGACAGCATGCAGTTCAGATTTAAATCCAATTGACCATATTTGGTATGAGATGTGAAAACTTTTACGGAGACATGTGCCGGCCCCGAGAAATCCTAGAGAGCTTCGCGACATGCTGGTACAAGAATGGGACAATCTTCCGCAGAACGGTATCCAAAATCTAATCCAGAGCATGACACGTTGTTTGCAAGCTGTTGTCACTGCCAAAGGAGGGAATACTCACTACTGAAGTCCTTAAACTTTCTTTTGTTTCAACAAAAGCATATAAATGTAAAGTTGTTCATATTCATTACTTAGCATATAAAATTAAAATTGTTCATTTTCATTACTTTCAATAAACTTTGAACAAAAAAACCTTTTGTTTTATTCAAGCAATCAATTAGTAAACTGTTACATCCGAAAAAACACGTAGAAAACTAAGCATTTCTAAAATAACTTCAAATTATGGAGTGACCCTAATTTTATGCTCGGCAGTGTATATGGTAGTAATAATAATATAAAACAAAACAGAAAAATTTAATACGTAAAAAATACCTGTTGCATTTGAAGACTAGATGACTGATAAATTATAAAATGTAAAATTGTAAAGTAAATATTATTTTCATAAATTTATATATGAAAAAAGATATCACAACTTTGAAACAAGATGAAGAAGTAGTTTAAAATATATCAACATGCAACATAACCTTACCACCCAATTCCAATAAATTGGAAGAAGAAGAAGAATGCAACATAACCTCAAATTCTTACTGTTGCTGTCACTTAAGCCAGTGTGATTGATATTTGTTAAAGATAAGTAATAAATAGTGCGACTATAATTGGTGAGTATTATTATTTTTTTGTTGTAATTATATGTGCTTCACAATTAATGATATCATGTTTATTTATATTTCATTAAATACCTCTATAAAGGTTTTATTTTTTCTACAGATAATAATGGCTGAACCAAAGAAAAAATGTAGACAATATAATATCGAATATTTGAAATATGGCTTTATTGAGTCGCCTGGAAATATTAAATTGCCAATGTGTCTGATTTGCCAGAAAATATTATCAAACGAAACTATAAAGCTTTCTAGACTACAAGAACACAACCTCACAAGATGGCGATGGCTTGCTTGCTTCTCTTAATATTTCACTAATGATTGCCAAATCGGGAAAACCTCATACTATTGGTGAAGAACTAATAATACCGGCTATAAATGAAGTAATACGTACTGTGTTACACAAGCCATCATTTGATATTATCAAGAAAATTTCTTTGAGCAATAATACAGTGCAAAGAAGAATTGATGAAATGGCACAAGATGTTGAAGATTCATTGTTTGGCTATTTAAAAACATCTTGGTTTTCTATTCAGCTTGACGAATCAACTTTGCCAGGAAACGAAGCTTTGCTTTTAGCATACGTGCGGTTCATAAAGGAAGAAGAAATTTGCCAAGAATTATTATTTGCTAAATATTTGTAAACGGACACGAAGGGAGAATCGATATTTTTTGCATTAGATGATTTTTTTAAAGAAAAAAGAATACCTCAGTAATATTTTATCAATAGCCACAGATGGTGCTCCAGCGATGGTAGGGCGCTACAGGGGTTTTCTTGCATATTTAAAAAGGGAGGTGCCGAATGCATTCACAGTACACTGTGTCATTCATCGCCAACATCTTGTTGCCCAAAATTTAAGTGCACGCCTACATAATTCATTACAATATGTAATTAAAGCTATCAACACAATCAGAATCAGATCATTGAATGATATATTATTTAAGCAGCTTTGTATTAAAAACGATGAAGAATTTAATCGTTTGCTGCTTCATACAGAACTTCGATGGTTGTCAAAGGGTGCCTGTTTAGATAGGTTTTCCAAGCTATGTAACTTGGTGCTGGAGTTCTTGAAAGATAAAAATGAGGATTTGCGATCCAAACTAATTCAATCCAAAAGTGACATCGCTTAATTGACCGATTTGTTTCAAAAATTTAATGAAAGCAATCTTCAACTTCAAGGTGATGAATTGAATTTAATAAAAACAAAATCTGTTCTTTCTGCATTTATGACAAAACTTCTTATGTACAAGCAAAATTTCGGACGAGGGGAATTCAGCCAGTTTCCAAATTTATCAGGAACAGAAAAAAAAGATGGCGACATACTTTCTTATTGTGAGCACTTGGATGCACTCCATTCAGATTTTAATAAACTATTTGATGATATATTAAAAATGAATATACCTGATTGGATTTTGGATCCTTTTTTAAGTGCAAATACAGAAGATTCTCCACAGTTACAAGAAGAATTGATGGAAGTAACTACAAATGATGAATTGAAATTTAATTTCAAAAGTGGCCACCAACAATTCTGGCTGCAAAAGGAGATCCCTACGGCGTAAAATAATTTAACAGTCTTGCATATAATGTGAAGACTGAAGAGGAATTAACGAGTAAAAGACTAATTTTGATAATGATCATTATTTTAATAAATAAATCATAAAACGTTTCGGGAAAAAATTTTTCCATCATCAGTGGTGTACTAATTTTCTAGGACCGCAAGTCAGCATATCGAATTTTACAGACATATTTTATTACAACTATAATATGTCTGTAAAATTCAATATACTGATTTGCGGTCCTAGAAAATTAGTACACCACTGATGATGGAAAGATTTTTTCCCGAAACGTTTTATGATTTATTAAAATAGTGCACTCCATCAAAATTGGTTTCTTACTCGTTAATTCCTCTTCTCACAGATACAATAATATTTATATCCCTTATTAATTGCTATTAAAATTTAAAAAAATCCAGGAGGCGCTGGGTAATATTTTTTCTGAAATAGGTCAAATATGTTTGGGAATCACTGATCTAAAGCAAGAAAAATGTATACATAGTTCTTATTTGTATTAATATATTATACCTAGTATATAATATTGAAATAATTTTTCCACTGACACAGACACATTTCCGAACCCAATCTTTGGCTTGATTTTCTTAACTAGATTTTTTTGTTTCAAATTTAAAGTGTAACCTGAGCCTTGGTCTCTATTTATCCCAATACAGTATAATATTTTCTTGAAGCGTAGTTAACTATTCGTAACATATTATAGATATTTTAATATTTATATTAAATATTTACATCATATTATTATTTGTATTATATTCTTATTACGAGTAAATTCTTTTTACTATTAATAGGATGGTTGCGACAGTTACCAAGTGGAAATTCGTACTTACACTGAATTGAAAAATTCACTATGTGAACATTTTTACATATTATAAGTGTGGTAAAACCATAGTGAATTTTTCAATTCAATCTATTTACTATATTATTATATGTGGTTCTGAAGGGCGGGAGGGGGGCGCCAATGAAGTATCGTGCCCCGGGCGCCAGTTATGCTCGCTATGCCACTGCCGTTGAGGACCAATATTTATATGTTTATATATTCTAACTCCAAATAAAGTGACGTATAAAAAGTATATATTAAAAATGCCGAAAAGAAAAAAAATTCAATCATTATCAAAAAGTAAAAAATAGACGTTTACGTCGTTTTTTGATTAAAAATGATTATAATTCACTAGATGAATCGAATATTGAAAAAAGTGTTGAACTAGTGAACCTAATTCATCATGCTGTGTGAGTACTCTGATTAGATAATACGATCAAAAACGATTAAAATGAATAAAATCGTTTTTAATACTCACAAATAAACTCGAGCAGAAATTGATATCCTATTTTATAGATCATGTATATTTGTGAGTATTAATATCATTTTTTTAATACTCATAAATCATTCCATATTCTCATATCGAAAATGAAAATTAATTATTATTAATCAATTAGTGTTGTATGGATACCATGTAGTGGATAAATTAAGAGCATTAATGAGTATAAACATTTATATCATTTTTAATCCATTTGTTTTTTCAGGGTAAATCTAATAGTCAATTGGTTCATAATGATAGCAGCATTCTAAAAGACAACTGTGATGAAATTAATGACAATAACAGTGATAATACAAGTGACAGTGACAGTGATAATACAAGTGACATTGACAGTAATAATGACAGTCAAATTAGTAACAATGTTGATATGTGTAGTTTTCATATGTTTATTTCCTAAAAAAATATTTTTTATATAAATTTTATTATATTCATATTATTTATATCATTAGTATTACTCTATTAGTATTATTATATATTATTATACATTAGTATATCATTTATAATTATGTATATACATATATATATATATATATATATATATATATATATATATATATATATATATATATTTATATTATTTTTTTAATTACTTTTTTGCATTAGCAATATATGTTATTGTTTTAGAGTTTTAGTTTATTTCTTAAAAAAATATTTTTTATGTAAATGTTATTATATTCATATTATTTATATCATTGGTATTATTATATATCATTATACATTAGTATATATTTTATATTATTTATAATTATATATATATATATATATATATATATATATATATATATATATATATATATATATATATATATATATATATATATATATATATATATATATGTAATCTGGCCCCACGACAGACCAGAGCTGGACAAATTCCTTAACCATCTTAACTCCCAACACGACCAAATTAAATTCACAATGGAGATAGAAAAGCATCAACGACTTCCTTTCTTGGATATTTTGGTACAGAAGAAACCTGACGGCACTTTGAGTCACACTGTGTATCGGAAACCAACCCACACAGACAGATATCTGAACGCTTCTTCGCACCATCATCCCAAACAACTAGCATCTGTAGTCAACACTCTGACCACCCGATCCAAAAGACTAGCCGACCAGCTTAACTTACCGAAAGAATTGAGGAACTTACGAGAAGCTCTTTCTTCAAATGGATATCCAAACAGCTTAATATCCAGAGCTTTCCGTCGTACAGAGAACAGTAGCCCTAGAACTGAAGAACGCCAGAAACCCGTTAGCATAGCATACCTACCATATGTTCATGGATCAACTGACAAAATCGCCAGAATCCTTAAAAGACACAACATCGACACCATTTTCAAACCTAACCAGAAAATATCCTCCATGCTACGCAGCGTTAAAGACACCATCCCGTTAGAATCCCATGGAATTTACGAAATACCTTGCGGAACATGTGAACGAACCTACATTGGACGTACCAATAGAAAAATATCTGCTAGGATTCAAGAACATGTAGTTTCAGTCAGACACAGAGACAAAGTTTCATCGGCACTTGTCCAACACACAAACACCGGTCACTGGATGGACTTTAGAAATTCAAGGACTGTTGCACAGATTAGCCACGAAATGTCACGAGTATACAGAGAAGCCATAGAGATAGAAAAACGAGACTACTGCATGAACACGAGAGACGATTCCTTGAGACTGCCCCCAGCATGGCGACCGATCATATCCACCCTCAAAATGCAACCCCAGACACCCCAGACTCATGTACGACCAACAAGACAAACAAACAACCGAACCGAAGCACCTCACACAACGCGCATGACCCGAAGCCAAACAGCTATAAGTAGTCGCATCGCACGAACGAGCTCTCAGTATGCGTCTAACGGTTGACCCGCACGGACGCATATATCTCTTGAGAATGGCGAATGTTAGTTCGCCGAAACGTCGAGAATCAGGTTCTTTTCAGAGCCAACCCTCGGCATCAACGCGGAATCCCCGAGAAAACAATACAACACAGGTATCTATCCGCGAAAACCTCAAATACAATATTATAAACCTCCACGGGGAGGAAATTTACCACCTCACCCGTAGTTTCGAGAAACTACGGACAAAGCGCTCTCAATTATTATGCGATTTAGCATTTTTACGTCGCTGTAGATATACAGACATAACACCCGTCTGTATGAGGCTGTCACACCAAAATCCGACAGCCAGGTCAAACAAAATACTACACAACGCAAGCCAAGCTTTGCTTCGGGACGAAATCCAAACCAAACGACAGAAACTTGACAGCATGAGTCAAAATATCCTGACAAACCACATAGTTCTAACCACTTCGCTACACCCTCTCCTCTGGCAACAGATAGACTTAATATATAACAACAGAGCCGAACAGAATAGATTATTAATTACCAATAAACAGAAAGAAAAATACAACCTTCTCAGACGGAGACAAAAACCTGCACCAAAACCACTCAACATCGACAAAGTGGTTTACAATCTTTCAGACCAGCCCCTAGACGAACCTACCAAAACAGTACTGGCCAACGGTTTTAACTTTGCAATAGCACCAACTCGCCTTTCCAAAGAAGACATAATCACTGGTGTCGAGACTGCTATCTCACAACTCCCTGCCACAGTAGCCGAGACAATAAGACAGGAAACATGTCACATTTTAAGATCTGCCAAACCACCGACAAGAAACATCTCATACGAGGAATTCAAAGCCCTCAAGGCACTAAGAGAAAACAACAGCATTGTGGTCCTACCAGCTGACAAGGCAAATTGCTCTGTAGTCATGAACAGTGCTGACTATAAACAAAAAATGACCACAATCTTAGATGATCCAGCTTATCTACCCAGTACAACGGACCCTACAACCTATCTTGAGAAAACTACGAGACAAAAGATCCTAAGCTCTAGCATTGACAAGGAAACAATGAATTACCTTATACCAAGGGAGAAATCTTCACGGTGTCCCAAGATATATGGTTTACCAAAGATCCACAAAGATGGAGCCCCACTACGACCAATAGTAAGCTCCGTTGGTTCACCGTTCCAACTTCTTGCGAAACATTTAGCAAAATGTTTACAACCATACGCCGAAAATTGTGATTCCTATGTCCGCAATGCTGAACACTTCATAGACATACTGAAAAATCACCAACTCCAGCCCGGCCACCTCCTTGTGAGCTTTGACATTGTATCTTTATTCACAAAAGTACCGGTTCCTAAGGCCTTAAACATCATAAGATCAAAATTAAAACCAGAAAAGTATGTATCAGATCTGGCAGAACATTGTTTAAAGAATACATACTTTAGGTACGATGGTCAAATATACAAACAAGTCCTAGGAGCACCAATGGGTTCACCTCTATCCCCAGTAATAGCCAACATATTTCTTACAGATTTTGAGGAAAAGGCAATCTCATCAGCCACACTTAAACCCACACTCTGGTTAAGATATGTTGACGACACATTTGTAATCTGGCCCCACGGCAGACCAAAGCTGGACAAATTCCTTAACCATCTTAACTCCCAACACGACCAAATTAAATTCACAATGGAGATAGAAAAGCATCAACGACTTCCTTTCTTGGATGTTTTGGTACAGAAGAAACTTGACGGCACTTTGAGTCATACTGTGTATCGGAAACCAACCCACACAGACAGATATCTGAACGCTTCTTCGCACCATCATCCCAAACAACTAGCATCTGTAGTCAACACTCTGACCACCCGATCCAAAAGACTAGCCGACCAGCTTAACTTACCGAAAGAATTGAGGAACTTACGAGAAGCTCTTTCTTCAAATGGATATCCAAACAGCTTAATATCCAGAGCTTTCCGTCGTACAGAGAACAGTAGCCCTAGAAGTGAAGAACGCCAGAAACCCGTTAGCACAGCATACCTACCATATGTTCATGGATCAACTGACAAAATCGCCAGAATCCTTAAAAGACACAACATCGACACCATTTTCAAACCTAACCAGAAAATATCCTCCATGCTACGCAGCGTTAAAGACACCATCCCGTTAGAATCCCATGGAATTTACGAAATACCTTGCGGAACATGTGAACGAACCTACATTGGACGTACCAATAGAAAAATATCTGCTAGGATTCAAGAACATGTAGTTTCAGTCAGACACAGAGACAAAGTTTCATCGGCACTTGTCCAACACACAAACACCGGTCACTGGATGGACTTTAGAAATTCAAGGACTGTTGCACAGATTAGCCACGAAATGTCACGAGTATACAGAGAAGCCATAGAGATAGAAAAACGAGACTACTGCATGAACACGAGAGACGATTCCTTGAGACTGCCCCCAGCATGGCGACCGATCATATCCACCCTCAAAATGCAACCCCAGACACCCCAGACTCATGTACGACCAACAAGACAAACAAACAACCGAACCGAAGCACCTCACACAACGCGCATGACCCGAAGCCAAACAGCTATAAGTAGTCGCATCGCACGAACGAGCTCTCAGTATGCGTCTAACGGTTGACCCGCACGGACGCATATATCTCTTGAGAATGGCGAATGTTAGTTCGCCGAAACGTCGAGAATCAGGTTCTTTTCAGAGCCAACCCTCGGCATCAACGCGGAATCCCCGAGAAAACAATACAACACAGGTATCTATCCGCGAAAACCTCAAATACAATATTATAAACCTCCACGGGGAGGAAATTTACCACCTCACCCGTAGTTTCGAGAAACTACGGACAAAGCGCTCTCAATTATTATGCGATTTAGCATTTTTACGTCGCTGTAGATATACAGACATAACACCCGTCTGTATGAGGCTGTCACACCAAAATCCGACAGCCAGGTCAAACAAAATACTACACAACGCAAGCCAAGCTTTGCTTCGGGACGAAATCCAAACCAAACGACAGAAACTTGACAGCATGAGTCAAAATATCCTGACAAACCACATAGTTCTAACCACTTCGCTACACCCTCTCCTCTGGCAACAGATAGACTTAATATATAACAACAGAGCCGAACAGAATAGATTATTAATTACCAATAAACAGAAAGAAAAATACAACCTTCTCAGACGGAGACAAAAACCTGCACCAAAACCACTCAACATCGACAAAGTGGTTTACAATCTTTCAGACCAGCCCCTAGACGAACCTACCAAAACAGTACTGGCCAACGGTTTTAACTTTGCAATAGCACCAACTCGCCTTTCCAAAGAAGACATAATCACTGGTGTCGAGACTGCTATCTCACAACTCCCTGCCACAGTAGCCGAGACAATAAGACAGGAAACATGTCACATTTTAAGATCTGCCAAACCACCGACAAGAAACATCTCATACGAGGAATTCAAAGCCCTCAAGGCACTAAGAGAAAACAACAGCATTGTGGTCCTACCAGCTGACAAGGCAAATTGCTCTGTAGTCATGAACAGTGCTGACTATAAACAAAAAATGACCACAATCTTAGATGATCCAGCTTATCTACCCAGTACAACGGACCCTACAACCTATCTTGAGAAAACTACGAGACAAAAGATCCTAAGCTCTAGCATTGACAAGGAAACAATGAATTACCTTATACCAAGGGAGAAATCTTCACGGTGTCCCAAGATATATGGTTTACCAAAGATCCACAAAGATGGAGCCCCACTACGACCAATAGTAAGCTCCGTTGGTTCACCGTTCCAACTTCTTGCGAAACATTTAGCAAAATGTTTACAACCATACGCCGAAAATTGTGATTCCTATGTCCGCAATGCTGAACACTTCATAGACATACTGAAAAATCACCAACTCCAGCCCGGCCACCTCCTTGTGAGCTTTGACATTGTATCTTTATTCACAAAAGTACCGGTTCCTAAGGCCTTAAACATCATAAGATCAAAATTAAAACCAGAAAAGTATGTATCAGATCTGGCAGAACATTGTTTAAAGAATACATACTTTAGGTACGATGGTCAAATATACAAACAAGTCCTAGGAGCACCAATGGGTTCACCTCTATCCCCAGTAATAGCCAACATATTTCTTACAGATTTTGAGGAAAAGGCAATCTCATCAGCCACACTTAAACCCACACTCTGGTTAAGATATGTTGACGACACATTTGTAATCTGGCCCCACGGCAGACCAAAGCTGGACAAATTCCTTAACCATCTTAACTCCCAACACGACCAAATTAAATTCACAATGGAGATAGAAAAGCATCAACGACTTCCTTTCTTGGATGTTTTGGTACAGAAGAAACTTGACGGCACTTTGAGTCATACTGTGTATCGGAAACCAACCCACACAGACAGATATCTGAACGCTTCTTCGCACCATCATCCCAAACAACTAGCATCTGTAGTCAACACTCTGACCACCCGATCCAAAAGACTAGCCGACCAGCTTAACTTACCGAAAGAATTGAGGAACTTACGAGAAGCTCTTTCTTCAAATGGATATCCAAACAGCTTAATATCCAGAGCTTTCCGTCGTACAGAGAACAGTAGCCCTAGAAGTGAAGAACGCCAGAAACCCGTTAGCACAGCATACCTACCATATGTTCATGGATCAACTGACAAAATCGCCAGAATCCTTAAAAGACACAACATCGACACCATTTTCAAACCTAACCAGAAAATATCCTCCATGCTACGCAGCGTTAAAGACACCATCCCGTTAGAATCCCATGGAATTTACGAAATACCTTGCGGAACATGTGAACGAACCTACATTGGACGTACCAATAGAAAAATATCTGCTAGGATTCAAGAACATGTAGTTTCAGTCAGACACAGAGACAAAGTTTCATCGGCACTTGTCCAACACACAAACACCGGTCACTGGATGGACTTTAGAAATTCAAGGACTGTTGCACAGATTAGCCACGAAATGTCACGAGTATACAAAGAAGCCATAGAAATAGAAAAACGAGACTACTGCATGAACACGAGAGACGATTCCTTGACACTGCCCCCAGCATGGCGACCGATCATATCCACCCTCAAAATGCAACCCCAGACACCCCAGACTCATGTACGACCAACAAGACAAACAAACAACCGAACCGAAGCACCGCACACAAAGAGGCATGACCCGAAGCCAAACAGCTATAAGTAGTCGCATCGCACGAACGAGCTCTCAGTATGCGTCTAACGGTTGACCCGCACGGACGCATATATCTCTTGAGAATGGCGAATGTTAGTTCGCCGAAACGTCGAGAATCCGGTTCTTTTCAGAGCCAACCCTCAGCATCAACGCGGAATCCCCGAGAAAACAATACAACACAGGTATCTATCCGCGAAAACCTCAAATACAATATATATATATATATATATATATATATATATATATATATATATATATATATATATATATATACATATATATATATTATAAAAATTACTACGCAAACGTTAGAATTCGGGTAATTCGATTAACAGAAACAACTCAAATTCTTCTTAAATCGACGTTTCGATTTATTGATTAAATCTTTTTCAAGACCTACAAAGTTATTACAGAAAATTACAAAAACCAAGTGAAAGATGTTATTGATTACTTACAAAGAAGGTAATGAACAATTAATTATGACGTGTAACATCATATAACTTGACCAACAATGTGGGTTACATAATCGTTGCTATAAAGCGAGCAATGGTGAAATATAATTTCGGCTTTATAGCAACGATTATGTAACCCACATTGTTGGTCAAGTTATATGATGTTACACGTCTTAATTAATTGTTCATTACCTTCTTTGTAAGTAATCAATAACATCTTTCACTTGGTTTTTGTAATTTTCTGTAATAACTTTGTAGGTCTTGAAAAAGATTTAATCAATAAATCGAAACGTCGACTTAAGAAGAATTTGAGTTGTTTACGTTAATCGTATTACCTGAATTCTGCCGTTTGCGTAGTAATTTTTATAAAATTTACTCTTTAACTAATAACGATTGTTATTACCCCCACTCTTTATATATATATATATATATATATATATATATATATATATATATATCCACGCATATATATATATATATATATATATATATATATATATATATATATATATATATATATATATATATATATATATATATATATATATCATCATAAGTATTCTCTCTCTCCAATGGCGCTACAGCCCGAAGCGAGCCCTGGCCTCCACCAAACGTTGTCTCCAGCGTTCCCTTTCCTCTGCCGCCGCCCGCCAGTTCCGCACCCCCAGCATCTCTCTCGCATCCCTTTTCACACTTTCCTCCCATCTCGCCCTTGGCCTGCCCGCTTTCCTTCTACCTTCCGGCACTCTGAGTATTTGTCTCGGCACTGCTGTTGGAGCCATCCGGCACACATGTCCCGCCCATCTTAGCCTGCATAGTTTTATGTGGGATACCACATCTGGGCTTTTGTATAACTGATATAGTTCGAAGTTCATCCTAATTCTCCAGCCCTCTTCGCTGGTAATTGCCCCATAAATTTTCCTCAGGATCTTTCGCTCAAAAATCTCCAGCATCTTTTCCGATTTCTGGGTCAGCGTCCATGCTTCGCTTCCATATGTGAGGATGGGTCGTATGATTTTATATATATATATATACTTTATATATATTACACTTCGTTTGTCTGCTAGCTAGCTTCGAGTTAAGGATGGATTTAAGAGTGAAGTATGCCCTGTTGGCTTGCATGATTCTATGTTGTACTTCCACCCCTTCGTCGTTCTGATCCGTGACGGTTGATCCCAGATATTTAAAGTTGTTGACGACTTCTACAGTGTACTCTCCCATATCCAGATTATTTACTGCGTGTACTGGCGCTCCCGGTCTTACCATCATTACTTTTGTTTTATCCTTGTTTTTTGACAGACCTATCTCCTTGGCTCTCTTCTCCATTTTACCGTAAGCATCTTTCATTGCCGTTAGCGATCTACCGATGATGTTTAGGTCGTCAGCATAGCCCAAAAGTTGCGTGGATTTATTGTAGATGGTACCGTTGCATTCTATCTGAGCTTTCCTTATAGCTTTTTCGAGCGCGATGTTAAATAATATGGGTGATAGACTGTCTCCTTGTCTCAGACCTGCAATGGTTTCAAACTTGTGCGATGTCGTTTTTTGGATACCGACTTGGTTCCAAGTCTTTTTTAACGTACAATTTACCAATTTAATGATCTTTTGTGGTATCTCGAATTCTTCCATTGTCTTCATGAGAGTTCTTCTATCGATAGTATCATACGCTTGTTTAAAGTCTACTAAGACCTGGTATGTGCTGATGTTCATTTCCCATGTCTTTTCTAGTATTTGTCTGAGTGTAAACATTTGGTCAGTCGTCGACTTTCCTTTCCGGAAACCTGTCTGATACTGTCCTATAATGCTCTCTGCGTACGGTTGGAGTCTTCGTCCGATTATCCAAGACAGCACCTTGTAGGCCGTGTTAAGAAGAGTTATACCACGATAGTTCTTGCACTCCAGTTTGTTTCCTTTCTTATAGATAGGGCATATCTTCCCCTCCCGCCATTCCTCGGGTATCTCTTCTGTCCTCCAGATTCTTCCTATCAGCTGGTGTAAAGCACAGTTCAGAGCGTCTCCTCCCATTTTGATCATTTCAGATGGCATCATTTCCGGTCCCGGTGCTTTGTGGTTCTTTAGTGCCTTTATCGCCTCGCTTATTTCTCTTTGTGATGGTTCGTTATCTTCTCTCAGATCTCTTACTTCTGGTGTGTGAATTGGGTCGTCTTCAGCTGTTTGTCCGGTTAATTCGTAGTTAAAACTCGTAGTGAGGTATTCAGGAGTTCGTTAAAATATTCCGCCCATCTACCTACCACTTTACTTTCTTCAGCCAGTAAGGTGCCCTCTTTACTGTTGATTATTGTTGCTCTGGGCTGAAATCCATTTCGCAGGTTGTTCACTATCTTGTAGCATTCTCTAATTTCGTGTTTCTCTTGGTGGTGTCCTATCTGTGCCACCTGGTCGTTAAAATGGGCCCGTTTCTTCTTCCGAAATAATTTGGATGCTTCCTTTCTTTGCTTGTTGTATTCAGCTTGTTTGGCTCTCGTGGGTCTCTGCAAATTCTCTGCCCTAGCTTTCTGTTGTTTCTCGCGTGCTTCTTCACACTCTGCATCGTACCATTGGTTTCGTTTTTTCCTATGGACTTTCCCGAGAGCCTCCTCTGCCGATTCCTTAATCCCCTTTGCAATTTTCGTACATTGTTCTTCAATATTATGATTTTCCGTCAACACTCCTAGTTTTTCGGCGATCTTTTCTTCGTATCGTTGCCTTACCCTGGTTAAGTTCAGTTTTTCCACATCCCATTTTTCTATTCCGATGTTTGCTGTCTTTTTCGAGTTGGCTAGCCTTTGTTTTAATTTAATCCTCACCAGGTAATGGTCCGAGTTGCAGTCTGCCCCTTTGCAGCTTCTGACGTCCTGTATGCTGGACATAAATCTTGTGTTTATTAAGACATGGTCTATTTGATTGAGTGTCCTTCCGTCTGGTGATCTCCATGTCATCTTGTGGATGTCTTTATGTGGGAATAGCGTACTGCTGATTACAAGGTTTCTAGATGCTGCTAGGTCCACTAGTCTCTGTCCATTGTCGTTAGTATTTTCGTGTAGGCTGTGTTTTCCAATCGTGGGTCTGTATACGTCTTCTTTCCCTACCTTAGCATTGAAATCCCCCAAGATCATCTTTTCGTCGTTGTTGTGTGTCGAATCGAATAGCCTTTCTAGTTTTGCGTAGAAGATCTCTTTTTCGTCGTCTGTTTTCTCTTCGCTCGGTGCATGTACGTTAATTATTGTCAGATTGAAGAGCTTCATTCTTATTCGGATCATGCAGAGTCTGTCATCTACTGCTTGGAAGTCCATAATATCCTTCCCTACACTTTTCTTGAGTATGAAGCCTGTTCCTAACTTGTGCGCCTTCCCATTATTACTGCTTTTACATATCCTATATTTTCCTATATCCATTATGCCGATATCGCTCCAGTTGGTCTCCTGTAGTGCCACTATGTCGAGTTTGTATCTCTCCATTTCTTTTGTTAAGGCTTTTAGTGCACCTATCTGGTAGAGGCTCCTTACATTCCATGTTCGCATCGTAATTTCTTTCGATTTCCTTGTGCATTGCTGTGGTCGTTGCCGAGTAGTCAGTCCAGTCCGAGGCACGTTTGGTGGTTTCGTAACGGTTTCTTTTTTTTTTCTATGGATGAGTTGTTGGCCCATCGCAAAACCCCCTTTTCGGAGGACCATTTCACCCGCTCTCGTTGGTTAGCTTGGTTGCTCAGGTTACCAGGGTTCACCACGTGGAGGTGAGAGTCGGACTTGGGTAGGAGAGGCTATGCTACAATCTCTTCTTGTGCGATTGTCGTGCGGTTGCGCATGCACTACCCTTTGAACCCCATCATCATCATCATAAGTATTGTTCTTTAATATTTTATATAAAAATGTTATACTCATATTGTTTATATAAATGTTTATATATGTATGTATTTTGCCAAAGCAAATACTATATAAATATTATATATTATTTAAATAACTATTATCTTATGTATCGTTTTATATTTTATAATAAACCATATTTTTATTATGAATTTAAATTATTTTTAATTAACCTCGATTTTCTAACATATAAGCGATAACATAATGTTCTCTTTAAAATGATGTCATAAAGTTATCCGAAAAATGTTAACATTCCGACATCATTTTTAAGATATCAAAAAGATGCCCCTAGGTGGCGCATAAGAGACGTTTATGATAACTTTATGTTAGCTTCATGTTAACATTCTGACAACTATTTCGGATATCAGAAACTAAAAATGTTACCTTTATGTTATACATTATTGTACAACATCATGTTATTATTTTGCCGAACGGAACAGAACCTCCAAAATGGTAAGATTTGACGTAGAGCGACTCAAGAACAGTCAAGAAATTAAGGGGCCCATACACTAGCGACCTAGTCAACAACTTTGTCGTCAACTTGCTATGTTGACGACACGGTTTCGTAGTGTATGGGCTGGTTGAAGACAACATTTCAGGTTGAATACAAGGTTGAATAAAATCAAAGTAACTTGGATTTTTGGTGGGCGGAGTCTGATGTTGGCAACCGTGTTGGGGAGTGTGTGGGGAGGTTGAAGACTTGGTTATAAACATCAGTTGAAAACTTGCGAAGGTTCTAGAATTAGAACTCGCAGTTCGCATCAACAAAAGCAAGTAAAACAATGCTAAACTTTTTTTATAATTAAAATAATAAGATCCTGAATTGTCAGGTTTTTTTATTTCTACATGTTTCCCGTCGACAGTCCCAATGCAGTTTGGAAAGTTCCATCTCCTTCTAAACTGTTCGGAAACTATCACCCAATTTTCTTTTGTTCTTGGAACCTGAATATACTCTATCAAAACTTTGTTGATAGCTTTGCAAGTATCTATGATAATTCTCCCAACTCTGACTTTGTGGTGATATTGCTGTAAGAAATTTTAGGTCCTCAAAGCTCTGTCCACTCGCCAAAAACCGTAGTGTTGCAAATAGCCGTTCATTGCAATAATAGCACATCTCATTTTCGTGTCACTTTTTTCAATGAAGGGTCGAAATTTATCCAGCAATTGATCATACGTTTTAGTGTTCATTCTTAAAAAAAATTGAATTCCTCAGGTGCACTGATGCGTAGCTCAGTCATTAAACTGGAATGCGAAAATTGGCTACGATTTTGGAACCACTTTTTCGACCACTTTTTTTCATTTTCAAAGGACCCATATCGTTCTCACACAACTCATTCAAAACTATATACATCATCATATCTTCATTCATTATTTTTAAATTTTGCGTGAAAGCTCTACTCCGACGAATAAACCGAACAAAAGCAACGTGCAACTGATACTAATGTTTTCAACTTGGTTGTCTAGTGTGTGGGCAACAACCTTAATCTTGATGACGACAAGGTTGTTGAATAGGTTGCTAGTGTATGGGCCCATTTAGTCAGAGACTAAACAATACAGATCTAAACAGCTGGGACCAACTGAAAGAGACTCTTGTCAAGGCGGTCAATGAACTCTCGCTAGAAGAAGGAAACATCCGTGTTGGACTGAAGACTGTGACAATGCAATAGCCCAAAGACAGACAGCCTGGGTGAAGTAGAATTCTAAAAAGACCAAGGGAAATTGGCAAAAATTTTTGGAACAAAGAAAGGTTACAGCCAAGATAATTCGAGGAACCAAACGAACCTTCACACAAAACCAACTAACCTAAATCGAAGAGAGCTTTGCTAAGAATAACTCCAGAGATTTCTTTGGAACCTCCAAGCAGACAATCAGAAAATACGTTCCGCCAAGCCTCCACTTCAGAGACTCACAAGGCAAACTGGCTTATAACGACAAGGACAGCTGCCACCTTCTGTCTCAGTACTTTAAAAATCTACTCAACTGTGACCCACCCAGCGAGGACTTCGAGTATAAACAAACCACACCAAACCTGGACTCGCTGGCCCCCTTCATTGGAAGAAGTTGGCCAGATCATTCAACTTCTTAAGAATAATAAGGCAGCTGGCGAAGACTCTATCGTAGCTGAACTGTGGAAAGATGCTGGAAACAATGCCGTGCGCAAGCTAACAGAGATCATCCAGGACATCTGGGAAACAGAGAAATTACCACCCGATTGGAAATCTCCTCTGTTCCATCCGCTTCACAAAAAGGGTGATTTTACTGATCTAAACAACTACCGTGGAATTTCTCTCGTCCCGGTAACATACAAGATTCTCTCCAAGGCGTTATAAACAAGGGCAGAAAATCAACTGGGAGAATACCAGAGGGGCTTCAGGAAGACCGGATCCTGTGTTGAATAGATCCTCAATCTTAAAACTGTACTTGCATACACCAAGTTGAGAAACCGCAAGGTGGTCGTCACCTTTGTTGATTTTAGGAAGGCCTACGATTCCATTGATAGAGAAACGGTTAACAAAGTACTCCAGGAAGTAGAGCTAGACAACAAAACCCACAGACTCATCCTAGAAACTTTGACCAACACCCATTCCAAGGTTAAATTTAGAGGCGAGATTTCAAAAAGCTTCGAAATAAAAACTGTGAGACAAGGAGATATACTTTCCACACTTTTCTTCAACTGTGTCCATGAAAAGGTTATGAGAGAATAACCTTTATGAGATTAATTGGGTGCTCAGATTGGTATCTACCTGGGACGTAAGAATGATGGACTGGTTGTAGATTGCCTGGCCTTTGCAGATGACATGGCACTGTTTGCTGATTTTCTTGAGATGGCACCAATGCAGGTAAATTGCCTCAGAAAACAGGCTGCCAAAGTGGGTCTTCAAGTATCGCTGTAAAAAACAGAATTCTTCACCAAAACTGGAGAAGCAAACAGAAAGATGTTACTAGAGCAAAGAAACATCAAGAGGACTGAGAAATTTAAGTATCTCGGCGAATGGATTCAACCCATCTTATCAGAAAGATCATCATTATCCAAGAGAGTCAACAAGTTAGAAGTAGTCTATCGACTGACTACGATCACTTACAACAAGAAATGCTTGTCACGCAACCTGAAACTTATAAGCACTACACATCAGTCTTACGACCAGAAGCCTTATATGCCATGGAGTGTCTTTCCTTGAACCGAAGAGGTCTGGTAGAGAAATTGGAAATCAGAGAGTGGAGAATCCTCATTAAGATTCTAATACCGGTAAAGGAAGATGGGGAATTTCGAAGGCGGCATAACTCTGAGATCTACGAACATATTGAGATGCTCTCTGACTGTGCAAGAAAAAGAAGGGCAGCTTTCTATGGCCACGTTGCAATATTGCCTCTAAGCCGACTAACCAACCGTCTGTTCACCTTCTGGCAAAACAAGAGGTTCGTACCACTTAGTTGACAGAAACCGATAAGGATATTACAGAACTGCGAATAACAGATCTCCAAAACAGACAGTCTGTGAACAGTCACTAACGATCATCTGCCTGAACCCTGACCCTGCACTGGACCCTGAAAGAAGTCCGTGGATTTCAAGAAAAACTTCGAAGGCAAGGAGTTACACCGGCAGAAGATGCGACAATACTGGGAATAGATCAAAGGCCAACAGTTGAACAAGCGTGGTCCAAAGTAGGCCTATTCGAAACAAGAAGAAGAAGAAGACAGCTATTAAATGGTAAACGCGAAATACACAAACTGAGAAAGAAAACAGGACAGGTAACAACAGACAAAAGCGAAATCATAAAAATAACGGAGGACTTCTATCGCGAATATACTAGCAGAAAACTAGATCTATATACTAGCAGAAAATTTGACAAAAACGATACTAGAAGACCATGTCTTCTATTATCGTTTTTGTCAAATTTTCTGCTAGTATATAGCTCGCGATAGAAGTCCTCCGGTATTGGTAATAAATCAAGGCTCCGAAGAATTAACGGATATCACAACTACCGAAATAGAACAAGCACTATCAGGAAAGAAAAATAACAAGGCGCCGGGAGAGGACGGCCTAGTTATAGAAGCCGTAAAAATGGGAGGCGAAAAAATGATACGATTAGTGCAGGCACTGTTCAATAAATGCCTCGAGAACAGTACTACACCAGCACAGTAGAACAATGCAATAATGGTATTGACATACAAAAATATGTAGATGCTACTTGTTTAGAAAATTATAGGCCGATTAGCCTGTTGACACATTTGTACAAGCTCTTCACAAAAATAATTACCAAAAGAATAACAACAAAACTCGACAAAACACAACCAAGAGAACAAGCCGGCTTTCGAGCAAGTTATGGCACTAATGATCATCTGCAAGTAATTAAGACATTGGTTGAGAAAAGTGTCGAATATAATCTGCCGCTGACACTCACGTTTATAGACTACGAGAAGGCCTTCGACTCCATAGAGCTATGGGCCATTATAAAGACATTATCGCTAAGTAGAACCGACTATAGATACGCAAATCTAATAAGTAACATATATGTAAACGCCACATCAAAAGTTAGACTACACATAGAAACAGAAACCTTCAGTAACGAATGGGGCGTCAGACAAAAGGTGACGCGCTGTCCCCAAAACTCTTTACGGCAGTATTAGAAGGCATTATGAAAGAACTCGATTGGGACGACAAGGTCATAAATATCCAAGGAGAAAGGATCAATCATCTACGATTCGCAGATGATATTGTTATAATTACTGATAACCTAAAAGATGCCAAAGAAATGCTAAAACAACTCAAATATGCCTCAGAAAAAGTGGGGCCAAAAATGAATATTTCAAAAATTAAAATTATGACGAACCTCGTCTTGGGCGGGACAATAATGATCGGCGGACAATTAAAGAAGTTGACGCATACAAATATTATATGACCTTGGACATACCATTAAAATTGGCAGAGATAATCAGACATGTAAAATTACCCTTTCTTTGGAAAATTAAGACACATTCTAGGAGGTCAATATCCAATATGTTTAAAACGAAAAGTCTACGATCATTGCGTGTTGCTTGTTATAACCTATGAAGTCAGTGAACCAAGAAGACAGTGAATAAACTGTCTAATAATAAATTAAAAATTAAGGACAATGGAACGATCGATGGAAGCAGTGACCAGAAGGGACAAGACAAATAAATGGCCAAGACAAACAACAGGAGTTACACACATAGTAGAACGCATAACCAACTTAAAATGGAACTGGGCAGGCCATCTCGCAAGAACCACTGATGACAGGTGGACAAAGAAAATATTGACATGTAGACCCTGGGAGACCCTAAAAGAAGCAGAGGCCGACCTCCGACAAGATGGTCTGACGATATTATAGACGCGTAGCCGGAAATTGAATCAACTTGGCACAGGACAGAAGGAAGTGGAATAAAGAAATGATTTTAATAATAATATCGCGGACCCCCGTTAGGTGGACCACAGTTTAAGAACCTTGGTCTACACCAGGGGTCTCCAAACTTTCCAACCTTAGGGCCATACTGATTACTCCAGTAAGTTCCGAGGGCCAAAACCATCTTATCACTGTTGCCGGTGGTAAAAAGTGAAATGGTCCACTGATGAAAAAAAAGTCCAAAAAAGTACGCAACGTTTAAAAAAGGCTGCAAATCGGACTAAAGTCCGCAAAACGGCAACACTGCATATTATTAATTTTCCTGTCATATCTGTAATTTCTAGATTAGTCGTAGAGTACGAGCCATGAGGAGTAACGTGACACGACATCTGGTGGACACAAGCGGAAATAGGTAGTACCTTCTATCGCTAACAGATGGTGCTAATAGCACGTACAGAATAATCTCGTTGGTTCGAGAAAGTTCTGGTGTCTTCCACTCACTTCTAGATGGCAGTAATTGGAATATATAAGAAGGCTAGTGGCGCAACCACAAGTCAGTTCCTATGACACTGTTGTGGAATAAAATAGTGCGTACCTCCTTAAAACGTGTTTGTGCGTTTTTAAGTTTAAGACATCTTTGTAACAGTATTTTGATTTGAATTGTTGCTTTTGTGTGTGATTTAGTAGTATGGAAAAGAAGCGAAAAATTGATAGTGACTGCAGAAAATTCAAAGATCAGTGGAACATTCAGTATTTCGTAATTGAGTCCAGTAACAAGGCGCTATGTTTGATTTGCAATGAAAGCATAGCCGTTCACAAGGAATATAACATTAAACGTCATTATGAAACAAAACATTTTCAAAATTACTCAAAATATACAGGAAGTTTGCGGACAGAAAAATTCGAAGCTATGAAGCGCGGATTGAAATCGCAGCAATCTTCATTTACAAAACTCAAAACTGAACAAGAGGCTGCAACTCGTGTCAGCTTTCGAGTGGCTCTTGAAATTGAAAAACGTGGAAAACCATTCACCGATGGAGAAATGATCAAAGAATGCATAATTGCAGTAGCCGAAGAAATGTGCCCTGAAAAGGTAAATTTATTAAAAACTGTCAGTATGTCAGCAAACACTGTGGCTCGAAGGGTAGAAAACATCGCTGAAAATATAACCTCTGAACTGTTCGACAAAAATGGACATGTTGAGTGGTTTTCTTTGGCCTTGGATGAGTCAACGGATGTGTCAGATACTGCTCAGGTGTTGATTTATATTCGAGGAGTAGATAAAAGCTATGAAGTGCATGAAGAACTTCTTGATATGTATAGTATTCATGGCACAACTACTGGTACAGATATTTTTAAAGGAGTTGAAATGGCCATTAATCAAAAGAACCTTCGATGGAAATACTTGAAATGTATTACAACTGATGGAGGCAAAAACATGAGTGGGAAAGATAAAGGAGTGGTCGATCTTGTGTCAAAGGCTGTAGAAAATGACGGTGGTTCAAAACCATTAGTCTTACATTGTATCATTCATCAACAGTCTTTGTGTGGAAAATGTTTATATATGTCTGAAGTTCTGAAACCAGTCATATCAACTGTTAATTTTATCAGATCTTTTGGGCTGAATCACCGACAATTCCGACAATTTATTGAAGAGATTGGAGAAAATGACTTACCTTATCATACTGCCGTACGTTGGCTTAGTTGTGAGAAAGTCCTTCAGCGCTTTTTTGAACTTCGAGCAGTGATCGAAATTTTTTTGAATGAAAAGCATCGCCCTCTTACTGAATTACAAAACAACGCATGGCTGTGGAAGTTAGGTTAGGTTAGGTTTCTATGTTGATTTGACAAAACATGTGAACGAACTGAATTTGAGATTGCAAGGAGAAAACCAGCATCTTCCTGATTTATACACTAATATCAAATCATTCCGGAAGAAATTGATACTGTTTCAATCACAACTACGAAGTAAATGTTTTTCACATTTTAAAACATGTGAAATATTCAGCCACACCACTGAGACTAAGTTTCCTATCGAGTTTGCAATCAAAACTTTGTGTGCTTTGAAAATAAATTTTGATACTCGTTTCTCGGACTTTGATGCCATTGCGAATCAAATTAAGATTTTTCAGAATCCTTTTGATACTGACATTGAAACCCTAGCCATGGAACTTCAAATGGAAATGATTGATCTACAGTGCAGTGATATAATTAAGAACAAATATCAAAACTCATCTTTGTTGGAATTTTATAAGTCTTCCACTGACACAATTTGATAATTTGCATAAATTTGCTCGTGGGCTGTTTTCTGTTTTTGGTACTACTTATTTGTGTGAGAAGACCTTCTCCAAAATGAAGTACACAAAAAATGTTTACAAACCTAAATTAACTGATGAGCATCTTAAACCTCTTTTAATAATTGGTTCAAGTAAAATTAATCCACAACTACAAACTATTGTCAGTGTAAAATCTCAATTACATAAATCTCATTAGTATTTTATATGTCATTATGCTTGTTATAAGATATGTTTTTATTTAAAATGTATAAAATGTTAGTTGGATTCATTTCAATAATTTGTTAGTTATTATATACTGAAGTTAAATTTTCTGCATATTATACATGTCTTTACTCATTACAATTTTGTGTTTCTTTGTCCAACTTATCACAAAAACAATAACAATAAGCCTACAAAAATGTTATGAGTAGTTAGCCCATGACCATATCAATGTAGATGTCATATTAATAATTATTCAACATAAAATTTGAATACTTCAGTAAACTAAATTTAATTTGCTATAAAAAATATGTTCTCTAAAAGGAGTTTTCAAGTATGCTAGCTCTCCGCGGGCCGGACAAAATCTGTCCGCGGGCCGGATGTGGCCCTCGGGCCGTAGTTTGGAGACCACTGGTCTACACAATTAATTACATAATTTAAGCTTGCATCGTACATACTTGTATCTACTATTAAACTGGTTTTAAAATAAACAAAACTTAACTGTCTTTTTAGACAAAACCTGTTCACGCTTAGACGTTCATACATATGAAGCATTCGTCCTCATTGATTGGTAAAGCGTTAACTAGTTCTTGCAACGCGAGGCAATACGAATGAGGAAAAACGTAGTATACACATAATTTAGATTTTAATAATATTCTGAGGCAATCGATCCAAAATAGTTTTGAAATCTTTGAGATTTCGAAGGCAAAAAGGTCCTGGACTTGCAAAATCAAAAGTAGACGACAATTAGAGGAGGAAATTCTCTACACAGTGACCATAAGGCATCATTTTATTATAAATTTCTTGAAAACTATTAATTACATTTGACTCGATTTGTGATCGTTCATAAGTATGGTTATCTATTTTTTATGGAGTAACTTTATTTATAGAGAAAGTATAGAGACTAAGTATAGAGAACTTTATTTATATGAAGTATTGTAATGTCAAATAAGAAGAAAAAATGATGTAAAGGTAAATGTAAGGTACTTTATATTGGTACATAGCAAAAAATACTAAAAGTTTACCATTATCGTATATATATATATATATATATATATATATATATATATATATGTATATATATATATATATATATATATATATATATATATATATTGATTTGGTTGACGAAGTTCTTATTGTTACTTTTTGTATTTGTATTTAAAACCCAAAATAAGATTTATTTGAAAAAAATTTAATTTACTATTAATCTGCAGATCTATACGAAATAATGATTGTTTGCAATTGAAATGAAATCCATAATTTCCAAATGATTTATTGGTTAAGTAATATCTAATAAATGTAATACGACTTAGGACTATATGTACTGCGCATTGTAATAAACTATTTGCTACTAAAATTAATAATAGCTCAATTAAAAAAATATTATTATTGATGCATTTCTGGAAGATTTAAGATTTTGACCGCCTTTTATTTAATATACATCGTAATCGTATTTTATCGTCAATACATGCGACAGACCGTAGCTACATCTGCAAATATGACCTATTTATTATCTAAATAATACCATCTAACGCATAGTATAACCTTGTTTTTAAAAGATTTATCTTTGCAGTTTGCAAAACAACAAACGAAAATTTTAAATAAATTTCGTCATTCTTTACATAAATTTACGATATAGTTTTAAATGTCTACAGGAAACAAACATCCCATCAAAACCATAAAATGTAAAAAATGCCAAGTCTCGTAACGCAGTTCCTTCGCTACAAAAAGTTGTGGGATTTCTTGTAAGACCAAGTCAGTTATTTTAGTTAGTGTGTATGTAGAAGCACCTATTTAACTACTTTGTTATAAATTGTTATCTAATCAATTACCTTCTCATCAACATTTATAGTGACCGTATCAATATTAGACACCTTTAGTTCTATTATAATTATAATAGAAAGAAGAAAGAGAAATAAAGGTGTCTAATATTGATACGGTCACTATAAATGTTGATAGGTAATTGATTAGATAACAATTTATAACAGTGTTTGAATAGGTGCTTCTACATACACATTAACTAAAATAACTGACTTGGTCTTGCATATGATCCCACAACTTTTTGTAGCGAAGAGACTTGGCATTTTTTACATTTTATGTTTTTGATGGGATCTCATTTCTTTTTGTAGGTCATGTTTTTTTTCTCGGGTAATATACCGTGTCCGTCAGCTACTGATTTTCTTCTTTTGTCTCTATTTTATTCTTTTGTCTCTATTTTAAAGTTAGCAACCATACGTACAAGCGCGATGCGTTCGTTAAATATTATTTTTAATAATCCTTATTTTTCATATAATGGAAAATGAAATTAGGGGATTTTTGATTTTTTTCTTCCTTTATAAACTAAAGGCTAACTAAATATCAAAATCTGGAGTTTGTAAGATTGCTAGAAGTACCTTAGAATTTTGATGATCGGTGAATGTGTCACTTACAAAATTAAGAAAATTTAACTAGCGATAATTCGTAAATTATAAGGTATAATAATTAGGTGTTTCGCCAATAGCCAATTATAGTGTTATAGTGTAGCTTTACTGGTATTTATGGATATAGTGTAAACGTAGCTTTACGAATATTTATAAATATAATTATTTAACTGAAGTGGCTTTTGAATTCTTCATCTGAATAACGATTAATTGCATTCTCATAATCAATAATACGTGGCCTGAGCTTTCGCTTTTCACAATAGCAATTTTGTAAAATTGCATACCACTCTTCATCTGAACTAGATGTAGTTGAAGTTGTAATAGAAGTTGTATCGGAGACGTTATTGCGATTGCCCAACCAATATTCAAGTGCCGCAATCAACGACATTTTGATTATATCCTTTACTGCAATTAATAATTGTTATATACATTATTGCGGTTAATTCCTACAACCTGATCAGAAAAAACTTAGTGGCGCAGGTATCGTTTTTATAAATTTGGTGCATGCGCATTACAATTTCGGACATGCGCATTACAATGGGAGACAGAGGCGTAGTGAAAATAAGTTGGATATATATTGTGACGAGTAATAAAATATATTAAAATATATCTAGACAGACAATCATAGATTGTGAGAGATTATATATTTCCTACAAAACGCCACGTTTATTCTTGCCCGTTTATATCAAAGAGGATCCGATCCTCTTTGCTTTTATATGAAAAACTGTAACTATGGCAACATATATATTATTTTAAGCGTCGTATTGAATTTGCATGCAAACAGCTACGGTACAATGTCTCGTGTGGATTTTATTGGTGGTTTTACCTTGGTTAGATTAGGTTGTCCGCCGCGAAGAACTCTCGGTCCAATGTAGGACAAAGTGACAAGGACCGTTGGTTTTACCTTGGTTAGATTAGGTTGTCCGCCGCGAAGCGGGAAGATAAATCAAGACAACATACGCGCGGCAGCGCGAACTCTCTGTCCAATGTAGGACAAAGTGGCAAGCGCCGTTGGTTTAACCCTGGTTAGATTAGGTTGCCCGCCGCGAAGCGGGAAGATAAATCAAAGTAAAAAAAATATTTTGCTATAGTGTGTTCCCGCGCAACGCCACTGAGCTGCCACGTTAATTGCATTTTCTGCCACCTACTAGACGGTCAGGTTTTAGGAATTAACCCATTATTGCAATTGAATATAAAAACTCAACTGTGTTGTTTACACTGCCATTTCTAATGTTTTCATCGCCATTTGTAATGTTGGCATTAGTGAACGCTCAAAACGCTAAAAATCCATTCCACTTGGGTTTTCGATTGTAACGCCCTCAAGCAAGTGGAATGGGATAAACCGCGGTCGTGAGCGTTGTGGGCGCCAAGTGGAACGCACCCAGAATATGCGATGTGGGTCACCTAGATAATATAGTATAGACATGTGTATGTGACAGAGGAAATAAAAGCATTTAAAGACAAAGTTTATTATAATCAATACTTCAATAAGCTAAAACCACTCCCAATCAAACTTCAAGGTTACAACAAATTAGCGACGAGTGTGAAAAATTTCAACAGTTTCGAAAATAACAATATAAACAGCTACGAGAGATATCGATCGATTCCTAACCTAAAAAGAAAAGAAATTCAACGGCGAAAAAACAGCCATGGACGCGACACAATTCGCTCAATTTGATGCATACCGAGGGAATACAGGCGATACTTCATCGTCGCAGCACACACGAAATCTACAGAAAAAAACCCCAGCAGTAAGGTCAGAGCTTTTGTTACCAAATTTCGATTATTTTGATTCAAAGAAAGAATCTTTCCGAATCTATAAACAAAGATTCGAAAATTACACTTCCTTAAAAGAAATTACTCGATTGGTTCGATGATGAATGCCGAGATGCAATAGACAAAAAGAATGTAGCTTACAAACAATTCACCGAACGACCGACAAGAGCCAAGAGAGACATATTTGACGAACTCAGACGATCTGCAAACAAAATTTGTAGAAAGAAGAAAAGAAAGTACCTGAATGACGAGCTATGCAAAATGGACGAACATTTTAAGTCAAATAACACAAAAGCGGCATATGCAATAGTTAAAAACCAAAAACGAGGGTTTCAACCAAGTACGAGCCTATGCAAGGACGCTGCAGGAGGCATTATCAGCAGCACAGAGGAGATAAAGACGAGATGGGGGCAATATTTCCAACAGTTGCTTAACCCGAATTCACCACCGTCCACTACCGTAACTGACAACTTGACCGAGGCAGCTACTGACGAAAATACAGTGAGCCTCCCTACAGTAGAAGAAGTAAAAGATGCCCTCAGCAAATTAAAAAACAACAAGGCGCCGGGCATAGACGACATTCCAGCCGAACTCCTGAAGAGCGGTGGTGAATGCGTAGCTACAAAAACTCACACCTTGCTGCTACAAATATGGACACAGGAAACACTACCTGACGATTGGCGAAAAAGCATTATATGTCCGATATACAAAAAGGGTGACAAACTGTGCTGCGAAAACTATAGAGGGATTTCATTGCTGTGCACATGCTATAAAATCTTGACGAAGATCATTGAGTCTCGAATTAAACCCTATGCCGAAAATATAATTGGAGAATACCAAGGAGGATTCAGAGCCGGACGATCAACTACGGATCAAATTTTCTCAGTAAAGCAGGTGCTAGAGAAATGCTGGGAATATAACATCGATGTGCACCAAATATTCGTAGATTTTAAACAAGCTTATGACAGTATCGACAGAAGTGTACTGTACACGATAATGCTGGAACTGGGAATACCAGCGAAACTCGTTCGACTGACAAGGCTTACAATGACCAACTCAACATGCCAAGTAAGAATCCAGAACGAGCTGACAACAAGCTTCCTAACGCTCTCAGGGCTGAAGCAAGGAGATGGCCTTGCACCCACACTGTTTAATCTGGCTTTGGAATATGTCGTACGAAAACTCCCTGTTGACACCAGAGGGACGCTATTATTTAAATCAACCCAAATAGTAGCTTACGCAGATGACATAAACATAATGGCGCGCTTAAAACTAGACGCCAAGGAAGTATTCGTTAATCTTGACACGGCAGCACTAGAAGTAGGGTTACGCATAAATGAAAACAAAACGAAAGTTATGGTACAATCACGAAGAAACACGCCAATCAGACAAAATCTAACGATAGCAAACTATAACATAGAAAATGTGGACAATTTCATATATCTGGGAGCCAATCTCTCCAAAGACGGCAATGAAATCAACGAAATAAAAAGACGCATAATGATAGCAAACAAGACATATTATTCGGTACTTCCTATAATCAAATGTAAAGACGTGCACAGAAAAACGAAGCTGCGAATCTACAAAACAATAATAAGACCTGTACTCTGCTATGGCAGTGAAACGTGGACCTTTATACAGGCATCAGAAAAAATGGTCAATGCTTTTGAAAGAAAGGTATTGCGACGAATCCTCGGACCGGTGAGAGAACAAGGCGCATGGCGAATTCGGTACAATAAGGAATTGTATGCTATTTTTGAGGACCCAGAAGTCTCCACTCTCATCAAACTCCGAAAGCTACAGTGGGCTGGTCATGTACAGCGAATGGAAGACGGAAGAATACCCAAGCGAGTACAAAAAGGAAAAGCGGAAGGAAAAAGACCAGTCGGAAAACCAAGAAAACGCTGGGAGGATTCCATTGACGAAGACAGCAGATCGCTTCTGAAATTTGCAACGTGGAGGACGCGGTCATTGGACCGAGAAAACTGGAGACGGAGCATTCAGGAGGCCAAGGCCCGACTCGGGCTGTAGCGCCATTGATGATGATGATGAAAAGAAATTACTGAGAACAAGGAATACTGCGCAAAATTACTTCTCAACTCGATTGGTGTCAGAAACTTCAACATGATAACGGCTCTAGCGGCTCCAACGTTACCCGGGGAACTAGAATACGAAGAGTTAATCAAACTTCTAGAAGATCATCTGGCTATTAAAACACGTGATGTTCATGCGAACTTAGTTGGTTGACTAACTTTATTCAAGACCACACTTGTACACAATATTACACATAGAGGGCAGATATAGTTTACAGTATATTTTCAACACCCCCACTTACCAAAAAACTAAATATGACCTATGTTTAATTATTACAAACACCTAAATACTTAAGGAGACCAAGAAGTTTATCTGAACTTAAACCCTTTGTCAGAATATCAGCTGGCATCTCGTTAGTTGGCAAATATTTTACAATAATTTGTTTATTAGCTACTGCTTCTCTAATAAAATGATGTCTCATGCCTATATGCTTCGATCACTTGTGATAAATATGATTTGCCGACAAATTTATGGCACCCTGATTATCATTAAAAAGTTCAACACAATTATCATTTCCAGTCAACTCGCTTATTAGATTTTTTAAATAGATAGCTTCCTAAGCTGCTTCAGAAATGGCCATGTATTCCGCTTCAGTACTTGATAGCGCAACTGTTCTTTGTTTACCACTTTCCCATGAATTCACCGAACCACCGAATTTGAAAGTCCATCCAGTATATGATTTTCTATCTATTATACTATTTCCCGAATCAGCATCTACAAATCCCACTAGCTCTCTATTATCTACAGAAAATTTCAAACAGTAATCTTTAGTACCTTTCAAGTATCTTAATAAACGCTTTGCACTTTTCCAGTGCTGATCCCCATATGATTTGTTAAATTGACTTAAATAGCTCACACTGAATGCAATGTCCGGTCTTGTAAGAACCGCTAAATACATTAAGCCCCTATCAGGTTCTGATATGGTACCTTATCAACAATATTCTGATCATGTGAATTGTCTAAATTTAAATTTTTTTCTATGGGAGTTTTGACTTCTTTACAATCAGTCATATTAAATTTTCTCAACAATTGATCTATATAACCTGATTGACTCAAGGTCAAAGTACCTTTTTCTTTATCATGATTGATTTTCATACCTAGACATTCCTTAATTTTTCCTAAATCTTTAATTTTGAATCTACTACTTAATTCCTCTTTCAAAAAATTAGTTTCACTTTCAATATTGGAAAAAATAAAGAAGTCATCTACATATAACGTTACAATACTATATAAATCATCCTTTCTTTTTAAGAAAACAGAAGGCTCGTATTTCGACTTTACATACCCTAGCTCTAACAAAACTTTATTAATTCTATCATTCCAGCATTTGGATGATTGCTTGAGACCATACACAGCTCTGTTAAGTCGTAATACCTTCCTTTTATTTACATTCAAACATTTATAGCCCTCTGGAATTTTCATAAATATTTTTTCTTTTAAAAAAACATTCAGGAAAGCTGTTTTTACATCTAAATGAATTATATCTAAATTCAATTTAACTGACAATGCAAATAATAGTCTTAGCGTAGTGTGTCTGACTACTGGAGAGAACGTTTCACTGTAGTCAATATCTTGCTTCTGAGAAAAACCTTTTGCTACCAAACGCGCACGAAACTTGAATTCACCTCCACTATTAATTTTCTTTTTAAAAACCCACTTAGAACTCACAATCGTGGAGTTTTCTTCCAAATCAACTAATTCCCAGGCGTTGTTTTCCTCGAATGACTGCAATTCTTCCTCAATAGCCCTTCTCCAAAAAACTTCTTCATGTCCTGAAAGAGCTTCTGATACACTGACTGGATAATCTTCCAAGTTCGTATCCCCTTTAGATATGTATGAGACAAAATCCTCATTAAGTTTTGGTTTTGGTGGTCTTTGAGATCCTCTTATTCTTTCTTGAAATACTTCTTCATCGTTTTCAGGAATGTAGTCATCATCATCTGTCTGCTGATCATCTGTGAATTCTTCTTCTGAACTTTGACATTCTACTTCTTCTTTATCTTCAGTAGAAGATGCCATGCATTCTTCCCCCACTGAATCTGATATTTCAGGTTTCTGAAAGCTTTCTGTTTCTCCTGTTTCCATTACAGTTATGTCACGGCTAGTGATTATATTCTTTGTTACTGGGTTGTACAATCTATAACCTTCTGTTGTTTCATCGTAACCAACAAGAATATGCTTTATTGCCTTTTTGTCAAATTTCAGTCTATTGGCTTTAGGAACATGCACCATTGATAAACTACCAAAAATCTTTAAGTGGCTAATGTTTGGCTTTCTACCAAACTATAACTCATACGGAGTCTTATCTATACCTGAAGCCACAGAGCGATTCATCAGATAGCATGCTGTGTTACTGGCTTCAGCCCAAAACATTTTATCAAGGTTTTTATCAAAAAGTAGGCATCTAGCTTTTTCTACTATGCTGCGATTAAATCTTTCAGCCATGCCATTTTGTTCAGGAGTATGACTATTTGTTTTCTGATGTATTATTCCATTATTCTGAAGAAATTTCTTTAACATATTGTTAACATATTCTCCTCCATTGTCCGTTCTCAAAATTTTAATCTTTTTGTTTGTTTGTTTTTCAACCAGATTCTTAAAACATTTGAATTTTTCTAACGATTCATCCTTCGTTGTCATAAAGTATATGAAGCACATCCTGCTATAATCATCTATGAATGTAATGAAATATTTCGAACCTCCAACTGACCTTTTTTCCATTGGTCCACAAACATCACTGTGAATTATTTCTAGCAATTCTCCTGCCCTACTACCTGATTTTGGAAAAGGTAAGCGGGTTTGTTTGCCTTCACAACAAATTTTACAGTTTTGTTTTTGATCGTTTGCTAGTCCAGTGTATTTTAGTCCATCGACTAAACCTGTCATTTTAGTTAAATATTTTGCATTCATATGTCCTAAACGTTTATGCCATAAATTACTTGATTCTGCGGGAGCTGCTAACAAAGCCATGTTTTCTTGTTTTAGAATTAGTTTATATATATTGTTTTCTAACTTTGCCATTCCAACTAAGACATCATTCTTGTTATAAATTTTACAACCTTCATTATTAAATTCTACCTTATTACCATTTCTGATCAACTGACCCACTGATAATAATATATTTTATTACTCGTCACAAAATATATTGAACTTATTTTCACTACGCCTCTGTCTCCCATTGTAATACGCATGTCCGAAATTGTAATGCGCATGCACCAAATTTATAAAAACGAAACCAGCGCCACAAAGTTTTTTCCGGCCAGGTTGTAGGAATTAACCGCATTGTGTTTTGAATTGCTTTGATGATCAGATTTTGTCTGATCTGAACACTCAATATTCGGGCACTTGTTTTTATAATGACCTAACTGTTTACAATTATAACATTTGACATCTTTCCAAACATTTGACACTCCAGAACCACTGTTGCCAAAATTCCGATGTTTGCTTCTATACCAGTTTGCTTTACTTACAAAGGCACTTCCGTTTGCGCTGTTGCCAAACTCCATGACGAGCAACTTCGTTTTAATGGCGTCGGTTGTAATGGTTGATTCCAGAATGCTCAATCGCCATTATCATAGGCGAAAATTTTTCCGGCTAGCCTGCCAAAAGTAACGAACCAATCCATTCATCGTCAATTTTAAATCCGGTTCCCCGTAATTTCTGCCCCGTTTCCACAATTTGCGTCACGTAGCTGGCCATAGAATCACATGAATCTAATCGCGTAGAAATTAAGCTTCTGAGTAAATTAGTGCTTCTCGCGAAACCGGAATCATCAAACATCGACATTAGTTTGTGCCATAATTCCTTTGTCGTCTTTGCTTCTCTTATATGGACATATAATAAAGCATCTATCGTCAAAATAAACTTTGCTTTTGCCTTGACGTCATCTGCTTCCACTAACTGTGACACGCACGTGTAGAGCCCTTCTAAAATCAAGAAGTTTTCGACGGCAAACACCCAAATACTACAATTTTCACGACCCTTCAACTTCGGAACGTTCACTATATAATTTGCAGCCATTCTTGCGCTATTACAAAGCAATTTTAACAATATTTTCAAAAGAAAATAATTATACTGGTCCCATAACCTGTCAATAAACTGAAGCGACACGTTGTAATTATCTGCACAGACTGACTGTATTTTATTTAAAATATACAAAATATAATATAGATGGCGCAAAACGCCGTACACGAAACAAAGTATGAACACAGGTGGCATTGCAGACAATAGTGTTAAGATTTGATACAAACAACAAGAAGTTGGCCAGATCATTCATCTTCTCAAGAATAATAAGGCAGCTGAAGAGGACTCTATTGTTGCTGAATTGTGGAAAGGTGCTGGAAGCAATGCCGTGCGCAAGCTAACCGAGAGCATCCAGGATATCTGGGAAACAGAAATTACCACCCGATTGGAAATCTGCTCTGATCCATCCGCTTCACAAAAAGGGAGATTTTACTGATATAAACAACTAAAGTGGAATTTCTCTCGTCTCGGTAACATACAAGATTCTCTCCAAGGCGTTACAAACAAGGGCAGAAAATCAGCTGGATAGTCAACTTGGAGAATACCAGGGAGGCTTCAGGAAGACCCGATGCTGTGTTCAACAGATCCTCAATCTTAAAACTGTACTTGCATACTCCAAGATGAGAAACCGCAATGTGGTCGTCACCTTTGTTGATTTTAGGAAGGCCTACGATTCTATTGATAGAGAAACACTTAACAAGGTACTACAGGATCTAGGGCTAGACAACAAAACCCGCAGACTCATCCTAGAAACCTTGACCAACACCCATTCCAAGGTTAAATTTAGAGGCAAGATCTCAGAAAGCTTCAAAATAAAAACTGAAGTGAGACCAGGAGATGGACTTTCTCTAGTTCTCTTCAACTGCTATGTGCTTGAAAAGGTTATGAGAGAATGGTGCAAGAAACTGATCAACTTGGGTGTTCAGAGTGGTATCTACCTGGGACGTAAGAACGACACGTACTGAGAAATTTAAGTATCTCGGCGAATGGATTGAACCCAACTTATCAGAAAGAGCATCATTATCCATGAGAGTCAACAAGCTAGAACTAGCCTAGTTCTTTCCTTGAACAAAGTGTCTTTCCTTGAACAGAAGAAGTCTGGCAGAGAAGAGGTCTTGCCTCCAAGCCGACTATCCATCCGTCTGTTTACCTTCTGACAAAACAAGAAGGTTCGTACCACTTGGCTGACAGAAACCGAGGAGGATATTACACCGGCAGAAGATGCGACAATATTGTGCAAAGATCAAAGCCCAACAGTTGAACAAGCGTGGTCCAACGTAGGCCTATTAGATAGAAGAAGAAAAAGCACTCAAGGTCTTTGTGGACTTTAAAAAGGCCTATAATTCAATAGACCACGGCGTGCTACTGAACATCCTCCACGAATTTGGGGGTTGACCTGAAACTGCTGGCACTAATTAGAGCCACCCTATATGAAACAACATCCAAAGTAAAGTTCCTAGGATGTTTATCGGACTCCTTTGAAGTCAAAACGGGAGTCAGACAAGGTGACGGGCTCTCTCCAATGCTTCTCAACTGCGTTCTCGAAAAGATCATTAGGTCCTGGCAAACACAATTATTAGAAGCTGAGTATAGCCCTATGAGAATGGGAACAAAATCCAAGGGGATTGTGGTTGACTGGCTAGCATTCGCTGATGACATGGCCATTCTGTCGAACGACATAGAAACTGCTAGGATGCAAATCGACCTTCTAAAAGAAATCGCAGAACAAACTGGCTTGCAGATATCATTTGAAAAAAAAAACAGAAGTAATGATCAACATTAAATATGCCCCAGCAAAACTCCAGACAAAATACGGGAGGATCAACCGAGTGGAAACATTTATGTACCTGGGAGAGATCATCATGAAAAGTGGACTGGACAAAGAAGCACTTAAGGAACGAGTACGCAAACTCGAAATAGCATATCAAACTTCTCGCTTAATCTGCAACAAAAAATGCCTGTCCAAAAACACCAAACTTCGGCATTTTGAAACTGTTCTGAAGCCAGTAGTTATGTATGCAGCCGAAACCCTATCCCTAAATGCTAACAAACAACTCCTTGAAGAACTAGAGAAGAAAGAGCGCAAAATCGTTAGGTGTAATGGGATCGAATTACAAGATTGGCATCCGCCATAAAAAAATCAATTCAATTCAACAAAGAAGTCTACAGTGAAATAGAGAAAATTACAGAAACGATCCGTAAGAGGCGGGGACGGTATTATGGTCATCTCAAGCGAATGGACGGAAACAGACTGACAAAACAGATTTTTCACATATTTGACTCCAAACACAAAACCACAATGCCCTGGTTTATAAATACCAAAGAAGAACTCAAAATGCTGCATCTAAAAGAAGACGACGCCTTCAATAGAAATCTCTTCCGCAAAATGTGGTCCTAGATGGGCTCAACGAATAATAATAATAATATCATTTAAAATCAATGAGAAGGATGAAATTGTTTATGTTAAGACCGCAGATCATCATAATTTGGTTTTCTGCTTGTTAATTTTAATCTGAGATGCGGTTCCACATCCAAAAGCCCTTAGTTCCTTAGGTTTAGCTTAATATATACAAATGCTGAGAAAGCAACTTCACATAGATAGGAAGTTGTAAAAGGCAAGATGTATTTCAGAACTTTCTCTGTTAAATCTGGATAAACATGTTGCATTTGCAACCAGAATGTTAAAGTGCACTCCTTATTATTTTTTAAAAATCCGCCTAAGCTAATTTCAACAATTGGTATTCTTCTGCATGCGATAAACCTTCTGGCATGGATGATGTATTAATGATGCCCTCACTCTGGAAGTCACCTTGTCGCTGTGTGAGGGCTTAGTTTCGCAACATACCGTTGGACGTTACGACTGGAACCCAACTCCGGTCGGAGCGGTTGGCGGAGGGCGAACAACCAAGAACTTCCAAACCCTTAATCCGAAGGTGTCATGCGACCCGTGCCGAAGGGACTGGTTGGTGTCCAAGGGCAACCGGCCATCGCTAACGGAGCCCCTCTGAGACCTGGCGACCTCCGAGGGTATCTAGCCTTACCACAGCAAGCGGGGCTCTGACGTAGCGGAACTTTAGTTCCCTTGCGACTCGTGGGATTTACATGAAAAAATCAAACAAAAATATAATCCGTGTGTGCGGGACTTAACCGCCACAGAATTGGCGTATCAGATGGAGCGTGAACTCCACGATCCGAGAGAGGGCACCAGTCGAGAGAAACCCACTCCCAGAATGTCGCCAAAAAGCAAAGGCAAGATGGTCAGTAACACCGTTACTACCACCAAGCCAGTAAGCCAAGGGAGACCCTCTCCCTAAACGGCTTCTAAAAGTCAGGGCAAGGTGACCAGTAACATCGTTACTCCCACCAAGCCCACGACTAAGCAAGAGGAGACAAAAAAGCCCACGGTAGCTAAGAAGAAGACGAGATGGGCACACCCCTTGCCACCCCTAGGTAGTCTAGGCGGACTCGACGACCCACTGAGAAAGGGCCTCAGTGGAGCCGGGGTGAGATGGTGCGCTGCGCTTCTTAGCAGACGGGCTACAACCCGAGGAAGCAAAGAAGATTGCAGTAGAGAGAAAGGTGGGACCTACACCACAAACACAAGGAGCTGCCAAAAGAAGGGCTGATTCTATCACGCCCCAATACAAGGCAGCTAAGAGACAGAAGGTGAACATCCAAACTGTGGCAATGGGAGTGGTCAGCTACCCCAGCTACGCCACCACCGTCAAGGTAGTGAGGGTTGGTGTGATGTCCAGAGACTACCCAAGGAATGCCCTGAGTAAGAAAGACATTTCTGCTCTCGAGCAAGCAATTTTGAAGGAGACAGTCGTTGACTGGTCTCACGAGATACAGTTTGAAGTAATACACTTCAAACCGGGACTAGTCATTGTCGACTATGCAAACGAACAGACGGCAAAATGGTTGATGATGAGAGCGCCTACCCTAAGACATAGGGAAGGTGGGGCTCTGGTGGCGAAATTGGGTGATAATATCCCCAAGCCACACGTCATCACCATGTTCCTCCCTAGGAGCGGGAACCAAACCCCGAAGGCCTCCATCAACTACCTTAGGGCCCAAAACAAAGGACTTAACATCTCCGAATGGAAGGTCCTTGGGTGCCGGGTGGAAAGTGGGGGTCAACTCCTAACGATAGGAATTGACGAAAAGTCCGCTAGAGCCATAGCGGAGGCCAACCATAGCCCCTACTATAGGTTCGGGCGGATTAAAGTCCATGGGCGGAAGAACGACACCACAGGAAAAGCGGATGTAGAGGCAGTAGCGGCAGCCACAGCGGCCCCTCCCTCGGAAGTTACGACCGCATAAACGGCCACTTCCGGGGTGGAAGGAACAGCAATGGCGGCAACTCCTTCTGCTGAAGCTATAATGGCTATGGCCGTGAACGAGGAAGTCAGCCCAGATTACCGGGAAGATGACCGGGAGCCATGTCTACGCAGGCAGAGGTAGATGTTGTTCTTGTTAATAATCTGAAGCGACACGTTGTAATTATCTGCACAGACTGACTGTATTTTATTTAAAATATACAAAATACAAAATATAATATAGATGGCGCAAAACGCCGTACACGAAACAAAGTATGAACACAGGTGGCATTGCAGACAATAGTGTTAAGTTTTGATACAATCAACAGTTCTGGTGGTGACAGAGGAGTACTTGCCGCCTCCTGTCACAAACCAAGAATGACCAGCAGGCGCACCAAAATAGCCCAAGTGAACATTCACCATGCCTAGGCAGCCTCGGCTGTGATGGCTAGGATGTTCACCAAACAACACCTAGGGCTAGCGCTGCTGCAAGAACCCTGGACCTACGGAGATCGGAGGCCTCAGCAACAGCGAATGTAAGTTCGTATGGGACAGCCGTGAGGTTTCCCCTAGAACTTGCATTATGGTAAGGAAGGGCATTAATTACTTATGTCTTTCAGAATTCTTAACGCGGCACTTACTTCCGATACAGTTCTTCATCAAGACCGAGGGCCTCCTCCGCGAGTAGTGGTCGCATCAGCATATTTCCCTTTGGATGGTAACACCCATGGAGGTACAAAAGCTGGACGAGCACTGTATTAGGAGAAGGCTGCCACTCATCTTGGGATGTGACGCGAACGCCCACAACGAGATGTGGGGCAGCACGGACACTAATAAGAGAGGTGAGTACCTTTTAGAATAGCTCATTAAAGAAAACTTAATTGTGTACAACGTCGGGAACACACCAAATTTTGTCACTAAGGCCAGAAATGAGGTACCGGATATTACGGTAGGTAGCGCTAACGTATGTAAACTAATTAAAAAGAGGAGACTTTCGAGTGAACCCTCAATGTTCACTTGAGCAGGTGACAGTGCGAGGTAGTATCAAGCACTATACCGTACTGGAGCAGGCTGTAGGAGAAATAAATGTAGCAATCACCACGGTATTTGAAACCAGCTGCTCGGTAAAAACCGTGAAGGAGCATAAGGATGAAAAATGGTGTAACAAAAATTCGTCTACATTAAGAGCAAAAGTACGTAGGCTTTTCAACTAAGCAATACGGAAATTGGCTAGAATACTCCGAGGTGCTTACCACTTACAACAAAGAGACCAGAAGGGCAAAAATGTTTCTGTGAAAACATAGAATCCACCCCAGTGATAGCTAGACTGCACAAAGCACTAGCGAAGGATATAGTGGAAATGACAACCACTCTCAAGAGACCGGATGGGACCTTCACGGAGGTAGAAGAGCAAAGAGCTCTCCTCCTACTAGAAACCCATTTTCCGGGATGTAGAGGATACAGGGAGACCGAGGGCTTGATTTGCACGGAAACCAAGTCGGGCTGACTGGAGGAGGGCAGCGTCCATCTGTACGGAAAACCGAATCAGATGGGCTATCGGCACTTTCCAGCCTTTTAAGGCCGCATGTGTGGACGGACTAGTTCCTGCCTTCCTACAAAAGGGATGGAGAGAACCGTATCTTCTAAATATCTATAAAAGTATTTTAGAGCTAGGATATATACAGGAGCTATGGAGAAGGGCTAAGGTGGTATTCATACCGAAGGTGGGGAAGAAAGACACCACTCAACTGAAGTCATTTAGACCCATTAGTCTAACATCTTTTATGTTAAAGACAATGGAAAAGGTAATTGATAATTACCTTAGGAGAATAGTGCTGGTAGGTGCACCACTACACAACTTTCAGCATGCATACAGAGCAGGGAAATACACAGAAACCGCCCTGTTTCAGCTGCCAAATGAAATAGCAGCAGCACTATAGACAAAGGAAGTAGCGATATGTGCCTTTTTGAATATTAGAATTAGGGAGCTTTTGACAACACCTCACACGAGGCTGTCAGAGCGGACCTCGAAAGAAGGACAAAAGACACTCAAAGTGGATGGGAGAAATGCTGAGAACCAGAACACCGGAGACACAAGTGGGAAAACACACAACTCGAGGGTGCCCACAGGGAGGTGTACTATCACCACTAATATGGAGCCTGGTAGTTGATGATTTACTGGTTAGGCTGAACGACCTAGACATCAAATGTTAAGGTTACGCCGATGACATAGTCATAATAGCCAGAGGGAAGTTTGAGGGAACGCTCTGTGAAATTGTTCAGAGAGGCCTCAAAGTAACTAGTAGATGGTGTCAAACAGTGGGAGTGAGTGACTCAACTCAAGTGGGACTCAATCCGAGCAAAACCACGGTAATACCATTTTCTAGAAGGAGAAAACTAAACTGCCTACAGCCCATACTGTTAGATGGGAGGGCAGTAGAATACAAACAGGAGAGAAGGTATCTGGGTATCCCACTAGATAGCAAACTCCTATGGAATAGACACGCTGAGGCAGCGGTAGGTAAAGCCAAACGCGCCCTGATGGTGTGCAGAAATCTGGCAGGAAAAACGTGGGGTTGTAACCCCACAATCCTGCGATGGATGTACACCATGATAGTGAGACCTGCAATCAATTATGGGGCAGTTGCGTGGGGAAGTTCAAAGACTTCAAAGAAAGGGGCGATGGGGTCGTGTCCGACACCTTGTGGTGGAAAGGGCCTCCAGATCGGCCATTGTAAGGTTCAGCAAGGAAGGAATAGGCAGAGGTAAAATAATCGGGAACAGACACAGAAACAGCCGCGCGGCCAAGATCCCCTGGCTGGAAGCACCAAAAGACGAAATGGTATGCAAATACCACTTCGAGAAAAACTATACAGCAATGTGTAGTAGTAAAGCCGATTGGAGCGACGAATCATCAGCATACCACATAGAGCAAAATGCTATCAAGTGGTATACAGATGGTTCGAAGACAAAGGAAGGTTACTGATGCAGGAGTGTTTGGACCTTGTACCGAGTACTTCGAATCCATGGGAACATTCCCAAGTATCTTCCCAGCAGAGGTACACCCAATCGAAAGATGTGCACAGTTTAACCTCGACAGGAATTATCGCCAAAAACGAATTGCTATCCTGTCAGACAGCCAAGCAGCCATTAGGCCCATTAGCTCATACACCATCAGATCCAAACTGGTATGGGACTGTGTGGGGAAGCTAAACAAGCTTGGCAAAGATAATAAAGTAACGCTATAGTGGGTACCAGGACACACTGGTATAGACGGAAACGAAGAAGCCGATCACCTAGCAAACAAGGGATCCAAGTAGCCCCTTTATAGGTCCGGAACCCTTTTGCGGCATAAGTGTGAACACCATCCACAAAAGTTTAGATGAAGAAACAAGAGAACAATGAATGAAAATCTGGAAAGAACTTCCAGGGCTAAGGCAGTCCAAAGTGATGATATGATCTTTTAACAAGAAAAGAACAAAAGCTTGCCTGAAATTAAGCAGGAAACAAGGAGTCCTGACGGAACACTGCAGACTTAGGAAACATCTCAAGGCCCTAGGCCTAGAGGAGGATGACGAATGCAGATTCTGTGGTTCAGCAGAGGAAACCCCCATACATGTGCTCAAAGACTTCGGAGCGCTACTCCGCAAGAGACAGATTTACCTCGGGGCTCACTGCTTTTGACACAGAGGAGCTGCAGGCCTTGAATCCCACCCAGATCCTGAAATTCCTAGAGGAATCAGGATTAGAGGAGGCGCTTTAAATGGGTAAGTACACCAACGCTTGAAGGAGGAGGGTGGGGTACAATAAATCTATAAATATCGCAGTACAAGTCGTCACCACGATATCTACAATTTACAATCTAATGATGAATGGATATCTTATCCATTCAATATTTTTGTTTAAATCAAGAAAATATTTTTTCAGACCCACTTGTAAATTCTCTAATTGCTGTGTTATACATTTCAGAGTATCAGCATCTATTTTATCAACCGAACTTGTTATAAACTCATGAAGAGAGGGAGACGAGTTCACTTCTCCATTACCATCTCTCTTTTGCCACAAACTGAATTTTTCCATGGTAGCATTCACTTTATCTTAAACGTGATACAATGCAGTTTATTTACTTTGAAACGATAAGTTGAGACAATTTAGAACAGAGAATATATCTGAAGTATTCTAATTTACAGAGCCATTTACAGTCATGTAAACAGTTTCTAAACTCAAATTCATCACTAAGAAAAACTTGAAGTTCATGTCTAAGCTCAAATAATCGGTTTAGAATTTTCCCTCGAGATAGCCAACGAAAATCAGTATGAAAATGAAGCTGAGTATGACTACTTCCCACATCTCTTCACATATTTGAAAAAAGTTGTGCATTCAATGACGCCCTTTTATATAGTTAATGATTTCCACGCTTTCATCCGGAACTTTCAGTAGATCAGCGGCTATCGTACGTGTTGCTAAAGCCTCTCTATGTATGCAACAATCTGTGGATATAACATTCGGGTCTGCCTTCTTGGTTTTTGCAACCTTTTGACTCCTTTATTAATTCCGACCATAATTTTTACTCCATCTGTGCTTATTCCAACATATCTATTCCAATCAATTTTGTTCTCATGAATAAATTTATTCATAAGATTGAAGATATCGTCTCCTGTTGTATGACCTAATCATGGCTGGCAAAATAAAAAGTCGTCATGAATTTCTTGATCTTTTTCGTATCTAACAACGCCATACGATTTTCAAAATTCGCAATATCTTTGAGAATTATCAGACAATAACATCGGTTTCCCATTATTAAACATACGAATGATTCGCCGATGAACTGTATTATTTCCCAGCCAGCGTTCAATGTTGCAGGAATGTTGCAGCAATGTTACTTTCGCAACGTTAAACATTGCTGCAACATTCCCGCAACATTCCTACAACATTCCTATGTCCGCCTCTCTGCAACGTTCAGAAATGTTGTGAGAACGTTGCACGGAACATTGCAGGAACGTTGCGGGAATGTTGCGAACATTGCAGGAACGTTGCGGGAACATTACGAACGTTGCGGGAACATTACGAACATTGCATGAATGTTGCAGGAAGATTGCGAACATTGCAGGAATATTGCGAATATTGCAGGAATGTTATAGGAATATATTGAATATTGAGAAATAGAAAATTATATTTTTAGTTTTATTCTCTTTTATTCTTCTCTTTTATTTACAAATTTCACTTTCACTTTTAATATTTTTTTTAAAATTCATGTACTGTTATTGTTATTCTCTTCGGAGGAAACTTCCGCATTTGCTTTTTTGGCTCGACTCACACTTGTTGGAGTTTGAATAAGTCATTTCTATCTTCTATATCTTTTTCCGACCATTTCTCTCCGCCAAATCTGTAAAATTGTAGGACAATATAAAATATAAGTAAAAATATCTGGCAAAAATATAAAAATGTTCACTTTTAAAGAAATAAACTTACTGCAGAGTAATTTCGCCATCATCAATTGGCTAAAACATCGTTTCTTATTCGAACGACCTGGCCAACTAAATTTTAAGGCAATGTGTTTGTTGTACAAGTAGGTTATGTAAACGCGTTTAGGAGGGACTCAGCTTTCATACACTTCCTTTTCCTAATATGGGGTTTCAGGAATTGCAATATTTGCAATAAGGGCCATTCTGGATGAGTCGATGCCGCTGCCCCTGACCCATCAAGCTCAACAATCCACTTCTCTTTGACAAACCTCTCACGAAGCGTTTGCCACCTGGAGCTACATCCTTTCACTGTTGCTGAAATAAAGATAGAAAGGATATAGAAAAGTGTGAACTGTAAATTTCGAATAAAAAGATGCAACATAACCACGCTATTGCATTCGGAACAATGAATTTCGTATACGCCGGATTTTTTAATGGGATCGATTTTGTCTTTGGCATTAAACAATATGTTGGACAACTTAGAGGAGGGTTTAAATGCTACTTGAAGATTTTGCTTTCGAAGGACATTTGCGATGTGTTCGCTTGTTTTGCCAAAATATGTCAGGGAGATGAAAGTTTTGTCTGAATTTGAGGTTTTCGGATAAATTTGGGCCATTGCGAATTGGGTTCGTTTATTATTGATAATGTTTTGGATGAGTTTTGTTGGGAAACCATTCTCTGTAGCGATTGAAATGATAGTACTTAATTCTTTGATTCTCTTTTCTGTGGAAAGGGGGATTGAAAAGGCTCGATGTATCATTGAATGATAGGCCGCTAATTTGTGTGTTATCGGGTGAAATGATGAATACGGGATTGTAGAGTTAACATTGGTGGGTTTTCTGTATATATCAAATTCTATTTTGTTGTTTTTGTGAATCAGAGTAAGGTCTAAGAAGTTTATTTTGTTGTCTGTTTCTACCTCGATGTTGAATTTAATTTTGGGATGAACGTTGTTTATTAGGTTGAGAAATTGGTCTAATTGACGTGTTGTACCACTAAAACACGCTATTACGTCATCGACATATCTATACCAAAATGAAATATGTTTTTTGGAGAAATCTAGTTTGAAGATTTTTTCTTCGATAGTTGACATGAATAGATCGGCTAAAAGGGGACTTAATGGCGATCCCATTGCTAGACCTGATGTTTGCTGATAGTAAGTGTTATTAAATTTGAATTAATTTTGATTAACACATGTTTCCAGGGCTTCATAAAGTTCAGATTTTATAAGATGATGACAATTAGCTTTATCAATTAAATTTTGTATGATTTCGAGACACTCTTTAGTAGGTATATTAGAAAACATACTACTAACGTCAAAAGATACGAGTTTGGAGTTTATTGGGGTTGTTATTGGTTTGGGGAGTTCCGAAAGGGCGAGTGAATTTTTTACAGAATATTTTGGGGTATATTTGGTGTATTTTTTGAAAAGAGTATTCAGTTTAATTGCCAAAACTCTTGCTACACTGTTAATATAGGAGACAACTGGTCTAATGGGAGAATCGGGTTTGTGAGTTTTAATGAAACCATAGAGTCTGGGAGCTGTGGGATTCTGATTTATGATTTTAAATTTCTCAAATTCGGAGAACAAAGTTGTAATATTTTTTAAGAGACTTCTAATTTGAAATTGGAATTTTTGTGTAGGATCCTTTTTCAAGGGAGTTAGTTTTTCTGTTGAAATGAAAGAGTTCATTTTATTAATGTACTGTTCTCTTTCCAGGACGACTATCGAATTAGATTTATCGGCTTTTGTAAGGACTAAAGAATTGGACTCAATTTTTGTTTTTATCGATTTGATCACTGCGGAGTCTGTGGTAGAATTACGGGCGTACGATTTTATATGATCGGCTATTTTGGCTCGGGGTATAAGAGGTTCTTGCACTTTTTTTAGCGCGATTTCTGACTCTACAATTATTGTGGATTTATCGGATTTGTTATTGATGAATGGGGTGTAGTTGGGGTTTTGGGAAAGAAAAGATTGTTCAATAGGACTGAAGATAACTTTTGAGAAGTTGATAAATTTAGACACTAGATTCGGTTTGGACATTACTTTTTGAGGTTCGGACTTTTTGTTCTTTACGAGAACGGATAGTCTCTTTTTTAAATTTAAATATTTTAGGTGGTTGACCCTACTTACATTATCACGAACAAAGTCATCAAAGATAGTGAATTCTACTGGATGTAATTTAAATGTCAACTCTGAATGCAATATCTTGAGATAATGTTGAATAACATCTCTCCTCCGATGAAGATTTTTTATTTCGGATCCAATCCAACTGTTTTGGGCAGATTTTATGGCTGCTATTGCGGCCGAAGACGTGGAGCGGGTTTTAATATTTACATAGTTGGGTACGACTTTGGACCGAAGGCATTCTGAATTGAACCAGATATCCTGTGAAACGAGACGGTATTTTTTCATCAATTTGTTGTACAATTTTGTCTGGGTTGCCGTACAGGCTGATTTTATGAATACGATGGTTGCGACAGTTACTACGCAAAATTGTTTCAATAATTATATGCTATATTGTTATAAATTATATTGTATAAATTATATTGTTTCAATAATTATATGATTTTTGTGCTCAAACCCTTGTGCGAAAAACTTACCCCGAACGAAATGAGCGATAAGAGGTGAAATCTATAATAATCGAGCACACAAGTTTTAACCAAAGCGATTTTGTTGCAATGATTATGTGTTCTCTAGATATGATATTCGCGATTTTTGTTCTCGCACCCTTGTACGAAAAAATCACCCTGAACTGATGGGAGGTCTTTAATAATCGAGAACACAAATTTTTGTCGCAAAATTGTTGCAATAATTATTTGCTCTTCAGATATGCTATTTACGACTTTTGTGCTGAAACCCTTGTACGAAAAATTCACCCCGAATTGTATTAGCCTTAAGAGGCGAAATCTTTAATAATCGAGAACAGAAATTTAAACCGAAACGACATTGTTGCAATTATTATGTGCTCTCCAGATATGATATTCGCGATTTTTGTACTCGCTCCCTTGTTCGAAAAATTCACTCCGAACTGTTCACAAATGTGTCTGGGATAAATATCTGCTCATATGTATGTCTGGGATAAATGTCTGTTCACATGTATGTCTGGGTTTCCCATATTTACTACACTACATTTGTGTAACGTGCAACAGGAAATGCATAAAAAATTAACTCTTGTGAGGAACCGCGTACGAAGTACACGCGTAATTAACTCTGAACTAACTCATCGGGAAGAGAAACTGAGAACAATCGGAAATCATCGATACCTTTGGTAATGATGCGATGTGCTGAATATCACGATGAGTATGTTAATGAGCAATATCAAAGCAATACCAAAATTCATCGCACTAGCAATATAAACAATACGGAGAAATAAAAAACTTAAATTACACTTCAAAAAAGATGTGAAAAGAATTTTGAAAGCACATTGCGTACATTTTCGTGTCGGTCAAAATTCATGTAATAGGGAGTATTAGGGTGCGAGCACAAAAATCGCGAATGTCATATCTGAAGAGCACATAATTATTGAAACAATTTAGTGTCAGTTAAAATTTATGTTCTCGTTTATTAACGATTTCACCTGTTAAGGATAATACAGTTCGGGGTGAGTTTTTCGTACAAGGGTGCGAGCACAAAAATCACGAATATCATATCTGAAGAACACCTAATTATTGCAACAATGTCGCGTCGGTTAAAATTTGTGTGCTAGATTATTATAGATTTGACCTCTAAGGGCTCATACAGTTCAGGGTGAATTTTTCGCAAGGGTGCGAGCACAAAAATCACGAATGTTATATCTGGAGAGAACATTATATATTATGACAACAATTTCGATTTCGTTAAAATTTATGTGCTGTACTATTATGGATTTCACCTCTTACAGCTCAAACCGTTCGGGGTAAATTTTTCGTACAAGGGTTCGAGCACAAAAATCTTAAATAGCATATCTGGACAGCACATAATTATTGCAACAATTATGCTTCATTTAAAATTTCTGTTCTCGATTATTAAAGATTTCACCTCTTAAGGCTAATACCGTTCGGGGTAAATTTTTCGCACAAGAGTGCGAGCAGAAAAATCGCGATCATATCTGTAGAACTCATAATTATTGCAATAATATCGCGGCGATTAAAATTTGTGTGCTCGATTATTATAGATTTTACTCATGTAGTTCGGGGTGAATTTTTCGTACAAGGGTGCAGGGCCCGATCTAAGGGGGGGCCAGCCGGGCAAATGCCCAGAGCGGCAAAAATGAGGGGCGGCAAAATTGAGGGCGCCGAGTTGCACGAAGTGCAAATGTTCAGAAATAATAAAATATGTATCTCTACATGTACATAAAAATATGTACATAAGTAGGTACATACTAAGAACACATAGTATTAAATAAAAATAACTGAAAAAATGTTATACAAAATAATTAGATATATAAAAAAATATTATAGTTATTATATATATTTCAAAATATTATACAAAATAGTTTTCCCAGAGCGCCGAATTACTGAACGTACCATATTTGTAAATAGTCTAGCGCAGAGCTTTCCAAACTTTTCATGTTGGTGACACACTTTTTAGACAAACAGTAGCAAACCAGAGTTTAAAGGCGAAACTAACCCCCTTATAAAGGATACAATAGTAAAAAACACATACAATAGTAAAAAAAATTTATAACTTCTTATCATTTTAACACATTAAAGGCGGGTGCGGGTATTAGTACCCGTCTCGCCGACTGCTGTCTATCAGCAGGCCGGGTATTAGTACCCGTTTAAAAGTACGTGCGTTAAATGCGGGACAAGATATTATTACCTGCTTAAAAAGGGCATATGGCCATAAAGAAGTAATGAATTTAGTATTTATTTTCGAGATTATCGATTACTTAGCATATTTAATCCGGATATCGCCCTGCAATAAAATATTACCACTCATTCTTTGTGTTCCATAAACATTTGTTAAATTATTTCATTTTACAACTTACACAGTATTTAAGGTTTATTGTTTGTCATATTTTGGGTCTTAAACCAATTTGTTATTCTCACCCTCCCCTACATTTATCTGTATATAAACGGCCTATCTCGTCAAAATAAATCAGTTTCTAGTACCACTATTTAAATGCAACAATATTTCATTAAAAGTTTTAAAAAAGCACATGCATATATATATATATATATATATATATATATATATATATATATATATATATATATATATATATATATATATATATATATATACAAATTGAATAATTTTATTTGCAATGGATTACGATAGTGATGTCTATGCAGATGATTTGTGGCAAATTTCAAGCGATGCAGAGATTCCCGAATTTGATAGCGAAAGTGACGAGGAAGAATTGATTCGACCAAGAAGAAACAAAGCCTTGCCAATACCTTCTAGCGACGAAGAAAGTGATGGTGAAGTATTGGACTGGTCGGAAAGTGATAATGTGCCAATTATCGAAGATTTCTTAGGACAATGTGGGATTTTCGTGATGCCAAATAATTCAGAAAATGTAATTGATGTGGTTCAGTTATTTATTGGAGATGAATTGGATTTATTTGAATATATGCCGACAGAAACAAACCGCTACCATGCACAGAATGAACATTTTATTTAGAGATCGTGCTAAGTCCGTAAAGTGGAAAGATGTATCTGTGATAGAACTAAAAAAAATGATTTCGACTATACATTCAGCTGATATTGTAGAAAGCTATAATAATGATTGGGCGACAAAAGAAAAAATCTGGAAACCAATATGCGTAGTGGATTACAATAAATTTATGATAGGTGTAGATCGCGCCGATCAATATTTATCATATTATTCGATAGTACGTCGTATGAATAAATGGATAAAGAGAGCTGTGATGTTTATTGTCAACTGTGCACTATTTAATGCTTTTAGAGTGTATACAACATTAAATCCTCATTGTAATAAAAAATAAAAAATATTTTTACATAATGTGGCAAAAGAGTGGATAAGCGAACCGACTACGGGAAATGTGAATGAAGAGCATCCTGTTCCTGGTACATCAGCTACACCCAGAAGGGATGACCCTCCAGGAAAGTTGCCAAAGGATACAAGAAAGCGTAAATTAGTTAAACTAATTACAGGCGGCATAAAACTTAAACCCCAGAGACAGTGCTGCGTTTGTGCCGCGCATAAGAAGAAAAGTTTGACATGTCATATGTGCCAATTTTGCGAAGTGCCTCTTCACAAGGGAGATTGTTTTTTTAAATTCCACACTTTAGAAAAATATTAGTGACTGGTTTTATTACATAAGATTAAAAACGACAAAACATTTTATTTGTTTATAAATTTTTTGTCCTTCCGTCAACAGTCAACAACTTTACGTACACCTGCGCATCCACCATTATGAATCCATCCGGGCATCCACTATCAGGATCAGCGATCCTCACTCAAACTCCTAAAATTTGTCTTCAAAATTTCGAAATGTATAAATGCCTTAATATAGCCAGTTTTACCTTCACAAACTTTGCTTTTTAAAAATTTGTATTGTAGCTTACAAAGAACCTAAATCATCCCCTATTTTACCCCCTTCAGGGATGATATTGCAAAAAAACGATGAAATACGTATTTTTTTAATTTCTTGCCAAAAGCCTAAATATTAACTTTCATCTCCCTTTTCAACTTGAAAAATGATCGTTTCCTCATACATCCCCTATTTCATCCCTTTCAGGTTTTTTTTTAGAAAAAAGTATCTCAGGGTGCAATCAAAAGTCCTTTCTCAGGGTGCAATCGTTCAAATACCCAACTTTTGATAAAAAAAGGCCTCGAAAATTACACCCGCTACGCAGCACAGTTTCATATCTTAGGATACCTGCTCAAAATGTGTTAATGAGATACATGAGCTTGATTGGATGAACACAGCTTTTTAATATTCGGTGGAATTATTTGACAAAGACACTCGCATTTCGTCATCAAGCATTTTTTAAGCTTCCACGTTTCAATGTCTTTATGTTTGTCATTGTTGAAAAGGATACTTCACAAATGTATGTAGTGGAAAACTGTAGAAGAATTTTTAACGCTTTTTTACCTATGTTCGGATGCATTTTAGAAACGTAAATCCAAAAGTTATCTAAGTTTACCTCTTTATAGATCATTAACATATTTCGATCATTTTTTATTTCAGCTAATTCTTCTTCTTCAATAAGCGAGAAGTTAATCGTTGCAGTTAAAATACATGGATTTCTGATCCAATCATAGTCTTGGATATTTGGGAAGTAATGTCGAAATTTCTCAACGAGTAATGTTAAATGGTCAACAATTAACGCACTAATATCATATTTTAGCTCACATTCATCAGTTTTGGAAAACATTTCAAAATTTACTTCTTTCACTTTCCTTTTCCAAATTGCAATCTTGTCTCTCATTGCACAAATTTTATCTATCGCTGTTAAGAGATTTTCTCCTTTTGCTTGTATACTGCTGTTTACTTTATTCAAATGTTCAAATATGTCAGCAAGATATGCTAATTTTGTGCACCACAGTTTGTTTTGAATTAGATGGCAGAATTCATTTTGCTGATTTTCTTCAAAGAGTCTAAGCTTCATTTCTCTCAATTCGTATACACGACAAAGCACTCGATCTCTTGAAAGCCACTTCAAAAAAAGCCACGCACTTCTGTGTGTAGTAAAGTTTTTTAAACTTTGCCCCATTTGTTCACAAATGTGAGCAAATAATCTTGATTTAACAGGTCTACTTTTTATGTAACTCACCATTTCAACCATTTTGTCCATAATCTTTTTCAATTCGCAATCAATGGTTTGCGCCACTACTTCTTCGCGATGTAAAAAGCAATGAGTTAATATAATATTTTCATTCTCTTTCTTTGCCAACGCTATAAAACCTTTTGTTGAACTAATCATTGAAGGAGCGCCATCTGTACAAATTCCTTCACAATTTAAATTATTTTCGTTCATGAAGTAATCTAATGTTTTAAATATATCTTCGCCCCTAGTTCTCAATCGAAGTTCTAAGCAACACAAGAATTGTTCAATAATTCTGCCAGTATGAATGAAACGTATAAAAACTAGTAATTGTGCCAACCCACTGACATCTGTAGATTCATCTAACTTTAATGCAAAGACCATATTACTATCTTGAAACATGTCCTGAATACGTCTTCCAATCGTGTTATCTGCCAAAGGGATTTTATTGACCTCTATCTCAAATTCTGGTCCAAACATTGTTCGAACAATAGCACAGCAAGATGGCTTTATAGTAGTTTCAGCTATACTGTGTGGCTCCTTATTTTTGGCAATTATTTGAGCAATCAAATAACTTGCCTCTTGAGCTTTATCTGATGTCTTCATTCTCTTAGTGAATGATACAGACTGGTTCTTTATAGATTTTGAAAGTTCAATAAAGTATTCTACTGGCTTTTGTGATAAATGACTGTGTTTTGAAGTAAAATGGCGCTTTAATTTGTTTGCTACCATACTTTCATTTGCAAGTATCACCCCACAAATTAAACACTGGGGACAAGGATTTTTTTCATTACCAGAAAATGTGAATCCTAGTTTCATATAATCATTATTATATAAACGAGACGTAGAATTTTTTCCTTTACAATTTTTATGTATTAATGCAGACCCTTCAACAAGTTATTCTTCCATAAGCGATATCATAGGTTCATCACAAACGTCTACTTCAACTTTTCTTTTTTTAATTAGAAACTTATCCATTTTACGAGTAATTCAACACCAATTTAAGAACTAAGACTGAACTATAACTAAATTTACAAATAAAAAACAAAGCTTATATATCCTAATGCGCATGGTTAAAGGTGGGGATATTTCAGCTGAAAACAACAAAGGGTCGATAATATTTAATCATTTGTGGTTTTTTTTAAACCAATTTTAAAAAAGATTATTTGTTAGATGGGAATACCTATGTTATTAACACGTTCAAAACCTAACCTAATCCCATAGGTATTCCCATCTAACAAATAAGCTTTTTTTTTAATTTAATGTTATAGTCGCGATTATTCCCGCGACACACCTTCACACTGCAGGCGACACACTAAAGTGTCGCGGCACACAGTTTGGAAAGCACTGGTCTAGCGGAAGCCACAAAAAAAGTTACTAATTGCGTCACAGCGACACTTAAGAAATCACTCAAGAAATATATCTCAAGTCTACAAGTTGTATTTTAAATTTAAAAGTGGTGTGAATATTGGTGGTAGATTAATCAGACAATTAACAATACATATTGAAGTGCGCGTGTGATTCGTGTGAATTTACTAAGTACCTATTTTATAAAATAAATCTGTAGTACGTAAAAAAATACGTAATTTTAAGCTATTAGAAAGTAGTTTTAATCAGGGTTGATAAAAATCATGATTTACAAAAAAAAATTAAAGTAATCGGATTTATTTGATTTAAATCAGATTTTTTTATTCATTTACATATTCCAATCTTTCTTTATTTGGAAGTCGGTTATTATTATTAAAAAAAACCTCATTGTTTATTTTAATTATATTTTCACTATATTCTTCAAAAATTTCTTTCAGTTCTTCTAAAATTATCAATATTAGTCACATTCAAACAAAAAATCAACAATGAAAAATTTGAAAAAATCTACGACTTAAAATTGACAAAAACCGTTTGGGTATTGCTGTAGTCGCAGTCACTTAACATATTTTACTATTTACGTTTTTACTGGTTACATAATTATTTTTTGTCATCACCCTACAATTTTTGGCGCCTGGAGACTCTTACAAGTCTTTAATGTACTTATTCAGAGTGTCAATTTAAATAGAATTTCAATTTATATGGTAATTTTTAATGGAATTAAAAAAAAAGAGTGAAAATAATTTATAAGTTGTAATTATAATTGAAATTTAATTTTTGATATTTTGTGTAATGGTATTTTTAAATTTGAAAAAAATAAATATACCTACTGTAATTGTACTAGTAAAACTAATTTCGGTTACAATTTCAACTGAATTTCAATTTTTATGCTACTTACAAAAAAGAATAGCGAAGTCACTTGACATTTTTTGGTTGATTTTGTTGTTAAAAAAGGTATTGATTTAAATCAACGATTAAAAAAAAACACTTGATTTTAATCGCGATTTAAATCACTGATTAAAATCAAGTGTTTAAAATCATCTCAACAATGGTTTTAATTTAACATTGTCCGCAAGAAATGAGTAACTATTTTGCGGTAAAAAGTAGCCTATTTCCGTTTTGATAGTCCAATTTATTTCTATATAGCAAAATTTATCAAAATTAATTCAACGATTTAAGCGAAAAAAGGTAACATACAGACAAACATAATTACTTTCGGATTTATAATATTAGTAAGGTTATTACTAGGGTTTCTGGTTCGGATATATCCGAACCGCAAAACCGCGGTTTTCTGTGCCAAAACGGAAACCGCATAACCGTCATAAAAACCGCGGTTTTCGGTTTTATCCAAAGATAAATAAAAATAAAATACATTGAATTAGTGCTTTTTCAAATTTCAGTTTTGTAATCTTTTGTTTCAAAAATGGCAACCATCGAAATATACGTGTTCGACCAATTTCAAAATCTGCATTTATTCGGAAAGCAATAGCTGCTCGGTTTCCCAAACAAATCTTGCCAAAATGTTCTTGAGGTGTTATGACCTTAATTCAAAAGGAATACAAAGAAAGAAAGAAATGATTTTAAAGTTTTAAGAATTAAAAGCAAATGGACAACAAAATTGTAGTACGTTAGAAGAGTGGACTACTTTGGACGCCGAAGATACTTAAACATTAATATTCATGGAGAAAACAATTTTTATTGCAATTTAGGCTTTCTGCGAATTTTTCAGGAACTTGTTTTGTAAATAACATCGTAATAGTGTTGAAAAAAATTTAGATTCATTTAGAATCGGTTGCAGAAATGATATTGTGGTTGATTTCGATAAGAAAGTTGAAGTTCGCGGTGACGTCGCGACGCCGTTGTCAAAAATTTTGCAACGCGGTTTTTAGTCGCGCTTTATTACAAGCTTTCCCTTCACCAAAACATCAAATTTGCTTCGCTGTCTGCTAAATTGCGAGAACTGCAGAGGAAAAACCACCGCGAGTTCCCGATATTTGACCCCGATTAGCAAGATGAATTTTGCGGCGACGTCGCGACGCCGCTGTCAAAGACTTTCCAACGCGGTTTTCACTACCACTTCCTGACTAACTGTCTTGTTTTTTAGCTTGAAAATTACGAAAACTACGGCGGAAAAACCAGTAGCCGCATTAGGAAATTGAACTTTGCGGTGTCGTCGCGGCGCCGCTGACAAAGATTTCGCAACGCGGTTTACAGTCTCGCTTTCTGACCACATTTTGCTCTAACAAAACGTCAAATTTGGTGCGGGAGCTGCGAAATTTCGAAAAAAACAAATGCAACCAATCCTCGTTAGATCTTACTTTGACGGGCCGTCGCGGTATTCGCGGTAGTTATCGAGCGATTTCAACGCGGTTTTCAATTTCTGGTCGCAAAAACCTCAAAGTTTGATTGAGTTTTATATGATTTGAGTTTATGGCCGTGGGATTATTATTGAGTAAGATACTACAGATGACGATGGCCGGGTAATAAAAAAATTGTACAGATTGTCCTGCTGAACAACAAATTTGCATTAACCATACAATTCATCTCACTGTGTGCGATACTTTTTACAATAAATCATCTCAAGTAGAAAACAGCTGTAGAAGTGAAGATTTATTTTCTGAAGAATCGCACGAAGAAGATATGGATAATGAGTATTACATCAAAGAAGATGCTGAAATTTAAAGTAATTTACAAATGGTAAGAAAACTTGTAAATTATTTTTGTTTATCTCCGATAAAATCAGTTTCCTACAACGATACGAAAAGCTCTTTTTGAAAAGGAAATTGAATTAGCAATGGACATCAAGACAAGGAAGGTGGTCTTCTATTAAACCAGTATAAGAAAAATTTATTTTTCTAAAAGTCGTAATATTACAGATTCTAATAGATTTAAATTCAGTGCATTTAATTGAAAATGTTAATTTTCGATTTATTATGAAACTTTATCTCCAGTAAGCGTAGCAGTAACAACATTAAGCAGCGATGATTCTAACATAGTTATGGCACAAGGTATAATAGCATATAAGCAAAGCTTCAATGAAAAATATCATAGGACGTTTGAAGACCCGTGAAAATCTGACATTAACAGAATTGGCTAGATGCTATTACTAGATCCTTCGAAAGTTCCAACAAAGTACGTTTTAATGTATGACTTTATCCAGACAACAAAGTAAAAATAATATTCCAATTCCAATTCAACTTCGTTGAAGTCGAAGGTGAATGTACGATAAATTTAGAAGAATTAGAAGAAGTGACCAATCCAAACTATTTCTTGCAAGACGAAGTACAAAATGCTATTCAAGAACAATTAAACAAAAATACTTATATGCAAACAAATCGATATCCTAATTCAATGAAAAAGGAGTTAAAGAGGCTAAATATAAAAGAACTTCTGAGAGAACAAAAATAACCTACTCCGAAAGATCATTTTCCCTAAGTGACAACTTTTGTACAAAACAAAGATCTCGTTTAAATATACTACTACCTATATTCTACGGACACTAGTTAATACTACAAGTACTACTACCAAAAGTTCCTAAAAACCGAACCCGAAACCGAAACCGCAGTTTTTAATTTTCAAAAACCGAAAACCGCGGTTTTGAAAAAGTGCGGATATTCAGAAACTCTAGTTATTACATATCTATTTAAATTTAATTAATATTTTTATTGTTTACGGAGCAGAATGGCTGACGGTAGATCACGCTTGTCGGGATACCAATATAAAAAACGAAAACCCGAAAAAGATGCAGAGCGGCAAAAGCAAGCAGGGGCTTTAGAGTCCTTTTTAAAGAAAAGTGAGCTTAACAAACCAACGTCACCCATACGACAAACCGATGTAGTAGCTACGGCTTCGTTTAAATCACATGATGAACATACGCCCGATCCCAATATAATCTGTGAACCTGATGCTTCTACTTCTGGGTCAGGCGCTATTGTAGCTGATGGTGCTATTGCAACTACAAGTGTTTCTGCAGGATCAACGTCATTTTTAGATGTCGACCCAGCCACGTGGCCCGTTAAATTAACAGATGCAGAAAGAATATATTTGGTAAATAGAAGTTTTTCTGACCCACTGTATGAATTTGAATTTCCACGGGATAACAATGGTCGAAGGTTTACTTCGAGATATTATAAGAGAAAGTTTAAGAAGAAAGCTGAGAAAACAACGGTGAAGAAATTTTGAGGGATTGGCTTGTATATTCTGTGGCAAAAAATTCACAAAAATTGTAAGCATGTAGGAGATATTCTTAAATCTCATGAGACATCACGAAACCATGTAGAAGCTGGAAAATTATGGGTCGAACTTTCACGTTGGCTGAAATCATCTCATATGATAGATGCCGAGTCACATATAATAATCAAATCAGAAATAGAACACTGGAATGGAGTTTTGTTACGTATTGCTTCAATCATCAAAATGTTAGCCAAAAACTGCTTGAATTTTCAAGGTACCTCTAAAAATCTATATCAACATAACAACAGTAATTTTTTAAAACTAGTAGAGTTGTTAGCCGAATTTGATCCTGTTATGCAGGAACATGTACGCAGAGTTTTGAAGAAAGAGGAGAGAAAAGCAATCTACTTAAGTAAAACTATTCAAAAAGAGTTTATTGATACAATTTCAAACAGCATAAAAAAACATATTCTGGAAGCTATCATTAAATCGAAATATTATTCTATTACCTTAGATTGTAGCAAAACTGAGCAGATGACCATCATAATTAGGTATATTTCTATTAATCAAACCGAAGACAATCCAAGAACGTCAGAAATTGTAATAAATGAAAGTTTTTTAGGATTTATACCAATCGAAAAATCTACAGGTCTGGCACTAACATAAATTATCCTAGAACAATTATCAGCACTTGGATTGTCTTTAGAACACATAAGAGGGCAAGGGTATGATAATGAATCTAATATGAAAGATATTCAAAGTGGCGTCCAAGCCAGGATAAAAAACATCAATTCACGGGCATTTTATGTTCCTTGTAGTAGTCATTCTTTAAACTTAGTGGTAAACGACATGGCAAAGTCCTCACTGGAAGCTACACATTTTTTTAGTACTGTGCAAAAAATATATGTTTTCTTTTCCTCTTCAACATTGAGATGGTCAATTCTTCTGAAGAATGTAAATATATTTACTCTAAAACCACTTAGTAACACGAAATGGGAAAGTCGAATCGAGGCAATAAAACCACTAAGACATCAAATAGGACAAGTGTACGATGCATTGTTTAGTGTTTACTAAAACATAGATACGGAACCTCTATACGAGACGAAGCTTCGGGATGGTTGAACCAAATTAAACAGTTTAAATTTGTATGTTCTATAATAATTTGGTACGAAACGGTGAATCGGATAAATCCGGTTAGTAAATGAATGCAAAGTAAAGATTTTGATTTTGTTTCTGTTATTAAAATACTTAAAAATACTCAAGATTTCTTTAAAAACTCACGTTCAGATGAGTATTTTACTCAAGTTCTTAAAGACGCAAAAGTCTTAGTTTCTGAAATTGATTGCGAGGTGTTAGACTTTGAAAATTTGCCGAAACTTCGTGCTCGATCCAAAAAGAAGCAATTTAACCTCGTCAAAAATATAAAATCGAAGTATTTTTTCACATTATAGATACATCTATAAACTCCTTGAGTTTAATATTTACAGGAAAAATATTTTATTTATCTAATTTGATTATTTTTAATAATGACTGATTCGTTTTGTATCGTTACATAATAATGTGTTATTTTGCTACGAGGCAAATTTCGTAGGTTGCCAATTCTTTTCGTAGGTTGCCAATTCAAACCTGAATTATTCCTATACTCCAGGAATTATCAAGGGGTCCATTCGTGGCCTCAACTTAGGAGATGGAGTCCTTGGGAATGTCCACAGGGGTGTGATCCACGTGGCGAACAAATGTGACGCGCGGATATTAGGATCACTTATTGTTAGTGCTAGGTCCAAATAAATTGCAGAGACAGCACTATAACTCAATATTTATTTAAATATATGTGGCTCTAACTAAGCGTCTTGCTAGAATTCCCATTCCAATCTGCCCCTCATCGATGGCCGGATTCACATTCCGGACACCGGTGTGTATCCCCACTCCAATCACAATAAGTTTATAGGGATACAATGTGCGCATTTACTAGCACTACGAGACGCTCCGCTAATATACCGGGCGCCTCGTAACACCCCCCGAGTTGACTGATGGGTGCATCGCGCAGCGAACATCCATCAGTCGAATACGCTGTTGACATCGATAGTAAATGCGGTGGTAACAATTAAAATACAATTATAAGTGTGAATTTATCTTACAATTAGCGTAATTAGAGAGTAAGTCGGGTCAGCAGTAGAGTTTCCTCACCGGGTCTTTTCCGGGTTTTGCCCTGACAAAATCGAAGCACCAAATAAATTGAACTAGGGAATAAAAATTACAAAAATAATGAACCAAAAAAAACCTATTTGTAACCATAATAAACAAACTGTTAAGTCAACGCACTTATCTTTTTCTGCTGTCCAGACCAGTCTTTAACTCTGCTGATAAAAATAATTAGTAAATAATCGAATAAAAATAATACAAAGAACAAAATAAATGATACTCCTACAATAATAAATTATAAAGATAGCCAAAAAATATAAAAGAAAACGGTAGGTAGGTATGATTTCCACTGATTTGGCTGCTAGCACCGGCGGTGATAGCGTCCTTCTAATCTTCTACTTATGGTGGTGTGTTGCTCATATCAGCTGGTTGATGATTTGGTCCACGGTGGTAAGGAATTATGTTACTTTCCCGAAGACGAATTGTATTCCTCTTCCGTAGGGCCACTAAAAAAAACATTCACCCTACGAACCATTAATTTGTTACATTACGGGGTGACTTCCGAGGTATTTTCAGGTCGTATACGTTATATAAGCCTAACGGTTTCCCTGTTTGGTCCCTGACAGTAACTAAACTGGTAGATATCAGCTGGTCTATATAACAAGGGCCTCTACGAGGCGGGGCTAATTTACCAGCAACACCGTCGGCTTTTTTACTTAAGATTTTATTTTTTACGTATACCTCCATACCGGGTTTTAAGATCATTTCGGGTTTACCATCCCCATTTAGGTCAATATATTTACTTTGCATTGACAACATAGATGACTCGATTAGGTGTCTCAGCTCGTCGAGCAATTCGATTACCTGCATTCTACTTGGTGATTGACTATTATCTACCATCATGCTACTGTCGCGATGTAATGTGAGATAGCGCGGGTCTCGACCGAAGTTTAAATAAGCAGGGCTGCATGTAAGCGCACTGTGAATCGAGGTGTTGTATGCGTATACGAGTTCGGGCAAGTTATGGTCCCACGTGTTATGTTTGCCATTTAAGTATGATCTAATTAGTGTTTTCAGGTTTCTGTTAATACGCTCAACCGGATTTGCCTGCGGGTTGTAGGCGGGCGTCAGCTCATGTACAATACCATTATCAGCTAAGTAGCTTCTGACAACGCTATTCACGAATTCGGTACCGTTATCGGTAATGACTACGCGCGGAAAACCCCACCTACAAAATACGGATCTTAAAAAATGTACGATTTTTACGCCGGTTGGTTCGGTTATCGCCTGAGCCTCGAGAAACCTCGAGTATACGTCACATACGACAATGACGTGAGTTTTCTGTTGCTTAGACCGGGGTAGAGGTCCTACAGTATCAATTGATACACACTCCCAGAGTTCAGTCATCGGTCGTTGGTCAGGTGTCACGTATGGCGGGTTTGTGTCGGGTTTTTGTAATCGACACGTTTCGCAACTACTTACGTATGAGCGTATGTCTCGAAACATACCAGGCCAGTAGTAGTGGTTAGCCAACTGATCGTATGTCTTGGATATTCCCTGGTGACCTACTTTCTTATCGATGTGTGTGTCGTGTATTAATGTGTGCTTGTCGGATTCTTGCACCACAACCTTCCAGTGTTCGGGAAGATTGTCAAACAGATCGGCTGGCCTCCGTGGTCGATAGTAGTATAACGTTTTCCCTTTTGCTTTCCACTGTGGAAAACGATTAGGAAATCTCACGACGTCCGTAAATTTCCGGGTATACCAGGAGGTGACCACCTGGTCTGTTGCTCGACGTATTTTTTCTGGGCTAGCCGGGTCTGATACTATTGTGTCCTCGTAGGCTCGGGATAAAGCATCTGCCGCCTCATTTTCTGTACCACTACGATGGATGAAAGTGATAGGGCAACAAGCGATTTCCATCGCCCATCGTGCTAGTCTTCCTCGTGGATTTTTCACATTCTGAAGCCACTTCAGACTAGCATGATCGGTAATGATCGTTAGCGGATATCCCTCTATGTAACCTCGGAGTTTGTTTACTGCCCATACCGCTGCAAGGCATTCGCGTTCGGTGGTCGTGTAATTTTTTTCAGCAGGTGTTAATGGTCTACTGATAGCGGAAATTTGATATTCTTTTTCGGGCCCCTGCTGTGTTAGTACAGCAGCTATGCCCGTATCACTTGCATCGGTGTAAAGCAGGAATGGTAACGAATAGTCGGGTATTGTAAGTGCAGGCGCATTCAACAGTAGTTGTTTAACTGCTGTAAACGCTTCGTCCTGTTCTTGTCCCCATTGCCAGGGTCGTTTGTCGCTGGTCAGGTGCGTCAGTGGTCCCTGTATTTTGGCAATGTCTTTCAGATGTCTTCGATACCAGTTCACCATACCTAGAAAACGTCGCAATTGTTTTCGTGTGGTCGGGGTCGGATAGTTCTTGATAGCTACTAGTTTGTCCGGGTCAGGCGCAATACCATCGGGTTTAATAACGAATCCCAAAAATCTCACGTCTTCTTTACAGAAGTGACACTTCTCCCGTTTGATTTGAATACCGATATCCCGAAATACGTCAAACAGTAACGTTAGTACGTCTAAATGTTCCTGGAAGGTCTTTGTCGCTACTATCCAATCATCCAGGTAAGACTGGATGTAATTAGCCCAGTATGCTGGTAGTTTGCGGTCTAATAACTGTTGTCTGAATGCCTTTTTCACCGTGTCCATGGCCTCCTGGAATGTTGCGGGGGCTGTCTTTAAGCCGAAGGGCATACGAATATATTCAAATAGTCCTTTTCCTTCCACGGCGAATGCTGTCAAATGTCGATCAGAGTCACGTATCTTAATGTGATAGTAAGCGTTGGTACAGTCAATAATCGACCGGTACGATCCTTCTTTTATTACCTCTAACGAGGTGTCAACTCTAGGCATGGGGTAAGCGACAAATTTCGTCACTGCGTTTAATGGTCGGAAATCGATACACATCCTCCACGCTGTATGATCGTTTGGGCCTTGGCCGGGTAATAATTTTTTGCGGACCATTACGGGTTGACAACTCCACTCACTGAGGCTAGGTTGTATTACACCGTCAGCTAATAATTGGTCGACTATATTATGCATTGCGGATAGTACTATCGGAGAGCGTCTGTACGATTTTGTTCTCACGGGTGTATTGTCGGTAAGTTCGATTTTATGTTCGATGAACTCTATCGTGCCGGTCCGATCTGTTTGCATCCGCACGAATTGATCGTCTAGGAAGTTATCGATCGTCGTTTTTTGATCCTCCGTTAATCGATCTAATCGGGTTATTAATCGGGTTGTCTCCGTCACACTTTCATACCGATGTTTGTCGTGTTTCCACGTCCATGTCAGTGTTTCTGTGTCTAATGCAATATGATTTTGGGTCATGAAAGTCAGTCCAAAAATAATTTCATCGGAGATGGCGTTGAAAATTTCAAACCAGCCCCCCAGGTCTGTTTGTTCGAGTCTGAATGTAATATACGCTTTTCCCTTACTACCTACGCTGGTGTTATCGGCTAATATAAATGTTCGACCGCTATCTGGTTTTATTTTCACGATGTCTGTCTGTCACGATTTTCGGTAGTAATTGCTCGGATATAAAGTTAAGACTAGCTCCGGTGTCGAATATCGCGATTGTTTTATATGTATCGAATTGTATTGTGCACGATATATTGTTACTTGCAGCAGGCAACGATTGCCTCCTCAACACACGGCTCATAGATACCGTGTGCGTCATTAACACGTCCGGAACTCTGTACCGTATCTCAAATTGTTGTTGTCTATATGCTTCCATTTCACTCTGTCGAAATCTGGGCATTGTCACGGGTAAATGGTCGTATTCTGCGTCACTGTTGTCACTGTCATTATCGTCGAACACACAACACCTTTTTAAACACGCGTCTATGCCTGCTAGTTGTTCAGCATTCGTGTGCTCGACTGGCTGATCGTTGCGTTTATCTGTTGGAGAGCTACTCTTCCCCGTGCCTAAATGTGTTGCGTGTCGATGATACGCGCGAGCAGATCCGTTAAGGACTTGGGTCACATTTCGCTCGCTTTGTGACCCATTTATACGTTTTTTGGTGAGCACTGGCATTCATGTGCATACTTTCCAGGCACTAAACATCTACAGCACATCACTATATGCTGATTCGTGCATGTTCTGGTCCTGTGGTCTCCTTTTTGACCACAATTCATGCATATATAATTCTCGGATACGGGTCTTGATGATGATGCATCGGTTGACGTTGCTCCTGTTGATTTCCCCGATCCTGATTTTTTAAATTGCCGAAATCTTACCCCCTTTTTGTCTTGTAGTCTGTTTATCTTCTGATTTTCTTCCCTTACGCTCGACCGTTCTGACGATGTTGATGCAAGTCTTCTTCTGGACGAATTTTTTCGGTTGTTTTCCTTTTTCTTTTTATTCTTATGTGTTTCGTTTTTTTTTTCTTCTTGTGACGATGAGCCTTGTACTGAATCTTTTGCTATTTTTCTAAAGCTTAGTTTCTTCATAGCTTCCCTAGCTCTTCTTCGGTCTACTATTATTTGTTCTCCTTCTCTTATTTCGTCCGCTAGTTGACTGTATGTCCTGCATTTCTTGTATCCTATTATCGTCTGGAGGTCTGGGTTTAGTCTTGTTTTTATCGTTTTTATTTGTTCTACTATATCGGGTGGATTTTCCATTTCCCTGAATTTTGCTCTCGCATTCTGTACGAACGTCTGAGCTGATTCCTCCCGTCGTTGGTAATTATTGCCAATTTCCATTATTATTTCTAGGTCTCGTTTCTGTTTCGCATATGTTGCCAGGAAACTTTCCTCGAAGTCTTCCCATTCGGTCCACGCGAGTCTGTTCTGTTTTACCCATTCTCGCTCTTCCGGGTACATTGCGATTTTGATGGCTGTTAGCCTATCATTCATATTCAGTTTACTTTGTGTTGTGAGGTCACTATTTCTTTCGTACTCGATACTTGTTGCTTCCGGGTTACTGGTAAATTTTACAATATCTTCTTGCGTCTTGTCTCCGCTCTTAACAAGGTGGTAGTTCGATCTTTGATAAAAATAAAAATATTATCAAAGTATTTAGCCGTTGGGCGCCACTGCCACGAGGCAAATTTCGTAGGTTGCCAATTCTTTTCGAAGGTTGCCAATTCAAACCTGAATTATTCCTATACTCCAGGAATTATCAAGGGGTCCATTCGTGGCCTCAACTTAGGAGATGGAGTCCTTGGGAATGTCCACAGGGGTGTGATCCACGTGGCGAACAAATGTGACGCGCGGATATTAGGATCACTTATTGTTAGTGCTAGGTCCAAATAAATTGCAGAGACAGCACTATAACTTAATATTTATTTAAATATATGTGGCTCTAACTAAGCGTCTTGCTAGAATTCCCATTCCAATCTGCCCCTCATCGATGGCCGGATTCACATTCCGGACACCGGTGTGTATCCCCACTCCAATCACAATAAGTTTATAGGGATACAATGTGCGCATTTACTAGCACTACGAGACGCTCCGCTAATATACCGGGCGCCTCGTAACAATTTTTACTTGCATTAAATTTAAAAACAAATCATTTCTTGTGATTATTTATACGTAACGTATGAACCTTAACTTAAATATTAACTTAAATATTATAACAGTTTGTTCCTAATCTTTTTAACTTATTCAATTGGTCTCCATGACAATGACAATTTGCATGCTTTTATTCATACTTGTCGCACGTAAATGAATAAAGTGCCATTTATCGCTAGAAAAAACGTGCGTAAAATAGTACTTATCCCGCATGAGTAATAAAAAAATTGTTTATTGTTAAAGGGTAAGTTAAAGGGTCATACCTAGGCACAAAGGAAAAGAGGCTTATACCCAGCACTAAGTCGAAACAGGTTGATGATGATGATGATGATGAAATTGAAAGATAATATTATGTCGTTAAAAAAATATTTCAATCCATTCAGTAGTTTTTGAGAAATTCTTTAACAGACATACATATATCCTTATAAACATACTTATACATACATAATCTCATGAACTTTTGTATGCTTGTTCAGAAGCCGCCGTAGACTAACATAGGTGAGTATTATACAATTCCAGCAATATCACATTTCTTTGGAATAGCAAGCTCATGACTTATGTGGTAAACACCAGGGCGACAGGCTGGTGTAAAGGGCGGCGAATATTAGTTTTGCCCGGAGCGGCTAAATAGCTAGATCGGGCCATGCAAGGGTGCGAGCACAATAATCCTAAATAGCATATATGAAGAGCACATAATTATTGCAATAATTATGCGTCATTTAAAATTTCTATTATCGATTATTGAAGATTTCGCCTCTTAAGGCTAATACAGATCGGGGTGAATTTTTCGTACAAGGATTTCAGCACAAAAATTGTAAATACCATATCTGGAGAGCACATAATTATTGCAACAATTTTGCGTCATTTAAAATTTCTGTTCTCGATTATTAAAGATTTCACCTCATTAGGCTAATACAGTTCAAGGTGAATTTTTCTTACAAGGGTGCGAGAACAAAAATCGCGAATATAACAGCTAGAGAACAAATAATCATTGCAACAATATCGCGTTGGTTAAAACTTGTGTACTCGATTATTAAAGATTTTACCTCTTATCGCTCATTCCGTTCGCACAAGGGTTTGAGCACAAAAATCGTAAATAGCATATCTGGAGAGCACATAATTATTGCAACAATTTTGCCTCATTTAAAATTTCGGTTCTCGATTATTAAAGATTTCACCTTATTAGGCTAATACAGTTCGGGGTGAATTTTTCGTACAAGGGTGCGAGAACAACAATCACGAATATCATATCTAGAGAACACATAGTAATTGCAACAATATCGCGTTGGTTCAAACTTGTGTGTTCGTCTCTACCTCTTATGGCTCATTCCGTTCGGGGTGAGTTTTCCGCACAAGGGGTTTAGTTAGCGAATTCGCTCCGGGGTACTTGAAAAGCACATAAATTGCAACTTAATTGTAGTGCTTATTTGGAATCGGTATCCCAATTTTTCAGATGGGTGAGTGGTGAGTGCTGGCTTGACTTTAAGTTAGCACCCCCACTAGTAAAATTTGATTTTTTCATTGAACGCTTTGAGCACAAAAATCGCGATTGCGGCACGCTACATAATTCTACGATAATAATACGACACATAATTCTGGTCTTATCAAATTTTAATTTTGAAGAGGTGAGGGTGCTAGCTTTATAGACCTTGTGTTTGGAATTGTCCACATACATTTAAAAAAGAGCGCCTAATGCGCATGATGGTGACCTTTTCATTTCCACTACGGACTCAATGCCATAATGTACGACCAACACAACTCTATCCATGTGCTGACAGAAACTAGGCAAATATCTTTAGAGCAGTGTTACCAACTCCCAAAAATATTTACCCCTAAAGCCAAGTCAAAAACCCCTAAAATTGCCACAATTACTTGAAAATCCCCCTAAAAAATAATATTCTTTAAAAATAATAAATAAATGATAATTAATATTCTATAATATTTTTTAATATTCTTTATTTATAAATTACTTAATATTTCAAATATAATTTCGTTTTCGTCTGGTTCAGACTTTTTGAAATCATACATGTTGACATTAAATAAGCTTAACATATTAGGGGATGGATAAAATGTAGTGCAAGATCCACCATTTCGTTGCAATGTGAATCGGATCATCATCAAACTTTGTAGCATTTCAATAGATAGTCTATTGCGTAGCTTATTTTTCACAATATTATAGATGGAGAATGCGCGTTCAACACTTGCGTTTGAAATTGGCACCGTGACAAATGCTAGTCCGAATTTTGATACATTTTCAAAACGTACTGCCAGATGCGTCACAATCATTATAAACTTCAAAATAAAAATTAGCTGAAGTAGAAGTATTCGACCATATTTTGTTACTCAATTGGTGCCACTTAGATTCTATGTCATTTTTGTTGCCATAGATATGAGTTCGCTGAATGTGGTTCAATATAGGTTTTATGTCGGGTTTGACTTGTGATGTCGCAACCTTTGGGTGCAAATCAGCAATTGCTTTTAACATAGATAAATTATCTGGAAGCCTTTTTTGAATCTGCTCTGCCAGACAACATAAAAAGTTCTTGCATCTTTCTCTGACATACAGCAAGTCAATTGGCCTAAGTTCCTGTGATATGTTTAGAAAATCAAAACCGAAATACATTGATGCTGTATGAATTAGATGCTTCTGGAAATTAAATTGTACCAATTCGGAGTCCACCAATTTCTCCAATGGTAAAGGTACAACAAGTCGACTAAATTTTTATATAATAAGAATAAATCTTACAAATAATTTAGTAGGTTAATTTAAGTAGCTTAATTTAAGCAGATTTAATTGAGTCACATTTTTTAATTCATTTTTAAGGAAAATCAAAAAAGCTCTAAAAGGTAATTTCGTCATAATGTCGTGAAGTTGTTCTGCCATATAACACTTGTCATCAGATTTAGCAATTGAAAATAGCAACTTTAATTCCTCCCACTGCTCCAATATTGTGTTAATAGCTTGATAGCGAGCGAGCCAGCGGGTTCCGCTAAGTCCTTGAATTTTTTTTGGATCCTTGTTTTCATTCATGGTTTCATATAGTGCTTTGTAATAGTCCAAACGTTTGGGGCTGTATGAAAACCAATTATGGGTTTCTCTCACAAGAAATTCTAATTGCCGTGGTAATAGTTCAGCCGCTTTTTCCGCAGATAAATGCAAGGAGTGGCTAACACATTTGATAACAATTAAATCAGGCAGTTCCCTTTTAAATATAGCAGCCACCGAATTATATTTTCCAACCATAACATTTGAAAAAACACAATGTAAAAATTGTGCATAAAATCTGGTATATGTCCAACATTCTGGAAACAGGTGTACATTGTCCATGTCTCTAAATCTGGTAGTAAATCTCGTCTACAACTATCGTCCGATCTCCATATTGTCAACTCCGTCCAAAATTATCGAATTCATAATATCTAGTCATCTTTTCATCTTTTCACATAAGCTCACTTAAGCAGCATGGCTTTTTTCGGAAACATTCCATTGTGACGAACTTACTATCAAATACCAATAATATCATTAGTACCATGAGTGCGGGCCTGGAGGTACATGCTATTTATACTGATTTCAGCAAAGCCTTTAACAAAATTGATCACCAAATCTTATTAAACAAATTATCAGCTTACGGAATATCCGGTTGTCTGCTAAAGTGGTTCACGTCTTATCTTTCGGGTGGGACCCAGGTTGTGAAATTACAGAATTGTCTATCAAATAAAGAGCTTGTACTTTCTGGTATTCCCCAAGGTTCAATATTGGGCCCTTTACTTTTTTTTCTATTTTCATGAATCACATTCACAATGGCCTTGCATGTGACTTTGAGTTATTTGCAGATGACTTAAAAATTTTCAAAGTGATTGCAAATCCAGGTGATGAAGGGCTACTTCAAAATGATTTGCTCTTTCTGGTTCAGTGGTGTAGTAAAAATCTAATGGTATTAAATAGGGATAAATGCCTAACAATCAATTTTAATTGGAAATTAAATCCTTCTGTGCCGTGGTATAGCTGTGGATAATGTCGCTCTCAAAGTAACAGTAAGGAATCAGTAGTCAAGGATCTAGAAATAGTTCTTGATAACAAATTGTCTTTCTCTCATCACTATGAATACATAATCACTAAAGCAAACAAAGCCTTAGGATGTGTAAAAAGATATGGCTATGAATTTCACAATGCTCGCACACTAACTGTCCTATATGTGATATTTGCTAGATCAATTCTAGAATATGGTTCTATGGTCTGGTCGCCCTTTTAAGAAACTCATATTGAGAGAATGGAAGTTATTCAAAATAAATTTACAAGATCAGTAAAATAAAAGCTACCAATTAGTGTTAGAAACTCCACTAGTTTATGCAATAGTTATCTAGGCTTGTCTGAGCTAAAGATGGGTAGAAAATTTTTAAGTGTATGTTTCGTTTATAAACCTCTAAACAATATGTGTGATGCTCCCAGCCTTGTCATTGAGTTAAATTTATTCGTGCCTTATTATTGTACAGGAGATGCTCCCTTATTTTATATCCATCGCTACACCTCTTATTTTGCTTTATTATCACCATTTAATTCAGCTTTGGCAGCTTGTAACAGTGTTTGTAATGATTTGGACTTCTATGGCATGTGGTTCTCAACTTTTAGATCTAGAGCCCTTAGACTTCCATGTTCATGATCTCTGTGTTTATTTGTAGGATAAGTTTTGTCATGTATATTTATAAGTATGTCTTGTAATTTTTATTTGATTGTTTCTTAAAGGTACCCACTACCTTTATTAAATTATTATTATGTAATAACAACAGGTGATTATGCATCATTACTTATACAGATATAAATATTCTAAGGTAGATGATCATAAATATTGATTTTAATATTGTCTACCTTGATTATTTATAAATTACAAAAATGCCACCAAATTACTTTACCTTTTAAAGCTGGATCTGTTTCCCAAATCTGTGCATACTTCTGACTGCATTTCTTTTTTTCTATTTCTGTAGGCATCATTAACAAATTTGGCGACACAGCAGTACAATAGCAAAATTAAATTCGACAAGTAAACAATCAACGTACGTATTTCGAGTAAACATAGACGAATGAATCACCAGTCATTTGTTTTTCATTTAATTCCGAAATCTTAGTAACGAGAAACTGTACTACATGTCGCTAAGTCGCCAAGTAATACAATTATATTATTATGATTGGCTAGCTTGAGTTATCCCAGGGCATATATTTTTACACCTTCATTTTTCAATAAAAAATTAATAAATATAAAAACTCAAAAAATCCCTAAAAATACCCCTAAAAATATAAAACCCCTAAAAAAATCCCATCCCACTTATTTACCCCCTAAATTTGGGGGGAAAACCCCTAAGTTGGGAACCCTGCTTTAGAGTTTATATGTGGGTCTGGATAATTTTGTTTTTAGTTTAAATATAATGTAACATTATTTTCAACAGTTGGCAGCAATCAATGTAGAAATGTCAATTTAGTTATGGTTGTTGGTTGTTATGACGAGCCAGAGACAAATGACGAGCTATAATTGAGACAAAATTATGGAACAAAAATCAATTTAAGCCTGAACCATCTCGAACAAATATTATTTCATCGTAAAAATATTTAAAATAACCTTTAGTGTCTTCATAAAATATGTTAAATTGGATGAAACAAGAACAAAACTGTGTTTTGGCCATTTCAATTAATCCATAATTTGTTGATTTTTGCAACAAGTTTAACAAAAAAAAATGCTCACAAGCCGATAGATAAAACGGTCTTACATATCTTAAAATATATATATTGCATATGGCAATATAAATTAGGTTTTAAGTTTCATAAAATGATCCTCATGATTTACTTTTTTTTATTAATATTTGCATGGACAGCTATGTCTCGACCAGATCATAAAAATGATCCTCGGAATAATGGAGACCTTGCATTATGGATAGATGAAAAACAAGTTAAAATGTTTAGTGGTATGTGTATATATTAAAGATTGAATCTAAAAATTATATAAACCATCTCAGATTATTGTTTAACCCTTTTGCTGTGGTGCACTACCCTACAAGTCATGTGCACTGTGTGGCATGCTGATGGTTGTGTGGATCGGTACAGTTAGATACTTCCTGTTTGCATATAAATACAGTTCCCATAGTCTGTAGTACTTTTTGATGTTTATAACATTTTTAGTAGTCTATTTCATTGTGGTGCGATTTATAATGCGTCTGTAGTAAGAACAAAAACTAAAGTTGGTATGAATAGTATGGTTGCGACAGTTACTACGTGGTAATTCATACTTACATTGAATTGAAAAATTCACTATGTTTTTACCACACTTATCTGTGTAGTAAAATCTGTCTCAATAAGTGTGGTAAAAACATAGTGAATTTTTCAATTCAATGAAAGTTGGTACATTAATCCGGATCCCATATACAGGACACAAAAATATTTTACAGCTTTATCTGGTTTCTGCAGTTATAGGGTTAATGTTATTATTAATAGTTTTCATTTGGATATTTGACAAATGTTTTTTAATAAATAATATTAATTTAAACAGTTGTAGTTAGTAGTTATCTCTTTAAAAAGTGTAAATGAAACTAAAACTTGGCCCAAAATTTTACAAATATTTTAATGTTATTTATTTCAGGTATGGTTATGGAGATATATGCCATCCGTAATGGTAACGTATCACCATATATCCTAGACCCAAACTTTGAAAAGTATTTACCAATAATTCCTTCAGATGTAAGCCATGTGAATTTCATTTGGAAGGCAGGGGTTAAAAAGTATTATTACCATTTTGATCGTCTTCAATCTTTTGATGAAAGTATTCTTAAGGCTCCAATTATATCAATAAAAACAAAAGGTCGTGTACCTAGAAGGCCTAAAGAGTTCAGCATTTTATTGCCATGTTTAGGTAATAGCTCTGGGATAGCAACTTTCAGTATAGGTCTTTTAATAGAAAGTAGAAAAGGTAGACCTTTAAATGGAACGCCTTTGAGATTGAAACTTCGTAAAGAATGTTCTCAAAGGTCTCCAGACTCTGAATGTGATAAGAAATGTGCTAATGATGGTTGGTGCAATCGTGATAAAATTTGTCAGTGTCCAGAAGGATATATGGGACAATATTGTAGAACAGCATTATGTTATCCACAATGTATGAATGGAGGAAATTGTACTTCTCCAGGAGTTTGTAGTTGTCCAGAAGGCTTTCAAGGAAGACATTGTGAGGGTGGAATTTGTGCTGAAAAATGTTTAAATGGAGGGAAGTGTGTGCAAAAAGACACTTGTGAATGTCCAAAAGGATATTATGGTTTACATTGTGAATATTCTAAATGTATAATATCTTGCCATAATGGAGGTAAATGTAGAGGTATTAATAAATGTAAATGCCCTCAAGGATTTAGAGGAGATCATTGTGAGATTGGCAGAGGTAAACCTCATCGAAGTATTTGCAAACTTGCATGTAAACAAGGTACATGCGTTGATAATAGTTGTGTTTGTGAACCTGGGTGGTATGGCAGGCTATGTCACCATAGTAAGTAATAGAGTGTGACATTTATAAATCAATTATTATTCTAATTTTGTTTCAGTGACCATGTAATTTACAAGAGATTGGCCATGTGTGTCATCAGAAAATTCATTTTTTATTGGTGGAAGGTAACTAGATATCACTGATTAAGCAGGATTGTGACACATTTGAATTAACTATTCCATATGAAAAAGCATCTTGCATTTGAGAGACCTATTCCCCTAAGTTATCGGCAATTTTTTTTTAGTAAAATCGCACTTGAAAAAGGCATTTTTTGTAAGAAAATTGTGTGCATCCCTTATTTCAAGAAAATAATAATCTGGTCATCTTACATTAACGCCTAAACAATCTATGCTACAAAAATAAAAAGTGTATAAAGACTTTATTTTCTTATATATTTGGCTTATATATTTTCTTACTTTTACACATATATATCCCTAATTAATTATGATTTTATAGCTTTTTTTTCTTAACCTGAGTTTGTTGGCACAATTTCATAAGATAGATTTATCTGTGTATTGATTATTATTTATCTTTTTAAAGTGTTAAGGCTCCAATTATATCAATAAAAATCAGCAAATCTGGGTAGTATTTATAAAATATGTTCTTAGAATTTTGCTAGTCTAATCTTGATTGTGTACTGTTACTATTTTGCTCTTTAATTTCCAACTCATTGGTGGTCCACTTGATGTTAAAAGACAGGTTTCACAAAACCATTTAGCAACTGAATCCAGTTTTATTCGCATTTATTTTAGAAGTTTGTAAATTGATTTGAAGATTAGACTAATCATCACCTAGATTAAAATTGACTTATGTTTATATCAGACACACAGCACTACGGCCCATGGTTTCTTCGACAACCACCTTGCATCTGTCTCTATTTACAGCTGCTATAGTCCAGTTCTGTATTCTAGGTACTTTTAAGTCTTCTAGCACATTATTTTTCCATCTTGACCGAGGCCGTCCTCTAGGTCGTCTGCCCTCTGGTGTATTTGTAAACACAGCTCTGGCTGTTCTTGTGTTTGTTTCATTCTCCAGACGTGGCCCACCCATCTTATATGGTGCCTTTTAATCCAACCAACAATGTCTTGTTCTTGTAATAGTTCTTTTAATTCGAAGTTCATGCGTATTCTCCATCCATTTTCCGCTTCGTCGTACACAGGTCCATATATTCTCCTTAAAATCTCTCTTTCAAATCGATTTACGAGGAGCTACTCATTTCTTTGTGTGAGGGCCCACGCCTCGCTTCCATAACTTACGACAGGTTTTATCACCGTTTTGTATAAGCGGAGCTTGCATGCTCTCGATTTCAGTATACTGTCAAGCGCGAACATGCACGTATTGGTAGTTTTCCAATTACAGCACCAGAGCGCACAATGCGGCACTGTGCGCAGCATCGAGTGTTCCAACATCAGCAATGCCTCGCAGCGACGAGCACAAGGAAAAGCTCTGCTCTCGGGTGTAATGCGCAAGTGGTACCAATAAGTTTAACATGAAATTTTAAGTTTTTTTTTTCATTGAGTTGCCATAATTGATGTGTATTTCATTATTTTTGTCAACAAGAGTATAAATACTGAATTGTTGTTAATAAATATTTATTTTGCAACCAATATATGAACCATTTATGAAGAATCAGGTATAACAGTTACTTTCAATGCATTTTCCTTTCTGTTGTTTAATTATTGTAAAACTTTAGCGAATTAAAATTCTTTCTATTGTTTACTTATTAAAAGGTAAATTTATTTTTCAGATTTTTAATGCACTCTATTGTCGCATTTAAAAACTAATCTGTTCCAACAAAGCCTCTGCTAATGCGGCACTGAGTCGCACTGTGCTCCCGTAATTGGAAAACAACCATTACCTGCTATTATACGTTGCTTTATTTCGCTAGACAAGCCATTATTGTGGTTAATTGTAGTGCCTAAATATTTGAAAGTATTCGTTTTACAAAGTTGGAGGTTCTGTATCTCCAAAAATTCATTTTCTCTCTGTGGTCCTCCACGCCAGGTTGTTAGTTCTTTCGTTTTCTTGTTATTTACTCTAAGTCCTGTTTGTTTACCTGCCTGTTCCATCTGATTCAGTTTTTCTACTATGTCCCTTTCTCTCCCAGTATTACCACGTCGTCTGCTTATGCTAATAGTTGAGAGCTTCTGTCAAACAGTGTAACACTGGGGGTTGATGTTCATTTTTCTAATGATGCCTTCTAATGCAAGGTTAAACAGTATGGGTGATATTATATGTCTCCTTGTTTCACACCTATGGGTATATTGAAATCTTTCGAGACGTTTTGTCCGATCCTGCACCTGCATTTAGTTGCTACGAGTGTCGTTTTAAGTATCCGTTCGCCAAAATGATAACATAAACGTAACATTTTTAGTTTCTGATATCCGAAATAGTTGTCAGAAAGTTAACATAAACGTCTCTTATGTGCCACCTAGTGACATCTTTTTTATCTTGAAAATGATGTCAAAATGTTAACATTTTTCTGATAACTTTATGACATCAATTTAAAGAGAACATTATGTTATCGCTTATATGTTAGAAATTTGAGGTTAATTAAAAATAATTTAAATTCATAATAAAAATATTGTTTAATATAAAATATAAAACAATACATAAGATAATACGATATAAATAATATATAACATTTATATAGTATTTGCTTTGGCAATACATACATATATTAACATTTATATAAAAATATAATATTTATGTTTTAAATAATATCATATTATGAGTATAACATTTTTATATAAAATATAAAAGAATAATATATATATATATATATATATATATATATATATATATATATATATATATATATATATATATATAAATATATATATATATATTTATATATATATATATATATATATATATATATATATATTTATATATATATATATATATATATATATATATATATATATATATATATATTATATGAAACCATATATATATATATATATGCAAAAATTGAAGCCGTTAGACTATGATGGTAAAACTGATGATTTTTACCGACCCTCAATAATTTTTTACTGATTCCTCATTTTTAAGCTGAAAAACGGTTTTTGGGCTTTAGAAGTGGGTTTTTGATAAGGAAACCATCGGGTCACCTTATCCTTCATATTTTTTCATCAATTAGAACACTTTCGGACCATGGGAGGGCATTTCTGAGACGAAATTTTTTTTAAGGACCACCCTAATATATATATATATATATATATATATATATATATATATATATATATATCAACATCTCCACAGAAGACATGACTGAGAGGAAAAAATACAGAGAAAAATCAGAAAACAGAAGTTTGAACAAACTCCCAAAGAGAAGAAAACAGGAAAGAAGTGGACAGCAGAGATGAAAAAAAAACACAGTGAATATATGAGAGGTTTCTGGGAAGAAAGAAGAAGGCAGAAAAAATTACATGCTAATTGATTGTGTTTTAGCGCTCTCCTTAAAGGGGAATTACCGATAATAATATATATATATATATATACATATATATATATATATTTATATATATATATATATATATATATATATATATATAATCAATATATTGTAACACGAATTTACGATTTATTGTGTCAGTGCACAAGATGTAGGTCATACATAAAATAACAAGGATTAATATCTAGACAAAGAGCACGATCTAATGATGCCTAACAATAGTACGGACAATCTTCACTTTTAGCACATGAGTTCAAGATATTCCATGTGAGCCGTTTCGCTGCGTCAAAGCAAGCGACTATGAAACGGTCAAGACCTATAGTGTCAGGGGCTGAAGGCCTGCAGTCTTACAAGAAACTAAAAAGCGACTAAAAACTGGATGTTACTTTAACTATTGCTAGATTATCCCGGTACGTCCGATTCAATTGAATTGTGTGCCAAAGCTTCTACGCTTGATGATTCGGAGATGTTTGTAGATAGAGCGCGAGACAAACCACACAAATGGTTTCGTGTCAGAATTTTGCAAAACGTTACTTTTACACTCAGCACTAACCGGATCAATGTTTATTGACAACTCGGAGCCTTGTGTATGCAAAGTATGCTTGATTCAAACACATTTATCTAAAATAATTTGGGAATTATCAACATTAGGTGGCAGATCCTATGTGGAGCACGGGTTGTCACCTACTACGAATCTACCGGCTCGAGAACTATAATCAATATATTGTAAAAAGAATTTACGATTTAATGTGTCAGTGCACTAGATGTAGGTCATACATAAAATAACTGAAGGATTAATATCTAAAAGACAAAGAGCACGATCTAATGATGTCTAACAATAGTACGGACAATCTTCAGTCACTTTTAGCACATGAGTTCAAGATACGCACATGGAGTAGTATGAAACCGACCTGGGAAGAATTTAAAGAAAAGATAACCAGGAAAGCTAAAGAGAAAATTCCTCTAACCAAAACAAAGAAACACCCATGGTGGAATGACGTATCCGAAAAGGCAATAGACAACCGAGAAACCGCATATAACAATTGGAACCGCGACAAAACTGAACCCAAATTATTATTGTACTTGGAGACAAGGAAGCAAACGACAAGAGACATCGGAAAAGTCAAAAGAGATTACTTAAGTGATCAATTAACAAGGGCAGAAGAAGACTTCCGAAAGCGCAATACAAGAGACTTCTACAAGACGTTCAAATGCAGAATTGCAGGGTATCAACCACATAACTTTTGTTTCAGAAAAGATAATGGAGAACAGGCACTAACCCAGTCAGCGTTGAATGTTGCAGGAATGTTGCAGCAATGTTCCGAAGGCTGCACAACATTCCGAATGTTGCAGCAACATTCCTGAACATTCCAGTGGCAACGTTGCAATGTGAATGTTGCAGCAACATTCCTATAACATTCCAGTTGCAACACTACAATGTGAATGTTGCAGCAACATTCCTGAATATTCCAGTGGCAACATTGCAATGTGAATGTTGCAGCAACATTCCAGTTGCAATATTACAATATGAATGTTGTAGCAACATTCCTACAACATTCCAGTAAGGCTGCGCCAATTATTTTTTTCATTATTAATATTATCATTTATTTTTACTGTGATTATTTTTACTCGTCTCACTTTTTTTTATTCTTATACTCAAAAATGTATTATATTTTTAGTTTATTTATGTATTATATTTTTATATTAGAATTTTATAGGGCGTTGACAAATAATACGATCATAATAAACCATACATATTTTGTAGGAAATTTAACGCTCTACAAAAAAGGTCTATGATTTTTTCGTCCACTGATTCAAAAGTAATTCGAAGTCTATTTTTACTAGAACTTTAATTTTGACTTCGAATAACTTTCGAACCAGTGGAGTTAGCGAAAAATCATTGAAAACCTTTTTTGTAGAGCGTTAAATCCAACAAGAATATATATGCTTTATTATGATCGTATTATTTATCAGCGCCCTATAAAATTCCAAAGAAAAGAATTTTCCCCATGTTAATTCCATTTAAAACTTTGACTCTCGTGTTTTATTTGCCACACTTTATCATGGTCTTTACTTCATGATTTTACTTCATGGTACATATTAATACGTCATCTAACTTCGGTTTGGTTGCTGTCTTAGTAGAGTGAAGTCGTAATATGTCAGTCGTTGTATCAATTGATTGTAATAAGTTGTTTAATTGGGTGTTCAAATAAATACGTTTTTGTGTTAAATATATTCTCTTGCTCCTACTCTACATAAAATTGTACTAACATGTTTTAATTATTAAAAAAAACGAAATTGTAAAGGTCGATACTCATGTGCGCGACACTCGCGAGAACGTGCCCATTTAAAACAATGTATGTAATTATAATTTGATAGGCGACGTCGCGCGACTTCAGGTAGCCGAGTGTCGCGCATATGAGAATCTACCTTCACTGTTGTCTAGGCAGTGTTTGTTTCTTATTATTTAAATCATAAGTTCTTTTTAACTCTCCGATTTTTTGTGACATCGCTTTTTCAAATCCTCTCGGGTTTGAGGTTTCCCGTTTCTGGAGGTCCATTTTTTTTCATTTCCCAATTTTAAGGCATAATCTAGAAAAGAAATCACAATATCATCAAATAAATTCAAAAAGTTTGGGAAATCCAAATGTACATGCCTTAAGCACTTTATATGGATAGTGAAACTATAATTACCAATAATCTCATTCTTGACTGTCTCGTTTAAAGCCGTTATAGGAGCTACCTTTCCTTGGCCTAAGTGAGCTCGTGGAGCTTGTCCGGAAAAGGTGCAATTTAAATAGCCTGATGGCTTGAAAACTCCTGTTAACAATCGCCGTGCAACCTGTGATGCTTGAGTACACATTGACCGAATGGAGTCAAAGTCTGATTTTTTGCAATAAACTTGACTAATCAATTTAACCATCTATTTTATAACAATAATAAATTATAAATGAAAGAGAATTTAACACGTTATAACTGACATATTGCGTTAGAGATGCCATAAGGGTATACACCGGTAAAAAGTATCAATAAAAAGGCGTAAGGTAGGCGTATACAATTTTTTTTCTGGAAATGAACATAATTCTAATCTTAGAAACATGAACATTTAAATTTTTATCAAGCATGCAATTTTTTTAAACCCTCCCTTTTTTGGCTACCGAGACAAATCAATATTGATTTTTTTAAATCAACGTAATTATCTAGAAGCGTAAAAATGAAAAAAAACTTTAATCGAATCTTTAATAATATTTTTTTTTAAATATTTTATTTCTTTTCTTAATTATTTTTTTTTTTTTACGCTTCTAGATTATAATTACTTCGATCCTCAAAAAATAAAAATTTATATGCGCCCTTATGGCATTTGTAACGCGATATATTATTTTCTTATAATAATATTGAAAACTAATTCTACATACTGGTTCTTCGTGCCAATCTTTCCCATAAAGATCGGGATCGTTAAGATCAGTGTTAACACGATTGACGATTAAATTATTGTCTTCCTCGCTGTCATTTTTAGACTTCTTTTCCTTATTGCTATCTTCATTTTTTGAATTTGTTTCGTCGTCAAAGTCGTCATCACTGTTTCCAGTCGCTTTCTTCAAATCGAAGGAATTTTCTTTATCGCTGCTATCATCCAATTCACTTTCTGTTGCTGAAGAGATGTTTTCAACACTCTCATTTTTTTTTGTTTTTAGGGTAATTTTAGAAGTTAATGATTGCGCTGTGGTTATATGTAAATAATAAAAAAGCTTTATTAACACGTTGGCTGTCATACGACGCGCCGGTCGTCACACATATTTCTGATCAATTGGGTCCTGCGACAGCCGGCGCGTCGTAAGTTTCTACCTTACATATGTGCTCACATAATTTTTTTTATGAGCTCACAGATACTCTTTTGCCTTTCCAATTAAATATTTTTTTTTGTATGATTTAATAATTTTGACTTACAATGAGACATTTTCGAAAATATACATGAGAAGCCTGTAACTTGTTGATATTCAAAATATGATCCCATATTTTGAGTGAAACAGAGTTATAGTGAGCATATTTCTATCACTTTTTTTTTACTTGACGTTGCCAAATATAATTACATACTATGGAAGCCAAATAGAGCACATATTTGATACTTGTGGTATCGAAAGAACTACCTTAAATTGAATGTTATAGATTTTATAAATGTTATACCACTTGAATGTCAAGCATGTCAAGCATTATTTTTAACTCGTCTTTTGAAGGACCATGTTCGTTTTTTTTAGGAGCAAGAGGTTTTTTCTTCTGATCAAACTCTTTTTCAATAAATGGCTGATTGGTTTTATCGTCTCTATTTTGATTTTCGTCTTCTGAGCCCTGTAAAATTGTTCGATTAGAAAAAGTAAATCCCGAAATTTCCGAAGCTATTGGTTTCAGTCGCATTTTTGAAAATCAAATTTTCATCAGATCTCGGCGTTTTGGGGTCTCAGGAAGATATTTTGATGACAATTCAGAAAATCAGATGGACTTCCATCTCTGTGTTGCGTGCGTGCGTGTGTAAACTTTTTTTATCGTGTGATATCTTTAGAATATTGACCGATTGAAGACCAGTGGCATTCAAAAAGGTTTATTGAGATTTTAATCTGATTAGATTTTAAAGTAAATCTAACGAGTAGTTTCGAACTTTAACACTGAAAAAAAAAAAAAATTAACACTGAAAAAAAATGTTCAGTTTTTCTAGTATAACTTTTCTAATTATGTTACCAATAATAATATTCGTTCACACATAATATTTTCGCGTTTGTTGCGCGTTTGAATCTGTCACTCCGTTCAATAAATATCGAGGTGAAAAAAAATTAAAATGATAATTTTTTTTTATTGTTTATATCTACTGATTTTAAAATAGAACCAAAATAAAATTGAGCTCAAAACGTATCGGCTGTTCAAAATGGCATTTATTCACAAATTGGCAGAAATTAACCATTTAAAATTAAGCATAACAACCATTTTTGGATTTTTTTTATCAAATAAAATAATTACCAAAAAAAAAAAAATGAGTGGAAAAGTGCAAATGTAGGAAATTTAATAAACTAATATATGTGCAATTTTTCCAAATATTTTTTTTGTGATCATTAAATTAAAAAAAAATTCAAAAAATATCGAATATTGGCTATCTTCTGTATCATTAATAATAATTTATATAACATTGATAATCAATCAAGTATATCAAAATACCTTAAACTATTTTAACAAACTTTTTAAAAATATTAATGGATATACCTGTTTATTATGTTTACATCCTTTTGACCCTTTCATCAATTTCAAATTTTCAAAAGATGATGATGCATACTTTGTATTCAATTTTCTTGATCTTTTGGTAGACAAAGCAGCTGATTCATCGTTTTGTTTTGAAGTTGATGTTGGAAGTTTTCTTTTTTTGAATCCTTCTTAAACATGTCTAACATTTGTTTAATTTTTTTGTCATCATCTAGAAAAATAATATTTTAAATTAGGCAATTGAAAGAATTTATTGTTTATATATGATAGTGAAGATCTTATTATTTTTCAATTATTATAAAAAAATTTTGTCTGATAATCTTTGTTTAAATAAAAATCAAAATAATGCCACATGTTTGCTAATTTTAGTATAACAGCATAACTTAAATAAATACAAATATTATTTTTTTACTGACATAAAACATAAAAATCGTTTCTCTTACAATCTAGTTCATAATACAAATAAAACTGTTTTTTTTTTTTTTTTTTTTTTTTTTAACAAATATTTAGGATATTTCTGTAGTAACTGAATTGTTCATAACTTAGTGCTTTAGTAAACATATCCGCCAGGTTCTCAGTAGAACTTACATATTTTATATCTATCTCCTTTGAGTTTACTTTGTCTTTAATAAAGTGATATCTAATATCAATGTGCTTTGATCGTTTACTATTTTCGTAACTATTCGCCATATCAATCGCACCCTTATTATCTACATACAATACAGTTTTTACATTTTCGTTCAAATCTTCGCTTAATCGTTTAATATTTATTTGTTCACATGCGCTGACAGTGGCAGCTATATATTCTGCTTCTGCAGTTGATAAAGAAACACATCCTTGTTTTCTGGATAACCATGATATAGCATTTTTACAATACATTGTTACTGATCCACTTATGCTCCTCCTATCTTTTTTGTCGTTTGCATAATCTGCATCTGAGTAAGTTTCAATTGACATTTGATTTGACTTTACATATGTTAATGACAAATCTATAGTAGTGTATAAATATTTTAACACTCTTTTTGCTTCTAACCATGCTGATTGCGTTGGTTTATCTAGACATTGACTCAAATAGCTTGTTGCATAGGATATATCTGGCCTAGTGCCTGTACTTATATACATTAATACTCCGATTAATTCCCTATATGGAACATTAACAATCTCTTCGCTTGAATCTATTTGATAACCTTTTGTTATTGGAATCTTTGCTCCTTTACTCTCTATCATTCTAAATCTTTCAACCATTTTTCTTATGTGTTTACTTTGAGATAACTTTAATTTTTCTTTTGATCTTTCTATTTCCATACCTAAGAAGTTTTTTACATTGCCTAAATCTTTCGCATTATATTCTTTCTTTAGTTCAGATATAATAAACTTTACATTCTCGTCACTTCCAGTTATAAGTATATCGTCTACAAACACAATTAACCATACATTCTCGCCAATATAAAAACAACAATCATTTTTAGATCTTTTTAACTTGATACTACTTGCAAAACTATTAAATGTTTCGTTCCAACATTTTGGGCTTTCCTTTAGTCCGTACAAACCTTTATTCATTTTAAAAACTTTATTCCTTTCAATATTTATTCCTTGTGGTGGATTTACATAAATTTCAGATTTTAAGTTACTGTTCAAAAATGCCGTTGGGATATCCAACTGCTTCAATTGCCACCCTTTTTGAATAGCCTGAGAAATTAACAATCTAATTGTTTGCAATCTAGCCACTGGGGCATAGTTATTTGCGCTATAATTTACATTTTCTTGAAAACCTCTTGCGACAATTCTCGCTTTCTTTACACCGTCATCTTTGGTTTTAAAAATCCATTTAGAGTCTATAATTTTCTTATCTTTTGGTTTAGGAACTACTGTCCATGTGTTCATATTTGTATGAGCATTTATTTCTTTATTTATAGCTTCTTGCCACCCATCATTTAAGTTTATTGCTTCATCATATGTTATTGGATCTTTTCTTAAAAATAAACAATATGCAGTATGCAATTCGTATTCAAAATCTTTTTTATATCTTTCCGGTACTTTAATTGTTCGTGTTCTAGTCTTTCGTTCTTCATTAATAACATTTCTTTCATCAATACTACTATCATCACTACTATTCTCGTTTTCTACTTCACTATCACTTGATTCATTACTTTTTTCGGTTTCACTATTATTTTCGTTATTTACTTCGTTCTCACTTGACTTATTATTTTCGCTTAATACATCGCTTTCATTTAATATGAATTGCTCTGATAACTCATTTCTATTTTTATCGTTTACAAACTTATAATCACTTTCATCAAATTCTACATCTCTGGAGATTATTATCTCTTCTGTTTGAGGGTTCCACAAACGATACCCATCGCTACTATAACCTACCATTCGAGTTTCAATACTTCTTTCGTCAAGTTTAAATTTACGTGGTAAAATTACCGCCCACGCTTTTGAACCAAATACTCTTAACCTTTTTAAATCTAATTTTCCGTAATACATTTCGGCTGGAATTTTAAAATTTATTGCTGCAGATGGACATCTGTTTAACTGATAAGCTGCGCACATAAATGCTTCTGTCCATAAGTATTTTGGTAACCCTGTTTCATTTATCATTGTTCTAGCTTTATTGTACAAAGTTCTATTAAGTCTTTCTGCTACACCGTTTTGTTGTGGTGAATAAGGTCTAGTATACTGAATAATAATTCCGTTTTCGTAACAAAATTTTCTGAATAAATTTGAAATGAATTCGCCGCCATTGTCACATCTTATCCTTTTTACATTTACATCTTTTTGCGTTTGAATTTCTTTAATATAATGTATAAGGTTATTTTCAGCTTCACTCTTATTTTTAAGTACATACAGTTTTACAAAATGAGAATAATCGTCCGTTATAGTTTGAAAATATTTTTGACCTTCATTTGACATAGGTGTCACCGGACCAGCTATGTCTGTGTGTATTAACTCACCAATTTGTCTGCTTCTTGGTAGTTCTTGTTTAATAAATGGCTTCCTTACGCTTTTGTTTTTCATGCATGAATTACATTTTTTGTCGGACATGGGTAGTTTCATTGTTGATAACCCCTTTTTATTTAAATGACCCAATCTCAAATGCCATATATTATTGTTTGAGCATACATTTGCTTCTTCAAACTTAGAATTATCTTTAAGTAATCCATTCAAATAAAATAAACCACACCTTTCTTTGCAATGCCACACTGCATCATTTTTAATTAACGTTACCTTTAATGGTTTAAATATAACTTCAATACCTTTATCTATTAACCCTTTTACTGACAAAATATTATGAAATAAACCCGGAACAATTAATGCATCAATAGTTACTTCCCTTCCGCATGATAACATACAAATTTTACCTTGTTTCTTTGCAATTAATGCATCGCCGCTTGCGATTTTTATTCTTGTACACGTTTCCATGACAATAACATTGGTCATGTATTTTTCATATTCTTGTTGTATTAAGTGTTCTGTTGCACCTGAATCAATTATCCAATCAATATTGTCTGTGTTCACTGTTGCCTGATAACATTCTAGCTGCGTCGTTGCTACGAAATTGTAGTTTTCTTCTGTCTTGCTCATGTGTGTCTGATTTTGATTTGAATTTCCTCTATGCTGTCCTCGACCTCGATTATACTGGAATCTTCCACGACTGAAGTTGGATTGTGCACGTCCACGACCACGAAAATTTCCTCTCTGTTTGCCATTATTTGTGTTGCTAAAACACTCTGACTCTATATGTCCAGTACGCCCACATTTGAAACATTCGTATCTTGCACTAAATGCTGCTTCACTTCTATTTGTTGATGTCTTTTCACCTCTCTTTAATTCGTCGTCTAACAAACACGTTTTTACAAAATCAACAGTCAAGTCTTTTTCCGCACTCATTGTTTCTATGGCAGTAACTACATTATCATACGACGATGGTAATGTTAGTAATAGATGACACACTTTATCAGACTCATCCATTTTAGTGCCTGATGATTCTATGCTATTTATTAATGCATCATATTTTAGGAAATGATCTTGTAATTTGTCACTTACTTTGCATTTTAGCGTTAAAAGTTGTCTTTTCAGATGTAATTTGTTTACTGCGCTTTTTCTTTCGAAAATGTTTTCTAAGCAAGTCAACATTTCTTTAGCATTTCTTGCTTTCTGCACATATGAGATGTATTTGTCGGTTATACATTTTACAATAGTTGATCTAGCTTTAGCATCTTTTTCTTTGTTCAGTTCCTTTCCAGGTTGTAAAGGTTCGATTGCTTCTTTTACTCCTTTTTCTTCTAGTATAAGATATACTCTGAATTTCCAATGTGTAAAATTTGTTCCCTCTTTCAGTTGCGGGTACACCACGATCCCTTCACCGGTCGCTGTCGCCATTTTTCTTTGTTCTGCTAAACACGTTTTTTTGCACTTTTTTAAATTTACCCTTATTTTATCAAATAAAGCGATTTTTCAAAAAACTTTTTGTCTCTCCCCTGGGCCCATAACCTTTTAGGGATTTTAGGGTGGGTTCAATGAGGGTTTAACACTTTACACAAATAATATATTGATTTACTCAAAACTTCGTTACATGCTTTCGTCTTGTTGCAGAGGAGAGTGTCTTGTTACACATGCGCACTCACACAAGCCACGTTGCCACTTCTATTCCCAACAGAAAATACTGCGAGTGTAAATGAATTCGAAATGTTGCACAAAAATAGTAAGGTAACTGTCGATGAATGCGTTTTTAATTTATTGAACTTTTACATCAAACACAATATTACAAAAGCTGCATTACAAGAGTCGTTAAGAATTCAACTGAAATTGTTACCTAATAACAATCAAATGCCAAAGACAGTGTACAAACTTTTTCATCATGCTCAGAAAATTTCACCACCTTGCCGAGTAATTAACCACTACTATTGTAAAATATGTGTATGTAACACTGAAATCGAGATACTTGATAACAAAAAGATATTTAAGTGCCCTTCATGCAAGACAACTGATCAACGAGAGTTTTCATTTTTTCATGAATTCGATATTTTTGATCAGATACAAATTTTGTTTGAAAAATACAATCTAGCTGAGAAGTTAAAACTACTACCTACATTACGAAATGATGGAAATATATCGGATTTAGTTGATGGTGCTGAATATATAAGAGTTAATTCTCGAAATAACAGAGGTAATTTTGATTTAACGTTGATTCTTAATACCGATGGATTATCGTTAGTAAAAAGTGCTAAAAGTCATTGCTGGCCAATATTGTTTATCATCGCAGAACTTCCTGAAGTTATTCGAGAAAAATACGTTATATTTGCTGGAGTATGGTATGATAATCTTAATAAACCACCGATGAATGTTTTTCTCAAGCCAATTTGTTTAAAAATAAGAGAGTGCTTTCTTAATGGTATTAATTGGGTCAATCCAAAAACTGAAGAAACAGTAAATACTAAAATAGTTGCTCCAGTAGTTATAGCAGATGCACCGGCTAGAGCACAGTTGCAGAATATCTTAAATTTTAATGGCCGATATGGATGTAACATCTGTGAAATTCGAACCGTAAAATGTAAAAAAATTGAAAAAAAAACGTGCGTATTTATCCTTTTACAGTTGATTGTCGAATAAGAACATCACTCTCTCCAGTACTATGTTGAAAAGTAGTGTGGATAATACATCGCCCAGTCTTAACCCTTGGTTGACTTCAAATTCCTTCGTAAGTTTTCCTTCTACTTTAACTTGGCATTTCGTTCTGTTGAGGGTCATTTGTATCAGACGTATTAGCTTATATGGACACTCCATATCCATCAGAGTCTGATACAGCTGTTTTCTTTTCACGCTATCATAAGCCTGTCTGTCATAAGTCCACAAAGAGCTGATGTATATCCACATTATACTCGTAGCATTTCTCCATTATTTGCCTTATCGTGAAGATATGGTCGGTCGTTGATCTACCCTGTCGAAAACCACACTGATAATCTCCTAGAATCTCTTCTGCAAAAGGAGTGAGTGTCATAGCAATGACTTTGGCTAAGACTTTGTACACAACACTGAGTAAAGCTATGCCACGGTAGTTTTCACATTTTGCTTTGTCCTTCTTCTTATGAATCGGGCAAATAATGGCCTAGTTCCACTCCTCCGGCATCACTTCTTTTTCCCATACTTTATTAGTACTTCCCAGACGATTAGCTGATGGACAAGACGTGTCAAATGTTCACTCCCACCCTTAATCATCTCTGCTGAAATGTTATCGCTTCCTGGGGCCTTATTATTCTTGAAGATTTTGATTTAACCTCGATTGGGACTTTGTCAAACACTTTTTGTGTTTTTGCATTACGGTACTATAAAATATCTATAAAACGGTTTATTAGCTTTTTCCATTATCGAAATAGCAAATTTAAACTGAAAATCCTTAACTGTCTATGCAAATAGGCTATGCAAGATTGAATGTCAAGTGGTATGCGACATCCACTGAAATATATACTAACTGGAACGAGCGCTGGCTTCTAAGCTTGTGCGGGTAGAGAGAGAAAAAACCTAACCTAACCTAACTGGAACGAGCGCTGGCTTCTAAGCTTGTGCGGGTAGAGAGAGAGGTCCCAAGGGGAGCCTTCGTATCGCTCTGTCTTCGTCTAGTACAGTCTTGGTAAAAAACCTAATGTATAGTATAAATATATTTATATTATTTTATACATGTAATATATAATACAAAAAGAAAATTATTATATATAGATATATAATACTAGTAGCGCATCAAAAAATAATATTAGTTTTAATATTTTGTAATTACGTAGTGTGAATAAATACTTGATTTGGTTTGATACAACTAGCTTTTTGCTCTGACTGTACCACATCCTCCCACTCTCGAATTCACTGTTGGCTAGACAAGCTCCATGCTCGTCAAACCAACAGTAAGAGGCTTCCCCTTGGGACTTCTCTCTCTCTACCCGCACAGGCTTAGAAACCAGCGCTCGTTCCACTTAGTATATATATATATATATATATATATATATATATATATATATATATATATATATATATATATATATATATATATATATATATATATATATATCATTGAACTGTATATATAAATGGAACGAGCACGCAAACGTACGACTGGCCGAAAAGTGTGATCGCTGTGTTAGAACGAGCGCGCTGCTGAGAAAGGGAATCATCTCTCTTTTTAACTTTAAGGAGTAAATGCTCGTTTCGTTACCTCTTTTTAATTTTCATTTAAATATCTTATTATAAAATTAAAATGGTAGTGCATTGTTGTGCATAGGGATGCAAAAATGAACGTGGTCCTGGAAAAAACATACGTTTTCATAGGTAAGTAACAGTAAATGGAAAATATTAGGTTGATAATTGAGTTGAGAGATTATGATTTGTGATGTTTCTGCTAATTTGTCACCCAGATAGACTATTAATAGTGGAATAAGATTATAATGGTCACAATCATAAAAAATTTCATTAAAACCGTTTTTTTGTAACACTATTTATTCTTTCTTGTAGATTTCCACTGTTACGACCTGCAGTTTTAAAATTGTGGATAAAGGCACTACTTTTTGAAAATTTTAAAGCTAATGCTCATACTGTTATATGCAGTGAACATTTTACTACGAACAGTTATTTACTAGACTTCTTTAAATAAGAAATTATTAAAGAAAGCTGCAGTTCCTTCCATTTTTAATTTTCCTCAACACTTAATGGAGAAACCCAAAAGTACAAAACTATCAAAACGTAATTGTATTGAAATGGTCAATAATGTCGGTCATGTTTGATTAGAAGCATCAGAGGTAAGACAAAAGAAAAACAAAAGGAAGAAAAAAGACACAAAACTTTTATACCTATTTCTTAGGGAGCTTCTATTTCCTCGACAACAAGAGATATATCCATTTAAACGTTCCCTCGGCTGCTAAGGAATTCTCTACCACAACTCAAATTGTACAAGCATAAAATTAAAACTCCAACAAAAGGTTTCTAGAAAGCAAACAAAAATTTCAACAATGAAGGATTTAATTCAACATTTAAAGGAAAACGCAGTCTGACAGTGTTATTGAAGAAGTTCTCTTGAATAATTTTGAAAGTTTTTCTTTAAATTTATTCACAAGTGAAATTAAAAATGCTAAGGTAAAGGCATCTCAAAGAAAGTACCTACACGTTGGTTTCTTGGACGAGGTTTTTGAGATTTTAAAAGAAGAGGCTTTAAAATATGATTATTTGAATGATGTTGCTTTAATCTTCGACTCAATGGCCTTTCGTTCTCAAATACTCTATGACAAGAAAAATGATCAACATTGTGGCTATGTTGATTTGGGCGATATTGCTCCTGTAAATCCAGAAGAAATGACCAATGAGGCATTGGTTTTTCAAATAGTTTCATATACCAAAAATTTTAAATACTGATAATATTATAAGGCGCGCTCTACCTGTTATATCGCACCTTGGACCGAATTCATTACCGAAGGTAGCATTTGTATCATTTACGCGCTTGAGTGGAACAAAGATGCCTATCCCTCCTACAGCAGCCGCACTCGTCAAACAGCCGATCCTCACTTTCGCAATGCAGCGTGCGCGTTCCAGTTATATATGTCGAAGTCATATAGCGAAATCCGTCAGATTGTGTAAAAGCGAGTGTATGCATAAACTGACGGCAGTTAGTGTATTCTTTTTCAACTACACGATTTGACTAGGTAGTTCATGAAACCACCGTTTATATGCGTCGCTTTATATTTAACTGCACAATCTGATGTACACAATCTGACTAACTTAACTGTTTCGACGCTTCGTGAAATTTTCAAAATTAGTTTAATCAGTACTAATAAAAAGTACATATTTGTAATATTTTCCTATGGATGAAATGAAATTTTTTTTTTATAAAGAATTTAATAAATATTATAGTAATTTACCATCGAAACGACCTTATACTTACATACATACAATTATATACAATTATAATATAAATACAATTGAATTAGAAAAAGTAAGTTTTATTGCAGATATATTTTGAGGTTAAAGCTGTTATGAATTTCTGTAAATTGTTTTATTTTCTTTAGATTGCAAATGAAATATTTGTTGCGTTGGACAAAGGAAAAACTACTAAAACTAGAAGGGAATATTATTTATTGCAAAATTATGATATAGTCATAGTAAATGGTACTAAATCTCTGATAAAAGAGTCGAAGTCAAGTACTGATTCACTAATTTATTTAGTTGCTGAAGAAAACATATATGATAGATTATTTGAAGTGCATATTAATTGTGGACATGGTTCACGTGATAAAATGATCAACTTTCTCAAGCAAAATTGCTATATACCAAGACCATGTGTAGAAATGTTTTTGGTCAGTTGTAAAATTTGTCAGCTGAAAAAAAATAAAACTGTAGCCAAAGTAGTTGCTAAGCCAAGTATAACTAAAGATTTTATGACGAGAGGTCAAGTTGACCTCATTGACTACCAATCTATTCCTGATGGTGAATATAAATGATCAAGATCACTCCATATGTGCCTTAGGCCTCTGCGTGCAAAAACAGCTATGGGTCTCTGCGTGTAAAACAGTTCGGTGCACCTTCGATTCTGCAAAGTGACAATGGCCGAGAATTCATAAACAAAGTTATAGATGAGTTAAAAATCTTGTGGCCAAAACTACAAATCATTCATGGTAGGCCTCGCCACCCACAAAGCCAAGGAAGTGTTGAAAGGTCAAATCAAGATGTAGAACATATGCTACGTGCATGGATGCTGGATAATAAATCAGTTGCTTGGTCAATGGGTTGTCATTTTGTTCAGTGGCAAAAAAATAACTCATTTCATCGAGTTATTCGTCGAATTCCATTTAAGGCAGTTTTTGGAAATGACCCAAAGCTTGGTTTAGCATCAACGAATCTTCCTCAGCACATGATATCAACCATAACAAGTGAAGAAGAACTAAATAAAATTAATATTTCCATAAATGCTGCTAATACGACAGAAATTGATACCGCAAAAGTTGAAGACTGCAACAATAACTGTGACATAGTTGAAGATATCTTGATATTACCGGTTACAACATCTTATAATTTGAGTGAATCTGTTCCTGATGAACTTCATGTGATAAATAATTGTGCTAACTGTGAAAAAGACATATTACCTGACAATAATGTGTGTAGTAAATGTTTAATGCCTCTTCATTTATTGTGTTCTATGGGAGAAAATGTTTGCAACATATGTGTTACTGAAACTAATATTCAAAACAATCAAGAGCAGGCTTACGAGGGTAAAAAAATGCAGGCTAATGAAATGCTTTCCGTTACAAGAAAAGTTTTGCCACCCATAAGCATTGGAGATTGTGTTTTGGTCAACATTGATAAGGTAGATCGCAGTCCAGGTGACCCTCCAAAACTTATTGCTGTAATTACTGATATAAAAAACAGTGTTTACCAAGTCAGAATAGCAGAAGGGATAATAAAGTCTTGGTTTAACAAACCAGATCTCAAAAAATCACAAGGAAAATTTTGAAATTAGAAAACGTTAATAAAAACAAGTTACTATCCCTGCGAGAAGCAGTTTCACTTACATCTCTTTTCCAAGGACAAGGGTACACAAAATGTTCCTGCCAACCTTCTAAACAGAAATGCAGGACAAATAGATGCCATTGTTATAAATTAGAAGTAAAATGTAATTCTCGTTGCCACAAAAGTGGACCCTGTGCAAATAAATAATTATCTAACCCTTTATCTACCAGAGAAAAAATAGATTTGAATAAAATTACCAATTGTTATGAACTATTTATTCATATAAGAAATCCAATGTAAAATAAATGTTTTAATTCATTGGTTTGGCAAGTAAAACGTAAGTCAGTTAAGGTGAGACTACAGTTATAAATTTATTCTTTCTCACACATTTTTGGCACATGTAATAAGTAGACTTTCCACATCCTTTTAACTGGCATCATCGCACAGGTGGTGACAATTTTTTTATATTTTGATGTAGTTCTTAACGTATGTCATACAGAGGTTTAGAATTAGGAACAAGTTCATATTCAAATTGCTGACCCTTATTCTTCTTCTTCTTGTTACACCACTTTGGTTGTCCAAATTCATTCGGAGGAGTGTAGATTGTAGATATGGTGGTGACGACTTGTACTGCGACCTTTATAGATCTATTGTACCCCACCCTCCTCCTCCAAGTGTTGGTGTACTTACCCATTTAGAGCGCCTCCTCTAATCCTGATTCCTTTAGGAATCTCAGGATCTGGGTGGGATTCAAGGCCTGCAGCTCCTCTGTGTTCAAGCAGTGAGCCCCAAGGTACATCTGTCTCTTGCGGAGTAATACTCCGCAGTCTTTGCACAGATGTATGGGGGTTTCCTCTGCTGAGCCACAGAATCTGCATCCATCATCCTCCTCTAGGCCTAGGGCCTTGAGATGTTTCCTAAGTCTGCAGTGTCCCGTCAGGGCTCCTGTCAGAATTCTGAGCTTGTTCCTGCTTAGTTTCAGGCAAGCTTTAGTTCTCTTCTGGTTAAAAGATCCCAGCATCACTTTGGATTGCCTTAGCCCTGGAAGTTCTTCCCAGGTTTTCATCCATTTTCCTCTTATTTCTTCATCTAAACTTTTGCGGATGGTGTTCACTCTCATACCGCAAAAGGGTTCCGGACCTATAAAGGGGATACTGGATCCCTTGTTTGCTAGGTGATCGGCTTCTTCGTTTCCGTCTATACCAGTGTGTCCTGGTACCCAGTATAGCGTTACTTTATTATCCCTGCCAAGCTTGTTCAGCTTCCCCACACAGTCCCATACCAGTTTGGATCTGATGGTGTATGAGCTAATGGCCTTGATGGCTGCTTGGCTATCTGACAGGATAGCAATTCGTTTTTTGCGGTAATTCCTGTCGAGGTTAAACTGTGCACATCTTTCGATTGCGTGTACCTCTGCTTGGAAGATACTTGGGGATGTTCCCATGGATTCGGAGTATCTAGTACGAGGTCCAAACACTCCTGCACCAGTGCCTTCCTTTGTCTTCGAACCATCTGTATACCACTTGATGGCATTTTGCTCTATGTGGTAAGCTGAGGATTCGTCGCTCCAATCGGCTTTACTACTACACATTGCTGTGTAGTTTTTTTCGAAGTGGTATTTGCATACCATTTCGTCTTTTGGTACTTCCAGCCAGGGGATCTTGGCAGCGAGGCTGTTTCGGTCTCTGCTCCCGATTATTTTACCTCTGCCCATTCCTTCCTTGCTGAATCTTACGATCGCCGATCTGGCGGCGCTCTCCACCACAAGGTTCAGCGGAGTCAGATCCAGCAGCAGCTCCAATGCTGCTGTCGGACACGACCCCATCGCCCCCGTGATGCAGCCACACGCCAGTCTTTGAATATTCTCAAGCTGTTTCCTCATAGAGGCCAGCTTGATTCTACTTCCCCACGCAACCGCCCCATAAGTGATTGCAGGTCTCACTATCATGGTGTACATCCATCTCAGGATAGTGGGGTTACAACCCCACGTTTTTCCTGCCAGATTTCTGCACACCATTAGGGCGCGTTTGGCTTTACCTACCACTGCCTCAGCGTGTCTATTCCATAGGAGTTTGCTATCTAGTGTGATACCCAGATACCTTATCTCCTGTTGGTATTCTACTGCCTTCCCATCTACGAGTATGGGATGTAGGCAGTCTAGTTTTCTCCTTCTAGTAAATGGTATCACCGTGGTTTTGCTCGAGTTGAGTCTCAATCCCACTGTTTGACACCATCTACTAGTTACTTTGAGGCCTCTCTGAACAATTTCACAGAGCGTTCCCTCAAATTTTCCTCTGGCCATTATGACTATGTCATCGGCGTAACCTTGACATTTGATGTCTAGGTCGTTTAGCCTAACCAGTAGTTCATCAACTACCAGGCTCCACATTAGCGGTGATAGTACACCTCCCTGTGGGCACCCTCGAGTTGTGGAGATCTTAATGGTGTCTTTTCCCATTTGTGTCTCCGCCGTTCTAGTTCTCAGCATTTCTCCCATCCACTTTGAGATAGTGCTGTCGATATTCCTTCTTTCGAGGGCCGCCCTGACAGCCTCGTGTGAGGTGTTGTCAAAAGCTCCCTCTATATCCAAGAAGGCACATATCGCTACTTCCTTTATCTCTAGTGCTGCTTCTATTTCGTTTGTCAGCTGATACAGAGCGGTTTCTGTGGATTTCCCTGCTCTGTAAGCATGCTGACTCCTGTGTAGTGGTGTACCTACCAGCACTATAGTCCTAAGGTAATTATCAATCACCTTCTCCATTGTCTTTAACATAAAAGATGTTAGACTAATGGGTCTAAATGACTTGGTTGAGTGGTGTCTTTCTTCCCCACCTTCGGTATAAATACCACCTTAGCCCTTCTCCATAGCTCCGGTATATATCCGAGCGCTAAGCTACTTCTAAATTTATTTAGAAGATACGGCATTAGTTCTCTCTCTCCCTTTTGTAGGAAGGCAGGAACTAGTCCGTCCACACCTGGGGCCTTAAAAGGCTGGAAAGTGCCGATAGCCCATCTGATTCGGTTTTCCGTACAGATGGACGCTGCCCTCTTCCAGTCGGCCCGACTTGGTTTCCGTGGTTGCATCAAGCCCTCGGTCTCCCTGTATCCTCTACATCCCGGAAAATGGGTTTCTAGTAGGAGGAGAGCTCTTTGCTCTTCATCCTCCATGAAGGTCCCATCCGGTTTCTTCAGAGTGGTTGTCATTTCCACTCTATCCTTCGCTAGTGCTTTGTGCAGTCTAGCTGCCACCGGCGTGGATTCTATGTTTTCACAGAAGGTCCTAAAGTTTTCCCTTTTTTGCCCTTCTGATCTCTTTGTTGTAGGTGGTAAGCACCTCAGAGTATTCTAGCCAATTTCCGCATTGCTTGGCTTTGTTGAAAAGCCTACGTACTTTTGCTCTTAATGTAGACAAATTTTTGTTCCACCATTTTTCGTCCTTATGCTCCTTCACGGTTTTTTCCGGGCAGCTGGATTCAAATGCCGTGGTGATTGCTACATTTATTTCTCCTACAGCCTGCTCCAGCACGGTGTAGTGTTTGATACTACCCCGCACTGTCACCTGCTCTAGGTTTTCTTTTAGTTGGGAACTAAACATAGGCCACACAGTTTGTCTGGGGTTTCGAATGGGGGTGTTTTCCTCACTCGCTCCTTCCAGCTCAAGCTCTATGATCCTATGATCTGACATTGAGGGCTCACTTGAAACCCTCCACTTTTTAATTAGTTTACTTACGTTAGCGCTACCTATCGTAATATCCAGTACCTCATTTCTGACTTTAGTGACAAATGTTGGTGTGTTCCCAACGTTGTACACAATTAAGTTCTCTTTAATGAGGTATTCTAAAAGGTACTCACCCCTCTTATTAGTGTCCGTGCTGCCCCACATCTCATTGTGTGCGTTCGCGTCACATCCCAGGATGAGTGGCAGCCTTCTCCTAATACAGTATTCCACCAGCTTTTGTACTTCAATTGGTGGTATGCTGTTACCATCGCCAGGGAAGTATGCTGATGCGATCACTACTTCGCGGTGGAGACCCTCGATCTTGATGAGGGCCTGAATCGGTACTAAATCCCGCGTTAAAAATTCTGAAAGACATAAGTAATTTATGCCATTTCTTACCATAATGCAGGTTCTAGGGGAGACCTCACGGCTGTCCCATACCAACTTACATTCCCTGTTGCTAAGGCCTCTGATCTTACCTCCGTAGGTCCAGGGTTCTTGAAGCAGCGCTAGCCCTAGGTGCTGCTTGGTGAACATCCTAGCCATCACAGCTGAAGCTGCTTTGGCATGATGGATGTTCACTTGGGCTATTTTGGTGCGCCTGCTGGTCATTCTTGTTTTTGGACAGGAGGCGGCAAGTCATCCTCTGTCCCTACAAGAACATCTACCTCTGCCTCTGTAGACATGGCTGGACTGCTCATGTCTACGAGTGTGAGGTCAAGGTCGTCTTCCCGGGAATCCGGGCTGACTTCCTTGTTCTCTGTGTCGGTTAGGTCCCGTACACATGGATTATTTTTACTTTTGGAATTCATATAAATCCCACGAGTCGCAAGGGAACTAAAGGTCCACCACATCAGAGCCCCGCTTGATAGTGGTAAGGCTGGATACCCTCTGAGGTCGCCAGGTATCAGAGGGGCTCCGTAAGCGATGGCCGGTTGCCCTTGGCCATCAACCAGTCCCTTTGGCACGGGTCGCATGACACCTTGGGATTAAGGGTTTGGAAGTTCTTGGTTGTTCGCCCTCCGCCGAACGCCCCGACCGGAGTTGTTCCCGTCGTGACGTCCAACGGTATGTTGCGAAACTAAGCCCTCACACCGCGACAAGGTGACTTCCACGTGAGGGTTCGGAGGAGTGTAAGTATAAGATTTTTTTTGGCTGGCTAGCACTTAATTGCTTTGGTACTCCTACAGGATTGTTTTTTTTGCTATTATTGCATTTAGTGTTTAACTTAATATTGCATCCACAGAATTACTACCAACATGACTAGCATAGTTACTTGCAGATTTATCACTATTGCAAGTACTAAATTGCAACAAACTCACTAATTCTTGTAAAACACTTATTTATATCTTCATTCACGAGTACGTCATCTTCATCTAAATTCTTTTCAAGTCACATTATTTTTTTCAATACATTTAATGTCATTAAATTTATTATTATTGTCATTATCCCAATTGTCAATTATGTTGACCAATTCTTTCTGTGCCATATTTAATGAAAATTAGTCAACAATAATATACCAAGATCATTTTTGAATTACATTAAAATCACAGATAACAAAAATAAATATTATATTACATACAAGTAGGGACTTAACAAATTTTTGATTGAAATTAAATTTAATTAACTTATTACAACAAATTTTCAAAGAAATCCTAGGTAACCTATGTTTAATTTTAAGGTTAAGCATTTCGAGAACGTCAAAACGTTAAGTCAGATTGTGTACATTGCAGTTGGTGGAAGTTGGTAAATAATCGGTGGTTTCATGAACTACCTAGTCAAATCGTGTAGTTGAAAAAGAATACACTAACTGCCGTCAGATTATGCAACACTTTCAACAGTATTTATATTTTTTACTATGTTAAGGCGAAGTAAAAAGTGATTTAAGCGTATACAAAAAAAATGATGCATATTCCCCATGGGCGTAGCCAAGGGGGGGGGGGGGGAGATGAGGTTTCAACAGACCCCACCCCCCCCAAAAAAAAAAAGCTAAATGTAACATAAATATTATATTGAAATCAAGAGGGACGACAGCAACGTGGAATATAGGTGCATGAAATGTGCTGGAAAACACAGCACGCACCTATGCGAAAAACCACCAACACTGCCACCGAAATGCGCAAACTGCGGAGGCGAACACGTCTCAATATGGAGGAACTGCTCCCAGAACACACCCGCACAGCTACAGACAAGCTGCAGCTAGGGAAAACACGACATACCGGGACACAGCACAAGCAACCACCAGCGAAAACAGACAAAACACCGAAAGGAAAACACCGATGACAAAGACAACAATAGATAAAGTAACGGACGAACTAGCGAAACTGCTAAAGAAATACGATTCTGTACAAACAGACGACAACGAACTGGAAAATTACTCAAAAACCATCACAAACATCGTCAAAATCATCAAAAATGACTAGAAAACGGCAAGTAGACGAACTAAAGATTGTTTCCTGGAACGCAAACGGAATCGAAAGTAAGAAACTAGAACTGGTAGCACACTTGACGGAACACATCATAGACGTGGCGCTAATCAACGAGACGCACCTGCGACGCTGCAATCGCCTGAACATACCGCACTACCAAACCTACAGGAAAGACAGGGGCCAACAAGCCGCAGGCGGAGTTGCCATAATAATCAAGAGGAATTTGAAACACTACGAATTGCCCGAAGTTGACACAACGGATAACACAGAAACGATAGGAATCGAAATAATGACCGCAGACTGTCCACTGGCCTTGTATTCACTATACTCGCCACCAAATAAAGAAATGAACACTCCAGACTTGGATAAAATATTTAGAAACAACACGGCAACGATAGCCGCAGGAGACTTTAACGCAAAACACACACAGTGGAACTGCAGAAAAACAAATCAAAAAGGAAGAGAACTAAAACTATACACAGAAAACCGCCTACTAACGGGTCTAGCACCAAACGAGCCAACACATTTCACAGGTAATAACAGACACCCGCCGGACATATTGGACATAGCGGTAATAAAAAACGTCACAGCAAACATCGACATAGTCTGTATTGAAGACTTGAGCTCCGATCACAACCCCGTGCACATGAACGTCCAAACGAAAAGTGCGAGAAGAACGTGCGAGAAAACATTAACAAACTGGGAAAGTTCAAAGAGAACCTAGATATTACCTGCACAGATATCACAGACCCACCCATTAAGCCTAGAACAGGCGGCGCAAACATTCGAGAACGAAATAAAGGAGGCGATCCATACCGCCACAAGAAAAGTAACCTTCAACAAAACAACTACACACCCACAGGAAATAATGAACCTAATACGCGCAAAACGGAAAGCAAACAAGACGTACCAACGTACATTAGCACCGACAGACAAAACGGTCCTGAACAGACTGACAAAACAACTAAAACTGGCGCTACAAGAACAACACAACGCAGACTGGGAAAACAAACTAGAACGAATAAACGACACCAAAAACGAACCGTGGTACTTAGCCAAGACTCTAAAACAACAGAACCGCAACACAATGCCACCTATCAAAAAGAACGACGGCAGCATAGCAACCTCTGACATTGACAAGACAGAGACTTTCGCCTCGAAGAACAATTCACACCAAATATCCCAAACGCAATCCACAACTCTCAAGGAATCTACGAAACGGTAAGGAGGATTCTAAACAGCGAAGAAAACTGCGACATAAGAGAATCAACGCCAGAGGAAATAGCCGAGATAATAAAAAACCTTAAAAAAAGGAAAGCACCCGGATGTGATAATATTAACAATGTGACTATCAAGAACCTAACGCCGCCAGCTATAGACAGAATGAACCAAATCGTAAACGCATCGCTCAAACTCAGAACTTTTCCGACCCAATGGAAACACGCCACAGCAATACTGATTTCCAAACCCAACAAACCCAGGAACAAAACATCAAGCTACAGGCCAATAAGCCTACTAACAGGACTTGGAAAAATAACGGAGAAAATAATACACAATCGACTGACAGACATAGTTGACGAAAAACAAATAATCCCGGACGAACAGTAAGGATTCAGACAAGAACATTGCACAACGTACCAGACAACTAGAATAACCGAAGCGGTAATAGACGCCTTCAACAGAGGATAAGCCTTGGGAGCGGTACTCCTGGACGTCTCAAAGGCCTTCGACAAGATGTGGCACGAAGGCTTAATATATAAAATGAATAAATTCAAAATCCCGATGGGGATGATAAAGCTACTAGCTTCGTACCTCGGCAACAGAACATTCTAGGTGAAATTAAATGACACGATGTCGACGACACGTCCAGTGGGAGCGGGTGTCCCCCAAGGATCCATACTGGGGCCCCTGCTCTACAACATCTACACCGCTGACATACCAAGAATGGAAAACACAAAAATTGCACTATACGCAGACGACACTGCTATATTTACCAGAGGAATCCTGGCGAGCACCATCACCGAGAGACTACAAAACCACCTAGATGAGATAAATCGCTGGTGTAACACGTGGAAAATACCACTTAACGCTGAGAAAACTCAAGCCATCATGTTCACAAGAAGAAAATTCAAACACATCCCAACAAAACGCCTCAAGATTAATAATATAAGTATAAAATGGGAAAATCAGGTAAAATATCTAGGTATTATACTGGATAAGAGACTAACCTTCGCAAGACATATGGATTACATTGTGAAGAATACCAAACAAATTAATGGCTATCTTTATCCCCTCATCAACAGGAAAAGCAAACTCAACATGGAAAATAAGCTGAAACTGTACAAGACAGTAATACGACCAATAATGACATACTCGGCGACGTGCTGGAAGCAAGCTGACAAACACACAAAATACCGACTACAAATTATACAAAACAAAATACTGAGACAAATCACACACTCGCGATGGTACATAACCAACGAACAAATACATAAAGACCTCGAAATGGAGACAATCACATAGCACATAGCAAGACTTACACAAAAAACATTTGACAACATGCGACAACATGACAATATAACAATACAACAAACCGCAAACTACAATACGAACGTCAAATGGAAATTCCCAAAACTGCAACAAACCACATTCAGACAATAAATAACACTGTTTTCTACCTACAGGGTACCCAAAGCAACCCCAGAGAAACAAAAGGACCACACCGACAACACAGCAAATGACACAACACAGAAGAAACAAATAAGGAAGCCAAAGGACCACAGCAGGACCAGCCGAGGACAAGAGGCCACAGCAGGATCAACCCAACCGAGTACCAGAAGCCACAACAGAAGAGACCAGGAAAAAAAAAAAAAACTGAAAAGAGCCGTTGTTTTAACGTTTCTCGCTAAAAACCGAACCAAAAGACAAACAGACAAAAAAAAAAAAAAAAAACGAACCCAAACAAAAGACGGCGGAAGGACGGGCTCACGGCCCACAACCGCCACGAAACAAAGGATCCCATGTAAGAGGGACGATACGTAGAGACGACTATCTTCAAGAGAGCATGGTAGATGTGGAATTTAGGAACCCTTGTGTGTTAGTTTTAGAAACTAAATTGGTGCATTTCTGCAAAACCCCCCGAAATATTTTCTAAACCCCCCGCGAAACTAAACCCTGGCTACGCCCTTGATATTCCCTATTGTATAAGGTGCATCCTTTTCTAATTTTAAAACTATTAGAATCGTTTTTTAACAATAGTTACAATCTTGTTAAAAAAACTATACTAAAATAAGACATTTTCGACATTTTTGACTATTTATTCGTCTGTTGTTTTTGACTTTGTTATTTTAAGATGTAATGTTTTCCTGCGTTGTTATGTTGTTGTGATATTTTCGACATATTGTTTAGTTGCGCGTTGTTATGTCATGGAACCATATATTTGTACAATCAGCTACTGCGTATTAGAATTGGCAACATGTCAATTTGGTAAACGTCACTTTTTGACAAATTGTTATCAGCAAGTTCAAGAGAAAGGAGTATAACATCAATAGGGCAGTGTTATAGATGATAAAACACGCAAAGTAGTTTTCAAAATATTAAATAGTATTGAAATTTACTATAAACATGGTGCGTCATAGACTATTAAAGACTGCGTGTTACCTATTATTACTAGTTTATTGCCATGGAGCAGATACAGATATTGAATTGGATGCTAGAGCACAGTCCATGCACAGAATAGATACATTAAATTTATTATCATATACCTTCCTTTTAATACTAACTGTTTTAACTGTCTGGTTATTTAAACATAGACGAGTCAGTTTTTTACATGAAACTGGCCTAGCTGTTATATATGGTAACCATTCTATATCAAAACCAGAACTACAAACTACAAAGTTTAGTTGCAGGTCTTATTGTAGGTGCTATAATCCGTTATGCCGGAAGTACAGAATCTGTAATTAGAATGCTAGTGGTCATGAATGATACACAGTATAATTCAAGCCTTCCACCAGACGCTCTTTCACTTCACTTCCCGACAAACTTAATTAGGAATAAAACTTATGAGTACACTTTTCGTGGCGAAATTAAAGGCATAAGGGATAATGAAATTGATTTGAAAGCTACTTTTGATCCTGAGATATTCTTTAATATCATCTTGCCACCTATTATTTTTCATGCTGGTTACTCATTGAAAAGGGTAAGTCTTACATAAATATTTCTGTTGATTACTTTAAACAAATTTTATTATTAAACTGTAGACTTTTAAAACATTAACTCTGGGATTTAAAGAAGACTTCAGAATCTCCCTAGGTTGTACTTTTATACTTTTCATATTCTATTTTTTTTATATATATGTTACGGAAAAAGTACATAGTTGGGTAAATGTGCACATTTACCGGCATATGTACATATTTACCTTCTTGGTTGGTAAATGTGAGTTCAACTTACATTTACCAATTATTTCCAGCAAATGTGTACATATGCATAATGTTGTTGGCAATTGTTAGAGGTTTACATTAACATACACAGCGCATGGGCTGTCCAACAAGACACATGTGATATTGTAACATACAAAAAGTACACATTTTCCGGTAAAAGTAGATATACAAAGCTGATCTCAGATATAAACTCACATTTACCTATTAAATTGGTAGATGTATACTACATGTACCAGTAAATGTTTACATTTGCTGATTTTGTAGTTTCACCGTAACATATATAATATGTTTTCTATTGTGCAATTTGAAGTTTCTTGATATATATATATATAATATTAAGTTTATTTCCAGCAGACAATATTTGTATAATGGACAAATAAAAATACAATAATAATATATAAATAATAATAAAAATACATATAGGTAACAAGATAATGGACAGATCATAATAAAAATACATAAAATACATTACAAAATTAGGATGTGGCTATTTATACATACAGTATGTATACGCAATTGGCTATTTATACATACAGTATTTATACGCAATTGGCTATTTATACATACAGTATGTATACGCAATTGGCTATTTATACATACAGTATGTATATGCAATTGGCTATTTATACATAGTATTCATTCGCAATTGACTATTTGCACATACTGACTGTATATACAAATATTGGAGTTACTATTTTGGTAATAACTAGACAATTAAAAATAATGATAGTTTTATTTATTAAAGTTCATTTACAATCTCGCTCAACAAACTCATAAATAAAATTCAAAGTATCACAAGATGTGTGAAATATAGGTTTAAATTATTTTTTATTCTGTATTTTTTTTTTTGTAAAAAGTGGTGTGCTTCTTAGTCTTTATCTTTGGACATCCTTTGGATTTTATTTTAGATTTGAATTGTAAGTTTTTATTTGATTGATTTGAGGGGCTGGCAGGGTACGATTGACTCGGCATTAGACCGAATTTGTTCTTCAGATTCTTCTCGTTTAATTGCACTAAGGCCCACTTACTCTCTAGTTCATTTTCAATAAAATCATCAATGTTTACATTTAAAACATCTGTATCCATATTTAGTGCATTTTCAGTTGAAATATATCTTGCATGAAAACAAGTTTTTGAAAATATGTCCAAATTATTATATTTTCTTGTCAAAAGAATATGACGACGTGGTGCACTAAAAGAATTCCAAAATGAATACAAACATGTTTCCACCGATGTATTATAAAATTTTGATATTTTGCTATCGAGATTTTCCTCAATGCCATTGTTTTTAATTCTCTATTTGGACTATAAAGTTTGAAATAATTTTAACTGTTTATGAAAAAAATTTATTCCTGTCTCTGTGAGGGCTTCAGAACATCCTTCAAGGATATTTCTTATTTCGATATCACTATCCATAATTTAAAAAACTGTTTATTTTTGGCTAATTTTATATTTATTCTTGAATCAATACAGTTCATGATTTACATAATACATACGTAAATTATTGGCAAACTATGATATTTAGTTTGTATGTATTATTTAAGTCCAAAGAGTCCAAAATGATCCTTCAATTCTGTTTGTTGTAGTGCCTCCCATTAATGGTAAATGTTTTCTAAAATTATGTACCCACATTTCTTAACAACTATCCCAATTTTTAAGGAATTGTTCCTTAAGTGTTACATATTTATCTTTTGTTCCTATAAAAACTTTACAAATTACGGATTTACAAATTTGCAAAAAATATTTTTTCTGCTCTTCATATTCCTCATGTGATTAGGAATACAAGCATTTCTTGAAATCATACAATAATTTATGCTTCTCATCAATTATTATCATCAACAAAATCTCATCACCCAACACTAACAGAAGAAGAAGTAATTAAATACCTAAGTAATAAAGGGTTCACCAACATACAATGCATGAAACTGTATTCAAAATTTCCAGAAGCACACACATCTTTTAAAATCACGATTCCCTTTGAACAACTAACTGAAATAAAATACCCTCAAACATGGCCCAAATACGTACGCGTCAATCGTTTTTTTTTCCCAAAGCTAAGAAAACCATGGACTACGTAATAAATATACCAATATACAAAGAGTTCTAGAAAAAAATCACAACTTATCATTATACATGAATATCCAAAGCTTAAAGGAAAAAACCAACCAAATCGAAATTTTAAGCGTTGATTTGAAACCAGATTTTATGTTGACCGAAACATGGCTAAATGACATCAGCTCATTCACTTATCAGCTCATTCCACCGCACAGTTACCACGGGAGGCGGGGTACCAATTTGGGCCAAAAAAAATATAATTTTCAAACCTAATGTCAATAGAAAAACAAATAGAAATATGTGGGATCCATTGTATAAATTCGACAAATAAAAATAAAATAAAACTAGTTTGCTTATACAGACCCCCGCTAGGATCCTTAACCGCTTGTATGACATTGTTGGAAAAGAACATGGACAAAATTTTCAACATGCATGACGAAATAATAATAGTAGGAGATTTCAACATCCATTTCGAATCCAATACCAAAGAAAGATTCTATCTAGTAGAACTCATGAGATCATATGGACTTAAAGATCAAATTTTCCAACATACTCGAGTAACGCAAACATCAAGCAGCATTATTGACAATATTTTCACTCAAAAAAAAACAAAAAAGTAATCTCAGTTCATGCTACAATATTATCACACCACAGATTCATACTCCTTGGCGGAAACATACAAAATCATACAGGCAGAACACAATATGAATTCAAAAGAATATTTAGCGAAACAGTTTTTAAACAAATCTAGATTTAAGGTAGCGTTACAAGAAGAATCTTGGCAAAGCAACTTAACTAAAGACGACTGCAATGAGAAAACAACAGAATTCATAAAAAAATCTTCAAAATCATTTTTATAAAGCATTCCCAACCAAAAAAGTTAAAATTATTACAAAACCATGGATAACGGAAGAAATCAAAAAGTCAAACAAAGAACATCATAAGCTATACTCAATACAAAAAAAAATCAGATCTAAAAAGTGACTACCAGAACGCGAAGAAAAAACATAGAGACTATATAGAGACTATAATTCAAATAAAAAGAAAATTTTATAATGATAGAATCAATTACACCACAAATAAACAAAGGGAACTATGGCGTATCATTAACAAAGTAAAGAACAAACAAAATCTTGAAGAATCAATCAAATTAATAGATAACAACCAAATCATCTCCAATGAGGAACATATAGCAACAAAATTGAACGAATTTTTAAAAAATGCACCGATACAAATAACGAAAAACACCGATAAACATTAATTATGACCATATACCCAAATTATATAATAGCATGTTTTTGGCAGAAATGACTCTCATATTTCAGAGATTAAAAAACAACAGGATGAGACAATCTGCCATGCAACATCATAAAAGAAGTTCTACAAGAATTGACACCATCAATTTTAGACATTGTGAACTGTTCATTCAAAACAGACACTTCCCGAATGTTTGAAAACATCAATAATTATACCAATCCATAAGAAAGGCGACAAAACTGTCTTATACAACTACAGGCCAGTAGCCTTAATATCAATAATAACGAAAATAATAGAATACTGTATGTAAAGAGAATCACATTCTTCATAACAAAATACAAAATAAGTCCGAATCAACAACATGGCTTTCGTAAAGACAAATCAACAATAACAGCGATAGAAAATGTATACACAAAATTAATAAATTGAATATACAAAGGAAACTGCCCAGTGGGAATTTTCTGTGATTTGTCAAAAACATTTGACTGTGTTGCGCACAATACACTAAGTACTAGAGAAACTAGAACGATATGGATTTAGAGACAAAACACAACGCTGGCTCCAATCATACCTAGCAAACCGAAATCATTTTTTTTAAATATGGAATACTAGATCGAGTACAACCAACACATCAGTCGAGGTACCACAAGGAACCATATGCCCCACTACTATTTGCGTTATACACAGTTGACCTTATCCACTACATTGGAGCAGATAACTGTATTATGTACGTAGGCGACACTAGCATAATCATTACAGGCTCGTCAATACAAGAAATCGAAAGTACAACCAAGCAGATATTAGACAAATTATATCAATGGCGTTGTTGTGTGATAAGCATTTTCCTTTTTAGTTTCCTTTGCCATATTATCCATATTCTTCTTTACCGATTGTATGATTATGATTAAGTGACATTTTTATTAGTGTCCATTTTGTTTTTTTCCTCTATAAAAATTCAACACTATATCTGGTACAGACTGAATGCAGACTGTATGTATAAATATCCAATTGCGTATACATACTGTATGTATAAATAGCCAATCGCGTATACATACTGTATGTATAAATAGCCAATTGCGTATACATACTGTATGTATAAATAGCCAATTGCTTATACATACTGTATGTATAAATAGCCACATCCACAAAATTAAGTAAGATATCAAGGTGTAGGTCGAGTAGCAAAATGGGCAGTTAATTGCTTCTTAAATGCACGTTTATTGAACTGGATGTGGAATAAATCAAACTCCGAGTTTTGTGAATATAAATTATTGTAGAGTCTGAGGCACCTAATCAATGGGGAATTAAAGTGGTGAAATGTGCTAGGTATGTTAAAATAAAAGGTTATGTGACTCCTACTTTCAGTTCTCGGTACGGCAATGTAAATCTCGCTTAAGATTGACGGGCAATGTATTGCTCCTGTTAATAATTTTTGTAAAAAGATCAAAGCGATAATTTCTCTCCTGCATAATAAGGAGTCGAGCCCAGACAAGTCTAGGAGCCAAGCCTCATCGACATGCGTCACAGGATAATAGCCACGCATTTTAAAGAAAACATATTTGGCAAACTTCCGCTGCACTCTTTCCAGAAAACGGATGTGTAATTGACTACATGGCATCCAAACAACCGCGCAGTATTCTAATTTGGAGCGCACAAATGCAAAATATAGCGCTTTTATGGAGGTGATGCTAGTGAAGTCTCTAGTGTTTCTAAAAATGAAACACTTTGAATGCATTATTAACAGTCTTTGTAATGTGAGGTACAAAGGTGAGCACAGTATCCATAGTTACACCGGGATCTAAAATTTTATCGCCTGACACAAGCGGGTAACCATTGATATTGTAATAAAATCTGACAGTTTGAGTTTTCCTTGTAAAGCTGATTTTTTTGCATTTACTAATGTTTAGTTCCAAACTATTTTTCGTACACCATGCGTTCAACTGGTCTATGCTATTTTGCAGAAGTAAACAATCAGATTTGGCACCAATGATCTTGGCTATCTTGAGATCATCAGCATAAATAAACACTCTACAGTCAATACTACTAACATCATTGTAAAAAATTATAAAAAGTAGAGGCCCCAAATTGGAACCTTGAATAACTCCACTGGAGGTGCAGTAAACGTCCGATTTGAAACCGCCGGATTCAACAAATTGTGCCCTATCAGCCAGAAGAGACTTAATTAGCTTTAAGAAACCATTACACAGTCCAAACCCACCCAGTTTGTTTAACAAAATGCAATGGTTTACACGGTCAAAAGCTTTAGATAAGTCGGTATATATGACATCCACTTGGAAACGATCGTCTAGAGCTTTCGATACAAATTGTGTAAACTCAACCAGGTTGGTGGCAGTGGACTTGCCTTTTATAAAGCCATGCTGTTCTGGAGCTAATCTGGTGATCACATGGGAGTAAAGAATGTCAGATACAATACAATCAAATAGTTTAGCAAAGTTGCACAAGAGAGCAATCGGACGGTAATTTCGTATCTGGGTTTTGTCACCGGACTTGAACACAGGGATAACACGACTTATTTTGAACATTAACGGGTAGACTGATGTGTTTAACATTAGATTAAATAAGTGGCTTAACGTAACCAGCAAACAGTGAATAGAGTCAACAATAATAAAGGAGGGTATGTTGTCAGGCCCGCATACATTGTTCGATCTGATTTTACCAACAGACTTGAGGATGTCACAGTCACTGATGGTGAATGAGTATGATGGTGAATGATATATTCAAGTCCGGTCGTGTCGAACGCATACCAAATAGCTCCACAATAATATCACTTTTATCTAGTTCTCATGAACCTATTAAAGTTGTGAACATACATTAATTAACATTAACATTAAAGTAAAGTTTGTGAAATGCTCCATGTAACTGTGCTACAAATAAGTAAAACAATTCAAGTGAATATTAAAGCAAATAAATCTCAATCTGAGTGACAATTCATAAAAAGATAACAAAAAACAAATTTGTTCTACAAAAAAGCAATTCCGCGCGTCTCCGTGGTGTAGAAAATAAAATTCAAATTAATGATGGATAAATGTACAAATTGCAAAAAACAATTTGATGTTGCACAAATGTTCCCATATGACAGTTGCAAAAGATTTTTATGTACGGAATATGGAAATCTAACAGCGTCTGAAGTGAAATGCCTGCAGTTAAGAACAAAGCGAAAATTGAAGTTTTTTTTGTGAAACATGTGAAGAAGGTTTTTGCAAAGTACCTACACTTGTTAAAGAAGTAGCTGAACTGAGGGAAAGTTTGAACGAACTTATCCAGAACCAAAACAAGTTGAAATTAGGAAAAGCCGAAACAGATGTTCCTAGCTCAAGTACAGATGAAATAATAATAAATGAAGCGGCCGAACGGATTAGGCGGGAGAAGAACATCATAATTAGAGGACTCCAGGAACCGGATGGTAACGTTTCCCAACAGAAGGCGTCTGACTGTCAAGTTGTTAAAAATATGCTGTCCCCTTTATTATTAAATAATGATGCTTCTGTTATACTAGCCACCACGCGTATTGGTAAACCGGACTCGGCGAGAGCGCGTCCCATTAAAGTAGTGTTTAATAATACATACGCTGTCCGAGCCGTGCTGCAAAACAACCCCAAAAAAGACGGGATCTTTATTAATGGGGATTTAACCCCTACCCAGCAGTTACATTCGCAAAGAACTTCGTGCACGTACCGCAAATGGTGAGACCAATTTACGGCTAAAGTACTTTAGAGGTACGCCCACCATTGTCCAAACAAAAAACATGTAAAATTCCAGCAGACGTATAATTATGAAATTTTGTACCAGAATGTGAGAGGGCTCAACACTAAAACTGTCGAGTTCAACAATAACTGTAGCACGAGTGACGCGGACGTAATACTATTAACGGAAACTTGGCTACAGTCTCATGTCAACTCATGTGAATTATTTACCAAGGATTTCAATATTTTTAGGTATGATAGATCTTATGGCAGAGGTGTAGGTGTACTGGCTGCTTTAAGGAACAACTTCAGCTCTTATAATATCAATTTAGTATCTCCTATTGTCAATACGGAACTGCTAGCTATAAAAGTTGTCTGTCTCACTATTATTGTGTTATACATTCCCCCAGCCACTCAATTAGATGAATATGCCCAACTTTTTGAATATCTTGAATCATCTATTGACTTCTCTCGCCCTGCTTTGTTAGTTGGTGACTTCAATATACCAGAACTAACTGAGTGCATGTCCGGAGCAAGAACATCTAAGTTGTATGAGATGCTTACACAGTTTATATCACTTCACAATTTAAAACAACAAAATACAATTGTCAACTCGAATAACAGAATTTTAGACTTGATATTGACAACAGAGCACCTGTCCACTGTAGTACATAAGCAACAAGATCCTTTAGTACCTGAGGACTTACACCACCCTTGCCTTGACATCAGCCTAAGTTGTGATCTCAGACTAATGACCCAGTTTCCAAGAAAAGAAGATCCAACCAAGTACAATTTCCGCAAAGCGAATTTCATCGAATTATACGCTGCCCTCGCCTGTGTAGACTGGTCTGCCATACTATTGATAAACGACGTGGAATCTGTATGTTATTATTTTTATGGTGTCCTCTACGAGTTGATGGATAAATTCGTTCCTAAAGCAAGCCTATCTCCCAAGACCGCCCACTATCCAATGTGGTTTACCAACGCCACAATTGCCTTAATCAAAGAAAAAAAAACAGGTCCTGGAATCGTTATAAGAAAAAACCAAACTTACATGCCACCTTGAGACTGTGAAGAGTTTACGTCGTGATATAAAACAAGCAACTCGTCGTGATTATAAGCGTCTGCTGAGGATTCCCAGCGAACTGATCCTAATAAGTTCTGAAAATTCATCAATCAAAAGAAAAGGTCAACTAGTGTGCTGGGCTCCATGATATATGGTGATAAGCTCTTGGAGAACCAGCCAGAGAACAACAAGATATTGTCGATGCGTTTGCCGACCACTTCGCAAGTGTATTTAATTGTGATAGTCACTCGCCCTGTGTCAACTGTGGAGGAAAATGCTGTGCTTCTTTACATGATAGCAATATATGTGTTAATCAACTCGCGTATATATATATATGTTGTATTTGAGGTTTTCGCTGATAGATACCTGTGTTGTATTGTATTCTCGGGGATTCCGCGTTGATGCTGAGGGTTGGCTCTGAAAAGAACCGGATTCTCGACGTTTCGGCGAACTAACATTCGCCATTCTCAAGAGATATATGCGTCCGTGCGGGTCAACCGTTAGACGCATACTATATATATATATATATATATATATATATATATATATATATATATATATATATATATATATATATATATATATACATATATATATATATATATAGATATGTGTGTTGTATTGTTTTCTCGGGGATTCCGCGTTGATGTTGAGGGTTGGCTCTGAAAAGAACCGGATTCTCGACGTTTCGGCGAACTAACATTCGCCATTCTCAAGAGATATATGCGTCCGTGCGGGTCAACCGTTAGACGCATTCTGAGAGCTCGTTCGTGCGATGCGACTAGTTATAGCTGTCTGGCTTCGGGTCATGCGCGTTGTGTGCGGTGCTTCGGTTCGGTTGTTTGTCTGTCTTGTTGGATATATATATATATATATATATATATATATATATATATATATATATATGTGTTATTCCATATTGGTAATATCAATAGAATATTACAATTTCGAAAGAATAAACAATTTGTGTGTTTGATTTTTATTTAAAAAACAATGTCGGAATAGCAGTTATTATGGAATAGTAACCACGAATAAGAAAGCCACTGTTCATTGTTTCGGAGAAAGCGTTCTGTTGCTATTTAGGATAGTTTCCATCTCTTTTTTAGAGTGGACAACAGCTTCTTCAACGAACCTCGATCCTCGTTATGGTTTTGAACACATTCCATTTTAGTGATGAAATGTTCCTCCAAACGCTTAAATTGAGTTTCCAAGTCTAAGTTCAAATCGTTCCGTATGTTCTTGAACAGTTCTCGACGAGTAGGCACATAATATTTTATCAATACGCGATACAATACTATTATGTAGACACATCTTTGACTTTATCTTTGATCACACGCGAGTATAATTTAATGAAAACGTTATATATTTAAATATTCCAAATACCTTCCTTAACACCCTCCTTCAAACAAAAACGAAAAAGGACACTCGATATTTCGGAGCCGCTACACGTGTGCGCGCTGAGCCGGCAAGGGAAACTTTGAGCTTTTGATCACGCCAAATTGTCGATTTTGTCGACATACAAAAAGCATTTGGCAGAGTTTGGATGGACGGACTAATTCTTAAATTAATAAAACTAATAAAAAATTTCACCGACCATAATCAAATTAATAGACTACTTAATACACTAAATTAATCAAACTACTTACGGAACAGGACATTTACTCTTTACAATTAATGACAAACACTCGACACCAAGACCATTAAAAGCATGGGTTCCACAGGGGTCGGTCCTGGCACCAATCCTTTTCATCATTTACATTAACGACATACCGACAATGCCTCAAAAAAAAATAGCACTTTACGCAGACGACAACGCCGTGTACAGCCATTCCTTCATTGCGATAGCTGCACACAAAAAGGTGGAAATACACATAGGACATATTATTACATTTTTTAACCTTTGAAAAATAAAATTAACCGGACAAAAGGCAGAGACAATTACATTCACACACAAATACACAAACACGAAACTATTCTTCCCGCCCAAAATTGATGAATAAAAAAACGGTTAAATATCAACGAATTGATTTGGACAGTTAAGTTGCATTACAAGAATAGTTTTAATATACGGCGCACTAACCTGGTGTAATGTCGCCACCACAAATTTATTGTTACTACAGCGCTTTCAAAATAAATGCCTGAGGCTGGCATTCGACATGGACAGATACACTAAAATAGACACATTACATGCGCAAGGACAGATACAGTTACTGGCAGACTACATACGAGAAAACTCTCAAATCAACTTTTGAAAAATTAAAAAAAAACCTATCATGTCTTCTATTATCGTTTTTTGTCAAAGTTTCTGCTAGTATTTAGTTCGCGACGTCCTCCGTTACTTTTAGGATTTCGCTTCTGTCAGTTGTTACTTTTTTGTTACCTGTTTTGTTTCTCAGTTTGTGTATTTCGCGTTTACCATTTGATAACTGTCTGTTCATTACTTTCGTGCTTTTGTTTCTTTCAATTGTATCCGTGATTATCTGCACGTTATATTTTCGAATGTCATTTCTTATTTCCTTTGATGTCCTTTTGTTTAGTTCTATGTATCTTGATGTATTTATCTCGGCCATTCTCCTTAAACGTCTCCTAAGACGCTCTTCCATTAGTAATTTTGTACTTCCTTTAATTTTACCTGTATTTTCCGTACTAGACTTGACAGTTCTCTCTCGTACTTTGTGTTATCGTTTCCAAAACTTTGTTTTTTATTTTCTCAACACTACTTTCTTCTGTTGCAAAATTCTTGAGGCATTTGTTCTCTGGTATTCTTCCAAGCACTCCGGTGAGTTCCATTTTCTATGGTTTTACTTTGGATCATCTTCCTTCTCTCTTTCTTTAAATTGAGTTTCACGGTTGCTCTCACCATTCTGTGGTCGCTCCCGTATCTTTTTTGTCTGTTAAAATCTATTTAAATTTGAATCTATTTCGTTCCTTGTTTTTCCTAGTACTTTTCTTTTGTAAAACGGTGTTCATTGCATATAGCCCGTGTTTAATTAGGAAGTTCAGTAGCATTTCTGCCCTCTCGTTGCACTGACCAATTCCATGTTGTCCTATTTGTGTTTCCGGTCTGAAGTACGCCGGGGACTGAGGGCCGTTTCATTTCTTGACACTTCATTATAATGGGGGGGGGGGGGGGGGAAGGGGTGTTTAGCCTTTAAACCACCACGTTGGCCGGTGCGGGTTGGTGGTGGAGAGTAGTACTTCATCCGAGAATTTTATACGGCACCGTTGTACTACTGTTTGGTATCTTGCGCCGCCACATATACGATCAGGTCCTGTTCCTCTCTTTGATCGGGTCCTGTTGGAGGAACCAGGGTCAGGTGTCAGAATTTTCTTCAAACTTTGTACACTTTTAGTAGTCCATTAGGACAACATAATGTGTAAGTAGTAAGGCGTACTATTTCGGCATTTACGAGAAAATTGCAATTTTCAACTTCTTTTCGAATTCACTTTTTTTTCAATTTCTTGGGATAAAAATTGTCGATAAAAAATTGTTGATAATTGTTGATAAAAATAATGTCGTAAGCACATCCGAAGATTAATTTACTTTATTACTTGTATTATTACATCTATTATTATATGTATTATTTAATGGAGTTATAATTTGCCTAACCTTTATTTACGTGGATTGACTTGGGCTTTCCAAGCTTGATGCCCTCGCCTTAACCCTTAGAACCCGTTGGTGCAGGTCAAAGCACCATTTTTGTAATGATTTTGTGATGTTGACGCAACGCGATGTTCGATGTGGAAAATTTCGAAGAGAGAAAATTGCAATTTTCTCGGAAATGCCGAATAGTAAGCCTTACTACTTACACATTATGTTGTCTTAATGGACTACTAAAAGTGTACAAAGTTTGAAGAAAATCCGTGATCCAGACCTCTGAAGTTCCCCTTGTTAGTTTGGTCTCCTGGACGATGCATTTTACCGGAGTGTGGCCGCTGTGTTGTTGGACAGCTTCTAGGAGCTATAAGTGAGAGTTGCATATCTGTTGGGAACCAAAGTCCCACATCGTACTGAGGTACTATCCCTAACAGATATACTACACCCCCCATTTCGCATGGGTAGCAGCATAAATGCACCTACTATGGAAAACTAACTAATATGGAAGAAAAAAATCTATTTTTTGTATTATTCACAATTTTTCATTAGTTGTATGTTCATGTTGCCTTTCATGAACATATTAGCATATTAAAATTGTCATCTGACAGTAATACTCAAAATATCTTTCCCTGTATTCTATTCCCAGCTGCAAATTTGTAGTGGAAAGTTTCATGAAAAGAATATGGTACTGCAAGCGTAGCCGTGGCGGCCATTTGGCTAATTGTTTTCCATTATTAATAGTATATCCTCCTCTCTACAATTAAATAAACATCCGATGATTTGGCTTAAAAATACTCGTTTTTTTATATATCAATATGAAATACACGTGTTTCGAACGTCGAAAATCGAGTCGTGACAAATGTAGAAATTTATATAACTGTGAATAATAAGTTATATAACATTTTTACATATTATAAGTGTGGTTAAAACATATTGAAAATAGATTATATCTAGCTTGATAAGATTTTATTCGATTTGTTCTCGGAAATTCTCCGTGTATCTAACGTTATCTGACCGCTTAACCGAGTCAACATCATCGTACTTAAGCAAAAATATATTTTATAGTTAAGTATAGTGCGTTAATTTAAAATATTTTATTTCAGTATACAACTATTAGTAACTTAAACCTTGTTTTTGTCTTTAAAATATTGATGATGAATAAACAGTAATATATTTACAAATTATACCTAACAGCCAAAATCGTACAATTGTATACTATACTTAAAAACTAAATTTCAGTACTTTGTCCGATGTCCTTTCGTTTCTTTTGCTGCTTCTAATTTCGGTAATATTTCTGTCTAATTTCTGACCGGTTTGCAATTTGGATTAACTACACCGAATTCACGACGAAACGATAGTTGATTATGTGGCTTGAGTTCTTAGAGGTCGTCCAATAATCACGTGATGTTTTTTAGCAACTTTTAAAAATTTTGCCGCCCAACAAAAAAATGTTGCCGCCCTTACCGACCTCTACAATTCGATACCCTAGTTCAGTGGTGCGCAAATGCGCGTGGGTCGCGACCCCTCGGGGAGTCGCGAGAGACATTTTGGCGGTCGCCAGTAGGGAAAGATGATTCCTTCTAGACCCACCTCCCCCTCTGACCTTGACCCCTAACCTAAATTTGACCTTGACCCCTAACATGACTTTAACCCCTAACATGACCTTGACCCTGGAACTTCCGGTTTCGACTTCCTGTTTCCGGTTTCGACTTCCGGTTTCCGGTTTCGACTTCCTGCCTTCATTTTCAGATGCGCGGGAAAATTCAAAAAATAGACGCGAGGCGGGGAAATTCAAAATTAGATCCTGTTGAGACAAATGAGGTGTGAAGTTACATGGGGCTAGATACATGGGGCTAGATACATGAGACTAGATAGACGGGGTTAGATACATGGGACTAGAAAGATGGGGCTAGATACATGAGACTAGATAGACGAAGCTAAATACATGATTCTAAATTCACATTTTGTAACCAGATAACTAAGAATCCGTAGGTTGGTATCACCCCTTAACCTATTTTTATAATAATTATAAAATTCAAAATGAGTTGCGGTGGTAGCGGGGAAACGAGTATACAAAATTTACTGCAAACATATTACGGCTTGATTCAATGAGATTGTGGCATTTAGACCGGACAGGACTAAACAACCAAGACTAGAGAGACAAGACTAGACAGACGGAGCTAGATACATGGGGCTAGACGGACGGGACTAGATACATGAGGCTAGATAGACGGGACTAAATACATGAGACTAGACAGACGAAGCTAAATACATGAAACTAGATAAGACTGAACTAATATATAGCGTTTAGGATTATAAATTGAACATCGATAAAACCCGCTTATATCATTCCTAATCAATTTTCATGTTTACATGAAACAAGTTCAAACTAAAAATTAATTATGTGTTATTTCTTACTACCCCTTGTTAATTATTATCACTCAGCCCCTGGGTAATTAATGTTTTTTATTTTAAATAAAAGGATGTGCCATAAGAAAATAATATATTTAAGCATACACACACATTCATATTTTTAATTTCATTAAAACATATTTATAACTATGAAAATTAGGATTTCCTAACGGTATTGCTGGTATTATAGTTATCTACATTTCCATCAGATATCGATGTTGGAAACATCTGTGTGAGTACATATTACTGTATCCATTCCGTCAGTATTTAAACCAACTAAAAAATAAAATAAAACGATTTGAATTTAATATTGAGAAAAAAACAAACTCTAATAAATTCTATGAAAACATCAAAAATACTTACAGGTAAAAATTCAATCTTGTACGCTCGGCTACATTTCCCGGGGAAGGTCTGCAGTCCTCGGTATACCAATGCACTACCGTTGTTGACGAGCTGTCGCGCGTCTTCAACTGATATCTTCTCAGCATATCGTGTTGGTAGAAAAACATAAACGTCTTCGCCTCCAAATTTAATGCTTGCTAGTAGACTCTTCCCATACTTTGTTTCAACGTTTTTTAATTCAACCAGTTTATATGGGATGTATATGGTTAAGTCACACACCCTTTTCACGGGCGTCTCAGGAAAATCCACAGAATTTTTTATTTTATTGTATAGGTCCATGATAATTTTTAGGACTGCTTTGTTAGCGATGTAAGTGACGACTAACTGCAGAATATATTTACGAGTATAAAACAGATTTATCGATCTAAATGAAAACCTCAACATCCTAAACAAATATTTTTCTATAGTTCAGGAGTAAAACCGCTACTAATCAACGGCTACACGTGGAATTTAATCAGTTTGTTTACCAAACCAGAATTCTCGTTAAGACTTTAATCTTACATTGAAAACGTATATTCACATTCATATTAAATCATATAAGGTATAAATAATTTCCTCAAAACTTTATGAATCTTATATTGAAAAACGTATATCCACATCAAATTATATCCGATATAAATAATTCCTTTATTAAATTGAGGGTAATCGTAAATATTACTCGATTATGACGGCTTCTCTTAAAGCGTTTTCTATAGTTTGAATCTCGTAATCCTTTGATGTGTTTCCAAATTTTGGTGACTTTTTTAACAGCCATAATCGTTCAACCAACTCATTAGGATCATTCCATTCAATAAACGAATTAAACGACTCGCTTGCAATTTTCTCGTAGTATCCGCTTGCGACAGCTTCACCATAACTTTCCACCCATCAGCTAAACGGAATAGAAGCAGATATATCACATTACAAAGCAGAGGGGTCCAATTCGATCTAGATCAAAAGGCGGTATGCAAGTTAGATGGTTTATTTAAATTAATTGATTATCGTTTGGACTGTTTGAAAACCTTAAACTTTGCCGATTATTACAACGAGTGACTGCTACATTTTATAAACCTACCAAAAGATTGACATCACATCAACGCTTGAAAGGCTACTACAAACATCTTCAGCTAGCCAGCAGTTTAAAAGCGTAGAATATATGTATGAGATATTGGCGCACAACAAATGTAATTTATTTAAAGATATAGAATCAATTCGGCAGTGTAATGATTAAGATCGATGTCGATAATGCAGTAGAACGGTTAGTATAAAGAAAAGCATGCTTGGAACAACACATTAAAAAAATTCAACGATTATAATTATCAATTAAAAGATTTCAAGATGCTAAAAAGTGCTATCAACTTTTTTCTATTCTGTATATCAACGGATAGGTGTCGTGCTTGCCGTAATCAGTATAAACTACATTTAATGACACATATAACATCCAGGGAACTACTGTCAATGTGGGAGGCACTTCCATCATATTTTCAAGAAGATGAAGATATAGCCGCCTGTCTCCCATGCTACAAACACTACAATCTACCAACTAATGCTGTTCATATTGATGGACCCCCACCACCCCGATATAAATGTTATAAATGGGTTTGATGAAAAAAAATTTTGTAATCTGCAAAGATTTTTTACTAATTATAATAAAAATAATAATTTAACAATGTATACTGTTTTTCTTAACCATTTTATTCAGTTTCAGGATTACGGGTAAAAATAAAACCAAGTTTTTAGTAGAATAAAAATATATATTTATTTACAATTACAAATAGAATCACTATTTTACAATAAGTACATATTTTTTAAAATAATACCTTCGATCCTTTACGACAGCTGATGTTAATTAAGAAGATCATCGTCAAATATTACTCGATTATGTCGGCTTCTCTTAAAGCGTTTTCGATAGTTTGAATCTCATAATCCTTGGATTTGTTTCCAAATTGTTGAGACTTTTTTAACAACCATAATCGTTCAACCAACTCGTTGGGATCATTCCATTCAATAAACGGGTCAAACGACTTCCAGTTTGCAATTTTTTCATTGAGGTAAGGTATGTTCCCTTCGAAATCATAGTCTGTGAAAACACTTTCTTCATCTTGTTCTCCCTTATTAATGTAATTTCTTCGAAATCCTACGGAGATGTTCTGTTTAGATGTTTGAGAATTACTAATATCAAATTGATGTCCCCATAAACCCAGGTAATGTAACAACTCTTTAAAGGAGTCAGCTAATATTGAGACGTTTATTCTGTTTCCTTTTATCCCCGCCATTAAGTCATTATCTATAGCATGATCTTTAGATATATCTGCTTCAATATCTGTAGCATCATCTTTAGATACATCTGCTTCAATATCATCAGCCACACTTTTATCCAAACTGTTTTCTTCCATTAAGTCATTGTCTATAACATGATTGTCAGGTACTTTCGCTTCCACTTTCTTTACTTTACTTTCAATCAAGCTGTCATCGTTTTCCGATTGTTTCGCTCGCTGTACTTTCTTTAATATTATATCTCTAAATTCTTTCGATTTTTCATTTTCAATTACTAGATCATCATTATCAAGTATTTTGATACGTTTTTCTTTTTGGATTATCTCGTCATCTCGCAAATTTCTAAATGCTACTTCATTAAGACTGTCTTGCGATTGTTCTTCGAGATCCACCAGCTTACTCATCTTAGCTGCATAATGTTTAGTCGACAAATGGCGATTATATATATATATATCGCGACGAGAAAATATTTTTGCGCAATACTCGCATACAAAGTTTTTGTTGTGACCTCTTTCATGTCTGCGTAAATTTTGAATCAATGAATATCGTTTGGTACTCTCGTTACATTTAAACATGATGTATTCACACCAACGTCCAGTATTACAATGGAAAAATGATTAACAATCAAGTTATACAATTCAATAGATAGAGAAGAATAAAAAGTGGATGTAAGTGGATGGGAAGTGGATGCAAGTGGATGGAAAGTGGAATGAAGCGCGCTTCAGTCTTAACATCTGTAACGTACCCCAACTAATCTAATGCTAACCTACCCTAATGTTAACTCAACTAACCTACCCCAATGGGATTAAAGATAATGTAGATATCTACCTATTGAAACCCACTTTCCTTCCACTTTGCATCCACTTCAATCCACTTTCCATCCACTTGCATCTACTTGAATCCACTTTCCATCCACTTTCCATCCATTTGCATCCACTTTCCATCCACTTACATCCACTTTCCATCCACTTGCATCCACTTGCATCCACTTTCCATCCACTTGCATCCACTTTCCATCCACTTGCATCCACTTTCCATCCACTTTACATCCACTTTCCATCCACCTGCATTCACTTTCCATCCACTTTCCTTCCACTTGCATCCACTTTCCATCCACTTACATCCACTTGCATCCACTTTCCATCCACTTTCCATCCACTTTCCATCAGCTTTCCATCCACTTGCATCCACTTTCCATCCACTTTTTATTCTTCTCTATCTATTGAATTGTATAACTTGATTGTTAATCATTCTTCCATTGTAATACTGGACGTTGGTGTGAATACATCATGTTTAAATGTAACGAGTGTACCAAAAGATATTCATTGATTCAAAATTTACGCAGACATGAAAGAGGTCACAACAAAAACTTTGTATGCGAGTATTGCGCAAAAATATGTTCTCGTCGCGATATATATAATCGCCATTTGTCGACTTAACATTATGCAGCTAAGATGAGTAAGCTTTAGCATATTTGCATTTAGAAATTTTCGAGATGACGAGATAATCCAAAAAGAAAAACGTATCAAAATACTTGATAATTATGATCTAGTAATTGAAAATGAAAAATCGAAGAATTTAGAGATAAAATATTAAAGAAAGTACAGCGAGCGAAACAATCGGAAAACGATGACAGCTTGATTGAAAGTAAAGTAAAGAAAGTCGAAGCGAAAGTACCTGAAAATCATGTCAGAGACAATGACTTAATGGAAGAAAACAGTTTGGATAGAAGTGTGGCTGAAGATATTGAAGCAGATGTATCTAAAGATCATGCTATAGATAATGACTTAATGGCGGGGATAAAAGAAAACAGAATAAACGTCTCAATATTAGCTGACTCCTTTAAAGAGTTGTTAAATTACCTAGATTTAGGGAGTCATCAATTTGATATTAGTAATTCTCTAATCTAAACAGAACATCTCTGCAGGATTTCCAAGAAATTGCATTAATAAGAGAGAAGAAGATGAAGAAAGTGTTTTCACAGACTATGATTTCGAGGGGAACATACCTTACCTCAATGAAAAAATAGCAAACGGGAAGTCGTTTGACCCGTTTGTTGAATGGAGTGATCCCAAAGAGTTGGTTGAACGATTATGGTTGCTAAAAAAGTCGCAACAATTTGGAAACAAATCCAAGGATTATGAGATTCAAACTATCGAAAACGCTTTAAGAGAAGCCGAAATAATCGAGTAATATTTGAAGATGATCTTCTTAATTAACATCAGCTTTCGTAAAGGATCGAAGGTGTTATTTTAAAAAATATGTACTTATTGTAAAATAGTGATTCTATTTGTAATTGTAAATAAATATATATTTTTATTCTACTAATAACTTGGTTTTATTTTTACCCGTAATCCTGAAACTGAATAAAATGGTTAAGAAAAACGGTATACATTGTTAAATTATTATTTTTATTATAATTAGTAAAAAATCATTGCAGATTACAAAATCTTTTTTCATAAATACATTTATAACATTTATATCGGGGTGGTGGGGGTCCATCAATATGAACAGCATCAGTTGGTAGATTGTAGTGTTTGTAGCATGGGAGACAGGCGGCTATATCTTCATCTTCTTGAAAATGTGATGGAAGTGCCTCCCACATTGATAGTAGTTCCCTGGATGTTATATGTGTCACTAAATGTAGTTTATACTGATTACGGCAAGCACTACACCTATCCGTTGATATACAGAATAGAAAAAAGTTGATAGCACTTTTTAGCATCTTGATATCTTTTAATTGTTAATTTTTATCGTTGAATTTTTTTAATGTGTTGTTCCAAGCATGCTTTTCTTTATACTAACCGTTCTACTGCATTATCGACATCGATCTTAATCATTACACTGCCGAATTGATTCTATATCTTTAAATAAATTACATTTGTTGTGCGCCAATATCTCATACATATATTCTACGCTTTCAAACTGCTGGCTAGCTGAAGATGTTTGTAGTAGGTTTTCAAGCGTTGATGTGATGTCACAATCTTTTGGTAGGTTTATAAAATGTAGCAGTCACTCGTTGTAATAATCGGCAAAGTTTAAGGTTTTCAAACGTTCCAAACGATAATCAATTAAATTTTCAAAAAAATTTAAATAAACCATCTAACTTGCATACTGCCTTTTGATCTAGATCGAATTGAACCCCTCTGCTTTGTAATGTGATATATCTGCTTCTATTCCGTTTAGCTGATGGGTGGAAAGTTATGGTGAAGCTGTCGCAAGCGGATACTACGAGAAAATTGCAAGCGAGTCGTTTAATTCGTTTATTGAATGGAATGATCCTAATGAGTTGGTTGAACGATTATGGCTGTTAAAAAAGTCACAAAAATTTGGAAGCACATCTAAGGATTATGAGATTCAAACTATAGAAAACGCTTTAAGAGAAGCCGTCATAATCGAGTAATATTTACGATTACCCTCAATTTAATAAAGGAATTATTTATATCGGATATAATTTGATGTGGATATACGTTTTTCAATATAAGATTCATAAAGTTTTGAGGAAATTATTTATACCTTATATAATTTAATATGAATGTGAATATACGTTTTCAATGTAAGATTAAAGTCTTAACGAGAATTCTGGTTTGGTAAACAAACTGATCAAATTCCACGTGTGGCCGTTGATTAGAAGCGGTTTTACTCCTGAACTATAGAAAAATATTTGTTTAGGATGTTGAGGTTTTCATTTAGATCGATAAATCCGTTTTATACTCGTAAATATATTCTGCAGTTAGTCGTCACTTACATCGCTAACAAAGCAGTCCTAAAAATTATCATGGACCTATACAATAAAATAAATAATTCTGTGGATTTTCCTGAGACGCCCGTGAAAGGGTGTGTGACTTAACCATAGACATCCCATATAAACTGGTTGAATTATAAAACGTTGAAACAAAGTATGGAAAGAGTCTACTAGCAAGCATTAAATTCGGAGGCGAAGACGTTTATGTTTTTCTACCAACACGATATGCTGAGAAGATATCAGTTGAAGACGCGCCACAGCTCGTCAACAACGGTAGTGCATTGGTATACCGAGGACTGCAGACCTTCCCTGGGAAATGTAACCGAGCGTACAAGATTTAATTTTTACCTGTAAGTATTTTTGATGTTTTCATAGAATTTATTAGAGTTTGGTTTTTTCTCAATATTAAATTCTAATCTTTTTTTTATTTTTTAGTTGGTTTAAATACTGACGGAATGGATACAGTAATATGTACTCACACAGATGTTTCCAACATCGATATCTGCTGGAAATGTAGATAACTATAATACCAGCAATACCGTTAGGAAATCCTAATTTTCATAGTTATAAATATGATTTAATGAAATTAAAAATATTAATGTGTGGATGCTTAAATATATTATTTTCTTATGGCACATCCTTTTATTTAAAATAAAAAACTATTAATTTCCCAGGGGTTGAGTGATAATAATTAACAAGGGGTAGTAAGAAATATCACATAATTAATTTTTAGTTTGAACTTGTTTCATGTAAACATGAAAATTGATTGGAAATGAAATAAGCGGGTTTTATCGATGTTCAATTTATAATCCTAAACGTTATATTTTAGTTCAGTCTTATCTAGTTTCATGTATTTAGCTTCGTCTGTCTAGTCTCGTGCATTTAGTCCCGTCTATCTAGCCTCATGTATCTAGTCCCGTCCGTCTAATCCCATGTATCTAGCTCCGTCTGTCTAGTCTTGTCTCTCTAGTCTTGGTTGTTTAGTCCTGTCCGGTCTAAATCCCACAATCTCATTGAATCAAGCCGTAATATGTTTGCAGTAAATTTTGTATACTCGTTTCCCGCTACCCCCGCAACTCATTTTGAATTAATCCCGTTGTTTAGTTTTTTTTTAAATAATCCCATTAGTCCCGTTGATGTATGCAACCAACTTCACAAATCATTTGTCTCAACAGGATCTAATTTTGAATTTCCCCGCTTCGCATCTATTTTTTGAATTTTTCCGCGCATCTGAAAATGGAGACCGGAAGTCGAAACCGGAAACCGGAAGGTCCTAGGTCAAGGTTAGGGGTTAAGGTCAAGTTTTGGTTAGGGGTCAAGGTCAGAGGGGGAGGTGGGTCTAGAAGGAATCATCTTTCCCTACTGTCGCCTAATTCAAAGAAATTAATTTACCAGTAAAATAGTGAAATTAAATTATATTATTTATAAAAATAGAACTATATTTTTAGGAAACTATTTTCTGTTTAAAAAATCTAATCAGCAATGCTTTTGGCGCTCTTGGGGAAATAATTAATTTTATTACGAGTAAATTCTGAATAACAAATTCAAATTTATGTAAAACCTACAATTATTATATAACGACATATTTTACAACCGCGTTCGTAAACCTGATGTGATGCCATAATTTTTTTTTTAAAGAATCGTAGCAGAAAGCACTGGTATAAAGGTCTCCGCACACCAATACGTCAGTGCGTTACGGTTCGTTGTCATACGTGCGAGAGCGGAAAAATATTTAAGGCACACACCAATGCGTTAAATGGATTGCGTATTTAGTCAATTTTTTTAACTTTTTATTTCATAAGGAAATCATTCATAAGGAAAAAAGTTATTTCTATCGAATATGAAAGGTAAGGGTGAAGAAGGGTCATAGTCAATGGGAGATAGTTTGAAGAAAAACAAAAAAACTTCCTTATTTTATAACACGTTTTTATTTCAATGAAATTTAAATACATTAACAAGAGAAATAATCAAGTCTTACATTCTACTATAATAATTAAAAACTATTTTAATAATTTTAGTTTTTTACTTAAACTTAAAGAAATATCGTTGAAAAAAATCTTAAAAAATAGGTCAAAGTCCGTGGACTATGATCTTTTTTAGAAGTTTATTTTTTTATTAATTGGTTAGTTCTCCTGCAGAAGAAACAAAAATATAAATTCAATTTATTATATTATTAAAATAATATGTTAGAAACTCATATAATAAAAAATTGGCTAAAAACGGAACTTGAAAAAAAAGATTTAAAAGATTCTCGTAATAATTTACTGTGTTGGCAAATTAGTATAAAAATTTTGTGCTTCTAAATTAGTGCAAAATTTTTTTAAGCATTGAAGATCATTAAACTTTGGTCTAGGCACCTTTAGTAATGTTGGATAATTTTTTTTTTTAATTATTAATGTCTGGCAATTCTGGGTTCCTAGACTTTTTAATGAAAAGATAAGACTCATATCCGCAGTGTAATGATCAGATCTTACCAATATTTGTTTGGGAGCTGTGTTTTTACCAGCAGTTGACGCACAGGTCGGGATGCAAAGGGACACTTAGCAGCAAAGTAATTCTTGAACAACTTAAAAAAATTTAAAACATAAATAACGGGCAATCAATAACATGAAAAGGTTCTGGATTAGTGCGTGATTTTTCTACTAGAGACAGCGACTTGGCATTTCACATAGAGTTTTTTGGTTGATTAAAGCCATATTTTTGTCACACTCCATGTAGGAGTGTCCTCTGACAGGAAATATAATAGACATACTATCAAATCTTTTCATTATGTGAACTAAGTAATAAACATAGCGAAACAGTAAAATTTTTATTTTGCCCGCTGCAACTATCGCAAAAAAAAGTAACTTTCTTTACTTGAGCAGGTATAAAATGAGTGACAGAATTATGCAGCATTGATACCACGTCATCTGCACCTTTCTTACCTCTCGTTTCATCATAAGTGTAGAAATAAGATGATCTTGTAGAGAGCTGATGTATATTAAATAGATAGAATGGGAGTTGTCGACAATATTAAGCATTGTTAGTACTAACATTAGGAAGAAGTAAATTCTTCTGAAAATCAAAGGCATAGGCTTCATGTGCAGGGTCATTCTGTGCTTTTATTCTGGCTTTTCTTTCAAGATCGTAAAATTTATCTGCTTTAAAGATGGAGTTTTAATTGGATTTGAAGTTGTTTCAATTCATTTTGATTCCGTATATTTTCTGGTGTCTGAGAAAGAACCTTTTCAGGATTTGCAATATTTGCTTTCATTTCATCACAGAAAGAACAGGTGTCTGTCCTTGGTTAACCAATGGAAATATTAAACTTATTGTTAGTTAGGAATTTTATTGTTAAGGCGGTATGTATCATAACTGACTTTAAGTGTAGAATGATCTTCCTCAAACATTTTGTGCATTTTCTTCACATTAAGTTCTTCTGGCAAGTATATTCTCTGAGAATCCTTTATGCTATAGTGTGACTTTCTACCTTTAAACCCAGCTATATGTTTCATAACAGCCTGTCTGGTTTTTTCAGACAAGCGATGGGCATGATTTTCATGTTTCCCTCTCATGTCAGGATTAAATTTTCCTGAAAAAAGAGAATTCAAACATTAGAATCAATCACTAAACATAAAAATATAAAAACCAAAGCATAAATAGAAACACATTGTATTACGTACCTTGCTCGCATATACTTTTTATATTTTGCACACGCTTATTAGATACTCCATGCAATGCTAGGAAAGCTTTGTAACACACAGGTTTTTCAATTACTTCATTGTTTATACTTCATTGTATGCATAAACAGAATACTTAATAACTAATTGCAGGATCTTTCCGACTTCGACGCTGCTTAAAGGCTTTACTGTAATAAGAGCAGCTAGGTATGAAGACTGCACGTCGTGAGAAGTCAATTCATTGAAATTTCTTATGATCCAACGTCGTAATTCTTCAGGAACCTCTTCAAAGCAATGCAATCTCGAGCATTGGCAATCTTCACCTGTACAGTGACTTGAGATTCGTAACTTTTTCATAACATCTCTTGTCCTGATAGCTCTTCGTCTTTTTTTAGGGTTTTCTGTTACCACACACGTTGTCATTTCACTCTCACTATCGTCACTTAATACACTAATTGTTCACTTATTTATTTAGTATTATATTAATAAAAATAAATCACAAAAAGTGGCGCTGTAGTCTAACGGTTCCTAATCTCCAAACCAACCAAACGCAAAGAAAGGTCATAGTCCATGGACTATGATCTTTTTTCTAAAAATGTTATTGACAATGATCTATTTTTTAAAGAACCCAGTTTTTTTTATATCGACTTTCTGAGGACAATGATTTTTGGAACGAAGTTCCTTAAGGGAAGTCTCGGTATGAGTGACTCGGCAGAAAACGTATAAGTCGCGTAAGTTTCTATCTCTTTCTCTCAGTTTATATTCTCTATACCGCGCGCTCTTTCTTTCGTTATACGCCGCGTTAGTTTCTTTCGTTATAGGCCGCGTTAGTTTCTTTCGTTATACGGTGCGATGGTCCCTTTCCTTTTCTCCCATTTATACGTTAACAAAAAAATCAACAAGCGAGTGGCGCAACGGTAACAGTCGCGCTTCGAGAGCGCGAGGTCGCCGGTTCGTTCCCACCAGCGGATTTGCGTTTTTTCTTCAAACATTTCACATTTTTTACAAATTCATGTGTCTTGGATATTGTTTATTTTGGAATTAATTGTAGTAACTGTTTTTATTAGCGGGAAAAGGAATTTTGAAAAAATCATGCAGGAAATTTTCGTTATCTGCATTGATATCAACATAACGTAATGGATATTTTACAATCCTAATCCCTTACAATTAGTATTAAAAATGAATTCGTACCTGGGAAGGGAATATAAATTGTAACAAATTCCACATCATCAGGTAATACGTGGAGCGATTCCAAGATGCTCGGGAAGCCTGAAAACTTCTTGGGTCACTTTGGGCCACTTGACAAGTTAACTTAATGGTGCTTGGCTACGTCCCGTTAAAAAAATATTTACAATTTCTCTCTTTCTTTCTCTTTCTCTCATTGTCAGTGTATTTTACTATAATGCGTGCTCTCTACTTAGTAGTTAATCCTTTATTGGCATAAATCTTACTTTACAAATTTGTGATTACAACTTAAATAGTATATTGACTAAATTTACATTCAAAACAAAACCGAGATCCCTATATCTCAAAAAAAAAGGAAAAAAAAATACAAAGACAAAAATAAAGAAAGAAAGAGCAAAAACCAACAAAAACAATATTAAGGTCTCTAAAAAAAGGAAATATATATATACGTATATACACATACAAAAAGAAAAGAAAACACAAACTACTCTGAGTTCATTGAACCCGCGTATTTGCATTTTAATATTTTCTTCATGTATTTGAGGCCCGACCCACTTTCGTCCATTACTTTTTCCCAACTTCTTACTGCTGCCTTTTCCGCTTCAGTCCATACACATTTTCTGCAACTCGCCACCCAATGTTGCCACAGCTCCTCACCATCTCCACATGCTCGGCACGTTCTATCACTTGCAGCCATCCAATATCTCCTACCCCTTTCTTCACTTCCGCATCTAAAGCGCGCAATAGTCGTCTGTGAAACTTCGGGGTTGAGGAGATATTCTGGGCATCTGCCTGTAACTTGGATCTTCTCGTAGTCTTTGTTATAAGTACCTTCGTCTATGTGTTTCTGTCTCTCCTGCAGCTCTACCTCTATTAGTCTCTCTTCCAAATTTTTTTCAACTAGCATTCCTTCATTTATCATTCTCTCAATCTCTACGTGACTCCATCCACCTCTTTCATACATCAGCTTTCGTTGGCATCCCCACTTGGTTTCAGTCTTACATTCTATCCTTTCTTTCCTTAACACTTTCAGCACTTCTTTCACTATTCTTTCCTCATTCATACCGTCCACTTTTCTTTCAAACTTGGCCATTCTCGTTGCTGCATAACTGGCGACTTTGTTGGTGTTTGTCTCCTGGAGAACAATATACCAAGGGGTAGACCTCTCTAACTGGAGGATCCTCTTAATATATTGTAGTTGTACCCTTTCTATGTCCGCCTCCTCCTTTACTCCCCATATTTCCGCCCCGTACATCAGGATACTTCGCACGCATGCCTTCCAAATCACCATCTTCGCCCTATAATTCTCTCTTAAGTAAACTCTCCACACATCCCAGAACCTATTAGCCGCTATCCATGCTTTTTTAACTATAAATCGAATATGCTCTCTTCACGAACCATTCTGCTGGAACACAAAACCTAGATATTTGAAGCTCCTAACCTGTTCTATCTCCGTTTTTTCCCATTTAAAACTCTCTCTCTTTGCTCCCTTTCTCTTCCGGAATAACATCCACTTAGTTTTTTCAACGTTCACTTTTAACACGCGCTTCTTAAAAAACCTTTCCAGTCGTGTTAATACCTCTCTCATTTCTGCATACGTAGCGGCTAGCACAACGACGTCGTCCGCGTAGGCTAGGCTCCAGACTTTCCTGGTCCCTATTACTACCCCCCCAGCCTGACCCATACTTAACGTCCTTTCTAGGTCCGCCGTATATAGGTTGAATAGTAATGGACTTAGAGGACACCCTTGTTTTAAACCTTTCACAACCTCGAACCTTTCAGATGTAGCCTCACCAACTTTCACTCTGCACCATGTTCCCTCATACAGACGTTCGATACTTTCTCTCAACTGACGCGATATACCTTTTGAACTCATAAACTCCCACACTTTCTCCCGCACTACAGAGTCATAGGCTGCTTTTAAGTCGATAAATACTGCGTACAATTTTCCCTTTGGTTTCCTCAATTCTTTTGAACAATATAGTTTAGTGTGTAAAGATGTTCTGTAGTACCACGACCTTTTCTAAATCCGGCTTGAACTTCTGGAATCAGCTTCATCTCCTCCACTTCTTCTAGCAATTTTCCCTCCAGTAGTTTAGCGTAGATTTTGTATGCGGTATCCATAAGAGTTATCCCTCTGTAATTACTCAATTCCTCCTTATTTCCATGTTTAAGGACTGGCACAATAATTCCCTCTCGCCAACTATCCGGAATTTGTTTGCTGCCTTTGAAGAAACTGTTAAGTTCGGCGAGCAGTTTCTCCTTCACTGTTTGTGTAGCCAAGCACCACGCTTCGTTTGGTACCGCATCTGGCCCTGGGGCTTTCCTTTTTTTAAGCGCCGCCAGAACACTTTCCAATTCTTCCTTTGTAATTTCTTCCAGGAAATCCTCTCTGTTGGTTTCTACCGCCCCAAAATTTCTATCCCTTCGCTCGCCGTACTCTGTTATTTCGTCTGCCAATAAATCTCTGAAGTGGTTCCTCCAGCTTTCTATCGCGATGGACCTTGGGATTTCTCTCTTTTCTTTACCTGCAGCAATGTATTTCCAGATATCCGACTCTCTGCTCGTTTGGTTGATTTTCCGCATCTGGAGCTTCTCCCATTCCTGTCTCTTTCTCTTCTCCAAATCCCTCATATTTTTAAGCTGATTTTGAAATCGTGCTCTCTACTTCTTGCGCAGAATGACAGACGAGCGTGGTTTACAACCTTAAAACTAACAAGAAAATAAACAAGAAAAATAAAACGTATGCGGTCAGGGGACCCCCGTCAGGAACGAAGTTCCTCGCACATTTAACAGAATCGAACAACTTCTTTTTTGAATTATTATTAAAATAATGAAAGTGCACGCAAATATTTTGATTGAATGTTCTGGAAAATATGAATAAACAACCTAAATCCCCATATTCAAACTCACTACAAAGTACCAACTTATTATAGAGGAACACAGCTTGAATATATAAATATAGGTGTCTATATAAAATTTAATTATAGTAAAATTTAAAAAAAAGCAAATACTTGATTCACATGTACGATAAACCCATGTCAACAGTAAGCAATTGTTTCACATTATAAAATTGTAACCTACTTTTCTAAATCTGTATTTCGTATAATTCCTTTTATTTCTTTTTCCTTTTTTTTCTCTGTCGATACTCTTTTCGATGCTGAGCTTGTGATTTCACTATTGCCTCTCTATAATGTACAAATTATAGTAAAATACACTGACAATGAGAGACAGTGAAAGAAAGAGAGATCGTGCGGTATAGAAATATACACTGACAAGGGGACCGTATTATAAGGAAATCACCGATTCGATTCATTTTTAGTCCACGCGTAGGTGATGACCAGGAGTATAACAGGTGCAAGTAGTAAGATGCCATACTCATCCGTTTCTGAGAAATTAATTAATTGAGAAATTAATTATTTTTAGTGCGTTCGTCTGCATTATACGTTAACAAAAACAGTCGCGCTTCGAAAGAGCGAGGTCGCCGGTTTGAACCCTCCAGCGTGCTTGCGTTTTTTCTTCAAATATTTCACATTTTTTACAAATTCATGTGTCTTTTAATAATGTTTATTTTGGAATCAATTGTAAATATTTTTTTTAACGGGAAGTAGCAAGCACCATTAAGTTAACTTGTCAAGTGGCCCAAAGTGACCCAAGAAGCTTTCAGGCTTCCCGAGCATCTTGGATTCGCTCCACGTATTACCTGATGATGTCGAATTTGTTACAATTTATATTCCCTTCCCAGGTACGATCTACCTAGGGCTTTCAATACCGGAGCAAAAATGAAAACCGGTATTTTGGTATTATTCGTTTTCAAAACCGGAATACCGGTATTGATACCGGTATTACCAGAAAAAATATTTTCGACAGATTTTTATAAATATTAGTGATAATGGTGATTTATTAAAAAGAAAACAAAGGAAAAACTTAAAAATATATTTATTTAGTTATAGACTATACAAAAAAATATTTAAACGAAATAAGTATAAAAACTAAACATTTGTTTACTCCTTCTGTATATAAAAATAACAAATTATTTATAGCAAACATTCGGAACAAAGTTATCATAAACATTACTACATTTCGCAATTTGAGTTTGTTTTATTAAAATATGCCCGAAAAAACATAAACAATCAATTGTTTTGTGGTTCAGACTGGAGCGAATCTTTGTATATAAGTGACTTGCTGCAGAAAACGCCGTTTCCGATTCTACACTTGTTGGTGCAATTGTATTTAATTGGTCGTACGTCAGTGGCAAATATTTTCCTCTTACTCCTGTTTTTCCAAAAGCTGCAATTTCGTCTTTTATAATAGGTTCTACCCCATGCACTTTTGTAATTTTAGGTTGAACTGAGAGTTTTTGTTGGATTGCTGATTGAAGTTGCAGTTTTAATTTGTCATGGTCATGAAAAGCAAAGTTGGAGCCAGTCCTTAATGTATTAGTCAGATTTCTTTCCAAGGATTCTTCGGAATTTTCGTCTTTATCTGAATCTGATCCAACATGTTCTTCTGCGGTTTCGGGCGAAAGTCGTTTAATCAAACAAATTATTTAACTTATTAAGTGCCTGTGGAAATATGATTTGAACTAAGTGGCTATTATGTTGTTCTCCACTATGTAAGTACTGAAGTACCTGCGATAAATTATTTCGTCTTTGTAATATGCGAATTTTAAAAGCGTCATAAACTTCTTTAGCAATTTCAAAATTTTGATTCGGAACAGGTTCCATCATAAATTTTATTGTTTCATCTGCAGTAAGATGATTAGAATATTGGTGACGTAAAGCATCAACTGCTAATTTTATAGGAGTAAGAGAAGTGATAATTTCAGATAATAAATTAAAGTCTCTGTCACAAAAATGAATTCCGGAATTTTTGTCAATAAAGGCTTTTTGAACACAATATCTCAATTGGTAAAATGTTTCTAAGATAAGTAACATGCTATTCCATCTTGTTTTACAGTCTCATTTTAAAGCAATTTCTCTACCAAAATCTTCTTTTAGATATTTCTATAAAAAGTTATCATTTTTAGTAGGTGAATTTATAAATATGTTGACTACCTTTCTTATTTTTTGTTACAAGAGGAGAAATAGTAGCATGACTAATACTGACCGTAGTATCTACTAAATTAGATTCTATAACGACGCCGTCAACATATTCTCCATTCTCATCATCTTCTACTTCAACATTCATGCCGTTATCAACAATTTCATCGTTTGGTTCTGAGTCAGAACCAAACGATGAAATTGTCAGAACTTCTGACCTTGACTTATAAAGTATATCGGTTATAGCTACACCAAGCAGATCTGATGCTCAGCATCAATAAGTTTGCCTAATTTAACCACAACCGATGCTTCATCAGTGGTTATGCTGACTATATCTTTAGAAATACAGAAGCCAAATTCTTCTAACTTTTCTCTAACCAGCATTAAACACCTTTCTGCTGGCAGACTTCCAAATGCTCGTACTAGTCCAATATTAAAAAAAAAAATCCTCCAGCAGTATGTATATTTATATTTAGATATCGTCGATTGCGAATCGATGTCCATTCATCAAATTTTGCACCTTTGTTGAATCGTTTGCCTTTAGATTTAAGCTGAGCTATTTCATCTTTTATGGTAATTCGAATAGTTTTATTATATTCGAGTATAATATTTCTTTTTGTACTTGATTTTGGAGCATACTTAAAACCACGAGCAATTAATCCTTCTCTAATATCAATAGATGTTTTCAAAATATTAAATAATAAGCCGTCTCGAGCTGCCATTCGAGCTAGTACTTTAGCTAGGCTTCCGTTTTTAATGCTTTTTAAATAACTTGTTATTAAATTAGGTTTTTTAGACTGAATTGGTTGATCTTGATCATTGTTATCATTCAAAGTTACCTCACTGCTTTTTCTTAGATTTATTCCATGCATTGTCTTTAATGAGTATGTAGTCCACTAGTAGAGCCTCCACCACATTTTATTTCCTTTGAACACTCTTTACACCTGGCTAGATGAATATTTGTTTCATATAAAAAATAGTGCCAAACCGAAGATGCATCGTTGCCCTTTTGTATTTGAAGAACTCCTTTTGTGTGGTATATGTATATCCAAAACTTAATAAAATCATTATAAAAATTTGATGTTTTATAATAAAAAAACTTACGGTTTCAAACAACAAACATTACAGCAATTTGCAGCAAAAAATAAATTCCGAAATATAACTTATATCGTTAAATGTATGTGCTGTTAATCGTGTGCGTGTGAGATGAGAGATGGCGCGCAAACAGGCGCGTAAACAGGCACAAGCAAGTTTCTTTTTAACGAAATTCAGTGACTAACTTCACTATGCATTGAAGAGGTATAAATACGAATTTATTATTCTTGTTCTTATTCTGTTCTGCTAATTGAAATAACTAATATAAATAAAAAGTAAGATATTTTAGACAAATACCGAAATACCGGTATTTTTCTTGTAATACCGATTTTCTAATACCGGAAAAAATAGACTAAAATCCCGGTTTTCGAGATCCCGGGATTCCAGTATTGAAAGCCCTAGATCTACGAATTCATTTTAATACTAATTGTAAAGGATTAGGATTGTAAAATATCCATTACGTTATGTTGATATCAATGCAGATAACGTAAAAATTAAGAGATTAAAAAAAAGAAATTGAAAATTTCCTGCATGATTTTTTCAAAATTCCTTTTCTCGATAATAAAAACAGTTATTACAATTAATTCCAAAATAAACAATATTCAAGACACATGAATTTGTAAAAATGTGAAATATTTGAAGAGAAAAACGAATATTTGAAGAAAAAGTCCCCTGGCGGGTTCGAACCGGCGACTTCGCGCTCTAGAAGCGCGACTGTTACCGTTGCGCCACTCGCTTGTGGATTTTTTGTTAACGTATAAGTGTGAGAAAGAGAAAGAAGCCATCGCGCCGTATAACGAAAGAAACTAACGCGGCGTATAACGAAAGAAAGAGCGCGCGGTATAGAGAATATAAACTGAGAGAAAGAGAAAGAAACTTACGCGGCTTATACGTTTTCTGCCGAATCACTCATACCGAGACCTCCCTAAAGGAACTTCGTTCCAAAAATTTGTTCAAACGTATTTGTTTGTTGATGTTTTAAATCATACGAGAGTTATATTATTAGTGTATATTATACTCATTATTTGAATTAGGTTTCGTGAAATGGAAACTTAAGAAAATATACAAAATACTGAAAAAAGAAAGTTAAAATGTATTATTTCACAATTTTGCAATTGCTAACTGTTTACACATGTTTATCGTACATGTAATTCGAGTGATTGATATTTACTATATTTATATATGTATGTCGTAGTCATATAGTGAAAAATAAGTCAGATTGTGTAAAACTGAGCCATTGCATGATCTGCTGGTAGTTCGAGTAGTTCATCTAATTCGTGTAGTTCATGAAATCGCCAATTTTATGAGGCACTTGTTTAACTGGGATTTACAATCACTATTTTACCTACTTACTGATTCGATGTTTAAAAAAATGCTAAACTGCCGTGACTTGATAGTATAAAGCAAATTGTCTTTATGAGCACACCTATTAATAAAGAGATAAATAAAGAAACATATTTGAGATGGTTTCACGAACTAGCTAGTCATATTTCAAATAGAATACATGAACTGTTTGAGCAATCAAAATACAACACACAAATACATGAACAATCTGATGGATTTCACTATATGACTTCGACATATACCTTATAGAAAGACAATATTGAAATCACAAGCTCAGCATCGAAAAGAGTATCGACAGAGAAAAAAAAAAGGAAAAAGAAATAAAAGGAATTATACGAAATACAGATTTAGAAAAGTAGGTTACAATTTTATAATGTGAAACAATTGCTTACTGTTGACATGGGTTTATCGTACATGTGAATCAAGTATTTGCTTTTTTTTTAATTTTACTATAATTAAATTTTATATAGACACCTATATTTATATATTCAAGCTGTGTTCCTCTATAATAAGTTGGTACTTTGTAGTGAGTTTGAATATGGGGATTTAGGTTGTTTATTCATATTTTCCAGAACATTCAATCAAAATATTTGCGTGCACTTTCATTATTTTAATAATAATTCAAAAAAAAGAAGTTGTTCGATTCTGTTAAATGTGCGAGGAACTTCGTTCCTGACGGGGGGTCCCCTGACCGCATACGTTTTTTTTTTGTGTTTCTGTTTTCGTCAGTCTCTCAACACCAGTCTCTCTACAAGATGGCATTGTTACCTCTAATTGTGGAAAATATTGACTATGATCCTTCTTCCCCCTTACCCTTCATATGTTGTAGCTATTTGTGTCTTTGTATTATGTTATTGTTTCATTTGTATTTTATAATGTATTTTTATCGTAAACTTATAATTATTTTACTATTTTTTGACACAGATGTGCTTAATAATGTATGGTCATATTTTTTTTATCATAAATAAGGTAAACAAGCAACGAACACCTTTAAAAAAACATTATTTAATTTAATGGTTGCGACCGTTACTACGTGGTAATCCTTATTTACACTGAATTGATAAATTCACTATGTTTTAATCACACTTATAACATAATGCTATATTTTGTAACTAGGGCGAAAAGTTGTCAATTTTTCGCTAGAGCGAAATTGTGCGCACGAACGAAGTGAGACTCGAGAGAGGGAAATTGACAATTTCGCCCGTGTTATAAACAATATTTTTTATTACTCATGCGAGGGGATGTATCTTACAAGTTTGAGATCCAGGGGCCGTCCAAAAAAAAATGGAGTCAAAGAATAAGAATTTGATTTTTCAATTGTCTCCTATGGTTCGTCTCCATCGTTCTCCTTGGATTATTCATAAGAACTCTCCTCAGTCTCCGATATCACTATAGTATTTATACTCATTTTAAAACGTTTTTTTTTTTAATTTTTATTATTTTGTAATGAATTTTTTTTTTTACATTTCACTTCACTTTTTTAATATCGCGGTATTGATTGTGTTCATTTTATTTTTATTTATTTGTTTATTTTAATGTAACCTAGAGATATTGAATATTTGCGTGCGTTGCCCAGGTTATGTGGAAATACAAGGTCAGGAAGTACTTTTCGCACATGAGAGAATAAAAAATAGTTTCGACGGGTTAAGATCATTTTCAAGTTCGCACTTCTTGAAAATGACACCCGCCGACACTCGGGTCGTGTTAAATGTTTAAACTTATATAACTGTGACTAATAAGTTATACAATATTTTTACATATTAATTGTTGTTAAAACATAGTGAATTTATCAATTCAGTGTAAACAAATATTGTATTTTGAAAAAATTATACCTTCATAAGGGATAATTGGCTAAAAATAGGTATAATAATAAATAATAGACACTAGGTGTAAGTTTCACAAATTGCGCCAAACAAAGTTTAAAGCCACTAGGCGTAAGTTTCACAAATCACGCCTAGTGTCTATTATTTATTATTATTTTTATAATGTTTCACCTAGTGCCTACAGCTGAATCTTTAAATTTTATAAAAATAGTTACCCACGAAAATGAAAATAATTACAATACAAGTGTGAATCTAATAAACCAACATCTAATAAACTTAGAAAAACTGTGGATAAAAAACAACAATGATTCCACTTGCACTGTTTCTACTTCAAAAAATATCGAATGAAATGTGTTTTCTAATAAAAAATGAGAAAATATCAAGAAGGGTTTATTAAATACGGATTTATATTTTGCGTTAATGGGGAAGAACGTCCGTCTTGTGTTATTTGCTCGGATAAATTAGCAAATGAAAGTTTGTACCTGCTAAATTAAAACGACATTTCAAAGGTAAACATAAAGATTTTGGAAATAAATCTGAAACCTTTTTAAACGACGGGCGAAAGTATGAAAAATGAAACTGTATTTTTGAAAATATATACAACAATTCTTCACAGAGTTTACGAACATTTTAATATTGGGCAGGAAAATTGAAGCTTTTAGAAAGAAGCTGATATTGGCAAGGAGAATTAAAAAAAGCAATACAGACGTATTGTTCCCATGCTTTTCATAATTTACTAAAGAAAATAATAGGTATAGATTTCTGGTTATTTAAAAAACACCATTTCCCATCATTTGATAAAATTGGGAGAAAACTTAACGAAAATGTTCGAAAAATTTCCAGATAATGAATTAGGTTGGATCCGTGATCCATTTTCGTTGGATATTATTAATTCCAATATCCCTTTAGATGAAAAAGAACAGTTAATATATGTTTCAAGCGACGAAACACTGCGCATTCAATTTAAGTTTGAGATGTTTCAAAAATTTAGGTTATCGATTAGAAACGAATATGCCGATTTGAAAAGGAATATCGATATTTTAGCCAATCCTGCTTTTCAAAATTAGTTGCCATTCAATAAAATATCGAACTCGATTAGATCCTGAGAATGACTTACGGCTTGCAATTACCAATAAAAACCGAACATGGAAGCAATCATGATCTTGTTGCAAACGCATACTTCACATTGAATTTTAATGATGTAAGGTTTTTTAAAGTATTTTTCTTAAAAAAAATATTTATTCTCATATGCATGAACAAAACCATTGTTTTGTAAAATTATATGTTGTACTCTTACCTCTAATAAGGGAGAAACATACATGGTGTTTTTAAAAGAGTGTCAATGAAGTTTTAGTGCCATTCCTGAGTTTGCGTTCAACGAGAGTGGACGTGCGAGAGTATTTAATGTTAAATTTAATAAAAATTTAAATTGTGAAAAGTAAAGTTTATGTTATAGATACTGTGAAACATTATTTATGTTATAATGCCGATGGAATTAAGGTCCAATGTTCCTTCCGAAAAACAATTTGATATATTACAAACGTTTTTACAAAGTTCGGATTTTGAAATGTTTATGACAAATATAATTAAAAAACATGTTGATCCGTTACTAGTTTTGATCACCGACCTATCTAATAAAGTAACATATTTGTCCGAAGTGAACGTGAAGTTGTCAAATTCCGTAATTTCTAATGTGCGGGTAAAACCTACAACTTCACAAAATTCTCAAGAAGAACGCGCAGGGACAAGCAAAGTCAGCGATAGTGTACCGAAAAACTTGGAAGATAAGAATGAAAAAGTTAATTCCCGCACGGATATGCGAGCTGGTGCAAAAAACACAACCAAAACAATCGAATTAGAAAAGTGGTCCAACCGATTCCAAACGTAAATAATCAAACCGATTCACAAAATACAGTCGTCCAACATACTGAATGTGTAAATAACGAAAAATAGAAAACCCAAAGGCGAAAATCAAGAAAAACTAGGAAATCAAATATTATCCTTGGTACTAACGACGAATCTAATCAAATAAAAGCTGCCACACGTTACGCATATGTTCATGCATTTAAACTTGATCCAAAACTTTCAGCAGATGATTTCCAGCAATATCTAAAGAATAGAAAATTCAATCAGGTTATATGTACGAAAATTCAGTCCAAACATCCAGATGAGTACTCATCATTCAAAGTTTCGGTGCCCGTTGAGGATCTGGAAAATATATCGAAACCAGAAACTTGGCCGAGAAACGCCTGCGTAAACCGTTTTTTGTTAAGACTCGAAAGAATAACAGTGAAAACATAACAACAGTATCAACCGAAAAATATCCGAAACAAACGAAGTGTTTTAATATAGCACATGTGAATGTTCAGTCTGTAAAAAATAAGCTGGAACTAGTGGAACTGTTCATTAAAAGACAAAATATTAAAATATTGTGTATTGGTGAACATTGGTGCACCCAACCTGAGCTAGACATTGTTTCTATTAACAACTTCACTGTAGTTTCGAATTATTGTAGAGGTACATACAAGCATGGTGGCGTGGCCATATTTGTACGTGACGATATACATACTTCTAAACTAAATCTTGAAAACTTTTCTAAAGAAGTTAATTTTGAAGTTTGTGGTACCAACCTGTTATTTGAAAATTTTTGTATTGCATTGATATGTATTTATAGATCTACTTTAGGAAATTTTAATTCGTTCTTTGATGGGCTAAATGACATGTTAGTTGAAGTTCTTAAATCTCAAAACTCAGTATTATTGTGCGGTGATCTTAACATAGACAATTTAAAAGACTCCAAAGAAAGAAGTATGTTGCTTAATACTTTTCTTCAATTCAATCTATCCACTATTAACATGGGACCAACAAGAATAGGTAGAAGACCAGATGGGACACATTCTAAAACAGCCATCGATTACTTGGTCACCAACTTAGACAGAAATGCATTTAAGAGCAGTTTGGTGGAACCAATTCTAGCAGACCATCTAAGTCAAATATTCCATCTAGATTCATCATATTCCAAATCAAAAAACAATAGGATGATGTATAAACTAAGTAGGACATACTCTGAAGACAACATCCTAAAATTGCATCATTGTCTCTTAAAAACAGACTTTTCATTTATATCTGCGAGCGATGTAGAGCTAGGCTTTAAAGAATTCCTTAATACCTTAACAAATAGTTTGGACCGATTTCTTCCTTTAGAACTCAGGAAAATAGTTTCCAAACCTATCAACAATTGGATATCGAATGCCATCATAAATGAAGGTAAGTCATTACGGAATATGTATTGGACATTATGCAAGGCAGGAAGCTCACATCTCTACAACACATATAAAACTATGAAAAAGCAACATTCTATTAATATATCGAAAGCTAAAAGAATGTATTACACTAACCGCATTAATAATGCTAGTAATAAAAGTAGAGAAGCATGGAGAATAATTAACAACTCTATGAATAATTATAAAAAACCTAACCATATTTCTTTAAAAGTAAATGGAATATTGATTTCAAGTTCAAGTCAGGTTGCTAATGAATTTGCTAACTATTTTTCGACCATTGCTTTAAAAACATTAAATGCTTTTTTTCCATCACCCTCTTTGCTTCAATGTACTCTGCCAAAAACTAGACATGCATATTCTTTCTACATGTCACCTATCGATAATACTGATCTACAACTCGCTGTCTCCAGTATAGCCTCAAAAAACTTCACAGGAACCGATGGCATTTCAATCAAAATTTTGAAACACAATATTAAAACTTTGGCTCTTCCACTAACACAGCTATTCAATAAAGCCATTGAAGAAGGAGTATATCCATCGGCGTTAAAAGTGGCATTGGTAGTGCCACTACATACTATAGACAACTATAGACCTATATCTTTAGTATCTATTTTCTCAAAGATATTTGAGCGATTAATATACAGTAGAATGATGGCATATCTCCTTAAAAATGACTTATTATCTGAATGCCAACATGGTTTTAGATCAAAAAGATCAGTGGAAACTGCTTCCGCCAGCTTTGTGAAATATACATCAGAGAAACTGGATAAAGGAGAACACGTCATAGGACTGTTTTTTTGATTTGTCTAAAGCATTCGATACCGTTAATATAGGCTATCTAATGGAAAAATTAGAATGCTACGGATTTCGTGGAATTTTTTTGGATCTTTTAGGATCCTTTTTAAGCGACCGACATTTAATTGTCAAAATTAACTCCACACTTTCGAATAAAAAGAGCGTAACAATAGGTATACCACAGGGATCTGTTCTTGGCCCTCTTCTGTTCCTTTATTTATAAATGATCTTCCAGGGTACATAGACGCTAAAACCATCTTGTTTGCGGATGACACTACAATTGTGGTATGTGCAAATAGTTTGGAAGAATTACATGCAAAGGTGGTGGAAACAATCGTACAATTTAATAATTGGTGTACAAAAAACAAACTAATCTTGAATAGCGAAAAAACTCTGTGTTTATACATGGGCAAAAGAAGAACTTTACCAACCTATTTTCAGATTGTTGTAGACCATCAACGCTATAAAATATCCAACTCTGCAAGATTTCTTGGGGTATTAGTTGATTCGAAACTTACGTGGTCGAACCACGCAGAGTTAGTTTGCAAAAAATTAGCAAGAGCTTATTTTGCAATATCTCAATTGAAAAAGTCTATGCATACAAGTACCTTGTTAAGCCTGTACTATGCTATTGTCTATTCACATATATCTTTTAATATTTTATTATAGGGAAATTCAAGACATAGCCACAAATGTTTCGTTATGCAGAAAAGAATTTTAAGACTAATATTTAATTTAAAGCGTCGACAGAGCTGCAGAAATTGTTTTAGGAACAACAAATTGTTAACCGTACCTTCTATTTTCATTTATAAATGTCTGTGTTATATCAAAAAAAATACTCAGAATTACTCTATATCCTCTAACATGCACACATACAACACAAGGAATGGCAAATTATTATAAACTGAAAAACATCACACTACCTTATACGCAAATTAGTTTTTCTGTATTGGGGTTAAATTATTCAATAATATATCGTCAGAAATAAGCACTCAGTCATACAATAGGTTTAAAAAATCAATAAAAGAAAAATTAATAGCTGGTACATTTTATGGAATTGATGAATACTTAGAACACCAAATTGGTTAAACGATATCATTGAACGAGTGAAAAATTCCTACAAGTAGATATGTTGAGATTTAAAATTTTGAATGTATTCAAATGTATGTAATTGTTTTGTATTTATTGTGTTTTTTATAGATTGCTTGTGTATTTGTTTTTTTCGCAATTTATTTTACAATTTTCTTTTTTTCGAATGTTGACAATCACATCTGCAAATTATATATGTATATTATTTATTATTTTTTATAATTTCTATATAATTGTAAGCAGCAAAGTGAATAAAGTTTTATTATTATTATTATTGAAGTTTTATGGTGTCAAAACCATTATAGCATTTTTATGATGGTCTCTATGTTTGCTGCGCTGTATTAAAAAGGCTGTATTTTATTAAATGACGTCACCAAAACTCCTTGAAAAACACCCTGTAAACGCAAATCCCAGACAAACTTTCACTTTACCTACGTTAATGATTAAAGAACGTCTACTGTCGATACAGGGGTCGCGACAAAATTTTAAACAAAATGGGAGGTCGCCAATGAAAAAAGTTTGCGCACCACTGCCCTAGTTCACAATCATATTAATTACAATTTTTTGTCAATGAATTTATAACTATGATTTGTGCACTATCGTACCAATTACACCACCTTTTCCCGTAATTAGTATGGTTGTGAACTAGGGGATCGATATAGATGTGTCAGTTCGTAGATAAATTTCACAACCCAACGGTTTAGTTAAGATTGCACAGGAAATAGTTTTTGGGTATATTTCTGAGCTGAAAAAAAGCTATATAGTAGCTGAAAAAAACAATATAGTATAGCTAATACTATTTACACAATACTGTACATTCGGTAAACGGTAATAAATATTTGTATTGCGCTTACTTACAGTTTAAAAACATTATATTCAATTATCTGGTAACAATCTGACTGATAAAATGCAATTAAGTTTCACAATACCTTATTGCGCGATTTTCTATTCGCAAAATCATCAATCGAATCGTCATATGAAATCTTGTTCATTAGTTGCACAAAAGTTCGGATAAACGTTTTGCAAATTTAAATGATCCAAAATCTGGATTTACCAAAATCCTTTCAGAAGAAAGGTGGCATTGAAAATGTATGCATTCTTGAACCAAGTCAGTTTATAAATCATTAGGATACATTTTTTCCAAGAAAAGGGCTTTTTCCGGAAGGGTTGATGACGAAAATTCACCCATTTTGGTCAAAAATGAACTCTTCATTGAACCCGTTGTAGGCCTCCTGTTGTTTTTTTTTTAATTCGGATACGAGTCTATCAATGAGGACGAGAAATGTATTAACCCTGAACCATACATTTTTTTCTTTTTCGGTTGTCTTATTCCCATGTCTTTTGTATACTGCTTAATTCCATCGCCTTTTCTTCAAAATGCTTAAAATCCTCTCGTTCAGTTACGAGAAAGTTGCAAAGGGATTCGTAAAGATCGGTAACAGTGATCACATCTACGGTAAAAGCCTGCATTTGAATATTCACTTTGTTTATTCTTTCCAAAAAAAATCACACCACACAACAACCATTACCGCCGTTTCCAGTTTTTCTAAATTTAAAAGTATTCCCGTCGCTTCATTTCGCGTTACAAGTTTTTTGGTACAATCATCCTTGATTGATTCCAAGGTTAAGAACTGCCAAGAAACTATCAAACTTCTACATTCGTCCTCTCTAGCTGACCAACGCAACGTGTTAAATTAACCCTCTTTAGCGTTTTCCCTTTCCCAATTTCAGCTCTTTATTCAGATCTTTAAGCGACATGAAGAAGTGACAAGCTTCTGTGCATGATTCAGCAGTCGCAGCTGCCACTAAATTTAAACAGGGGGCAAAGCAAGGAACGAGCAAAAAAGCAAAAGGTTAACATTGAATTTTACCCTGTAAGCCATTCTATGCACCAGACACTTTCGCGGCATTATCATACGATTGTCCACGACAGTCTTCAATATTTATGCCCACTGTTTTGAGTTCCGAAATAACGGCAGAAAACATTTTTTCAGCTTTATGTCCCACTGAGGGCAAAAACTTAAGAAAACTTGCACACGGTTCGTCTGTTTCCAAAACATATCTAATGACGAAATTAAGTTGGTCCACGTGTGCTATATCTGACGTTGAATCGATGATTAAGGAAAAATATTTCGCCCTTATCTCGTTCCCAATCTGTTTTAAGACTTCATGTTACCCATCAAGAGAATAAAATCATCGCAAACGGTCTTAGATATTCAATATGACTCGCTAAAAAAAGATCGAATTCAGCTAACAGTTCCAAAATCATACAATAATTTCCGTTATGCGGATCACTGAAATTTTCATTTTTCCCTCTATAGCACACAACCGAAGAAAAATTAAGCATTTCTTTTCGGCGGTTTTTCATTTGTATCGCCGCTCTATATCTGTCTCTCTCAGATTCAATGATACTACGCGGCGTATGCCCATAACAGCACAGCCTCGTAGATCCCGCTTCGGACCCACCACTAAATTGTAGAAAAAAATAATTTAACAATAAGTGGTGAAACATATTACATATTGAATTGTTTGTGTGGACCTAATAACATTTACATAAAGTTATATAAAATTGAATCTTTTTAATTTCTGTAAGACATAAAAAAAATGTAGGCCCCTAATTTGCCGCCCTAAAATCTGCGCCCCAGGCTCCAGCCTACTCAGGCTGCTGGTAAATCCAGCACTGTCTCTTGGTTTAGATATTGTTTTGAGGCAAAACATACGCGGCAACGATTTACGCATGTATTCGGCGTCAAAATCACAGACTTCTGCTGGGATTCGCAAGCGGAGCCTGGCAGTTTTCGGGTCGCGCGGGAACTCGTTACCCGGCAACGGCGAGTCGCGCGTCGCTTTTGGGTTTAAAAATCGCGCGTTCAACGAAAAAATAAATACACGGTTTTTGAAATTTCATCGGTTTTTTGGATGCCCTAGTCTTGTCGAATATTGTACAAGTGGGCCGGTCGTTCTTGCTTTTTTGCATAAATATACTTTATATAAGGGTGTGTCGGGATTTAGTGTTTCTTTAAATTGAAATTGTAAAGGATAATTTCTCTCATACCTCAGCCATCTAATATTTAGCCAATTAAAGTCGTAACCGCAAGTTGTTTTTATCTATTTGTAATAGAATTTTCTAAGATAGTGGTACTTAAAAATTTATAGTGTGATTGTGCTTACATTAGCTCAGTCCCGCGTTTCGCCGAGCTAGCTGACGCCACGCAGACCGCTCGATTTCGATCGGAGTGGGCTCCGTGGTGACGCATGGGAACGTGCTGACGCAAGGTGGGGAAGTGATGCATTGGCTTGCTCCGCGCTAGTATAATCACATCGCATCAGCATTGAGCTTAATGCATTTACTGGGTGCACCCAGTATCTCCTCTTCTTTCTTTTCTTCTTGAGTAGGCTTAAAATAAATAGGTAGGTAATATCTTTTTCAAAATCCGTATCGGAGGCGGAAGAGAAAATTGTAAATAGGTGCAGACGTTTACGCGATCACCACTGAACTGACCCAAAAATTATTCACCACGCGCGGCGACGCGACACTCTAGTATAATCACCAGCCCGTTGCTTCAGAAGCGTTGCGACAGGCGGAGTGGGCCTAATATAACCCCGGCTTAATGTTCCAGGTTCCATCTTTATGTATTTTTCATTTCCTTTGTCGTTGAGTTACTTCCGGTTTCGTTTTTTTTATTGTTATTGCCTTTTGCCTGATTATATTCTTTTGGCTTTGTGCTTTTTTCGTGTCCTTTCATTTCTTCATCTGTTCTGTTCCCGTCCTGCGTAGTTTTCTTAGTTTTTTTTTGTGATGGTTGGGTCAAAATCTTCCTTATCTTCGTTCCATCTATATTCCTCATTACCTATCATGAGCTTCCTGTATCCTACTTTGATGTCTTTCCTATTTGTTATTTCTATCTCTTCCCGTCCCAACTTCCTGATTTTGCCTTGTATTTCGCTCTCTTTTTGGTCATATCATCGTTGATGTAGACCTGTTTTTCATTTCCGGTTATCAATTTATTCTTATGTTTCATTATTTGGTACTTATCGTTCGTGTTTTCTAGTTCCAGTAGGCACGTTTTCTCCACTAATTTCCATGCTTCCTTGATTTTCACTTGAATTCCAAGGTTTTTATCCAAGAAGTTTTCCATACCCTGTTTTAAATTCTCGTATTCTACTGTATCTACAGTAGAACAGTAAACAAGGGAAGAACAAGGAAGAAACGAAAAATCTATAATAAACTATATTCTGAGCAAATACAGAGCAAAAGAAAGATATAAAAGATGTAAGGGTACTAGGCACACCATTTAGTGAGCGCAAAACTCAAAAAGAAGAAGAAGAGATACTTCAGACAAAAGGGAGAATAAGCAAAGTAACAAAGACTATCAGAACATACAAATTAGAAAACAGAGATGCTAGGGAACAATATTGCGAAATAATAGAAGAAGAGATAAAGAAAAGACAAGACGAAATACAAAAAGGAACTCTTGAAGAAAAATGGAAAATATTCAAAGAGATACTAAAATACTCTGCAAGTAAAACCTGTGGAATTACAATAACAGGAGGACCCGAAAAAGCTGGTGGAACGAGGAAATAAAACAGATTGTCAAGACAAAAAAGAAAGCTTGGAAAGAATACCTTAGCCGAAAAACAGCAGAAACAAACATACGCTACATACAAAGCAATTTACAAAGGTAAGATGTAAAAGAAAAAGTCAAACAAGCTAAAAATAGGAAATGGGAAGAATTTGGAGGAAAAAATTGAGTATAATAGCAACCTAATCTGCGGTTAGGATAGGTTGCGGAGGGATATCTCTCCTACGCAGTGCGTGCAAAGTGTATGAAAAAAATTTAGAAAAAAGATTAAAAACGACCACGCAAACAGAACTACATGAAGCCCAAAGCAAGATCACACATTCACAATAAGAAACTTAACAGAAAAGTACCTAAAGTATGACAAAGCAATATTTAGAAAAAAGATTAAAAACGACCACGCAAACAGAACTACATGAAGCCCAAAGCAAGATCACACATTCACAATAAGAAACTTAACGGAAAAGTACCTAAAGTATGACAAAGCAATATACTTATGTTTTATAGATCTTGAAAAGGCTTTTGACAAGGTTCCCCGACATCACATATGGAAAACATTAGGAAAATACGAAGTAGACGATTCGATGTACAAAAATAGTTCAAATATTGAGTATTAAACGAAGAATCGGAAAAATTCATTACCACACAGAGGGTTCGACAAGGAGGGGTGCTCAGTCCACTCTTATTCATCATATATTAGAACGAAATAATAAAAGAATGCAGTAATAAAACTAGAAAAATAATTGCAGGATACACCATAATGTAATCTATAAACATCAGCGAATATGTATATGCAGACGACGTCGTAGTAATTGCAAACAGTGAAGAGACATTACAACACCATGTAGAAACATGGGCTAAAGCATTAGGAGAAAAAGGGATGAAAATATGTGCAAAAAAACTAAAACCATGGTTATCTCCAACGTACCAAAGCAAGTCAACATAAAATTAAAAGGAAAAATGATAGAACAAGTAGATAACATCATATACTAACATCATATAATAACAATTAACCATGCAGAGAGCTATGAAACAGAAATTAATAGTAGAATAGCAAACACGACCAAACTCTATCACAGCATGATAAATGGTTTTATAAACGAACAACAAATAAGTGTTAGAACAAAACTCGCGGTATATAAAAGTGGGGGCATCTAAAAAGGCTAGATAGAAATCGGCAAGTCAGAAAAGTATAGGAAGCAAAGAAAAGTGGCAATAGGCGAAGAGAAAGACCTAGGAAAGAGTGGGATAAAGAATTGGAGGAATTACTAAAAGAAAAGGCTTCAGCACAAGACAAGCGGAAGTACTGGTAGAAGACTGGAACACCTGGAGACAAAAAGTGAATGAACAAGGAAATTAAACTAAATGAAATGTATAAAACCTCCTGGGGTCCGATGTTACTGGAGTAATAAATATCCTTTAAATTGAAGTGATTTGAAACGGCATAGTTATAATTGACGATTTCGCATATAGCAGAGAGATATGAAACAGAAATTAATAGCAGAATAACAAACACGACCAAACTCTATCACAGCATGAGAAATGGTTTTATAAACGAACAACAAATAAGTGTTCAAAACAAGTCGCGGTATATAAAAGAATATACATATCTTACTAGATGGATGTGAATCATGGGTAACAACAGAAAACATACAAAATAAAATACAAGCAGCTGAAATGAAATATCTAAAAAGAACAGCAAATGTCACACTACTCGACAACATAAAAAACGAAAGAATACGGGAGTATCCTAAAAGTAGGAAGTGCGAGGAAGTACATACAAAAGGCACAACTGAGATGGTGGAAGCATCTAAAAAGGCTAGACAGAAACCGGCAAGTCAGGAAAGTATAGGAAGCAAAGAAAAGTGGTAATAGGCGAAGAGGATGACCTAGGAAAGAATATAATATATATATATATATATATATATATATATATATATATATATATATATATATATATATGTATATATATATATATATATATTTATATATATATATATATATATATATATATATGTTGTATTTGAGGTTTTCGCGGATAGATACCTGTGTTGTATTGTTTTCTCGGGGATTCCGCGTTGATGCTGAGGGTTGGCTCTGAAAAGAACCGGATTCTCGACGTTTCGGCGAACTAACATTCGCCATTCTCAAGAGATGTATGCGTCTAACGGTTGACCCGCACGGACGCATATATCTCTTGAGAATGGCGAATGTTAGTTCGCCGAAACGTCGAGAATCCGGTTCTTTTCAGAGCCATATATATATATATATATATATATATATATATATATATATATATATATATATACATATATATATATATATATATATATATATATATATAAATATAAATATATATATATATATATATACAAATTTTCGTTTTCTTTGTGGGATTAAAAAAAAAGTAGAAATATAATAATATGTGGGAGGAAAAGGGGGAGGAGTAACAACCTCGTAGAAAAACCATGGATCACCTGGCCCGGGTGACAGTACCATGTGAGGGTGAGGACAGTACCACGCGCGAATAGGCGTAGCCGCGTGGTGATTATACTAGCGCGGAGCAAGCCAATGCGTCACTTCCCCACCTTGCGTCAGCACGTTCCCATGCGTCACCACGGAGCTCACGCCGATCGAAATCGAGCGGTCTGCGTGGCGTCAGCTCCCTCGGTGACACGCGGGACTGAGCTAATGTAACCACGATCACACAAAATGTATGTAATCGATTGGAATCCCACGCGTTGCGACACGCGGTGTGGCTCCAATATAAAGCCGGGGTTATATTAGAGCCACGCCGCGTGTCGCAACGCTGCCTCACGCAACGGGCTGTGATTATACTACAGTGTCGCGTCGCCGCGCGTGCTGATGAAATTTTTGTGTCAGTTCAGTGAGGAGGACCGCTTAAACATCCGCACCTATTTGCAATGTTCTCTTCCGACTCGGATACGGATCTTGAAGAATATATTGCCTACATATTTATGTTATATATGTCTACTCAAGAAGAAAAGAAAGAATAGGAGATATTTCTTTCTTGACAAAATCACAATTTAATTACGTACATTCTTTCATACTAAATGTATGTAACCGATTGCAATCCCACGCGTTGCGACACGCGGCGTGGCTCTAATATAACCCCGGCTTAACCCCGGCTTTAGAGCATCACAAGAAAGGAAAACGAACTTATAGAGGAGTTTATAAAATATATATATATATATATATATATATATATATATATATATATATATATATATATATATATGATTTTCGCTCTGGGCCTGTCTTCTTTCTTGCGTCCATGCGTTTTTTAGTTTCAAACCCTTAGCTGTTGGATTCTTTGATGTGAAGTTATGTGAATTTATTTCCTGCCTGTATTTAGTTCGTGTAGTTGCCAATGGGTCTATATTGGTTAATGAGAGGTCATTTTGGGTGTCTATCAGCCAGCGTACTTTGGACTGTCGGGTTCCATTGATGATGTGGATGAATTTCTTGGTCAATCGAGGGACATCCATTCGTACTATATGACCGTAGAATTTCAGAAGTCTTTTCCGTGCAACCGAGGAGAATCGTTATGTCAGGGAATACAGTTAGTTCTTGTGAGCTTTTACGCATCCAGATACCATCTTGTACCTTGGGTCTAAATATTTTTCTCAGTATCTGACGTTCTACTTTCTCAATATCATTGTTGTAGATGGTTAATGATGAAGTCTCAATTGCATAGAATGCTTCTGGAAGAATGATTGTATGGTAGTGACGGAGTTTTGCTTTGGTAGAAAGTGATTTCTTGTTGTACATATTACAGGTGATTGAAATTCCAGTTGATAGGTACTTGAAGTGCTTAATTTATATGATGTTGTCATATTTGGTTGCAAGATGTGTCATATTTGAACTCTTCGAGTCTATGTATTGCGTTTTCTCGTAAGGCCGGTCCTGATGGCTTCTTCAGTATTTCGGGTGATTATTGCAAGGTCGTCAGCAAAAGCGAGTCACTTTATGTTGATTCGTTTGTCCTTTGTTCCCATATTTTTTGTTCCCTTTGTTCCATGATTATTTTATCTAGTACCAGGTTGAACAGGAGTGGGGACAATCCATCACCCTCCGGGCCTGGTGAGGGTAGGAGGAGGCTTATGGCCAGTGTGGCCACTAGTAGACTCCTATACGCGGCACCGGTGTGGGCAACGGCGGTGAGGGGTAACGCTCGTAACAGGGAGCGTTTGCGACGGGCACTGCGCCCGGTGGCCATCAGGGTCGCCCGGGCTTACCGCACTGTTAGCAGTGACGCCGTGGAGGTCATATCGCGGATTCCTCCCGCGGACCTCCTTGTTATGGAGCGCGCGTCGGTGAGGGACGCAAGAACTTCTGGTGGGAACCGCGGGGAGGCAAGAAGAACTGCTCGAGAGCAACTACTTGCCTGCTGGCAGGAGAGGTGGTCACGTGGCGGAAACGGCGCGTGGACTCGTCGTCTCATCCCTGATTTAATTCGGTGGATGGGGCGAGGGCTGGATGAGCCGGGTTCGTACTTTCTCACCCAGCTTCTTACCGGACACGGGTCCTTCCGAGCGTATCTCCATAGGATTGGGAAAGCCCCAGACGACAGGTGCATATCCTGTGGAGAGGGCGTGCGCGACGACGCGGAGCACACTCTCGTGGCGTGTCCGCGTTGGGAGAAGGAGCGACAGGCCCTGGCGTCGGCCCTGGAACGGGAAGTCACGGTCAAAGCCGTGGCGGGTGGCCTCGCCGGCGAGGTGGGGCGGGGCGTGTGGGCGGCCTTAAGCCGATTCGCGGCCACAGTCATGCGGGCTAAGGAGTTGCCTGTGTGGGAACAAGGGCGGTAGAGTTTTTTCTTGTTTTTTTTTTGTTTGTCTCTGTTTTTGTTTTTTTTATTACTTGTGTTGTAATTGTTGCAATTGTAAATGCTATTGTATAGCATATTTTGCTTTACTTTTTTTACTTTCGTGTTAATACTGTTGTATTTTTATTCGAAGGGTGGGCAGAGGCAGTAATGCCATCGCTGGCGGTCCCTCTGTCCTTCCGTTTTGAGTGGAGTCACTTTGGAAAATAAAAAAAAATAAAAAAATCCATCACCCTGTATTACTCCAGTATTGATTTGAAATGGCTCGGAGATTTCACCCATGAATTTTAATTTAGCTGTTGTGCTTGACAAAGTCTGTTCGATTAACATGGTTGATTTACTATCCACACCGTATTCATGAAGTATATTAAACAGAGTTATGCGGTCAATCGAGTCATAGACTTTCTTGAAGTCTACGAAAGGGGCAACTGTGCGGTTCGTCTGCCGATGTTGCTGTATCATCTTCAGGTTCCAGATTTGTTCCGCGCATGATCGGCGCGGTCGGAAGCCTGCCTGATATTCACCGCCATTATTCATCGCCTGGGCACGTGAGAGAACTTTGTAGGCGATTTATAGAAGGGAAATGTCTCGGTAATTGTTGGGATCAGTCTTGTCGCCCTTTTTGTGTAGAGGGTGGATCAAAGCATTTTTCTCATCAACATGTTCGTCTCATGTTTGTGTGTCGGTCTGTAGTGATTGTGCGAACTCCTTCGCGTGTTCTCTTAGGTATTTTGGATCTATACGCGGGAATTTAGATTTAGAACGCCTCTGCGTGTTCTTTTAGGTATTTTGGATCTATACGCGGGAATTTAGATTTTTGACACTTTCTTCTGTTAGGTAAGAAGCAGGTTTTAATTTGTGAAAGATAATGGTCGGATAATGGTCCACGTAACCCTTGCGTACCCTCACGTTCATGATTTCTGGGGAGGATTTTCAGGTTATCGCTACGTGATCGATTTTGTATTCCCCGATGTGGTTGATTGGTGATTTCCAGGTTGTCATCTTGCGTGGTGGTTTCTTAAAGTGGACATTAGTTGGAGGTTAGCCATTCCACATATGTTGATTAGGCGATGTCCATTGGCATTTGTCTTTTTATGTGCCGAGAAATTCCCAGTGATCTGCCTGTTCTCCCTTTCTCTGCCGATTTGTGCATTTAAATCTCCGAGGAGGATCTTGATATGGTGTTAAGGGATCTTCTTGAGTGCCCGTTCCAGCTGTGGCCAGAACTTCTCCACTTTGTTCTTGTCAGGGTCATTGTTAACAGGAGCATGTGCGTTAATCAGTGTGTAGGCCTTGTTGGCGCATTTAATTCTGATTAAGGAGATCCATTTCGAAGGTGATGAAAAATCTAGCACAGAGTTCTGGATACTGTTATGTACTAGAAATGCGGTTCCCAATATATGTAAGTTACTATTTCTTAGCTTGACTGCAGGCTTTCCCTTGTAGATATGATATCCACCAGAGTCAAAGTGATCACAATCACGAAATCGTGTTTCTTGTACTGCAAGTATGAGAATACTGAATTGATCGTAGGTGGCCGTTAGCGTCTTTAGTTTTCCTGTTTTGGTCAGCATCTGTACGTTGAGAGTACCAAAGAAGTGCTTACTCTTGGATTTGAGGAGTTTTGAGAAGCTCCGACTCTTCCCTGCATGATGTCCTGGTCCCCCAGAATCCGAATGACCAGGTTTGCCTTCGCTCATCATAGCTAGGGCCTGAGGTAGTTTCATTGTAGCTTGTGTTTCCAATTCGTGGTTGATTTTAGCTGGTGGGCTTGAGCCCAGGGCGAGTGAGTCGCTGATAATAGATTCCATTCACTCATCGTACGGGTAGTAAGTCCGTACGGTAGCAGATGTTTTGATGTGATTGACATTATTATTATAATATTACTTATATTACTTAAATTATAATAATAAGTAATTATAATATTACTTAAATTTATCATTATAATATTACTTAAAATGTTTTACTTTTCAGAAATATTTTTTCCGCAACTTGGGTGCAATCCTAACCTTTGCCATAATTGGAACAACAGTGTCTTCGTTTGTAGTAGGGGCCTTGATGTATGGCTGTGTTCAACTTATGCCTGCTCATATGGCAAGCAGTTTTACATTCTTAGATACATTATATTTTGGAGCACTAATATCGTCAACAGACCCACTCACAGTATTAGCAATATTTAACGACCTCCACGTAGATGTTAATTTATATGCACTTGTTTTTGGAGAAAGTGTTTTAAACGACGCTGTTGCAATAGTATTAAGCGGGTGAGTGATGTCCATATTTCTTCTTGTTGATTAACTTTGATAATACTTTTAATATAGTTCGATACAGAACTATGCAGAGAAATACCAATCCGGTACAGGCGGCTTTGAGACAATTGCGTTCTTGAAAGCTTCATGGAATTTTGTTGCAATATTCATGCTTTCCTTGATAATTGGTGCTGTTATGGGAATGATTACTGCATTAATATCCTTTTTTACTATAGTAAATCTCTAAATAAGTCCTTACTATTGCAATAACAAGTTCATTGATGATTTACGTTCTATATATTGTCATAAACTTAAGCCCTCAATATAATTTTACTTTGTAAGGTCATATTTCCTTTAACTAATATTTACATGACCAAATTTACTAGAATACGAGATTTTCCTCTCTTGGAATCAGCTTTATTTGTTCTTATGTCATATAGTACATTCTTAATAGCAGAAGCTGCAGAGTTAACAGGTAAAATATATTTATTATAAATGCATATGTTACATTGCTGCTTAATTTGCGTATCTTTACAATTTTTCTAATTTCAGGAGTGGTAGCTGTTCTGTTTTGTGGAATGTGCCAAGCTCATTACACATTTAATAATTTATCAACTGACTCAAGGACTAGAACAAAACAAATGTTTGAATTGCTGAATTTCTTAGCAGAAAATTTTATTTTTTCGTACATAGGCGTATCGATGTTTACATTTCCAAAACACCATTTTGATGTACTGTTTATTCTAGCAGGATTTGTATCCTTAAAGTATTAGTGAATAGGATGGTTGTGACCGTTACTACGTAGAAATTCATATTTACACTGAATTGAAAAATCCACTGGTTCTATCACACTTAATATATACAAATATTATATAACTTGTAATTCAATAATATTATGGTAATATTATATAACTTGTAATTCTTTGTCATTCACATGTCTCGAGTTTTGATGGTTGAAGGTCAATTTTAAGTGAGTTATAAATTGATGAGTTTGAATTTATACCTATAGTTTTGGAGGGGAAGGGCGGTGTCTGCGTATAATTGAGGAGTTATTTGCAGGAAATGGAAATGTGGAAATAAAAAGTTGGGAAAAGATTAGGTAGGTTTGCTCGTTAAGGAGATTAACTGAGGTATTAGGGGTTTGTTTGAAAATTTCCAGTGACTCTAGGAGATTAAATTTCGGGCCTTTATTGCAATTATACAAGATTTTTAAAGTAGTTATTTCGAGGAATTTGTGATTACATTTTAGACAATGGGTAGAGAAGTCTTTTTTAAGACAGAAGGCACGAAAATGTTCTGAAAAACGAGTTGAAATACTTCTCCCTGTCTGACCTACGTAAACGCTATTGTAATCACAAATTCCCCGAAATAGCTAATACCAAAATTTTACTGTATAAATTCGAACTGCTCAATTTATAAGTTAAACAAAGTTTGAACAAGACCTAGAACCGTCGAAACTCGAGTCGTGTGAAGTGTATAAATTTACATAACTGAGAATACTTACTTTATTTTCCGTGTCCGGATCACCATAACAAATCAAATTTTCAGTTTCCAAAAATCAGCGACATATGCGGCTTTGTCATCTGCGAGTATCAGGTCCTCCTCTGTGCAAGTCTCACTCATGTTTGGTCACACAGCCAGATGTTGGTGGTCTTGAGCGCCTTATTCACAATTGCCATCTTCTGTGTAGCCCCATTTTGTAGGTTGCTGGTACATAGTGCGAATTCCGTTCTTAGCCTGTTTAGCGTCCTCTATGTGGGGAAAGGTAGAAGGTGTCCAGGGGCCAGCTCTTCATTTGCCTCGATCCGTGTGCGGATGGCCACTTGCCACAGGTTTATTCGGTGTGCTTCAGTCGTAATCTCCAGAGGTGTTGTCGACCGCGTAAAGCTCTTCCGAGACTTAAGACTATGCAGTTGCATTTGATGCCCATATAAGGGATGCCTCTGGGCGGTTTCTTGTTTTTTTCGATAACCAGACTTGTTATGAGCGTTCTAGTCGCTGATATCGCTTGCAGAACATCTTCTGTCTTCTCCTGCCTGGATGGTTTCCTCAGAGAAGGAGTCTTGTTTGTACATATTTCGGTAGTTGCCGAGGGCGGCTTTAGCTCCATCGTCAAGACCTCAAGACCTTGGTATATGCTTTCTCGATATTCTCTATTCTCTTGATGGTCATACAATTTAGGGCATGGTTCTAGTCGCTTCACTTCCTGGTCTAGTTCTTTGGTCCATTCATTCCAATTGGCCTTCTTGAAGTTGAATCTTCTTTTGAGGGGAACGTATTCTGGTTTTATTGCCGCAGTTACAGAGCATGTGATAGGTCGGTGTTGGGTTCTTGGTAGGGGTTCCTCCATAGTTTTTGTCACTTGGTGGCTGATCCTGTCGCTTACAGAGATATTATCTGGGTTATATCCTCTGCGCTATCTTCCACGATTAAAGGACGCAGGTTGTTTGGGGTCGTGTATCAGCTTCAGGTTCATTCTTTCCGCCCAGTTTTCCAGCGCTTCGCCATTCGCATCTGTTTTTGCATATCCCCATGCAGAGCTGTGGCAGTTAAAATCGTCTATCACAAACGATTTGGAGTGGAAATTGCTAGTTTTTTCAAAAGCAATGGCTACGGCTGGTGGTTTGTAGAAAGATGTTATCGAGCATGGACAAAGCTCAACTGTGAGGATCTCTATGCCATTATCATAGGTTGAGGACATGGAGGATATTTCGGTGTCAGGTTTGACGAAAACGGCGCTGCCATAATGGTCGTGGGGCTAGGTATTAACTTCATACCATTTATTTTCGGTCTTTGGCTTGTATCTCCTCTATGTGTTTCTTGGAGTAGTAGGATATCGGTGCCGTTCTCCTTGCACAAGTTGGACAGGAGATTTTCCTTATTTTGTTATCTGCGGATAAGCCTTCAATATTTATTGGAGTAGTCAACAAAGTTGGCTTTGAGAAGAGCCTTTCTGACAAACTACTCGATGAGTGTTTTATGGGTGGTGTTCTGGTGGTGGAGAATAACAAGTTACACAATATCTTTATTAATTAAGTGTGGTTAAAACATATTGATATTTTCAATTCACTTAAAGTATAAACGAATAAAAATTTGTCCCTAATAACCAACCTGAAGAGCCAACTTGGATATAAGCCTATTCGGATATTACCTTGAAAACATACAAACATGTTTTTTGGGCATTCTCCGTTGGGTTTTAGGAATGCTCTTGAAGAGAACCGATTTCTCGAGCGAGATAAGTTTGCATTTAGTGTTTCCTAACATCAACTTATAACTTCGAAGGTGTGAATTTTAAAAAAAAAAATCTGAACTAAAGAAATTTATGGTAAAGTACTTTATTTTTGCTTTCATTTGTGGCTTGATAATCTTTAAGGTGTAGCGTAAAACGAAAAAAAAGGTTTAGAAACACTGGTTTAAAGATTATCATCTGGTAATATACTAATCCTTTGATATGTGAATATTTTGTATATGCCTTAATGAGATGTAGACATGTGCTGCCATAGGAAGAGCCGCAAATATTTATCCACTCTCATACATCCTAAATCTCGGCCGACAGCCAAAAATACCTTCAAACTTTCAACATATGCTGTTCTTTGCTGGTAAACTTTTTTAATTTTTTGTATCCAATATATTTAGTTTCTGTTTACTTTTGGTAACAAAATATCCGAATGTTTACCAAAAATATGTAAACCGTACTTACATATCGACCTTTGTCTTACAGACCTTTGTCGCGGTAACGGTAACAGCAATTTAATTATAATCTATTTAAAATATTCTATATATTAAATATTTTATATAAAATGTGCAAGAAAACCTAATATTAAGCAATTTAAAATTGGGTAGCTTCTTTCAGTAGCTTATAGGGTAGCTTCTTTCAGTTTTCGTCTTCTTCGTGACGCTACAGTCCCATTTGGATCTGGGCCTCCCGTATTTTCTGCCTCCAGTCGTCTCGTTGCCTTGCTGTTGTTTTCCAAATACGAACTTTCAATATTTGTTTGGCGTCCTCTTCAATTTTGTTTATCCATTTCTGTCTTGGTCGTCCTCTTCCCCTTGCCTTTTCTTAAACTAACTTAAAAAAACTAACCCATTCTCTCCAAGTGTCCCGCCCATTTTAATCTTTGTAATTTTATAAATTCGACAATATCTGGCTGGTTATATTTCTCTTGTAATTCGGAATTATATCGGATTCCCCATTCTCTACTACCGCTCCAGTTTTCTTAGTATTTTTAATTATATTTAAGAAATGAATAATTGTTTTGTAACATTAGATTGTTATCTCCAATTTTCTCGAAGATCATTTACCGTTTGTTCACTTGCTGGTCATCCCGAAATTGTGATTTGTTTAATAAAAGTTATCTAATTTCAAAATTTATTGATTTTGAATGTTCTGAATTATGTTGAGCTATTTACAAGAAACCAAAAACTTGTATTCAATTATATTTTATTATATATCTGCTTATTAGACACCAATAAACGGATTAGCGGATTACTAATTGACCGACCGTAAAGCAACTACGCGGTGAGAAGTAAGTGAGGACAAAAGTGGAGAAAACAAGCGTTAAAGGGAAGAAAATAGAAAGAAATTGCGCGGAGAACCATTGAGGCAAAGGTATCAAGAGAGAAAACCCCGCGGGGGTGGAAATAGTTGGATTCGCCGATGACCTAGCTTTAGTTGCAACAGGGAAAACTGAAGAAGAACTAATAAGAAACGCAATCATCGCCATAAAGCAGGTCGATGAATGGCTAGAGCGAAAATACCTTGAGGTAGCCCCCGAAAAAACAGAAACTGTACTTCTCACTGGAAATAGAAAAACCTATAAAATTTAAAATTGTAAAAGTGGATATCACACCGAAACAAGAAGTCAAGTACCTAGGCATGACTATTGACCAGAAACTGTCTTTCAAAGCACACCTTAAGAAAACTGCAGAAAAAGCCCTAAAAATTACATCGGCTTTAGGAAAATTATTGTCTAACACCGGCGGTCCGAAAAGCAGTAAAAGAAGGCTGTTGTGCTCTGTGGTTCACTCGACCATTATCTATGGAGCCCCGGTCTGACCTAGAGCCATTGAAAAGGGGTACATGATACAGAAGCTCACCTCTGTACAGAGAAAAATGGCCAACAGAGTATGCTGTACATACAGGACTATCTCGAGGGAAGCTGTGTTGGTGATTGCTCCAAACACCATCGTTATTGGCATCGCCGCAATATAGTGCAAAATCCAGGAGAGAGTCCAATTATTAAGACAAGGAACTGGGCAAATAGGGCAGAAAGTCAAAAAATTGCAAATAACCAAATACTTGAAGACTGGCAACAGTCAGGGAGCATGTCCAAAATAGGACATTGGACAAAACTATTGATCCCATAACTTAAACCTTGGGTAAACGGAACCATGGAGAGATAACTTACCATCTAGCATTGACCCTCAGCTGCCACTGATGCTTCAGGGAGTATCTACATAGTTTTGGCAGGGCATACGGTGTTTGAATGCAGTAGGTGGATACCCGAGAGGAACAGATGGAAGGAGCAGACATGACTCAACCTAGAGGTGCAAACATTGGTAGACGCGGTGCTAAGATCACCAGAGGACTGGCCATACACGGAGACACGGAACAATATGTGACATCCTGACACAAAAAGAACAAGACGAACGGACAAAAAATAACTACTCCAGTGAAAGGGGGACATACGAAAAAAAAATGTAGTTGCCAAGCAGAGCAGAGCAGCGACATCCTTGAGGTTAATGCTGTGTAAAGAGCGGTTCCAGGATGTTCGTGATTCCGAAGGGTCCACTTGTCAGGATAATTTATATGCCTGCTACGGCCCTCCCAAAAAAGGTGGAGAGAAAAGTGAATGGAGGATAAAGAATAAACAAGAGAAAATTCATCAACAAAGACAGTCCGACAAAGAGTAACGACATCTAGCAACAACCTGTCTAGCACACAGGAGAACTAATGTACAACGGAGATGAAAATACAGTACAGAACCCGCTCACGGAGACAACCGAGCCTGGACAAATATTTGAAAGACAGACCAACCAGGCCAGACTAGGGTAAGGAAACGGGAGAAATGGATAAGATAATAAGGATGCTTGAAGAACTGATAGAGGAAATGAGGGAAATAAGAAGAGAGAACCAAGAATTGAAAAACGAAATTAAACATCAGAGGGAAGAATGAAAGAAAAGAAGTGGAAGGAAGAGAATAGCAGACTGTGTGTGAGAGTTTCACAACTTGAAGAAAAGGCAGAGTATGAGGAGAGGAGAAGGAGAAGGAACAACATTATTATATCGGGCTGGAAGGGAGGAAGGGATAGCAATCATCAATGGAAGAAGGAACTGGTACAGTTTATTCAGGAGAATTTGGGAGAAGGAAAGTTTAGGGAATGCTACAGCATCAATAAAGACCAAGTGCTGGTGGAGATGGAGGATTGGAAGGAGAAAGAAAAAATATCAAGCAGAATGGAAACTGAGGGGGAGAAAAGAAATAAAGCGTGGATGTGTGGGTCGAAGAGAGTGATAGAGAGGCTGGGAGAGGTAATGAATGGGGTGTGGAGAGGGGAGGGATTCCCGGCAGGATGGCGGGAGGGGGTAATATTATAGCCTATTATAGCCCGATTTTTGAAAAGGGTGAGAAAAACAAAGTGGAAAACTATCGGGGAATAACCCTGCTTAACACAGGGTACAAGTTGTACGCATCAATCTTGAATGAGAGGCTGAACACTGAGACAGAGGAAAAGAGAATAATCCCAAACGGCCAGGCAAGAATCAGAGAAGGGAAATGAACTATGGAAAATGTAAATACATCCTGGAACATCTAATGAAGAGTGAGCTAAAACAGAAGGGTGGGGGGGTGTACGCATTGTTCAAAGATTTCAAAGCAGCGTTCAACAGAGTGGTGGATAGAGAAAAAATGTTTGAGTGTATGAGAGAATTCGGAATAGATGGCTGGTTGGTGGGAAGGGTGGAAGAGATTTATTCAAGAACAATTACACAAGACTAAAAAGCATGAAATAACATATATAAAAAGCTCTTTAAAAACCATGTTTTTTTATTAAAATGCACTAAAAAAGAGAGAATAGTTGTTTCCGTGTTCCAGGGCCACTCTTCTATAATTATTGCAATCTGTTAGCGATCCGTCTTTATGCATGGGAATGACGATGAACTTACACCATTCCGCTGTGTTCCACTTTGGAGTAGTTTAGGGCAGCGTTTCCCAAAATTTTTTGACCGCGGCCGGGTACGAGGTTTTAATTTTTCGCGACCCACCTTATGAAAAAAGAAAACATTTATCTGCCCGCACACCAAAATGAACACATTAATAATCAAGTCTCGGTCTGGATTTATCAGAATCTAATATAACTTAACCTAACCACAGCCTAATCCAGATTAAATCTAGGTTAACCTAGATTACATCGACAACGACCAAATAGTGTTCCCGTCACTGTGCGTTTTTATTAGTTAGAAACATTGTCAGTGATTTTAAGTATTTTGTTTGTCAAAATTACATTTTTTTAAGATTATCGGTAACTAAACAATTATTTTCTTGTAGGGTCAATTTAGAGTTGTAGAGTATTTTCTTCGTAGAAAAATTAATGTATGATACAAGTGTGTGAAAGGCTTTTGTGCACTCATTGCGATTAAACCTACTATTGTGTCATAAACTACTATTTTAAATAAATAGGCAAGTGATTTAGTCATTGCCGAAGGCAAGTGATTTAATTGCAATGAGTGCACAAAAGCTTTCACACAAGTGTATTTTAAATAAATAGTAGTTTATGATACAAGTGTGGGAAGAAGGGCTTTTGTGCATGAGTTGCGAAATTTAAAGCACGAGCCGAAGGCGAGCTTCACTCGTAGAAGTGGTGACAAAAGGTATTAAGAATTGTATCGCTTTTTCGCTTAAGCTTGGATACTTCTTTTGACAGTGCAACCAAAATTTAATTAGTGGTAGAGTTTCAAACAGTTTTTTAAGATCGGTGTCCCATAAAATTGTTAATTAAATTATCAACATCTGGTTCACTAAGATTAAACATTTCTTCCTTTTCAATTTCGACAGAAAAAGGATCTTTAATTCACATATTATTGAAGGAATATTCGGAAAGTAGTCTCTAGAACTATTTTACGTCTAAAACGGAGTCATTAAAGCACTCATATGGATTCGTTAATGGCTCGACGAGTGCTTTAATAATTTAATTTTTCAAGGTTGGCATATTGCGGTCGGGATTTGTTCGGCAACAAATTGCTCACTGTATTTTCAGCAATTTGGCGAATTTCAGGTGGGGTAATTTCAGGTATGATAATTTTTCACTCACACTGATATTGATATTGTGCAATTTATCACAAACAAGTTTAGATTTTATAGTTCAAACTAATTTCAAATTGAAATGTCAAGGGTTTGAAGAAAATACAATAACAGAAATGCGCCAATTTACTTTCTAAAACTGACACACAAGGGTTCCTAAACTTCACCTCTACCATGCTCTCTTGAAGAGAGTCGTCTCTCCTCGTCTCTCCTTATTTCAATACAATATTTATGTAATTTTTGGCAGTGGGTTATATCCAACGCCTACAATTTACACCAAGTCGAAATTCCTTGGTCTCTCTATCTGGTTATACAACATCGGTCAGGTATCGTTTCCCTGTTGGAGGACGATGAATACCACATTGTGAGGTTCCCCAATGATTACGGCAGGTCGATCCTGACGATAACGTGGATCGAACTCGGCGAGCCGCTGACGATCACCTGCCCGAAGACCGGCTATTACAGTAACAATGAGTTCCTTGCGAAAACGTTCTACTAGCAACAAGAAGCACAAAATCACCGCGGAAGTGTTCGCGTGCGACGAAAAGAGTTTCTTCCTCACCATCAACGGGGAGTGGAACGCGCTCATGGAAGTCAAATGGAACGATAAAGATGTTGAGGAGTTTATTGACGTCAAGAATCTGAGGATTGTGACGAAGCAGGTGTTGCCGATAAGTCATCAGAGTGAAAACGAATCAAGGCGGTTGTGGAAGGACGTGACGGTAGGGTTAAAGTATAACGACATAGAGAAGGCAACGCAGGCCAAAGCCGATTTGGAGCATAATCAGAGGGAGGTGGCCAAGAATAGGAAAGCTAATAATGTTGGCTGGGTCACTAAATTATTTAAAAAAACTACTGAAGAGCTGGTTGTTCATAAGACCACTGCAAGAAAGATTGACGAAATGAACGAAAACCTGAACGAGAACGAGTCTTGTCTTACCTGAGAATTCGATTTTTTTGGACCTGTACAAGTTATCGATCCCATTGTCCCTTGGGAAAAATTCTATTTCAGATTCATTAAAGTGAACTGTGATAATAATACAAAACAAACAAAAAATACCAGTGACCAGTGACAAAATCATTGGTAAGTTTAAAACTCTTATTTCAGATTGTCGGTAGCCAAGAAAACATTTTCATGTATGGTGTCTTCGTCAATATTTATGTTAAAAAACATTACATTTGTATTATTCTCGATATCTGTGCTTTCATCTACTTGCAAGGAAACAAACTTACTTTTTCTACTTTAGCAACTAGTTCTAAATGAAATCTAAATTCTCCGTTTAACTGTATTATTTAATAATGGTATCGCCGAAATTAATCTTTATTTCGCATAAATTATTTTCGACAAGTGGGTCATATTAATTTTTCTGCAACACTATGAGGATACCCAGTCTGGAAATTTTTATTTGGTGAGGAAAGAGCTTTTAGATTATTTTTTTGCGAGCCGGCAAAATTTTTCTGCGGCCCGGTGCAGGGTCGCGACCCACACTTTGGGAAACACTGATTTAGAGCAAACAGCGTGCATGATTTTGATGCCATAGCTGAGTACCTGCAGCTTTGAATATTTCTGGCGTGATGCTATTATCAACACCAGGTTTCTATTTTAAGCATAAAAACACTTATGATCATGGCTTTTTCGAGTTCTGATTATATTATATCTGGCTCTTCGTTTTGTGTTCTTTTTGATCGTCATATTGTCTTCTGTTTATTCGCTATTTATAATTCGGTAATCCGGTTTTGTTTGTTTTTCCATTTTTCTTGACGTTCTCCATCTGCCCGCAATTTGGACGAAAAATCAATCGATTATTAAATTTCCCGTCAGGCCATTTTGACAATGGTGATGTTTAAAAGCGATGATTACTATCGAAGTAATATTTACTCTATACTATTAGACGATCTCATTCTTCGTTTTTCTTACCAAGTGCCTTATTAACAATGAGTGCAACGCCATTTCGTGCAGATTCCTGTGCTCCCGATATGACGGTATAAAGTGGCCTTTGTCATTGCAATGGGTTTAGACTTCTTTCTTTAGTTCGCGCTGAACTATTTATTATATAGTTTTTCAGGCTGCAGTGGACCCCTAATTGAAGGGCGTTTGTTCGTGGACAGCAGATACTTGCTGGTAAAATTAAACACTCAATTTTAGAAATCTTATTTCTAAAGAATAATTGAACTTTTTAACAATTTGAGCCAGGGCTCTCTGATAGCGCGTATGCGTAAGTACGGCACTATTACATTCTTCAGTAACCGAGGTGATATAAATAAGTGATATTTTCTAATATCACTTTGACTTTTTTAATGATTGTTTTAAAAATGTTACAGACTTAGATTTGTTTTTCGAACTTAAAACGAATTTCATATTTTATTGTATAATTACATTCTAAATCATATAAATAGGTCAAATAAACAACTTTTTTTTAGATATCTCTAATGTTGAATAACAAATTAACTGGATTGGGTCATTTTTTCCAGGTTTACGTGGTGCCATGTCTTTTGCTTTAGCCATACGAAATACAGTTTCAGAGGCTAGGCAAGCCATGCTTACAACTACCTCACTCATAGTTATCATTACTGTAATAATACAGGGTGGATCAGCAATGAATCTACTACACTGCTTTCAAATTCCGTAAGTTGAAAATAACAACAAACAAAAATTGATGTGCTAAACATTACAAAATGATAATATGTTAAACATATAATTTAATTTCAATGGAAAAAAATTGAGACAAGACAGGTGATGAGAAACGCAGAACAAACTGAAAAAAAAATGTGACGCTTTATATCATGTGTGTTAAACTCAATTGAACTGAGGGCCATTTTACATAAAGGTGTATGCAAAATTGCAAAACACAAATAGCTACAACTATGATATAAAAAAAGGAAAGTGCAAGTTTGAGTCAATTGTGTCAATTTTCAAACGTAGATTGTTATTTACGTGGTAACACTACATAGATGTATTGTATATAACTTTGAAGCTAATTTAATCTAGTTTATGGTATATATGGTATATATTGGTATGCTATAATTCTATTAATTCATAACAAAACTCCTTGTAATGTCAAAAACAACTCAGTTAGTTCCATTGTAGTGTTTTGTAGCATTTTATTGATTTCTATTTGAAGAATTATGAACATATTTTAGTAACAATGTTTTATGATTACGTAAATGATTATGTAATATTTATGATGATATGTAAACTCGAAGCTTAACAGCTTGAATGAAGGGATTTTTGATTTTCATAGATTTAAAACAACGACTTGGAAATGTAAATTGTTAGATTATGCTGTCATAGAGTTATAGTGACTCTAGTTATATATAGAAGCCAAGACAACGTAGACAGTAGCATACAAAATTGAAGTAATAATGGAAAAAACATCTTATTCTTCAAATCTAACTATTTATCCAATAAAATAATAGTTATATAGATTAACCATGTGGCTTAAACCTCTACATTATGCTTGTAGAAATTGGTCGGGATTTTTTTGTGCAAATGTGATAAAGTGGAAAAAGTATGGTTTAATTATTACAATTAATAATTAATAAACTAAATTTGTAGCATGTCTATTGTACAGATTTACTAAATATACTGTAATAAATCTTTATTGACAGGGTAGGAATTGATGAAGAGGTTGAAGGTTTATCATCATCTAACAGAAATGTAATAAACAATTTAATAAATATTTTATTTATATAAAATAAAAAATTTTCAGAGAAACTCCCCCATAAACGAATGGCGAACCACTGCTGAAATACCTTTACATACACCAAATGATAAAGCTGTTTTAGCAAGGTGGTGGACATCATTTGATACTTTTTACATGAAACCTTTGTTAACACATTCACGGCCAACATTATTGGAAACATTACCAGTTTGTTGCAATGGAGTAGCTAGACTACTTACTACTACTGAACAGATGACGCAAGTAAATAATAATTATGTAAATTAAATATTATGTATATTAAATAAAGATAATATTAAATAATTATATGCACGTGTTTTAGGATAATGGTAGTAGCGGTCATTTAGTAGAGTCTGATTCCGACTTATGTATAGTAGAGAGTGAACGATCAGAGCGGTCTCAGAGGCAGTTGTCTAATAGAGTAAGTTTTTGTTAAAGAATGTTTTGTGTCTTGATTCTAATGTTCTTAATTTTTCAGTCCATACAAGCAATCAGCGGAAATCAAATTTAGAAGATTTCATAATTGGGTTTTTACAGATATGTATTTTTTTGTTTTTCTTTCAAATTTAATGTTGTATCCAGTACTATGTATGTATATATATATATATATATATATATATATATATATATATATATATATATATATATATATATATATATATATATATATATATATGACATGACCAAAAAGAAAATTGAAAGCCACAATTTAATATGAGTTCAATAGGCTGTGATTGTTTATTTCTTTATATTTATTGTATAAAATAATAGTTGTTTATGTCTTATAATATACAGTTCTGGGTTCATTATACGAAAAATAATATTGTCATGAGAGTAGCATTGTTTAACATTTGTACAACATCCGTTTATATTCACAGATACTTTAACACATTCTGATGGTTCCCAGTTGTTTAATGTGTTCTTCCACCTACAGTCATTATTTATTTTTATTAGTAAAGAATTTAAGTTAATTTTTAAACATGTTATTTATGGCGATAATTTTACTGTTGTTGGCTTGTATGATCCTTGTGATATATTGGTGTTAATTATTGGAGCGTGGACACGGCACGTTGACGCAAATCTTCTACCTGCTATATCGTTTTCATATACACCGATTTTTTAAGTTGTTTTTTTTATGGTTTTCACTTTCCAAGACCCTGCAAGAAGCTGATAAGGCGAGTGTCTGAGGAAAAACCATACCTATATAAAACAATTATAATTGTTAATTACATGAAAATAAATACATATTACAATTTCTATTAATTTAAGTATATTATTTTTGTTGATACTTTTGATGTATATATAACGTGACGTTGGTTGCACTGTGGTCTGAATCTGAAAAAAGTTGGCCAAAAATCGAAAAAATGATAGTCACCGAATAAGTTTATTTCAAAACAATCTTGTAGAGAGCGCTGCTCTACAAGATTGTTTTGAAAAAACTCTACTTTTCTTAGCCAGCGGGCCATTTTTTCTTTAGCAAATTTTTCGCGAGCCGAAAAGGGTAGGTAAATGAAAAGTCAGTTCATGTCAACTCAAAAGTTATTTTATTTTTACGAAAAAAATAAAGTCAAAGATAACATTTTTTCAACAATAAAGTGTATATTTTTCCATAATAAATATTGCGTTATATTTATTGTTAAAATGAAATATCACATAGTAACGGACAAAACAATGTTATTCTTAAAAATAATACCAGAGATAATAACCAGAGATCACAATAAAATTAGAATAATATTAAGCCTAAGCTATTTAATGGGAGCATTGTGGCCGTACTTGTGGAATTTCTTTTATGTCCATATCAATATTTGTTGTGGCAATTCGAATTATATTTTCAAGAGTGGTGTCTTTCAAGCTGTTTATAAATTTTGATTTTATATATTTCATGTCAGAGAATGCACGCTCGCAGATGTATGTACTTCGAACATAGAAATGATTTGAATTCCAAAATCTCTCATTTTTGGATATTTTGCTTTATCCAAATGTTTGAACACTAGTATTTCAGTTGCTCCACTAGATGTAATGAATGGGTCAGCCTGAAGGTCGCATAATTCCATTTCATAATTAGGTTCAACGGAGGTAATATCGATAATGAATGGATCACTGAATATTATATGTATTATGAATATTATGATATATTATATTTATTTTAATAATTAATACTCACCTATAAATCATCAAAATGAGAAAATCTTCTGTTAAAAGCTTCAATATATCTAATATATCGCATATCTAATTTAGTTAAAGAATGTCAAAATTCACCTCTATGTTACAGTCCTTCATTTCTTCATACATCACTTTGCAACATTCAATATGAAATAAATTACTTTCCTGCAAATTTAACTTCCACAATTTTAATTTATTTCTGAATCCTGTTACATGTTTATAAAGACAAGACACATCTTGATCTTTTCATTGCAAGTAATTATTCAAAATATTTAAATAAATTGTAATGTCTGTTAGGAAAGCAACTGAACAAAGAAAATTTGTATCACCTAAATTTGCTGTTAAATCTTCATCGATGCCAACTTCCTTTAAAAAAAGATGAATTTCTTTTCGAAGTTTTTGAGGCATTTTCCCGATTATAACCAGCGACTATTACTATGTAAAAGCACCATACTCAGCTTGCAGTTCTTCCGAAAAAGTTTTAAATTTAAATTGGGTTTGCAGAAATGCACCAATTTATTTTCTAAAACTGTCGCACAAGGGTTGCTAAACTCCACATCTACCATGCTCCCTTGAAGATAGCCGTCTCTACTTGTCCCTCCTACGTATGGGATCCTTTGTTTTGTGGCGGTTGTGGGCCGTGAGCCCGTCCTTCCGCCGTCTTTTGTTTGGGTTCGTTTTTTTTTTTTCTGTTTGTCTTTTGGTTTGATTTTTAGCGAGAAACGTTAAAACAACGGCTCTTTTCAGTTTTTTTTTCCCTGGTTTCTTCTGTTGTGGCTTCTGGTCCTCGGTTGGGTTGATCCTGCTGTGGCCTCTTGTCCTCGGCTGGTCCTGCTGTGGTCCTTTGGCTTCCTTCTTTGTTTCTTCTGTGTTGTCTCATTTGCTGTGTTGTCGGTGTGGTCCTTTTGTTTCTCTGGGGTTGCTTTGGGTACCCTGTAGGTAGAAAACAGTGTTATTTATTGTCTGAATGTGGTTTGTTGCAGTTTTGGGAATTTCCATTTGACGTTCGTATTGTAGTTTGCGGTTTGTTGTATTGTTATATTGTCATGTTGTCGCATGTTGTCAAATGTTTTTTGTGTAAGTCTTGCTATGTGCTCTGTGATTGTCTCCATTTCGAGGTCTTTATGTATGTGTTCGTTGGTTATGTACCATCGCGAGTCTGTGATTTGTCTCAGTATATTGTTTTGTATAATTTGTAGTCGGTATTTTGTGTGTTTGTCAGCTTGCCTACAGCACGTCGCCGAGTATGTCATTATTGGTCGTATTACTGTCTTGTACAGTTTCAGCTTATTTTCCATGTTGAGTTTGCTTTTCCTGTTGATGAGGGGATAAAGATAGCCATTAATTTGTTTGGTTTTCTTCACAATGTGATCCATGTGTCTTGCGAAGGTTAGTCTTTTATCCAGTATAATACCTAGATATTTTACCTGATTTTCCCATTTTATACTTGTATTATTAATGTTGAGGCGTTTTGTTGGGATGTGTTTGAATTTTCTTCTTGTGAACATGATGGCTTGAGTTTTCTCAGCGTTAAGTTGTATTTTCCACGTGTTACACCAGCGATTTATCTCATCTAGGTGGTTTTGTAGTCTCTCGGTGATGGTGCTCGCCAGGATTCCTCTGGTAAATATAGCAGTGTCGTCTGCGTATAGTGCAATTTTTGTGTTTTCCATTTTTGGTATGTCAGCGGTGTAAATGTTGTAGAGCAGGGGCCCCAGTATGGATCCTTGGGGACACACGCTCCCACTGGACGTGTCGTCGACATCGTGTCATTTAATTTCACCTGGAACGTTCTGTTGCCGAGGTACGAAGCTAGTAGCTTTATCATCCCCATCGGGATTTTGAATTTATTCATTTTGTATATTAAGCCTTCGTGCCACATCTTGTCGAAGGCCTTTGAGACGTCCAGAAGTACGGCTCCCATGGCGTATCCTCTGTTGAAAGCGTCAATTATCGCTTCGGTTATTCTAGTTGTCTGGTACGTTGTGCAATGTTCTTGTCTGAATCCGTACTGTTCGTCCGGGATTATTTGTTTCTCGTCAACTATGTCTTTCAGTCGATTGTGTATTATTTTCTCCGTTATTTTTCTAAGTCCTGTTAGTAGGCTTATTGGCCTGTAGCTTGATGTTTTGTTTCTGGGTTTGTTGGGTTTGGAAATCAGTATTGCTGTGGCGTGTTTCCATTGGGTCGGATACGTACTGAGTTTGAGCGATGCGTTTACGATTTGATTCATTCTGTCTATAGCTGGCGGCGTTAGGTTCTTGATAGTCACATTGTTAATATTATCACAACCGGGTGCTTTCCTGTTTTTAAGGTTTTTTATTATCTCAGCTATTTCCTCTGGCGTTTATTCTTTTATGTCGCAGTTTTCTTCGCTGTTTAGAATCCTCCTTACCGTTTCGTAGATTCCTTGAGAGTTGTGGATTGCGTTTGGGATATTTGGTGTGAATTGTTCTTCGAGGGCGTTTGCGAAAGTCTTGTCAATGTCAGATGTTGCTGTGCTGCCGTCGTTCTTTTTGATAGGTGGTATTGTGTTGCGGTTCTGTTGTTTTAGAGTCTTGGCTAAGTACCACGGTTCGTCTTTGGTGTCGTTTATACGTTCTAGTTTGTTTTTCCAGTCTGAGTTGTGTTGTTCTTGTAGCGCCAGATTTAGTTGTTTTGTCAGTCTGTTCAGGACCGTTTTGTCTGTCGGTGCTAATGTACGTTGGTACGTCTTGTTTGCTTTCCGTTTTGCGCGTATTAGGTTCATTATTTCCTGTGGGTGTGTAGTTGTTTTGTTGAAGGTTAGTTTTCTTGTGGCGGTATGGAGCGCGTCCTTTATTTCGCTCTCGAATGTTTGTGCCGCCTGTTCTAGGCTTAATGGGTCTGTAATGTCTGTGCAGGTAATATCTAGGTTCTCTTTGAACTTTTCCCAGTTTGTTAATGTTTTCTCGCACGTTCTTCTCGCACTTTTCGTTTGGACGTTCATGTGCACGGGGTTGTGATCGGAGCTCAAGTCTTCAATACAGACTATGTCGATGTTTGCTGTGACGTTTTTCATTACCGCTATGTCCAATATGTCCGGCGGGTGTCTGTTATTACCTGTGAAATGTGTTGGCTCGTTTGGGGCTAGAACCGTTAGTAGGCGGTTTTCTGTGTAACGTTTTAGTTCTCTTCCTTTTTTATTTGTTTTTCTGCAGTTCCACTGTGTGTGTTTTGCGTTAAAGTCTCCTGCGGCTATCGTTGCCGTGTTATTTCTAAATATTTTATCCATGTCTGGAGTGCTCATTTCTTTATTTGGTGGCGAGTATAGTGAATACAAGGCCAGTGGACCGTCTGCGGTCATTATTTCGATTCCTATCGTTTCTGTGTTATCCGTCGTGTCAACTTCGGGCAATTCGTGGTGTTTCAAATTCCTCTTGATTATTATGGCAACTCCGCCTGCGGCTTGTTGGCCCCTGTCTTTCCTGTAGGTTTGGTAGTTTGGTATGTTCAGGCGATTGCAGCGTCGCAGGTGCGTCACATCTTATGTTATGTTGATTAGCGCCACATCTATGTTGTATTCCGTCATGTGTGCTACCAGTTCTAGTTTCTTACTTTCGACTCCGTTTGCGTTCCAGAAAACAATCTTTAGTTCGTCTATTTTCCGTTTTCTAGTCATTTTTGATGATTTTGACGATGTTTGTGTTGGTTTTTGAGTAATTTTCCAGTTCGTCGTCGTCTGTTTGTACAGAGGCGTATTTCTTTAGCAGTTTTGCTAGTTCGTCCGCTACTTTGTCTATTGTTGTCTTTGTCATCGGTGTTTTCCTTTCGGTGTTTTGTCTGTTTTCGCTGGTGGTTGCTTGTGCTGTGTCCCGGTATGTCGTGTTTTCCTTAGCTGCAGCTTGTCTGTAGCTGTTCGGGTTTGTCCTGGGAGTTGGTCGTTGTCTTGTCGTCTCCGCGGTTCTGTTTGTTGGTTTCGCGGGGCAGTTCCTCCATATTGAGACGTGCTCGCCTCCACAGTTTGCGCATTTCGGTGGCAGTGTTGGTGGTTTTTCGCATAGGTGCGTGCTGTGTTTTCCAGCACATTTCATGCACCTATATTCCGCGTTGCAGTTTCTCTGTACATGTCCATAGAGTTGGCATCTATGGCATTGTACAGTGTCTCCTCTAGGCTTGAGCGGCTCTATTCTTACGCTGAGGTAGTGTATTCTTTCCATTTGATAGATGGATTTGTATTGTTTAGGTATTTCCACTAATACCATTTGGATAGCGGTCGCGTTCCTTCCCTTCATTCTTGTCACCTTGATTGCCGGGTAACCTTTTTCGGCTAGGTCGTTGAGTATTACTTCTTCCTCGACTTCGGTGGGGATTCCCTTGATCACCACCTTGAGGTTCTTTTCGGAGCTCAGTTGGTGAGTGTGGAACTCGTAGTTTTCTTCTTTCATTAGGCTGTACATTTCACGATAATCCGTTATCGTTTGTGGTTGGATCCTTATTCCGTCTCTTGTCGACGTGGCCCTTGTGAATTTTATGTGTTTGCTGTCCAGTTTCTTGCTGAGTCTGGTCCATTTTTCTTTGTTCCGTAGGATGATTGGGGTGTTGTTCTTTTCTTCGGTGGGGTTTTCGGTTTCTGGTTCTATATAGTCTTCGTCGTCACTGTCCTCTGTATCTAGGCATGCATACATGTTCATACTTACCTGTGATCCTGACGTACTCGCTCGCTCTAGTTTGGCGGTTTTCTTGGGAAACTTAAACGTTTCCTGGTCCTCCTGTTCGGGTTTGCGCTTGGGGGCGGCTTCGGTGGGGCTGTCCGTGTCCATCGGCGTAGTTCTTCTCCGTGGGGCGGCTTCGGTTGCTCTCTTGGGGGCGGCATCCGTTGATCTCGTGGGGGGCGGCTTCAATTGGTTTCTTGGGGGCTGCTTCGGTTGTCCTTCGGGGGGCTGCTTCGGTTGTCCTTCGGGGGGCGGCATCGGCGGTGGTTCTTCTGGTTGTTGCGGTGGCCTGGGTTTGCTCGTTGTTGCCTTCGTTCTTCTTCTTGCGGTTCATGATGTAGCTTAGCAGTTGCTCAATCATGTTGTCGTCCACGGTGTCTAGGACGTCGGGGTTGAGTTGCATCGCTGCGGCGGTTCCGTTGAGGGTTGTTGTAATGAATGAATTCATTTTTCTGCTTGGTGGTTTTTCTTGGCTTTGTCAAGAGTGGATTAGTTTAACGTTCTTCTTGCGAAGGTCGGTTAGACTATATTACTTGTCCCTCCTGATTTGAATATAATATTTATGTTATATTTTGCATATTTCGGGGGGGTGGGGGAATTTTGAACAACCAACCCCCCCCCCCCTGGCTACGTCCATGATACCTAGTCACATGAAATTCCGAGCAATTTTTAAAGAAATGATTGACATTTTGAATGTTAAAATTGCATTATTAAATTCGTAGTCACTGTTCTCGAAAACCTTTTTCAATTTTACCCTTATACAATACCCTTATATACCCGTTCGGCAAAATGTTAACATAAAGGTAACATTTTTAGTTTCTGATATCCGAAATAGTTGTCAGAAAGTTAACATAAAGCTAACAAAATATTATCATAAACGTCTCTTATGCGCCACCTATGGAAATCTTTTTGATATCTTAAAAATGTTGTCAGAATGAAACATTTTTCTGATAACTTTATAACAATTTAACGAGAACATTATGTTATCGTTTATATGTTTGAAATTTGAGGTTAATTAAAAATAATTTAAATTCACAATAAAAATATTGTTTAATATAAAATATAAAACGATACATATGATACATAACATAATATAAATAATATATAACATTTATATAGTACTTGCTTTGGCAATACATACATATACTAACATTTATATAATATTTAAGTTATAAATAATATCATATTTATATAAACAATACGAGTATAACATTTTTATATAAAATATAAAAGAATATAATAGAGAATGATATATATATATATATATATATATATATATATATATATGTATATATATATATATATATATATATATATATATATATATATATATATATATATAATGTAATAATGATACTAATGATATAAAAAATATGAATATAATAACATTTATACAGAAATGATTTTTTTAAGAGATAAACCAAAACTCTAAAACAATAACATATATAACTAATGAACAAATTTTTTTTATTTTATTCCTTGACCAGTGTTTTGAGACGATCGCCGGCATGCTGTAACCAATTTTTTATAACAGCTTCAATTTTAGTGTTATCAGCAGCACTCCACTTGTGAGTAATAACATCTGAAAAATAAAATTATACAAATTGTATTACTAATGTATTTCAGGAAATTTTCATTACACTGATTCAGTTTGATTGAAACTAATTGTAATCAATCAGTTCCAATCCAAAATTACACCAAAATAATAATGTCCAGGTCATTCGATATGCCATAAAATCCGATAATGTTAGGACTAAAGCATTTCTTATCTGCTTTCTATATGTTCCACCTCCTATTTGCTTTATAATGTTTTGCTTTAAAAGAAAGAAAGGAAAATAAACACATAGAACCAGACTATTTAAGAAAATGAAAATACAAGAATACATAAATAAATAGGAAGCAAAAATAAATTACTATAATTTGAAGGAAGTTAATTGTGTAATGATTTATCGAGCTGTAATTTTTCCTTATAAAAAGTTGTATCTATAGTTGTATCTGTAAAAAATAAACTTACATATTGAATAGCTGCAGATGTATTTTGTAGCTGACTCTCCAGTAGAGTTAACTGCTTTCTACTTTGAATGGGCAAATCAAAGTTTGTCTGTTTTTCTGCCATTTATGTCAAGTCATTCTTATCTAACAATGTTAAATAGATGGTAAATAGAGGAATAGAGGAAAGCATAGTTTTCAACTTCGACTTTTAATTTCATTTAAGAGTTTTTCTGCATAAAAATATTATTAGTTATATTGATTTAAATATAAATCAATAAATAAAATTTCTGGATTAATACTTAAGACAACAATGACCATGAGAATCCATCTGACAATTACTGACTTCAGTAGGAGGAGGGGTATGCTATATGGGTAGCTGTTGTTGAGAATGTTTCACTAATTTATGATCTTGATATGACCTAATGGGAATATCTGTAAAATAATGATTTTATTAAATAGTAATCATAATAATATAATGAGTGAAATTACTAGATTTGATAACACTTCTTATTGGAAGTTTCACACCCATCTTATTTTTAAACATATCATGATGTAAATCTTGAGATTCACACTATCACTAATTGTACAAAATAGATGTTTCAATTAAACAAATAAGAAATACAAAATTATTGGGAAAAAAATAGAAACTTACCAATCTTATCAACATCATTCATGAGTTCAACACATTTAGCACCATGGCTACTAACATCGTCAATTGTATCTAAATTTTGATAAAAATGTTCAGGTGGATCACATGCTAAATTCATCAGGGATTGCGTTAAAATTGCGTTAAAATCAGGGATTGCGTTATCAGTATCACTTCTGGGGCTTATTGACTCATGAAGAAAATCTCCTGGTGAATCACTAACAGTACTTATATGAACAAGTGCTTCATTTTTTTTAATATCATTTTTGGCCCACAGTCTCTTGGTCTAACATAGCTAGTCCGAGGCGGCAGCAAATCATTCAAAATGCTAGTTTCTATATAGTAAATAACGGTTAATCTGTGCTAAGAGACATTACATGTATAGGCAACCCACCGTACGCATTAGGCGCATGCGCATTGGTGGCCTAACACAAAGGCGTAGGGCAAATACATTTGAAGGGGGTATATAAAAATTGTTTAAAAAGATAATAAACCCCAACAACTCTAACCTAACCGGAGTTAAACCAACGGTCCTTGCCGCTTTGTCCTATATTGAATCGAGAGTTCGCGCTGCCGCGCGTATGTTGTCTTGATTAACTTCCCGCTTCTCGGCGGGCAACCTAACCTAACCAGGGTTAAACCAACGGTCCTTGCCACTTTGTCCTATATTGAATCGAGAGTTGACGCTGACGCGTGGGTTAAACCAACAATCTAATAAGTTTCAACTTGTCAAATTAATTCTTCGTACTGACCTTAATGCATTATGCATTGTGTTTCGATTTGTAAAATAATAAAGTAAACTAAACTTGTAATACGAATTCGTAGTCGTAACCTTAAATAAAAATGCGTATCCAACGGTTTGCATGGGATCCTTTGTTTTATGACGGTTGTGGGCGTGAGCCCGTGCTTCCGCCGTCGTTTGTTTTGTTTTTCGGTTGTTGTTTTATTATTTAGTCTGTTGTTGCTTGTCTTTCGGTTTTTTTTTTCTCCTTAGTTTTCTTCGGTGGGCTATCTTCGGTTTTGCTTGGCTACGGGTGGGTCCTGTTTTCTTGGTTGATTCTTGGTCTTCTCCAGTTTGGCTTTTTTCTTGATTTTTCTTGGTTTGATAGTTTCCTCTTCCTCTTGGTCGGGTTTGCGCATCAGGGCGGCTTCGGTGGGGCTGTATGTGTCCGTCGGTGTGACTTTTCTCCATGGGGCGGCTTCAGTTGCTCTTTTGGGGGCTTCAGTTCTTCTCTTGGTGGCGGCTTCGGTTGTACTTTTGGGGGCGGCATCGGTGGTTGTACTTTTGGGGGCGGCATCGGTGGTTTTCTTGGGGCGGCTTCGGTTGACTTCTCGGCGGCGGCTTCGGTTGTCTTTTCGGGGGCGGCTTCAGTTGTCTTTCCGGGGGCGGCTGCGGTTGTCTTTTCGGAGGCGGTTTCGGTGGGCTTTTCGGCGGCGGTTTCCGTGGACTTTTCGGCGGCGGTTTCGGTGGGCTTTTCGGCGACGGTTTCGGTGGGCTTTTCGGCGGCGCTTTCGGTGGTCTTTTCGGCGGTCTTTCTCCTTTTCGTTATGTAGGTTAACATTTCCTCGATGACGCTGTCCTCCAGGGTGTCCAGGTAGGCTGGATCAAGATACATTTGTGCGGCGGCTTCGTTGGTGGTTGTCGGTATAAAAGTGGTCATGTTGCAGTTGCGACAGTCGCTGAGACTATGATGATGATTATCCAACGGGTTACGCGCCACTAGAACTTTTATGTCAATTTCCGTTAGAAAACCCACCAATGCGCTTGCGCATAATGCGTACGGTGGGTTGCCTATACATGTAAAGTCTCTTAGCACAGATTAACCGTAATTAACAATATTTTTATTAAAATTACGGAAGAAAAGTTATTTATATCTAGTTTAAATAAATACAATTTATTTTTCCATGTAATATCCACACAAAATAAAATTTAACAAAATACTGAATAATTTTACGGAAAATTTACATTGTAATACTTATTCTTTTCCACTTGAAAATCATCAGATGTTCTAAATTTTTATGGTTAAATCCTAATATCTACCCGGCTGGTACATAGTGGCGCTGGTGTCGTTTTTTTTAAATTTCGTACATACGCATTACAATTTCGGTTATGCGCATTACAATGGGAGACGGAGGCGTAGTGAAAATTAGTTGAATATATTTTGTGACGAGTAATAAAATATATTTTATATATTAAAATATATCTAGACAGACAATCATAGATTGTGACAGATTATATATTTCGTAAAAACGCATAAAATAAAATATAGATAAATAAACAAACAAATAAAATATAAAAAAGTAAAAAAACAGCAAATAAATAAAATATCAAGTATATTTTCGTAAATAAAATTTCAAATAAGATATTTATATATTTGATAAAAAAAGGCATTAAATAAAATATAGATTAACCCGCCGGCCAACAATCAGATATGTTAACATTCTTTTATAATGTTAACAAACACATTCTTGCTCATTTCATTCTCGACTTCCATAAAACATTTATTCATGCCCCTCTCAATCCCACCAAACACCCATTTACCCTTCACATGCTTACCCCTATGATATTTTGCTATGATAGCTTTCAACAATTTCTACAGTCACTCCGATTCCACAAAGCATTTCTTTTTCTCTTATACACATCTCCATACATATTTCTCGACAAAATTGCATCCAATCAGTCACAGTATTTTTATTCATTTTACATTCATCTATGCCTTGGAGTTTAATTTTAATTTGTAAGTAGTGATCAGAATAGAAGAAACCTTTCCTCGTTTTTACATTAAGGACCTGCTTTTGGTTTGTATGAGAGATGGCAACATGATCAATTTGAAATTCACCCATATTGATGTTGGGTGCCCTCCAAGTGCAAAGCTTTCTTTGCAAGAGATGCGTTCCGATGTAGACGTAAAGTCAATGAGTGAGTCTACAATTGATTTGTGGATGGCAAACGCTTTACCAAATTGCCTGGGGTCCGTCCTAATTTTTATAGAGGGTTTCCCTTTGTATATTCGATCATCATCCGTGTCAAAGCGGTAGTCATCTAGGAAACGAGTTTCTTGATTTGCAAGGATTTTGATATTAAATTTGTCCATTGTGTTTACAAGCTGCTTAATTTTACCAACTTTTAGAAGAGTGTTCGAGTTGAGCGTGCCAATAAAGTACTAAAGTACGCTTCGCGCGTAGAAGATTCGAGAAGCTCTGATCCTTCTTAACATGACGCTCCTGGTCCCCCGGAATCCGACGACTAGGAGTAATCAGTCTATTGACTGATGCCCGGGGTAGTGGAATTGTATCTTCTGTTATCATCATGTTTGTTTCAAGTTGAAGTTAAAGATGAGGTGATCAACAAGAAGAAGATCACAAGGTTACGACTTGATTGTTGCGATCAAGAAGATGTTGACAGCCGCACCACTGGTGAACAGACGCTGACCACTTTAAAACACCGTCAGTCTTCTATCCCCAGTCTCTCCTATTATTCATTTTATTTTTAAGAACAGATGGGTCCCTGGAAACGAGCACGGAAGTAAACTGTACAATTCTCAAACAATACTTTGACCTTACAAAAAAAGCACATCCAATCCTGATTTTACTCCACCTACAATAGAGGAGGTAGAGGAGGAGATCATACAACAAATGAAAAATAACAGAGCGTCAGGAGAAGATGGCATTATTGCTAAAGTGTGGAAGCTTAGATAAAAACATCATCAAAACAATTCATAAGATCATTACAGAGATTTGGATCACAGATAAAATGCCGGAAGAATGGAAATATGCCTTGATCCACCCATTCCATAAAAAGGGTGATAAGTCAGATCCAAATAATTACAAAGGTATTTCACTAGCGCCAGTCACTTACAAAATAATCTCCAAAGTATGCTGCTAAAACAGGTTTACAGAGATCTTATGAGAAGACCCAATACATGGAACGACATACGAACAATGCACGTACCATACATACGACCTATGGAACTATACAAACAGTTGAAAAATTTAAATATTTAGGAGAATATAAACAAATAGGAAGTACAAACAGGATGTCTAACACAGAACGAACGGAAAAACTCCAGAAAGCATACAAACTTACATGGTCTCATTATAATAAGAGAAGCATATCAAGGCAGGCCAAACTCAGACACTACAAAACAGTTGTATTGCCTGAAGCATTGTATACGTCAGAAACAACCACAATTGGAGCATCTGGCATCATAGAAACATTAAAAATTGAACTCAAAATTCTCAGAAAAATGTTTGGAGCAGTACACAAAGATGGGATATGGATGTAAAGACCTACCAACGAGCTATTTGAAAACACAGGCAGACTCACAGATATCATTAGAGAACGCAGACTAACTTTCTATGGGCACATACAGAGAATGAACAATAAACGACTTTGATGTAGTAAACAGTTCAAGTAGGAAAAGAAATTGGTTTCATGAAATAGAAGATGACTTAAAGCAATTAGATATCAATCAGCAAATGATAGTGTACAGAAAAAAATTCTGAAAAAAAATTAAGAATGCCAAATTTGTAGTAAGCGAAAGGAGGAAAATAGGAAGGAACATGAACAGGAACAAAGGAAACAGGATGAAGAGATTTTGGGAGGATAAAAAAAGAAGGGAAAGAAGTTAAAGTATACTTATTAATATCATAATATATTATTATGTATATATATATATATATATATATATATATATATATATATATATATATATATATATATATATATATAAATATATATTGATATATACAACCGCCAAACAAGTTAGACGTACAAAATTTTTGCTCGTAAAAATTATGTATTTTTAGTGGTGTAATGTTTATAGGGAGGGAGGTTTATGGTGAGGGATAGAGGGTTAACATTGGTTTGGTGTTGGTGAGAAGAAAAATTGTGTAAAAAAAAAGTGCATTGGTTTCAATTGGTGTCAAATTATTTTAATGTTAAATTTTCATTTTATTTGTGGGATTTAAAAAAATATTTATATCCACTCTATGAATCCATTTATACGTAAATAGCATGATTGTAAATAATGACAAATGACTACATTGAAACCAACTACCCTTCCTTACACTCCTTGAAACTGTTTTGTGCATACCCACTTTCGCCTTTCTTTTATCGCACCGCCATTCCCACCCATCTTTTGTAATTATCATTTTCGATATGAACGATTTATGAGTATTAAAAAAATTATATTAATACTCCCAAATATTCATGAACTGTAAAATAGGATATCAATTTCTGCTCGAGTCTATTTGTGAGTACTAAAAACGATTTTATTCATCTTAATCGTTTTTGAATCGTTTTCTAATCAGAGTACTCACACAGCATGATGAATATTGTTCACTAGTTCCACATGTTTTTTCAATATTCATCTAGTGAATTATCATCATATTTAATCAAAAAAAAGACGTAAACGTCTATTTTTTTTTCCTTTTTGATGATTCTTTTGATGATTTCCTTTTCCGCATTTTTAATATATACTTTTTATGCGTGACCTTATATAAATATTGGTCCTGAACGGTATTAAAAGTATCAGCTGATGATAAGTTTAGGTTATGGCAGACACGATAAAATAGATATCTTTTTGATGTCAGAAAGACATCTTAAAAATGTTAACATTTTGATAACATTTTCATATCAGAAAAAGGAGCTCCGAAAAATGTTGTCAAAAAGATAACATTTTACTGATCTCTAAAGGCATCATTTTTTAGATAACATTGTGATATCATTCTGACATTGCTGCCGGATGGGTACCTATTTATTTGAAATTCCGAACAATTTTTAAAGACATGCTCGGTCAATTTGGATCTGCCATTTGGAATTTTAAAATTGCATTATTAAATTCGTAACTATAGCGGCCTGGAAAACCCTCATATATCACATACCAATTTATATGATATTTCGATCAAGTTTTAATAAAGCGCTCGGCCATTTGGATCGGCCATTTTGAATTTTGAAAATATTCAATGAAAATCATAATCAGTGACCTCGAAAACACGTATATACCAATTTATATGAAATTTTGATTAATTTTTAATTAAGTAGTAGGTCATATTAGATATGCCATTTTGAATTGTAAATTATACTATTTAATTCGTAATCAATGGCCTGAAAAACGCTCATATATCAATTTATATGATATTTTGATCAATTTTTAATGAAATGCTTGGTCATATTAAATCCGCCATTTTGAATTTTAAAATTATACAATGAAATTCATAATCAGTTACCTCGAAAACCCCTAATTACCAATTTATATGTAATTTCGATAAATTTTTAGTTAAGTGGTCGGCCATATTGGATCCGCCATTTTGAAATTAAAAATTATACTATAAAATTCGTAATCAGCGACCTTGAAAACCCCAATATACCAACTCACGTTTAAATCTGAAACTTCTTTCTATTTTTGGCCAACTTTTTTTGCCAACAGACCACTAGCTAGCGTATTAGGACTAGCGTCTATTAGGGCAAATGAATGAATATTTAGGCAAATGAATAACACTAAATAATAGGTTAGCAGGTTTTTTTAGTACATATATTAAATGAGCCTTAGACGCAACCTCTAAGCTCAATACCTTCCCGTTCGGCAACATGATAACATAATGTTAACACAAAGGTAAGATTTTTAGTTTCTGATATCCGAAATAGTTGTCAGAATGTTAACATAAATTTATCATAAACGTCTCTTATGCGCCACCTAGGGACATCTTTTTGATATCTTAAAAATGATGTCGGAATGTTAACATTTTTCTGACATCTTTATGACATCATTTTAAAGAGAACATTATGTTATCGCTTATATGTTAGAAATTCGAGGTTAATTAAAAATAATTTAAATTCATAATAAAACTATTGTTTATTATAAAATATAAAATGATACATTATATAAATAATAAACTAATGTTGATTGTCATTACTGTCAATGTCACTTGTATTATCACTGTCACTGTCACTTGTATTATCACTATTATTGTCATTAATTTCATCACAGTTGTCTTTTAGAATGCTGCTATCATTATGAACCAATTGACTATTAGATTTACCCTAAAATGGATTAAAAATGATATAAATGCTTATACTTATTAATGCTCTTAAATTATCCACTACATGGTATCCACTACATGATATATGAGGATATGGGAACATTTTCGATTTATGAGTATTAAAAAAATTATATTAATACTCACAAATATACATGAACTATAAAATAAGATCAATTTCTGCTCGAGTTTATTTGTGAGTATTAAAAACGATTTTATTCATCTTAATCGTTTTTGATCGTATTATATAATCAGAGTACTCACACAGCATGATGAATTAGGTTCACTAGTTCCACACGTTTTTTCAATATTCATCATCATTTTTAATCAAAAAACGACGTTAACGTCTATTTTTTTGACTTTGTGATAATGATTGAATTTTTTTTTTCTTTTCGGCATTTTTAATAAATACTTTTTATTTTAGTCCTCAACGGTATTAAAAGTATCAGCTGACGATAAGTTTAGGTTATGCAAACACGATAAAATAGATATCTTTATGTTGTCGTATAAATGTTAACATTTTGCTAACATTTTCGTATCAGAAAAAGGAGCTCCGAAAAATGTTGTCAAAAAGATAACATTTTACTGATCTCTAAAATACATCATTTTTTAGATAACATTATGATATTATTCTGACATTACTGCCGGACGGGTATGTTGTACTAAAAATATTAAAAGTAAACAAGCGAGGTCTCGAAGCGCGACTGTTACCGTTGCGCCACTCGCTTGTTGATTTTTTGTTAACGTATAAGTATGAGAAAGAGAAAGAAACCATCGCGCCGTATAACGAAAGAAACTAACGCGGCGTATAACGAAAGAAAGAGCTCGCGGTATAGAGAATATAAACTGAGCGAAAGAGAAAGAAACTTACGCGGCTTAACGTTTTCTACCGAATCACTCATACCGAGACCTCCCTAAAGGAACTTCGTTCCAATATTAAAGAAAGTGCAACTAGTGAAGTAATCAAAAAACGATGACAGTTTGATTGAAAGTAAAGTAAAGAAAGTGGAAGCGAAACTGCCTGAAAATGTCATAGACAATGACTTAATGGAAGAAAGCAGTTTAGGTAAAAGTGTAGCTGAAGATATTGAGGCAGGTGTACCCAACGATCATGATATATACAATGACTTAATGGTGGGTATAAAAGAAATCAGAATAAACGTCTCAATGTTAGCTGACTCCTTTAAAGAGTTGTTAAATTACCTGGATTTATTGGAACATCGATTTGGTATTAGTAATTCTCAAACATCCAAACAGAATACCCCTGCAGAATTTCCAAGAAATTGCATTAATAAGAGAGAAGAAAATGAAGAAAGTCTTTTCACAGACTACTATTTCGAAGGGAACATACCTTACTTCAATGAGAAAATTGCAAGCGGGGAGTCGTTTAATCCGTTTATTGAATGGAATGATCCTAACGAGTTGGTTGAACGATTATGGCTGTTAAAAAAGTCACAAAAATTTGGAAACACATCTAAGGATTAAGACATTCAAACTATAGAAAACGCTTTAAGAGAAGGCGACATAATCGAGTAATATTTACAATTGCCCCCTAATTTAATAAAGGAATTATTTATATCTGACATAATGTATTATTGAATGTTATTGAATATATCTGTTATTGATTGTTATTGTCATATCTGTTATTGAAAGTAGTAAGAAATGTTGAATGTTTATATAAGTATTTAAATGTATTGATGTAAATTTAAATGTATTATTATTAAAATTTAATAAACCCGTGAATTCTATGTTGGGTTTTCTTTATTTTACAACCTTATCAGCAACCTTGAGAAGTAATATTTCTGATCTATTATTCACAGCTGTTCCGACGCGCATATCTTCCTAGAGATTAGTTCATAATAGGAGATTGCGATTGAGAATATTATAATTTATCATTAATTTGCCCCCCCCCCGTGTTTAGTCTGAAAATGTAGAAAGAGGTTGAAATAATGAAAATAGAAATATATTTTATATAGACGTTTATTAAAAGGAAAAAATATGTTAACAATTACAATAAACGAATATATAGATATTATTACAGTTTTGTAGAATTAATAATATAATAAAAGAAAAATATATTAATAAAATGTATATAATTTGATTATTTTTTATGTTTTCCCCTTGTCACACATTGAAAATATTCGGTGACTAGACTACGTTAGTTATTTCCTGTGTATCGAGGTAGTTTCTTATCAATAATACATTTCTCTATCGCTTAGGTTGAAAACTTACATAACATAATGAAACTAAAAATATAAACATTATTAACAATTATAAGAAAAATATGCATTATTTAAAATTACAAGAATAAATATATAAACATATATACAAGTAATAGTTACAATACAAAAACATACATTATTTACAATACAAAAAATATACATTATGAATGAATTTATTGGGTTGAAGGTGAATATAAACATTTAAATTAACGGAAAATTACTTTATGGGATAAGTTGAAAATTATTTTATGGAATAAGCGAATGGCCAAAAGCTAAAGTACTGCAACCATCTGAGCAGATAATTCTTTTATCGTCATCACTACTTGGCGCGATTTTATTCTGCTGAAGTGTGAAGATGGTGTTTGTAGCTTCTAAAAATATTCTGCTGCCGATATACAACTTCGCCACTAAACATACATTGCTTATAATTGGCTCCAGTGATATCTTTATCCACTACACACTTCTTAACTCCTTCAGCCTTTTTGAGCCAATTCGCTTTATCCTCCTCTGTGCAATAAGCGTACATTTTCGGTCTCAATACAATAAATTCATTCATAATCCTACCCCCTAACTCATCCTTCATTAACCCTAAAATTGCTTTATTTTTCAGTGGCATATAAAAAACGTTATCAGATCTGAAATTGCTGGTATCAAATTTTTCAATGTCCTCCTTGATATCTATATAAATATCATCAGTTTCGATCAATGAAATTGTTGTTGACTGTCGGTGTCACAGTAGCATAGAGCAACTTTTTCACCATACTTGGGTTTCAGATAATCACAAAAATACTCGTATATTAACAATTTCGACAAATCCAAAACGGCAAACCCCACATAAATCGGTTTGTTATAACAAACTTTTAACTTGTTAAACTGGATCGCAACTAAATTTTCTGTAAACGTTGAAACACTTCTCATGTTCGGTTTAGCGAGAAGCGTTTCCGCTTTAGGTTTACGACCAATATCATCCCAATGATTAACAAGTTTTACATCCACTCGTTTATTCACATTCCCCATGGTTTTACCGAATACACTGTTGTTCATTAATTTAAAAAAGTCCTTTTCGAAATCATTTTTAGCTGTCTGTCGTAAAGTAGTGTTTAGGTCGATATATTGTTTCAGCCAGTCAGATTGTTCAAATTTTATAATTCTATGAATTTTTGTAATTTTCATTCCGTGATTTATTGGCTGCTTTAAGTTCTGTAGTGAACAATATACTTTTTTTTGTTGTTTAAATTTGGAATAAGTTTTCTGTTATTAAATTTTGAATTTGGTGAGATCATGCTTTCAACGAAGAATGTTAAATAATTATGTGAGGCTTGTAGCGATTCAGGATACTCGATGTCTGCTTCGATAAAATAGCCAATAGGTGAATCATCACTCATTTTCGTCACGTCAAAGTCTAAAATTTCAGTCTCCGTCAACCATTTAAACCCACCGTAAGGCATTAGTTGAGAAAGTGCCCAGCCATACAAATTATTCGCATCCCAGTACGCTAAATATGTCATCCCAGTACGCTAAGGGTGGTTCGAATTATACTCAGATAAGTATTTATTATTCGCCTTATCGTATCTCAGCGAGGCTTGGCAAATACCCCCTCTAATGCTTTTGGAGACGAAATGGTGCATGTCTATGTCCGTGAAAAGTTCCAAATTTATGTCAGTCATTTTCAGCATTGCATCCCAGCTCAGTCCGGGGGCCGTATAATAATAGGCCGGATCAAGCTGATATGCCGTGATGCATACGTTTCTAAACTGTTCGAAAATATCTGTCAATAACAATAAGTCACGTCTTTGAATATAGGTCAGAGTAATTTTTTAAATTTCGACAGTTAAATGTAGTCCAAACAGTCTGGGCAAAATTGCATTCTGTGTCAATTTACATGCATCAATTTACATTCTTTGTCATTACATACTTTGGTAATTATATAGCTATTTAAAGAATCGTTAAAGCAGTCCTTGTGCGGTAAAGATGTTTCAGTCAGCCTACCGAATGAGTCCATGTGTTTGTAAGGGAAAACACCTTTCTGCCTTAATAACATAAAATGTTCATTGTTGGGGAAAAATTTTCGAACCTCTATGCATTGATCGTCACTTAATTTTTTCGCTAGTTTCCCCTAGCGAACTAGCCATAAATCTTAATGAGTCTATAAATCTTAATTTAAAATAAATTTTATTTTCTACCCCTTTTTTATCTAAATATTCACCGACCGGTAGATTTTTGATGATAGATATATATTTTTCCTTATTTTGTGGAATAATGTCAATTCGGTATTTTCCTCATCGGATCCAAATTCTTTAATAAATAAATGAACATATGAGAATATGGAATGATTTATGAGTATTAAAAAAATTATATTAATACTCACAAATATACATGAACTAAAAAAATAGGATATCAATTTCTGCTCTAGTTTATTTGTGAGTATTAAAAACGATTTTATTCATCTTAATCGTACTCACAGAGAGTACCCACGTACTCAATTAAGAGTACTCACACAGCATGATTAGTACCACACGTTGTTTCAATATTCGATTCATCTAGTGAATTATCATCATTTTTAATCTAAAAACGACGTTTACGTCTATTTTTTTGACTTTGTGATAATGATTGAAATTTTTTTTCTTTTCGGCATTTTTAATATATACTTTTTATTTTAGTCCTCAACGGTATTAAAAGTATCAGCTGACTATAAGTTTAGGTTATGCAAACACGATTATAAATGTTAACATTTTGCTAACATTTTCGTATCAGAAAAAGGAGCTCCGAAAAATGTTGTCAAAAAGATATCATTTTACTGATCTCTAAAATACATCATTTTTTAGATAACATTATGATATCATTCTGACATTACTTTCGGACGGGTATGTTGTACTAAAAATATTAAAAGTAAACAAGCGAGGTCTCGAAGCGCGACTGTTACCGTTGCGCCACTCGCTTGTTGATTTTTTGTTAACGTATAAGTATGAGAAAGAGAAAGAAACCATCGCGCCGTATAACGAAAAAACTAACGCGGCGTATAACGAAAGAAAGAGCGCGCGGTATAGAGAATATAAACTGAGAGAAAGAGAAAGAAACTTATGCGGCTTAACGTTTTCTACCGAATCACTCATACCGAGACCTCCCTAAAGGAACTTCGTTCCAATATTAAAGAAAGTACAACGACTGAAGCAATTAAAAAACGATGACAGTTTGATTGAAAGTAAAGTAAAGAAAGTGGAAGCGAAACTGCCTGAAAATGTCCTAGACAATGACTTAATGGAAGAAAGCAGTTTAGGTAAAAGTGTAGCTGAAGATATTGAGGCAGGTGTACCCAAAGATCATGATATATACAATGACTTAATGGTGGGGATAAAAGAAATCAGAATAAACGTCTCAATGTTAGCTGACTCCTTTAAAGAGTTGTTAAATCACCTGGATTTATGGGAACATCGATTTGATATTAGTAATTCTCAAACAACCAAACAGAATACCCCTGCAGGATTTCCAAGAAATTGCATTAACAAGAGAGAAGAAGATGTAGAAAGTGTTTTCACAGACTATGATTTCGAAGGGAACATACCTTACCTCAATGAAAAAATTGCAAACGGGAAGTCGTTTAATCCGTTTATTGAATGGAATGATCCTAACGAGTTGGTTGAACGATTATGGCTGTTAAAAAAGTCACAAAAATTTGGAAACACATCTAAGGATTATGAGATTCAAACTATAGAAAACGCTTTAAGAGAAGCCGATATAATCGAGTAATATTTACGATTGCCTACTTGAATTGAATTACTATATAAGTATTTAAATGTATTGATGTAAATTTAAATGTATTATTATTAAAATTTAATAAACCCGTGAATTCTATGTTGGGTTTTCTTTATTTTACAACCTTATCAGCAACCTTGAGAAGTAATATTTCTGATCTATTATTCACAGCTGTTCCGACGCGCATATCTTCCTAGAGATTAGTTCATAGTAGGAGATTGCGATTGAGAATATTATAATTTATCATTAATTTGTCCCCCCCCCGTGTTTAGTCTGAAAATGTAGAAAGAGGTTGACATAATGAAAATAGAAATATATTTTATATAGACGTTTATTAAAAGGAAAAAATATGTTAACAATTACAATAAACGAATATATAGATATTATTACAGTTTTGTAGAATTAATAATATAATAAAAGAAAAATATATTAATAAAATGTATATAATTTGATTATTTTTCATGTTTTCCCCTTGTCACACATTGAAAATATTCGGTGACTAGACTACGTTAGTTATTTCCTGTGTATCGAGGTAGTTTCTTATCAATAATACATTTCTCTATCGCTTAGGTTGAAAACTTACATAACATAATGAAAGTAAAAATATAAACATTATTAACAATTATAAGAAAAATATGCATTATTTAAAATTACAAGAATAAATATATAAACATATATACAAGTAATAGTTACAATACAAAAACATACATTATTTACAATACAAAAAATATACATTATGAATGAATTTATTGGGTTGAAGGTGAATATAAACATTTAAATTAACGGAAAATTACTTTATGGGATAAGTTGAAAATTATTTTATGGAATAAGCGAATGGCCAAAAGCTGAAGTACTGCGACCATCTGAGCAGATAAATCTTTTATCGTCATCACTACTTGGCGCGATTTTATTCTGCTGAACTGTGAAGATGGTGTGTTTGTAGCTTCTAAAAATATTCTGCTGCCGATATACAACTTCGCCACTAAACATACATTGCTTATAATTGGCTCCAGTGATATCTTTATCCACTACACACTTCTTAACTCCTTCAGCCTTTTTGAGCCAATTCGCTTTATCCTCCTCTGTGCAATAAGCGTACATTTTCGGTCTCAATACAATAAATTCATTCATAATCCTACCCCCTAACTCATCCTTCATTAACCCTAAAATTGCTTTATTTTTCAGTGGCATATAAAAAACGTTATCAGATCTGAAATTGCTGGTATCAAATTTTTCAATGTCCTCCTTGATATCTATATAAATAACATCAGCTTCGATCAATGAAATTGTTGTTGACTGTCGGTGTCACAGTAGCATAGAGCAACTTTTTCACCATACTTGGGTTTCAGATAATCATAAAAATACTCGTACATTAACAATTTCGACAAATCCAAAACGGCAAACCCCACATAAATCGGTTTGTTATAACAAACTTTTAACTTGTTAAACTGGATCGCAACTAAATTTTCTGTAAACGTTGAAAGACTTCTCATGTTCGGTTTAGCGAGAAGCGTTTCCGCGCCAGGTTTACGACCAATATCATCCCAATGATTAACAAGTTTTACATCCACTCGTTTATTCACATTCTCCATGGTTTTGCCGAATACACTGTTGTTCATTAATTTAAAAAAGTCTTTTTCGAAGTCATTTTTAGCTGTCTGTCGTAAAGTAGTGTTTAGGTCGATATATTGTTTCAGCCAGTCAGATTGTTCAAATTTTATAATCCTATGAATTTTTGTAATTTTCATTCCGTGATTTATTGCCTGCTTTAAAGTTCTGTAGTGAACAATATACTTTTCTTTGTTGTTTAAATTTGGAATAAGTTTTCTGTTATTAATTTTTGAATTTGGTGGGATCATGCTTTCAACGAAGAATGTTAAATAATTATGTGAGGCTTGTAGCGATTCAGGATACTCGATGTCTGCTTGGATAAAATAGCCAATAGGTGAATCATCACTCATTTTCGTCACGTCAAAGTCTAAAATTTCAGTCTCCGTCAACCATTTAAACCCACCGTAAGGCATTAGTTGAGAAAGTGCCCAGCCATACAAATTATTCGCATCCCAGTACGCTAAATATGTACTGGGGTGGTTCGAATTATACTCAGATAAGTATTTATTATTCGCCTTATCGTATCTCAGCGAGGCTTGGCAAATACCCCCTCTAATGCCTTCCCTGCTTAAACAATCCTATTGGGAGCGGTAAGTTCAATGGGAAAATTGCATCGGAAATTTCCTATTGAATCCTATTGAAGGTTTATTTTCCTATAGAAATCTCCTGAATCCTATACAGTTGTCCTATTGAGATAAGCTAAATCCTATTCGATTTCCCAATAGGATTTAATACTATTTAATAGGAATATTGTGGTCTGAGAATTTCCCATAGCATAATCCAGAATCCTATTCGATTTTTCAATAGGATTTTAGTAAATTGAATAGGACTCAGATTATAATTCCCCTATTGAAAAGAGGCAATTCCTTTTAGATGCTCCAATAGAAATTGATACTATTCAATGGGAATATTGCAGTCTCAGAATTTCCTATAGAATAATCCAGAATCCTATTCGATTCTTCAATAGGATTTTAGTAAATTGAATAGGACTTCTCTCCTATTCTCCTATTGGACGTTAGATAAGTCAAACCTATTGAATAATGTAGAATCCTATTAAGGTTTATTTGACAATTGAAATAATTTCTAAGTCCTATTTCCCTATTAACATCTATTCATCTCCTATTGGACGTTGAATTAGACAAACCTATTGAATAATGCAAAATCCTATTGAGGTTTATTTAAAAATAAAAATAATTTGTAAGTCGTATTTCCCTATTGACATATTTTCATCTCCTATTGGTTGTTGGCAGTGTTGGGCATATTTCAATTAATTTTTTAATTGTAGAATCAAATAATTATAATTTTAATTGCAATTAATTTAATTGAATTAACTGTTTAATTGTGAGATGCAATTGAAATCAATTGCAATTAAATCCATTAATTGTGGTTTACAATTAATTTAATTGCAATTAAAATTTTAATTGTTAGCTACAATTAACTTAATCATCTATTGTTTATTATTACAATTAACAATTAATACTATTTGATGAATGTAAAAACTTTTCCCTCTTGTCACCGTGTATCCTTCCCTTGTAACCGTGCTTTCCCGCATTGTGCCAAATAAAATAATTTTCAATATTGTAAATAATCTAAATAGTTGGGAAAGATGGTTCGTTCTGGACCCTTCACCTCCACTTCCGGCCCCCCACCTCGCTCCCACTTGCGGTTAACACCCCACTTCCGGTTCCCATCTCCACTTCCGGTTCACACTCACACTTCCGGTTCCCACTTACGCTTCCGGTTCCCACCCCACTTCCAGAACCGGAAGTGAGAACCGGAACTGTGAAATTTTTTGCAACCGGAAATGAGGGGTTGGAACCGGAAGTGGTGAAAATTTTGGAACCGGAAGTGGAGGTGGGAACCGGAAGTGGGTGAGAAACAGAAGTTTGGGTGGAAACCGGAAGTGGGTGGGATCCGGAAGTAAGGGGCGAGGGTAGGGGGCCGGAAGTGGTCTATTTCCCTACGTCCGGGTCCCAACCCCATTTCCGGTTCCAAAAATTTTCCTACTATCGGTTCCCCCTTTTGGTTCGTGAACCGGAAGTGGGGTGGGTACCGGAAGTGTGAGTGGGAACCGGAAGTGTGAGTGGGAACCGGAAGTGTGAGTGGGAACCGGAAGTGTGAGTGTGAACTGGTAGTGGGGGTGGGAACCGAAAGTGGGGTAGGGACCGGAAGTGGGAGCGAGGTTGAGTGCCGGAAGTGGAGGTGGAGGGTCCCGAACGAACCATCTTTCCCAACTATTTAGAATATTTACAACATTGGAAATTATTTTATTTGGCACAATGCGGGAAAGTACGGCTACAATGCGGGAAAGTGACTTTACCGCATTATAGCCGGACTTTGCTACATAGTGAGTAAAATTCTAGTTTCGCTTGATGTATACACGGTGTCAAAGCTAGCTTTACGATTCAGGAGGCCAAAAAATAATTTCCAATGTTGTAAATAATCTAAATAGTTGGGAAAGATGGTTCGTTCTGGACCCTCCACTTCCGGCCCCCAACCTCGCTCCCACTTCCGATTCCCACACCACTTCCGGTTCTCACCCTCACTTCTGGTTCACACTCACACTTCCGGTTCCCACTCAAAATTCCGGTTCCCACTCAAAATTCCGGTTCCCACTCAAACTTCCGGTTCCCACTCAAACTTCCGGTTCCGGAACCGGAAATGGGGGGGCGGGAACCGGAAGCAGGGTGGGGACCAGAAGTTGAGGCGGAGGTCTATTTGTTTCTTAAATAATAATTGTCGGCCAAAAAAATTATACAAATTTCGTACGGAAACGATTTTACAGCGCTCCAGCTAATGCGGAACTCGCCCTTTGGGCTCGTTTCCCAAACGAGCTGTCGCGATGTAAAATCAAACTTTCCACACTCTAATGTAAATAACTATTTCAGTTACGCATTATGGCAAGTGATACATTGGAGTATAATAAACATCTTCTAACCGACATTTATTAATTGTTAATTGTAATTGTAAAAGTGCATCAATCAATTAACAATTAATCAATTGAAATTGCAAAATTTTAAAATTAATTGTTAATTGTGATATATTGCAATTACAATTAATTGTTTTAATTGTTAGTTGCAATTAAATCTCGCAATTTAATTGTTAATTGTTTTCACAATTAATTTTTGCCCAACTATGGTTGTTGGCAAAAACCAAACCTATTGAATATCAAAGTATCCTATTGAGGTTTATTTAAAAATAAAAATAAGCTATACTAAACCTATTCAATAATGCTAAACCTATTCAATAATCCTAAATCCTATTAAGAATCATTATAAAATAAAAATAATTTCAAAGTCGTATTTCCCTATTGACAACGATTCATCTCCTGTTGGATGTTGGAGGAATCAATCCTATTGAATAATGCTAAATCCTATTGAGGATCATTATAAAATAAAAATAATTTCTAAGTCATATTTCCCTATTGACAACTATTCATCTCCTATTGGACATTGGTGAAGCCAAACCTATTGAATAATGCAGAATCCCATTGCGAAATTTATAAATAAAGATACATTTTCTAAGTCGCATTATCCTATTGATTCACTTGGTTTCCTATTTAGATCTCTACTTTCATTTCCTATAAAAACTCTTCATTTCCTATAGAATCGCTACTTTCTTTTAGAATCATCATAATCCTATTCAGTTGTGTCAATGGGAAAGCTCTAAATCCTATAGGTTAACGCTCATCATTTTATTTCCTATTCAGATTTGTATAATCCTATTAGGCATTATCCGGTTGCTAGAAATTTTTTAACCTTTCCTATTCAAATATGATGTTTCCTATTCAAATTCTGAAAAAGCCTATAGGATTTAACCTTTCCCAATAGGAATGTTTAAGCAGGGTTTGGAGACGAAATGGTGCATGTCTATGTCCGTGAAAAGTTCCAAATTTATGTCAGTCATTTTCAGCATTGCATCCCAGCTCAGTCCGGGGGCCGTATAATAATAGGCCGGATCAAGCTGATATGCCGTGATGCATACGTTTCTAAACTGTTCGAAAATATCTGTCAATAACAATAAGTCACGTCTTTAAAGGTCAGAGTATTTTTTTAAATTTCGACAGTTAAATGTAGTCCAAACAGTCTGGGCAAAATTGCATTCTTTGTCAATTTACATGCATCAATTTACATTCTTTGTCATTACATACTTTGGTAATTATATAGCTATTTGAAGAATCGTTAAAGCAGTCCTTGTGCGGTAAAGATGTTTCAGTCAGCCTACCGAATGAGTCCATGTGTTTGTAAGGGAAAACACCTTTCTGCCTTAATAACATAAAATGTTCATTGTTGAGGAAAAATTTTCGAACCTCTATGCATTGATCGTCACTCAATTTTTTCGCTAGTTTCCCCTAGCGAACTAGCCATAAATCTTAATGAGTCTATAAATCTTAATTTCAAATAAATTTTATTTTCTACCCCTTTTTTATCTACATATTCACCGACCGGTAGATTTTTGATGATAGATATATATTTTTCCTTATTTTGTGGAATAATGTCACTTCGGTATTTTCCTCATCGGATCCAAATTCTTTAATAAATAAATGAACATATGAGAATATGGAATGATTTATGAGTATTAAAAAAATTATATTAATACTCACAAATATACATGAACTATAAAATAGGATATCAATTTCTGATCGAGTTTATTTGTGAGTATTAAAAACGATTTTATTCATCTTAATCGTACTCACAGAGAGTACCCACGTACTCAATTAAGAGTACTCACACAGCATGATTAGTTCCACACGTTTTTTCAATATTCGATTCATCTAGTGAATTATCATCATTTTTAATAAAAAAACGACGTTTACGTCTATTTTTTTGACTTTGTGATAATGATTGAAAATTTTTTTCTTTTCGGCATTTTTAATATATACTTTTTATTTTGGTCCTCAACGGTATTAAAAGTATCAGCTGACGATAAGTTTAGGTTATGCAAACACGATAAAATAGATATCTTTATGTTGTCGTATAAATGTTAACATTTTCCTATCAGAAAAAGGAGCTCCGAAAAATGTTGTCAAAAAGATAACATGTTACTGATCTCTAAAAGACATAATTTTTAGATAACATTATGATATCATTCTGACATTACTGCCGGACGGGTTAGTTGTAATCTCCGTGATTAAAAATCACCACAACCATTTTCAACTTGAAGTAATAATGATGGAATAACAGGAAAAACCACTAGCCCAGGTCCCAGTCACCGTGCTGGACTTTCCTGGTCATCGTATTCTGGGGGACCAGGAACATCATGAGGAGAAGAGTAGGAGCTTCTCAAAATCCCTACGGAAACAATACATTGGCGCTCTCAATGTTAATACTCTCTTCAAACTTGAAAAACTAAAACATCTTACAGATATGTTAGAAAAATTTTAAATCAAAATTCATGCGATTCAGGAGACACGTTTTCACGAAGACGAAAAACATTTCAACACGGAAAATTATGGGATTTATAAAGGTAAACCTGCTGTCAGAAGAGGTACAACATCATTGTTTGGAACGGGATTTGCAGTACACAAATCAGTCATGGATAACAGTATTGACTTCAATTCAATATCATAAAGAATCTCCACACTCTCCTTCAAATCAGGTAATAAAGGTTACACGATTATCAATGCACACGCCCCTACAAATGAGCATACCAGACTATGACCTATGAGCATACTAAACGAGAACAGAACCCACAAGAAGTTCTTCTGGGAAGTCATGGAAGAAGTAACCAACAACATACCAGAAATGCATGTTGAAATTTTAATGGGGGACTTTAATGCGCAATTATAGGTAAGGGGAGAAAATACAAACAAATCACAGGCCCTTATTCAGCTCACTATCGCACATTATTATAAAATATTATCAAAAATTTAATCTCAAAATTATGTCGACACAATTTCTAAAGCAGAAACGACGAAAACTTACAACATGGAAAGCACCTAATACCGTATGGGGAGAATTTCAGATTGATCATGTGGCCATTTCTAACGAAAATATCCAGGAAATTTTAAATGTCGAACGCGGAAAGGGTGCTTCGGGTCAAATCATTATTTGTTACAAGTTAAGATTAGACCAATTCCAAGACAGTAAAAAACAAAATAGTCAAGCCTGATCCAGAATATTTGCGGATAAACAGGGACAAAATTCTTGAAGAAATTAATAGGCATCCAACAGACACTTGGACAGATTTTGCGATCATAGTTCAGAAGGCAATGCGTTGGGCGCCACGTCCTAGAAAAAGGAAACATAGGTGGTGGAACGCAACTTGTGATCAAGGCATTGAGAAAAGAACACAGACATGGATGAAGTTCAGTAGTAACAGAACATCCGAAACATGAAAGAAATTTCACGAAGTACAGAAACAATCAAAGGAAATTAGAAGAGAAAAACGACCATACGACAACACGCCAAAAGAAATTGAAGAGGATTTTAAGAAAAATGACACAAGAAGTTTTTCAGAAACTTCAGAGAAGAAGAACATTCAAAGAAAATATTAAAGGTTATCAACCTCCTAGCCTCTGTTTTAGAAGAACAGATGGGTCCCTGGAAACGAACACGAAAGAAAACTGTATAATTCTCAAACAATACTTTAAGACTCTTCTCAATTGTAAAGAACCCAAGAAAAAAATGAGCTTCCAAAAAACCACACCCGATGAAAAAAGATTTTGCCTAATTATATATGATCATATATGATTATATATGATTTTATATGAAATTATATATAATTATATATAATTATACATGATTATATATGGGATTATATATAATTATATATGAACCTACATATAATTAGATCTGATCAGACCTAGCTGATTTAAGTCTATATATAATAATATATAATTATATATATAAGTCTATATATGATCAGATCTGATTATATATAGGTCTATATATAATTGTATCTGATCAGACCTGACTGATATATGCCTGCGTATAAATATATATATATATATATATATATATATATATATATATATATATATATATATATATATATATGTATATATATATATATATATATATATATATATAAGTCTACATATGATCAGATCTGATTATATATAGTCTATATATAATTATATCTGATCAGACCTGACTTATATATGGATATGTATAATTATATATTAGTCCATATATGACCAGATCTGATTATATATAGGTCTATATATAATTAGATCTGATCAGATCTCGCTGATATAAGCATATATATATATAATCGTACATGACTATATATGATCAGATTTGATTATATATGTCTTAAATATAATTAGATCTGATCAGACCTGACTGATAAATATGTAAAATCATACATTATGTCAATTTTATGACAAATATAAATGTTTAAATGTAAATTTTTAATTATTCTTGTTGGGAGATATTTAAAAATGATTATACTGTAGTTTTAGAAAAAATATTTATTATGAAATAAAAATATTTTTTACATAACATTAGTCAATAATATAATTGCCAAACCATTTTTATATTATTATTTGGTTGCTTGCAAACATAACTACCGACTCTTACAAGTTGAAATATTGATTTAATAATTTTTTAATCGAAGCAACATCAAACTATTATTGTCTGCTATTGGTATATGTAACATGCTCAATTGTTTTTCTCGAAAGAAAGCGATAGAACATTTTAATATGTTCAACAGCGAAACAGCGTAGGACTATAAATATTTCACTTTGAATTCTAACAAAAAAATTAATCGATCCATAAATAATGGAACCATTATCGTCTATTTGGACTGTGTAGCTGTTCGTTTTTACTGCTTTGTAAATTTCTGAAATATAAATTTCTTTATCAATTTTTAAACGAGCGTAAACAGACACATTTTCTACTTCATAACCATTAGATAAAAATAAATTACATTCGAGAATATCAAATTTAATATTTGTAATATTGTTCCCTAGAAGTTCGTAGTTATTTAATTTATTAATTTTTCTAGCAATGTTTTCACGCTCATCCATTCGATTTTTAAGCATTTGTACTCCCTGCGCAATTTGTATACTGTTGACGATTTCTAATATTCTATTTTTAATTTCGTAAAAAAGAAAAAAATATATATGCTATAAAATTTATATGCAGTCGTTTAGGTGACTATGATACTAAACCAGAGACAAATATCTAAACATGTACGCTAAACATATGGTATATCATGTGATACGCCCAGGTTTGCCAGATGAGATCGGCCAAATTACCGAACATAGGGTGAAAACAAAAGAAAAAAACAAACATTTAATGTAAAGTTTTATTTCGGAACTACACCATAAATCGAATCGAACACACTATATTAAAAATCGTATTTATTATTGCTAATGCACGCTCATAACAAATGGGTGTTCTCTTTGATTTGGAGATGTAATTCGCGACATGTCACTTTGAAATTGCAACAAATGCATAATTCAGCTTTAATCCACGCTTTATCCACTTTTTATCCATGTCCACGCTTGATTTGTTTCGGCTGTTTGGCAAACAACAAAATTGGCATTTGCTTATTGACTTGAATTTGTGATTCAATTAATAAATTAGAGAAATAAATGAGTTCCGAAAAAAATACCGAACAATATTTTTGTCGTACCGAACACCGAACACGGGGTTGAAATACCGAACGTTTCGGTAAAATACCGAACACCTGGCAACCTTGGCTATGCCCTACGCCCTACTACGCCACAAAGAACTTTTCATCTTTGAACGTGTTTTGGCAGCCGCATAGACTGCATATATACATATATAATTATAATATAATCTATTATAATGTTTGTTATAAATTGCGAGAGGGACCATTCATATTGTCAAGTTGACGATAATGAAGTGATTTTTGATAAAAGGATTATCCCCCAGAAGAAGGAGATCATGTAATGTTTTTCTTTAATAATAAACAAGAGAATGGACGGATAGTTATGATATCTGGTAAGTGATAATAAAATTGATGTGTGCCATTTTCCAAAACATTTTTTTTGTAATTATATTTATCAGTAAAAAAATAATATTTGTATTTATTAAGTTGTGCTCTGTTATATGCTATTATATTGAAATTACAATTTACAAATGCCATAAGGTCGCATATAAATTTTTATTTTTTGAGGTTCGACGTAATTATACTCTACAAGCGTAAAAATTAACAAAAAAAAAAAAATTATTAAGAAAAGAAACAAAATATTTTTTCCAAAAAAAAATTAAAGATTCGATTAAAGTTTTTTTTCATTTTTACGAAAAAAGTTTTTTTTCATTTTTACAAAAAATCAGACTTTGACTCCATTCAGTCAATGTGTACTCAAGCATCACATGTTGCACGGCGATTGTTAACTGGAGTTTTCAAGCCATCAGGCTATTTAAATTGCACCTTTTCCGGCCAAGCTCCACGAGCTCACTTAGGCCAAGGAAAGGTAGCTCCTGTAAAAGCTTTAAACGAGACGACCAAGAATGAGATTATTGGTAATTATAATATATATAAATATATATATATATATATATATATATATATATATATATATATATATATATATATATATATATATACTTATATATATATATATATATATATATATATATATATATATAATAAAGTAAATACTTTATATAATTATAGTTTCACTATCCATATAAAGTGCTTAAGGCATGTACATTTGGATTTCCGAAACTTTGTGAATTTATTTGATGATATTGTGATTTCTTTTCTAGATTATGCCTTAAAATTGGCAAATGAAAAAAATGGACCTCCAGAAACGGGAAACCTCAAACCCGAGAGGATTTGAAAAAAACGATGTCACAAAAAATCGGAGAGTTAAAAAGAACTCATGATTTAAATAATAAGAAAGAAACACTGCCTAGACAACAGTGAAGGTAGATCCTCATATGCGCAACACTCGGCTACCTGAAGGCGCGCGACATCTCCTATAAATTAATAATTACATACATTGTTTTAAATGGGCACGTTCTCACTTGCGGCACGCGACAGCTTACTATATGCCCATTTAAAACAATATAATCATTATTTGACAGACGACGTCGCGCGACTTTGCGTAGCCGAGTGTCGCGCACATGAGTATCGACCTTTACAATTTTGTTTTTTTTTATAATCAAAACATGTTAGTACAATTTTATGTAGAGTAGGAGCAAGAGAATATATTTAACACAGAAAACAAATACGAATTTATTTAAACACCCAATTAAACAACTTATTACAACGAATTGATACAACGACGGACATATTACGACTTCACTCTACTAAGACAGCAACCAAACCGAAGTTAGATGACGTATTAATATGTACCATGAAGTAAAATCATGAAGTAAAGACCATGATAAAGTGTGGCAACTAAAACACGAGAGTCAAAGTTTTAAATGGAAATAACATAGGGAAAATTCTTTTCTTTGGAATTGTATAGGGTGCTGATAAATAATACGATCATAATAAACCATATATATTCTTGTTGGAAATTTATAACGCTCTTCAAAAAAGGTTTTTCATGATTTTTCGCTAACTCCACTGGTTCGAAAGTTATTCCAGGTCAAAATTAAAGTTATAGTAAAAATAGACTTCGAAAAACTTTTGAGCCAGTGGACGAAAAAATCATAGACCTTTTTTGTAGAGCGTTAAATTTCCTACAAAATATGTATGGTTTATTATGATCGTATTATTTGTCAACGCCCTATAAAATTCCAAACAAAGAAAAGATATATGATCATATATATTTATATATGATCATATATAAATATACATAATTAGATATGCTCAGATCTGGCCAATTTTCAGATCTAATTATATATAACCATATATAGATAAGTATATATGATCATATATAATTATATATAGTCAGATCTGGCCAATTTTTGTATATAATTATATATGGATCATATATAATTATATATATAGTCATACAAAATCTTTTTTCATCGGGTCTTGGAGTATGCAAGTACAGTTTTAAGATTGAGGATCTATTCAACACAGAATCGGGTCTTTCTGAAGCCCCCCTGGTAATCTCCCAGTTGACCAACTAGCAGATTTTCGGCCCTTGTTTGTAACGCCTTGAGAGAATCTTGTATGTTACCGGGACGAGAGAAATTCCACGGTAGTTGTTTAGATCAGTAAAATCTCCCTTTTTGTGAAGCGGATGGATCAGAGCCGATTTCCAATCGGGTGGTAATTTCTCTGTTTCCCAGATGTCCTGGATGATCTCGGTTAGCTTGCGCAAGGCATTGTTTCCAGCACATTTCCACAGTTCAGCAACGATAGAATCCTCTCCAGCTGCCTTATTACTCTTAAGAAGTTGAATGATCTGGCCAACTTCTTCCAATGTAGGGGGCAGCGCGTCCGGTTTTGGTGTTGTTTGTTTATAGTCGAAGACTTCGCTGGGTGGCAGTTGTCCTTGTCGTTATAAGCCAGTGAGTCTCTGAAGTGGAGGCTTGGGAGAGCGTATTTTCCGAGTGCCTGCTTGAAGGTACCAAAGAAATCCCTGGAGTTATTCTTAACAAAGCTCTCTTCGATTTGGGTTAGTTGGTTTTGTTTCTTTGTTCCAAAAATGTATGCCAATTTTGCTTGGTCTTTTTAGAATTGCACTTCTCCCAGGTTGTCTATCTTTGGGGTATTGCATTGTCACAGTCTTCAGTCCACCACGGATGCTTTCATCTTCTCTAGCGAGAGGAGCGATTTCATTGGCCACCTTGACTAGAGTATCCTTCAGTGGGTCCCAGTTGTTTAGATCTGTATTGTTCAGTCTCTGACTTACTTCTTGACTGTTCTTGAGTCGTTCTACGTCAAATCTCACCATTTTCGAGGTTCTGTGTAATCTAGTGTTTTTAGGCTGCAACTCCATGGAGTCTTATTTTGATCTTTGAGAGGTAGTGGTCCGAGTCCAGATTGGCGCTTCTTAGTAACTTCACGTTTTGTATTTCTTTTAGAGATTTTCGTGAAATGGCCACAGGATCTATCTGGAATTCACCCAGGTTAGTATTAGGTGAAATCCAAGTCTTCTGCTTCATTGGCAAGTGTTTGAAAGCTGTAGACTTCATGAGCAACCCGAAAGCCTTATACAGATCCACCAATCGTTATGCGCCGGATAATTGCCCACTTTGTTTCTGTATTTTTTTTTCTCTTCCCAATTGAGCATTGAAGACACCAAGCAGTATGACGCTGTGCCTCTCTGGAACTTTAAAAATAATATCTTCTTAGAGTCTTCCCAGAATTTATCAGTTCTGTCTGGATTACGTCTGTTGTCCTGGTGGATTTGGGCATGTACATTGACTATACTATAGCCCTTGCTTGCCCATTTGAGAGAGAGGATGGATACTACACAGCTCGTGGAGGTTGAAAGTTGGTGACTGAATCCAGTATCCTGTGACTTATTATAAATCCTACACCTAAGTGGAGTACGTTCTACATTACCCGCTGACCCACTTTTTTGATAAGGTCTCATTGTATTATATTCTTTGCATATATATATATATATATATATATATATATATATATATATATATATATATATATATATATATATATATATTTATGTATATATGTGTTTATAAAATATATTTTGCCCAAACGTGTCTATCCAATACCTCCTATATAATAAGGCCTCGTGGAGGCCTTATTGGATAAGGCCAGCTGGATCGTGACGTCACACGGCTATACCGGCTTTTCGTGGCCAAGCCCAGAACGAGTACGTTCTGTAGGATTCAAAATTTAACATTTTTTAGTAGGATCAAGTTTTTTACACTCCTAAGATTTTGTTTTGCAGATTATTTATTTTTGCATAACTGCATGCTAATTATAATATTTTTATATACATTTAAATCATACAAAAATGCATCGTAAATATATACATTTTACTTGTGCATTTGTTCATTGGTGAATCAAAGTTGAGTCAATTTTAGTTGTATCTAAATAAAAATATTAAGTACCGCAGTATAAAACTGTATACCTGTTAACTTTATAAACAGATTTATAGGAAACAATCCTCCTCATTGCCACCTGGGAAATTAGTTTTACGTGATTAGAAGTAGAGGCAATACATAATAGGTAAATATTTTTTTAAATTAACGTTCAGAGACAAAATCCCAGTATGCAACTTGTGAAAAAGTGTATCGTTCCCACACGACAATATGCTAACTCCCTCGGCTTTGTCTTGGGAACCAACTTCATCGCCAGGGAACACTTTTTTCCCTAGGTGCATAAATATTTTCTATAAAAACAGTTTTATTAATGAGATTAGTTCATCCATTATGTTCCCTAAAAAGAGTTCAGGAACGAGTTTTTTTATTTGAAAATAATATACATTTAGTACAATTTTAAAAAATAATTTTATATAAAAAAAGGTTAATTTATTTACAATACATTTAAAAAAATTAAGAACAAAAATTCTAAATACTTAATAAAATTAAAAAAAAACGCAGTTATTTTACATAAAAAGGTTATATAGATACTTACATATTTACAACAAACAAATTTTAGATATTTAAAAAAATATTAGTTCCTCTTTTTCTGAGGCATATTACTCTTTACAAATTGATTATTTTTTTCTTTTACAAAATTATTTAAAATAATTTTACAAAAAATATTTACAACGGACTTTACAATAGTATGGGATTTGTGTTTGGGGCAGCTGAAACCAAAAAAAAATCCATTTGCATCTATGTTTTCAAGACACAAATTTATTAATAATAATTTATGATTTTGTATTTGAAGAAAATCTTTTTCAAAGCTGTTAAGCACTTTAATTACTAAAATATACAACATAGCCACACATATTACAATTTCTTTAGTTGGATATTTTAGCCCACCCCAGTCACTAGCAGAAATAAGTGAGTCTGCTGATTCAAAACTCTCACCATCCCTTGTAAGGAATACTTTGCAGTACTCGCAACATTTAATATTTTTTAGCGCCCCATGTGCACAGTAGGTTAGGTTAGGTTAGGTTTAAGTGGCAGCTAATGCTCACATAGGCCTCAGATGGGCCCGTTGTGTTACCACGGTACTTGCAGTACAACCCTCCTCAGGGGATTTTGTCAAACCATTTCGAGCCGTGGATGAACCTCATGAGAGTCTGCGCATCTAGTGATGCAAGGTCAGAGAGATCATCCAAGAAAGGTCGGCCTAAGAAGAGCAATCGTGTTGCGGTCAGAGAGGGGCATTGGCATAGGTAATGCTGAACACTCTCCTCTTCCTCCTCGTCCAGGCAGCCTCTGCAGTAGTCCCGCTTCGCTATGCCCAGTCTCTCAGCGTGCTTGCCATTGGGACAGTGTCCCGTGATGACTCCCACTGCCAGTCTGATATCGTTTCTTTTTAGAGAGACGATGTTGGTGCTTCTTTTCCTGTTTCGGTGAGGCCATATTTGCCTGGTTTCTTCATCCCTCCACCTTCGCTCCGCTAGGTTCGAGGTTATTTCGGCTATGGTCTCCTTGCACGAGGCAAATGGAATACCAATATCCTGTAATATTTTGGTTGAGTGCAGGCTTGTGCCGTTCTTTGCAAGCTCATCCGCTTTGCGTTACCTGAGATCCCGCTGTGGCTTGGTACCCACGTGAGTCTCACGTTTGTGTGTGCTGCGAGCTCATTCAGCTTTCTCCGACAGCCAGAGACCACTGCTGAGTTGGTGCACACGCTAGTAACTGCCCGGAGAGCAGCTTGGCTATCGGTGTAAATGTGGATCTGTTCACCAGGGTCCCCATTTACCATCAGCCACTCTGCTGCCCCTTTTATGGCGGTTACCTCCGCCTGTAGAACGCTGCAGTAGTCCGGCAGGCGTAAACTAATTCTGAGGTTGAGGTCGTTGGAGAAAACTCCGCTGCCTACTTTGTCCTCCCTCCGTGAGCCGTCTGTAAAGACCTGCGTGTGTCCTGCTGGTACCTCTTTCTTTTCCATCCACTCCTCTTTAGAGGGTATGTGGTAGGAGAAGTTGTTACCAAAAGCAGGTGTTGCTAGACATCGGTATATGTTTTTGGGCACCCCTTTAAATTCATTGATTATTCCGGCGTGTCCACGATAGTCCGATGTCAACATTCGCACTGACTTTAGTCTAAGTGCTGTGGTAATGGCAAGTTGCTTGCCCATTAAATCGACCGGGGCTATGTCCAGGATTGTCTCCAAGGCTTTCGTAGGCGTCGTTCTCATGGCTCCCGTTATCATGAGCGCCGCCATTCTCTGCACTTTTGTAAGCGCCATTTGATGGACTCTTTTATTAAGTGCCAGCCACCATATGAAAACGCCGTAGTAGAGTATTGGTGTAACTACGGCTCTGTATAGCCAGAAGGTAATCTTGGGGTTGAGGCCCCAAGACTTCCCCACCGCTCTCTTGCAAGAGTACAGCGCCACCGTTGCTTTCCGTACTCTTTCGTTTATGTTGAGCTTCCAAGATAACTTTCGGTCTAGTATGAGACCTAAGTACTTGGCGCTCTCCTTGATCGCCAGTTCAGTGCCCTTTATCATTGGGGGCCTGAATTCTGGGATGTTGTGTTTCCTTGTGAAAACGACTAGCTCGGTTTTCGCCGGGTTGACATCTACGCCACACCTTTTGCACCATTGCGCTAGTTTCGATAGGGCCCCTTCAACAAGTTGCGACATTGTATTGAGGTGTTTCCCTGAGGCCGCTATTGCTACGTCATCCGCATAGGCGACGACCCTGCAGCCGGATTTCCTAAGTTGGAGGAGCAGCTCATTTAGCGTGATGTTCCAAAGCAATGGTGAGAGGACGCCTCCTTGTGGGGTTCCCCTACTCACCTTCCTTCTTATGTGGGATTCTCCCATTGTGGCCCTAATGTTCCTTTCACGGAGCATTTTTCCGATCAGGTGACATAGAGCATTGTCCATGGCTAGTCCAGTTAAGGCTGATTCTATGGCTTCAAGCTTCACGTTGTTAAATGCCCCTTCTATATCGAGGAAGACAACCATCGTGAACTCCTTATGCCTCATCGAGCTCTCTATCTGGTTTACCAAGGCGTGGAGTGCTGTTTCCACGTATTTCCCCTTTGTGTATGAGACACACAAGACATTGGTAAGACATTGACAGCATTTCAGGGTGTAATGCCTCCTTCATGTGCAAGTCAATCAGTCTTTCAAGTGTCTTTAGCAGGAACGATGATAAGCTGATTGGTCTCAGGTCTTTGGGGGAGGTGTGTGAGGCCTTTCCTCCTTTTGGGATGAAGACCGCTTCGACCTCTCTCCATATTTTTGGGATGTATGAGAGGTTTATACATGCCTTAAACATAGTCTCCAACCAAGGTGTAACTATATCTATGGCCTCTTGCAGCTCAACTGGACTGATCCCATCAGGTCCAGGTGACTTAAAGGGTTTGAAGCTTTTGATGCTCCAGGTTAGCTTATCTCCACCTACAATTCTGTCAGCCAGATACCGAGGTGGAGCAGTTATGTTGGAGTCCACTACACTTATTCCATTGTCTGGAAAGTGTGTATCCATGAGTAGCTCCAGCGTTTCTGTACATGAGGTTGTCCAGTTTCCATCTTGCTTCTGTATGAAGCTTTGGACTGCCGGATCCTTAGATAAAAGTATGTGCACAGTAACCAGCTATATATGTGATAATTGGCCACTTTGTGTCCTCTATTTCGTCTACATCATCATCGTCAACGAAAACGCCAAGCATGACAGGGGGGAATTTCAAGTGCAGTTTTGGAGTTGTCCGGATTTAGAATAAAATCCTTGACTGTAAGCTTATCGGGAGCTACTTCTATCATGCCAGAATGTTTTGATTTTATGACTAATGGGACAATACTCTGAATCCTTATTTTTTTTAAAGCTTGTAGAACTTTGTTCCACCTCAGGGCCAGATCCAAGTTTACCTGTAATAGATTTAAGTGTAGATATGGTTGGCATTTTGATATATAGTTCGACCCCCTAAAAAAATTGTAGGCATGTGGAGATATAGTTTGCAACAAACTACAAAAACTAAAAACTCAGCAGAACATCTTGTTCTGCATTTGTGAATGTTTAAAAAAGATACTTGCTCCTTTAAAAATTGCAGAGGTACCTCTTTACCAGGCAACATCTCTTCCAATCGGTGCAAACCGTTTAAAATAATAGAAATAAAATCTTTTGTGTCATCAAATTCTACAGTTTCATTTGAAAAATTTGTGTGGCAATAATTAATTAGCTCTTCTAATTTATTAATATTGTTAATTTTTGTTGGTAACAACTTACCCAGTAACTTTGTACTGCTATATTTTTATGGTACACTAGAGTATTGAGTTCTTCATCAATAACAACTGAACACAGCACAACCGGTTGCAGCAAGTCCTTAATTAACACAAATAAAACTGAAGATAGTTTTTTTATTACAACCCAATCTTCAGAAATGTTCAGCGACAATGATTTAAGTTGATCCATGCTGCTATATTCATGTGTAGAATTATATTTTTTATTATGCTACATCATATCATACAAACATATCATTTGATGCTACACTTTAAGAAATGGTTTTTTCGACCATATCCATTTCTATTCTTTGCCTTTTTGCCTCTGGACTTTCCCTCAAAGTAACTTCTGGTTTCGATAAGTATATGGGGCATCCCAGTAATATGGATGGTATGGCACCTGCAACAACAAAAGTGATTCATAATGAATGCTTGTAAATATTTGTGTTTATAAAATGCATACTGATTATGTATGCAGCATACATACTTAATCATAGTCCCTACATTAAAATCTAAAATCACTGAGCTTTTAAGAGCTTTCCAGATGGTTCATCGTACATGCAAGTCTCTCGCTCAATGTCTGACGAGTTAAAATGAAGTTCACACACCTAAAAATAAAAATTAGTTATGTCATCATAATTCTTAAGTACCCCTCTCTGTCAATAATAATACAGAAACATACAAAAGACAGAATGCAGACTATAACAAAAAATAAATAAACCAACTGTGAACTCACCTTGGAATTTTTTCCAGGCACAAAATCATCTCCACAAATTGCTCTTAGCCAAATAATCCATTCCTTCTCATTATTTGGAAAACCAAAAACACTCACTTTTGGCCCCTTTGTATAATTCCCTTTGCAATTAGGGAAAGAGTACTTGAACGGCATTGTCCGAAAACAAAAGCATATATTTATTTATTTCTAAATTATTCTACAATATTACTATTATTAAAATATTAAATACCTATTCTTATTAAAATATTTTTTATAAATTAGCTTTCAAAATCATTTTTTAATTTGGTTTGGTTTTACTTTGGTTATAAACGTAAATTCAAAACAAATCTTAAAAAGATCATGTTTGCAAATTTATATGAAATAAAAATGTTCTGATTTGAAAGTATCCTTTTTAAATAGGTAGGTTATTCATATTATTTATTTAAACTTATATAATAATATTTATAATTAACTTACTTACCAACAACAGTCATACACAGTAACACAGTAACACACACTTTTGATCAGGCGTCGGCAACCTATGGCACGCGTGCCAGGCTTGGCACGCGACGAGTTTCTGAATGGCACTCTACAAAGTAAATAGCAGAGTTCGGAATAAATACGGTGAAAAATACGGTATTTTAAAATAATATTATATAATTTAATTATAATATATATTTAGGGGGTAAAATACGGTATTCCTAGCGAATGTTCACTTTGTTGTCTTTGCTATAACTGAATAAAAACGTTTTTTTTTGTGGGGGGGGGGTCTGAATTTGCTATAAATTTCCTAGTAAACAAGCTAATTTTTGTAAAAAATAAACATTTAAATAAAATCAAAAAATAATTTTTTAACAACTATTTTTTTGGAATATAAATGCCCTTATCAAAGATTTCAAAGCAAAATTTCACCTTTTATAAATACTGTTAACGCCGAATATTTGTTTAAATTTTTCATAAGGGCCGTTTTGTTTAATATTTACATAAAATATTTAATTTAGCTTATTACAACAACATCAAAAATACGGGTTTTCGAAAAAAAATACGGCACCGTATTTTTTTCTGACCTCTAGTAATCAGGGAAATCGTGAAAATATCGAGATGAAGTGATTTTTAAATAAGAGAAAATGTTTAATTATATAATTTATCTAAGGATAAGGATAATGGACAAAGTTAAGACCAAACAAAGTTGAGAAGGGAAAAAGTTGAGAAAAGACAAAGTTGCTAATAGGCAAAGTTGAGATTGGACAAAGTTAAGAACAACCAAAGTTATGAGGAGAAAAAGTTGATAAAAGACAATGTTGAGAACAAAGTTGTTTACAAAGTTAAGAGCAGAGAAAGTAAAGAACACACAAAGTTCCAGAGATAGAATCAGACGTTCTAGAGCAAGATCTAAGCGTTTAAGAACTAGGAGAAGTTCTAGTTCATATTCTCGGAGCAGATCTAGGTCAACAGGGAGTAGATCTAGGAGTAGATTAAGAAATAAATCTAACCAGCAAAAGCGAGGTAGAAAGAGATCTTCAAGTACAGATAGGAGGAGGAGTAGAGAGTAGGGAAAGATAGTTCCTTCTAGACCCACCTCCACCTCAGACATGCGCATGCGCGATGACCTTTGACCCCTAACCTAACCTTGACCTTGGCCCCTAACCTAACCTTGGCCATGGAACTTCCGGTTTCTACTTCCTGTTTCGAGTTCAGGTTTCGACTTCCGGATTCCGGTTTCGACTTCCGGTTTCCGGTTTCGACTTCCGGCCGCCATTTTCGGAACTTCCAGATGTGCGGGAAAATTCAAAAAATAGACGCGTGGCGGGGAAATTCAAAATTAGATCCTGTTGAGACAAATGAGATGTGAAGTTGGTTGCATACATCAACTGGACTAAATACATGAGACTAGACAGACGGGGCTAGATACATGAGGCTAGATACATGAGACTAGGCAGACGAAGCTAAATACATGAAACTAGATAGATGGGGCTAGATACATGGGACTAGATAGATGAGTCTAAATACATGAGACTAGATAGACGGGGCTAGATACATGGGGCTAGATACATGGGGCTAGATACATGGGGCTAGATATATGAGACTAGACAGACGGGGAGATGGATAAGGTTGTAAAATAAAGAAAACTCCACATAAAATTTATGGTTTTATTAAATTCTAATAATAATACAATTAAATTTACATCGATACATGTAAATACTTATATAAACATTTCTTGCAATACATATAGAATAGTCGCTAATATGATTTATACATACAATGATTCATTTTAATTAAATTTTTAAACTAATTTTCGAACTATTCCCGACAATGGAGTGTATTCAACGGCAGCTTCACATAAAATAAGGCAATAGGCTCGAGTGTTCGGTTTGAATGCCTGCGTAGCTTCAAATTCAATTTTTAAATCAACAGCAGATGATTTAATACTCTCATTTTGTTTAGATACATCAAACACAAAAAGAACATGATCCTTGAATTGAATCATATCTAATATCGGCTCATTTGTGCGATCATAGTAACTGCTTTGGAAAGTGGCATACATGTAATAAAGTTGGGCATAATCTCCACTATCCATATTAAGATTTAAGCTTTCATATGGATATGAATCCGAGTTTTGGTCAATTTTCATATTTCGCAGCGGTGCATTATCAAATTCGGACGCGTTTTTTACATAAGCATCCCTTCGCCCCTCTTGCAGTGCAATTATAACGTATCGAGGCTTCTCCAGAGTTGTAGATGTTTTAACAGACCAGATATCTCTGTCGGTATTTTTTAAAGCAGGTAGTTCATGCAACTCCCACCTACGAAACGGTATTAATATCGGCTTATCTTCTTCGAATATGTCCAATACATTCAATCGAGCTTCGTCGTTGAGTTGGATATGGGGAATTCGCCAGTAAAATTGATCAATATTGAATCTTATATTTGCATCTCCTTTGTAGCAGTTCACGTCAGTTCTAGCTCGTAGTAGAATTAATTCCTGCTTTACATTAATTAACATTTTTGTATAATCCTCAGCAAGACCCAATAAATATTTCAATGGAATTAGAGCATAGAACCTTTTGTTCTCATCAAAGTATGTAACATTTGCAGCATTTTCAGCCCAGCCGCAAAGGTCGAGTATATGCTGATCCCGCTTAGTATTGGAGAGTAATCCTTTCATCGTGCTTGTAATTCCTACATCTCTATTCTTATCTACTTCAACTCCATTCAATTCATAGCGAATTTCATCAAACAAAAACGCATATGCATTTTTCACAAGTTCAAAGTTGTGTGTAGTTGCAGGTGGAATGAGTTTCGGAAAATTAACGGTTCCGCTTACATAAATATAACTTTCGCTAGGATAAGTGTAAATATCCTGGTGTTGGATCCTAATACGATTCTTATCATTGTTTCTATAATTTTGAGCTATAGGATAATACGTGTGAAATTCACTTTTCGTAATAGTATCCTCATAGTCAAGAATAAAGAAATTCTCATAGTGGAGAATATAGCTATTTTATCCATACTGTCGCTTTAACTTATATCCTAGAGATAATAGTTTATTTTTTAATATAGGTGTTAACTCTTTGAGTTAGGTTCTCTCTCTCTCTCTCCCTCTCTCTCTCTCTCTCTCTCTCTCTCTCTCTCTCTCCCTCTCTCTCTCTCTCTCTCTCTCTCTCACTTAATACTCTTCACCTCTAATCGGTTATGTGTACACATCATAATCGGTTATGTGTCACATAGACCTCACAGCCTGTTTAGCGTGGGGTCACATGGACCTCACACCCTGTTTAGCGTGGGGTCACATAAACCTCACACCCTGTTTAGCGTTGGGTTACATAGACCTCACACCCTGTTAAGCGAGGGGTCACATAGACCTCATACCCTGTTTAGCGTGGGGTTACATAGACCTCACACCCTGTTTAGCGTGGGGTCACATAGACCTCACACCCTGTTGAGCGTGGGGTCACATAGACCTCACACCCTGTTTAGCGTGGGGTTACATAGACCTCACACCCTCATTGATGCAAAGAACTCTGGACGATATAAATAGGGTTGGATAGCATTTATAATTTAGTGTTAGTAGTATTTGGTGAGAAGCATGGCCGTAATAAAACCATCTATTGGACTCCACTTAGAATATCTACTAGTTTATCACCATCATATGAGACGCTTCCTAGACGTCAAAAGAATAAAGTTGAGAGTTTTAATGGTGACTATGATAATAATAGAGAAAAATATGCACATATTCCTGATTCAATAAACCAATCAGCTGTTTGTTCATCCAACGTTAAAGATAGTGAACATTCCCTCTAGAAAACGGATGTTAAATGTCAAAAGAATAAAGTTGAGAGTTTGAATGCACATGTTCCTGATTCAATAAACCAATCAGCTGTTTGTTCATCCAATGCTAAAGATAGTGAACATTCCCTCGAGAAAGCGGATGTTAAAAGACGGTGTGTTGGTTGTTATAAAGAAAACCGAATGATAATTGGAAGACAAAAGGCCTCAAGTAAAACTAGTTGTGTAAAGTTTCGCTGTAATATGTGTGCAAGTCATAATTGCTTAAGCTGCTTCTTCCGAACGCATAACATATACAAAGCATGACCACTATTTGTATTTAAATGTATTTATGTAAATTTAAATGTATTATTATTAGAATTTAATAAAATCATAAATTTTATGTGGAGTTTTCTTTATTTTACAATCTTTCATTCTCTTGGAAACTAACACTCGCTCACCGCTGATAAGATAACAGGAAGTTGTTATTGCTAGCAAACATCCAGTCGAACCTAATCAACAAGCCAGAGCAGTAATCAAAAAACAATCGAAAATATATTTTAGTTAAATTAAACAATCCCTTATATATTTTAGTTCATTATTATCTAGTTTCATGTATCTAGCCCCATGTATCTAGCCCCGTCTATCTAGTCCCGTCTTTCTAGTCTCATGTATTTAGTCCCGTCTATCTAGTCTCATGTATTTAGTCTCATGGATCTAGCCCCGTGTGTCTAGTCTCATGTATTTAGTCCCGTTGATGTATGCAACCAACTTCACACCTCATTTGTCTCAACATGATCTAATTTTGAATTTCCCCGCCTCGCGTCTATTTTTTAATTTTCCCGCGCATCTGGAAGTTCCGAAAATGGCGGCCGGAAGTCGAAACCGGAAACCGGAAGTCAAAACCGGAAACCAGAAGTCGAAACCGGAAGTCGAAACCGGAAGTTCCAACGTCAAGGTTAAGTTAGGGGTCAAGGACAAGGTTAGGGGCCCAAAGGTCATCGCGCATGCGCATGTCTGAGGTGGAGGTGGGTCTAGAAGGAACTATCTTTCCCTACTGTAGAGGTTTAGAAGACAAAGTTTCTAGACGGAGGCAAAGTTGAGAGCAGACAAAGTTGAGAGCTAATAAAGTTGAGAAGAGACAAAATTGATAACAGACAAAGTTAAGTCCAAATAAAGTTGAGAAGGGAGAAAGTTGAGAAGAGACAAAGTTGATAATAGGCAAAGTTGAGAGCGGACAAAGTTAGGAACAAAGTTGAGAACAAACAAAGTTAAAAAGAGAAACAGTTGATAAAAGACAAAGTTGAGAGCAGACAAAGTTAAGAACTCACAAAGTTGAGAACAGACAAAGTTAAGAAGAGACAACGTTGATAAAAGACAAAGTTGTTAACAGACAAAGTAGATAACAGACAAAATTATTAACAGGCAAAGTTAAGAGCAAACAAAGTTGAGAACAGAAAAATTTAAGAACAGATAAAGTTGTTAACAAAGTTAAGAGCAGACAAAGTTGAGAACAGACACAGTTGTTAACAGACAAAATTAAGAGCAGACAAAGTTGAGAACAGACAAAGTTGAGAAGAGACAAAGTTGAAAACAGACAAAATGAATGTCATACCCTTAGTAATAAATAAATAATGTATAAATCTCTCTGATGAGTAATTGCTGTCGCATATTAAATATCTTGCGAAGTAGTAAAACGACGAATACATTCAAGTGCCTATAATCACGTGATAATGTGTTTTATAAACCCTGTAGCGAGAGAAAATAAAGAAACTCACGCGAGGAGTAAAAGGGGGCTTTCGCTGCGTGCCAATGTCACGAAAATCTGCGCGATGCTTTTGTGGAAACGCATTCGGAGCAAAATGAATGAAACATGCGCAGCACCGACTAGTTATCGAAGCGGACTTATACGAATGTTCAAGCCGGAATACATTCGCCCCTCTCTTTCTCGTTTTGTGCTGCGCATATTTGCCTGCAATCCAGTAAAACTTGCATTTCGTTTAATACTGGTCGTTACTTTCCGTTCTAACTTTTTTTGTAAGACTTGTATCTTATTGGTTTAATATTTGTTATTTTTAATCCATATTTAATCATATGGAGGCAAAGAAACAAAAACTAAATATTCGCGGGTTTCAAGACTATTGGACGAATGAATATGGATTTATACAACAAAAGGATCGTGCTGTTTGTGTGATATGTCACGAAAGTGTCGTATGCCGCACGTCAAGCGTACAAAGACATTTCCAAACCAAACATCAGTCCACATTTAATAGCAACGATGAGAAATGTGAAACTATAAAGAGAGCTGTTTCTGGTTATAAGAAACAAGTAGCTTTTTTTGTGGAATAACTGGAACGAAGCCTAAGGCGACAGAATGCAGCTTCGCAATTGCTCATTGCATAGCTGCCAAAGGCAAACCCTTTACAGATGGGGAATATATAAAGGAAATCTTTATAAAAAGTGCAGAAAAGTTGTTTAGCGATTTACCTAACCAACAAACCATACTATCCCGAATTCGAGAAATACCGGCTTCTGCGCGAACGATTGAAAGAAGAATAACTGAAATGGCAGACAATGTGACAACAAAACAGAATTCTGGACTACAAGAATCTGTTGCATTTAGCGTCGCTGTTGATGAAAGTACAGATGTAAATGATATTGCGCGGCTTGCAGTATTTGTACGGTATTGTGATAAAGGTCAAGTTTATGAAGAATTGTGCAATTTGATTCCTCTGTCTGGGACAACTAAGGGGCAGGATATTCTTGCTTCATTCATAAATTATTTTGACAGAAAGAAAATTAATATCAAAAAAATATTTTGTGTAACAACTGACGGCGCACCTGCAATGGTTGGCAAGGATAAAGGATTTGTCAAACTTCTTGAAAATCATATTGGACATAAAATATTGAACTTTCATTGTATAATACACCAGGAAAGTTTAGTTGCCAAAATTTCGTCACAGCGCTTAATTCCTGTAATGGACACTGTTGTTAAAATAGTTAATTTCATAGTGTCTCGCTCTTCATTGACACACAGGCAATTTAAATCTCTTTTAGAAGAAATGGAAAGTGAATATGTCGACCTCCCCTTATACAGCCATGTTCGTTGGCTTAGTCGAGGCAATGTCTTGAATAAGTTTGTGTCATGTCTGGAACACATTAAAGTTTTTCTTAATGAAAGGGAACAACATTTCCCCGAATTGAACGATAAAGAATGATTATGCAAATTGATGTTTCTGACTGATATAACTAAACATATCAAGGAACTAAACTTAAGATTGCAAGGAAAGCGCCAAACTGTGCTCGAACTTTTTGAATATTGGACAGGATTTGCTACAAAATTAAATGTATTTTTATGTGATATTAATACTAGTACCTACAAATACTACCCAAATGTTAAAGCGCTTGCAAATAAATCGACCATAGACAAAGATGAACTTAAAACCTACGTTGAAGCACTCAAAGATGAATTTTCCAGAAGATGCAAAGACTTTGAAGCTCATTTGCCTATATTTTCTTTCCTGATAAAACCAGATTTAATAGATCCATTAATAATACCGTTTGATTTTTCAATTTTTGAGTGGATGAATGTTGATAATTTTGAAATGGAACTTATCGAACTAATATTTTCAGAATTATGGAAAACAAAATTTAAGGAATTACGAAAAAATCTGGAAGATGACTCTATGGAAAAATCGACTGCTATATTAAATTGTTGGATGTCATTGCCGGAAAGATTTTATTGTTTAAAAAAAATTGCATGTGCTCTTTCCGTTTTTGGTTCCAAATATCTCTGTGAACAAATTTTTTCTCATATGAAACATATTTTGAGTCCACAAAGAAGTCGTTTAACAAATGAACATTCAGAATCTTGTGTGAAATTAAAAGTCACAAATTATACCCCTGATATTGAAATATTAAGCAAAAATGTGCAGGGACAAGGTTCGCATTAAAAATTTTTAATTTATGTTTTTTTTTTTAATAAATATGTTTAAAAGATAAATTTGGTATAAATTTTTTCTCCTCTAAAACCCCATTATATAAGTTAAAATTCTGGCAGCACCCTTTATCATATTGGTGGAATGGCTTGGCACACCACGGGTAAAAGGTTGCCGACCCCTGCTTTAGATACTTGTCTCTGGTAACACATGGACATCAAATGGCAAGCAAATGCTGTGCTCTAGGCGTCTAGGCCTAGTTACCGTGACGTCACAATCCAACATGGCTGTCTGTCACTAGGCCTTAGTACTTTAGGTGGCATTGGTCTATCCTTAGAACTTATACTTATGGAATAGGAATACCGCATAACTAACGTATACCGAAACTGTGTCCAAAATCTGTGCGACAAGGACAGATATAACATTTATTTTGTTCACTATATATTTGATTTGGGGCATAATCAAATAAACATTTATTTTTAACCATAAGTCGGGTTGAACTTTAATTTTGATATATTTTTATTGTAACGTATACAATTTTTATAACATTAGGTAAAATTTATTTTGTATGTGGTGTATTTAGTTATATAATTTGCATGTCGTTAAAAAATATATTAAAGAAAAATGTTAAAAAATTTATGTTTATTTTTTAAAAGAATAAAAATATTTAAGTTTACATAAAAAATATTTATCGAAATAAGATATTTATCGAAAGATAATCAGTTTTTTTCTTTTAGTATAAGTACTAGTATAGTACGATTATTTACGACACTGTAACAAGAAAACTACTATTCTTATTTTGTTTATTATTACATTACAACTTCATTTTTTACAAATTTATTTAATATACATTACAACTTTTACAAAATAAAAATAAATCTACTGTACATTATTGATTTTTAAAATGCATCAATTTACTATAATAAATATATTCCTAATGTATTCTTTTTTATTCTTTATTTTATATATATATATATATATATATATATATATATATATATATATATAAGTATATATATATATATATATATAAGTATAACCATATAAGTATAAAGATGTTATTGATTCCCTAAAGCCAAGAAAAGCGGGAGGTTTGGATGGGCTCGGAAATGAAGCGTGGAAAGAAGCACCTGGAATCTGTAAGGAGAAGTTTACGGAGGAATTGAGAAGGATAGGGAGAGGAGAGAAAAGGATACCAGTCAGCTGGAAAGTGGGGATAATTCAACCGGTGTTTAAGAGTGGAACGAGGGACGCGCTAGAAAATTATAGAGGTATAACTTTGATGAACTCCTCATACAAAATATTTGCTAAAATCCTGGATTGTCGCTTGAGGAAGGAAATCAATGAAAGGAAGCTTTTGCCGGAAATACAAGCGGGGTTCAGAGAAGGAAGGAGCACGGTGGAACACCTGGTGACCTTAAGAGTCATCATAGACCAAGGAATAAGAAAGGGATGCCTGTTTGCTCTTTTCATGGATTTGAAATCAGCATATGACTCGGTGAACAGAAGGAGACTTGACGAGTGTTTGGGCAAGGTAGGTATCTCAGAGAGTGTAAGAAAGAACATCAAGAATTTGTACGAGGAAACGGTCTGTAAGGTAGTAGCGAATGAATGGGAATCGGACTATTTTGAGGTGAGCAAGGGCCTGAGACAAGGCTGCCCTTTGAGTCCCACGCTTTTCAATCTGTATGTGGCGGATATGGAAAAAGTTCTACAGGCCGGGCAAGCTGGAGGAGTGGTGATTGGGAAAAAGAAGGTGTGGAGCTTGGCATATGCGGATGACATGGTGGTATTTGCAAAGTCGGCTAGTGAGATGAAGGTCGTGATTGAAAGGCTCGGCAGGTATTTCGAAAAGAGGGATTTAAGGGTGAATGTTGGTAAAACAAAATGGATTCGGTTTAAAAGGGGTGGGCGATATAAGAAAGAAAGGTTTGAATGGCAGGGTACTGAAATAGAGGAAGTTAGTAAATTTAAGTATTTGGGGTATGTCTTTGGGACTGGATACAGTAATAAAGAACACATAGTAGAGTATGTTACAAAGAAGGCATGGGTGGCGGCGGGTCCTATTTGGGAGGTTTGGAAAAGGAACTTTGATGGAAACTTTAGAGCAGCAGAGACCATATGGAAGGCATGTGTGCGAAGCGTGTTATTGTATGGATGCGAGGTCTGGGGAACGAAAGAGGAAGACAAGATCGAAAGGGTGCAGCTAAAGTTTTATAAGAAAGTGTTGAAACTTGATAGGTCGACGCCTGGTCACATTGTGCTTCAGGAAGTGAGTGCTTGTAAGGTGGCGGTAATAGCTGCGGAAAGAGTGATAAAGTTCGAGTATAGGGTGGATGGGTTAGGAGATGAAAGGATAATAAAGGAAATCTTTCTAGTAGTGAATAAAGAGGGGTTAAGTGGTAGAAGAGAGAGCGGTTGGGGGTTGAATAAAAGGAAACTGTATGAGAGAGGCGGGTTGTCATCCGAGGGGTTGGAAACGGAAAAAAGTGCGGGTGCTCAGTGGAAACGGATGCTAAAAGAGAGGTTATTAGAAGTGGACTTCCAAGAGCGCCAATCGAAAATAGAGGCTAGTAAATATCACCAAGGCTACAGTCAGATACAAGTGCACGGCCGTGTTGCTGGTTATTTGAGGACAAGTAAAGGGTCGGACGACCAGTCAGTGTTGGCGAGATTTAGGTGTGGCAATGAAGAGCGTGGAAGGAGACATCGGATGAAGGAGGAAAGTAGAAGGTGTTTGGTGTGTGGGTTGAAGGAAGATATATGGAGTCATTGGTTGGAAGAATGCACGATGGCGGAGTGGAATGACCAGGAGAGAAGGCGAGGAAAGGATTGGAGGGAGTGTATGGACGAGATCGGGAAGGGACTGTCGTTTTTACACAGAGTGAAAACATGGAAAGAGCGGTTGCGACTGGGTAGTTTTTTGAGTGTTGCGGTTTAGTTTTTTTTTTTTTTTTGTGAGCTTATGTCCGATGTACAGGTGTTGAAGTATAGGTTTATAGGGTGGTAAAATTTCTTTTTTCTTTTTAATGGGGTTTTAGTTTCACAACTTTTTTATTATTTTTTATTGTTTTATTTTGTATGTATAGTTTGTATGGAATTTATTTTAATTATGCCAATAAAGGTTATTATTATTATTATATATAAGTATATATATATATATATATATATATATATATATATATATATATATATATATATATATATATATATACAGTGGTGTATTGGTAAAATATGAAGTAACGGAACGCATGGTGAGAGAACAAAAATTGTCCGCGACTTCCAGCTTCCTGAAATTTTTTTGGAGATCATCGTGCTTTAAGCAAACTTTTGTTTTCCTTGTAAGTTTTTTTTATTCTTGCGATACAAAATATTAACAAACACAAAAATAAGAAATTCGAAAAAAGATAAAAATAAGAATCTCAAAGATATTATTTTTATGTAGTACACTTATAGTGAAACTCGCAAATAGGATCACACGTAATTTCATCATTTGCCCCTGCTCTTTTAGTTTGCTGGTCAGTAGAGGATCGATCAGAACGCAACCGGGTTTTTACGTATAAAATTGGATTCATGGTGGTCCAAGAAGTTTTATAAACAATAAATTTGCAACATGATCAATTAAAATGAGTTATCTTCTTTCCGTTATAATCAAATTCATGCTGCTGAAAGTACGCTCGCATTCTGAAGAACTGCAAGCTGTAATTTTAGAATATTTTTCAAATCGTCTGAAATGTTACGACCACCACAAGCCAAGTAATCTCTAAAGCCATTTAAAATTTTCCCCAAAGGTAAATTAAATCGTTGGCTCAGAGATTTTACTTCTTTTGCTCCAAATTCCATATTAATTTCAGATGGCCATTCGTTTGGTTCAAGAATTCGCAATTCTTTAACAATGTCGGAAGTCAAAATTCCGTCTGAACCTGAACAATTTACAGATGTAGTGTTTAGCCTATTCCTCATACTATTAATAATACTAATTAAGAATTGATTTCTGTAAATCAATTTTGCCATTTTATTATCCGTTATCGAAATTAAAGATAATTGTATTATTTCACAGGCAGAAACTGTGAATCGCTTGTAAATGTCGCTTGTAAATGAAATTAAATGGTGTTTTAAATAATTATCATCAAAGCCATTTTTTCCAAACATATTAGTAAAAAACCTCCGTTATGGTGTTAGCTGTTTGATCCTGCAATTAAATTAAACCAAGAAATGAGGATCTTTCTTTTTATCGGTTTCGCATTTTAAATAAATGCCAAATAAAGACCAGACTTTTTGCTTAACCCTTAACCACCTGCGATACGTCTCAGGTGCGAAAATTACTGCTACTTTGGGTCTGAGAGACGTATGTCAGGTGGTTAGGTGTTAAAATGGTAGATTCATCTATGATAATAGATTCCTTGAACTTTTACTATTTGTTGGCAAATATTGGATTTCACTTGAGTTCCTATATGATCAATTATTTCTGTTGCACTTAATATAGATTGTAATCCGTGAGCTATAGTAGATCCATACATTTCTTGAAGTTTCAATAAAATTATCAAAATATGGACGATCATGTTTAGTAATATTATAAGCAGTATCAATCAATTGCAGTAATACTGCAATATAATAAGCAGTTTTAAAGCACTAAAAACCTTACTGGTGCTACAAATTTCAGAATCTTTCAACTGATCTCAAATAATTTCAAGCTTTTGCTTGTCTGCTTCTTTTAAGATTTTCTCAGCTGTTGTTTGTGAAAATCTTTTTGCAATGTTTGTAATTTTTTTTGCAAAGAAGTTAGTTGTGCGGCTTTATCCTTTCCATAACCTGATATCTGAGTGCCTCTCCATTCTTTTGAGATGCTTACACCCGGCGTCTTTAGAGGTCCTAAATTTTGAATAGCTGAACTAGATTGTGTAGATTGTAGATATGGTGGTGACGACTTGTACTGCGACCTTTATAGATCTATTGTACCCCACCCTCCTCCTCCAAGTGTTGGTGTACTTACCCATTTAGAGCGCCTCCTCTAATCCTGATTCCTTTAGGAATTTTAGGATCTGGGTGGGATTCAAGACCTGCAGCTCCTCTGTATTCAAGCGGTGAGCCCCAAGGTACATCTGTCTCTTGCGGAGTAATGCTCCGCAGTCTTTCAACAGATGTATGGGGGTTTCCTCTGCTAAGCCACAGAGTCTGCATCCGTCATCCTCCTCTAGGCTTAGGGCCTTGAGATGTTTCCTAAGTCTGCAGTGTCCCGTCAGGACTCCTGTCAGAATTCTAAGCTTCTTCCTGCTTAGTTTCAGGCAAGCTTTTGTTGTCTTCTGGTTAAAAGATCCCAGCATCACTTTGGATTGCCTTAGCCCTGGAAGTTCTTTCCAGGTTTTCATCCATTTTCCTCTTATTTCTTTATCTAAACTTTTGTGGATGGTGTTGACACTCATGCCGCAAAAGGGTTCCGGACCTATAAAGGGGCTACTGGATCCCTTGTTTGCTAGGTGATCGGCTTCTTCGTTTCCGTCTATACTAGTGTGTCCTGGTACCCAGTATAGCGTTACTTTATTTTCTCTGCCAAGCTTCTTCAGCTTCCCCACACAGTCCCATACCAGTTTGGATCTGATGATGTATGAGCTAATGGCCTTAGTGGCTGCTTGGCTGTCTGACAGGATAGTAATTCGTTTTTTGCGATAATTCCTGTCGAGGTTAAACTGTGCACATCTTTTGATTGCGTGTACCTGTGCTTGGAAGATACTTGGGGATGTTCCCATGGATTCGAAGTACCTGGTACGAGGTCCAAACACTCCTGCACCAGTAGCTTCATTTGTCTTCGAACCAACTGTATACCACTTGATGGCATTTTGCTCTATGTGGTATGCTGAGGATTCGTCGCTCCAATCGGCTTTACTACTGCACATTGCTGTGTAGTTTATCTCGAAGTGGTATTAGCTGAACTAGTCAGACATCCTAATTTTCCCGAATCGCATTTTAGACAAGCATATTTTTTTCTTTTCGAACCACATATCTACAGTCCAAATACTGGGCCAATTTATTAATGTGGATTCTGCTTCTTTTTGAACATTTTCTGTTGAAGTTGATGGAATATCCATATGTTTTTCCATAGTTTTCAGCACTTGCACATTTTCTTCTTGTTGCGTTTTAAGTTTTTTTCCATAGAAAGTGTCCAAAGCGGGTTGTTTACGTTTTACGCTCATTTTAAATTTTTAGTACAAAAAAAAAATTATTATAGATTTTTCGGAATATTGCTGCAATAATAAAAATCAATATGCATTATATTTAATCCATTCAAAAATAATTAAACTACCTTATAATTTATAATGGAAATAGAAACCACAAACTATCAAAACAACTTTGGCATTATACACAATAACACAATCTAAACAACAACGTTGCTGGCACAGACTAAATCGTTACTGGTTATTGACGCAATTCGCAATGAAATAGTAATTGACGGGATTCGAACTACCGCAGATTTGCGCAATCGCACTATTGTTGAAGTTTATAGTTTAGTAGTATGGTATGTAGAATAGCTAACACAGGACAAATGATGTTGATTTGATTTAAAAGGTAAAGGAAACAAGATTCAAAATGCAAGATAAATTCTCTTTTTCTTCTTCTTTCGAATAGGCATAATTTGGACCACGCTTCTTCAACTGTTAGGCTTTGACCTTTGCCCACTATTGTCGCATCTTCTGCCGGTGTAACTCCTTTCTCTCTTCTGTCCAAGGGGTACCTTTCCTACGGGGTTTTTCCTGAAATCCACGGACTTTCTTCAGGGTGCGTCTCACAGACTGTCTGTTTTGGAGATCTGCTATTCCCAGTTCTTTAATATCCTTCTCGGTTTCTGTCAACCAACTGGTACGAACCTTCTTGTTTTGCCAGAAGGTGAACAGACTGTTGGTTAGTCGGTTTGGAGTCAATCTTGCAATAGAATGGCCATAGAAAGCTACCCTTCTTTTCCTTGCACAGTCAGAGATCATCTCAATATGTTCGTCGAGCTCAGAGTTATGCCGCCTTCGGAATTACGCCTCCATCTTCCTTTACCGGGCCTAGTATCTTCCTGAGGATTCTCCTCTCTCTGATTTCTAACTAATTTCTCTACTAGACCTCTTCGGTTCAAAGAAAGACACTCCATGGCATACAGGCTTCTGTCGTAAGACTGATGTGTATAGTGCTTAAGTTTCAGATTGCGTGACAGGAATTTCTTATTGTAAGTGATCTTAGTCAGTCGATAGGCTAGTTCTAACTTGTTGACTCTCTTGGATAATGATGCTCTTTTTGATAAGTTGGGTTCAATCCATTCGCCGAGATACTTACATTTCTCAGTCTTCTTGATGTTTCCCTGTTCTAGTAACATCTGTCTGTTTCCTTCTCTGATGTTGGTAAAGGTTCTCCAGCGACACTTTGGCAGCCTGTTTTCTGAGGCAGTTTACCTGCATTGCTGCCATCTCAAGACTATCAGCAAACAGTGCCATGTCATCTGCAAAGGCCAGGCAATCTACAACCAGTCCATCGTTCTTACGTCCCAGGTAGATACCACTCTGAGCACCCAAAAACCTTTTCAAGGACACAGTTGAATAGAAGTGGGGAAAGTCCATCTTCTTGTCTCACTCCAGTTTTTATTTCGAAGCTTTCTGAAATCTCGCCTCTAAATTTTACCTTGGAATGGGTGTTGTTCACAGTTTCTAGGATGAGTCTGCGGGTTTTATTGTCTAGCCCTAGTTCATGGAGTAATTTGTTAAGCGTTTCTCTTTCAATGGAATCATAGGCCTTCCTAAAATCATCAAAGGTGACGACCACCTTGCGGTTTCTCATCTTGAAGTATGCAAGTACAGTTTTAAGTTTCAGGATCTGTTCAACACAGGATCGGGTCTTCCGGAAGCTCCCCTGGTATTCTCCTAGTTGACTGATTGAGCTGATTTTCTGCCCTTGTTTGTAACGCCTTCGAGAGAATCTTGTATGTTACCGGGACGAGAGAAATTCCACGGTAGTTGTTTAGATCAGTAAAATCTCCCTTTTTGTGAAGCGGATGGATCAGAGCAGATTTCCAATCGGGTGGTAATTTCTCTGTTTAGATAAATTCTGCATTAATTAACATATCTTTTGAAATGTTTTTACAAATACGCTAATTTAAAATACAATTTTCATTTAAAATTAAGAAAATGACACTACCAAAAAAAGTACCGGAACGCGTTCCGTTTCTGGAAAAAAGTACCGGAACGTCGTTCCGCAACGTTCCCCCCCCCAATACACCACTGTATATATATATATATATATATATATATATATATATATATATATATATATATATATATATATATATAATATCACGGTAAAAAATAAAAGAAGACAAAATACTCGTCGAAAATATCACAGCAACATAATAACACTTCTAAAATATAACACTAGGATAATATCACATCCTAATCATTATTATCGCCACATATTTTAGGATGTGATATTTTCGTAGCGTGTTGTTTTCGTAGAGCGGTGTTATGTCGGTGTGACATTTTCGCCGCGTTGTTTAGTCGCGAATTGTTTTTTCAGAATCACTGAGTCCGAGTTTAATATGTGTCTGATTTGAAACAGATTATTGTTTATAAACAAGTTTTCTAAAATTTATCTGTTAGCGAAAGTGTATCAAATAGAAACGTGCATGTTTTTCCGAGACATTTCGTTAATATATGTTATATAGTATATAACATACAATTTATTCATTTAAGTACATTTTACTAAATTAGTCGTTTTCAAAGAAATATTCTTGAAATAATAAAGTAAATGTCCGAAAAAGATCATATTAGAGATGAAATTATATGCCATATAAATTAGACATGCGCCGTTATCATATTTCGATAATGAATACCTGTCATTCTGTACTTGTCATTGTGTCCTGTTTTTTATAATTCTGTGTGATAGACACGTTTGGGCAAAATATATTTTATAAACACATATATACATAAATATATTTATATGTTTATATATGCAAAGAATATAATACAATGCAGCCCTTATCAGAGAGTTCCTTAAATGTTCCAGCTTTCTTAGGCAAACTATGGAAAATGGTTAATGATCCTTCCACAGATCATTTAATTTGTTGGAGTTCCGTAAGTATTTCTAATTTTTAGTGTAATATACAATTCAAAATTATTATTCAACATTTTTCTTAGTCTGGAACCAGTTTCATCATAGAAAATCAAGCTCAATTTTGGTATGAACTTTTACCTGTTTACTATAAACATAACAATATGAGTAGTTTTGTTCGACAACTAAATATGTGTAAGAGTAAATATTCAGCACACAATCTACATATAATAATAAATATTATCTGTATTCTAGATGGATTTCACAAAATGTCAACAATTGAAAATGGTACTTTGGATGTAGATAAAGACGAAATTCAATTCTGCCACCCATATTTTCAAAGGGATAAACCTGAACTTATGAAACAAATCAAGCGTAAAGTAACTGGTTCCTCAAAAACAAACACAATTTCATTAGAAAGGACTAACCAAAACACAATTAGGACTGAAGATATATCAAAAGTTTTAACAGATGTTAAGTATATAAAAGGTAAACAGAATTCATTGGACAGTCAATTATCAGCTATGAAGCAGGAGAATGCTGTTTTATGGAGGGAGTTAGCTCTGTTACGGCAGAAACATATGAAACAACAACAAATTGTAAATAAGGTATACATGTTTTTTTAATTGATCTTAATTTTTTAATTGATCTTGAATTGAATCATTTTGATTTCATTTTTTCATCTAGCTTATCTTCATTTTCTTCATCTTAATTTTCATTGAACTTTAATTGAGATATTTTGAATTTAGGGTTGTAACTAATTATAGATATAATCATACCCAACTTATTAAAGGGGAACACAGCTTGAATATACAGGGTTATTATAAAAGAAATAGACACCTTTGGTATTGTATAAAATTATTTGTGATATTGACATGCTTTTTGTGCTGTCAGATTGAGGAACTGTAGAAGTTTCGATAGTACAATTGGTAGTACTGGACAAGCATAATAGCTAGGATGGCAGCAAACTCTTCTGAGGAAGCATATTGTGTGCTTGAATTTGCCAAAACGAACTCCGTAACTGTTGGCCAACAACATTTTTGAGCACGTTTTGGAAAAATACCACCTACTAGCCAGTCGATCTATGATTGGTACAATAAATTTAAAATGACAGGGTGTTTATGTAAAGGCAAAAGTCCAGGAAAACCTCGTGTGTCAGAAGGAACAGTGGAACGTGTTCGTGCTGTTTACCAAGAAGTCCAGAAAAGTGAACAACACGTGCAAGTTTGGAACTACAAATCCCGCAACCAACTGTGTGGAAAATTTTACATAAACGACTAAAACAGGCACCTTACACATTGCAGTTGGTACAGCATCTATGTGAAGATGATAAGCTTGATTGTGGAATTTGTAGTTCCAAACTTGCATGTGTTGTTGACTATTGTGGGCTTCTTGGTAAACAGCACGAAAACGTTCCACTGTTTCTTCTGACACACGAGGTCTTCCTTAAGTTTTGCCTTTACATAAACACCCTGTAATTTCAAATTTTTTGTACCAATTGTAGATCGACTGTCTAGTAGGTGGTGATTTTCCAAAACGTGTTCGAAAATGTCACAATATGCTTTCTCAGTAGATTTTGCTGCCATCCTAGCTATTATGCTTGCGCAGTACTACCAATTGTTCTATTGAAACTTCTACAGTTCGTCAATCTGACAGTGCAAAATGCATGTCAATATTACAAATAATTTTGGTTTTATACAATACCAAAGGTATCTATTTCTTTTATAATAACCCTGTATAAATATATAAAACCTTTCCAAACTCTCTCTGAACTAGAATACAAATCTCGTGTTGCAACACAACAGATATTTGTGTTATTCACTAGGACTCAGTTCAATTTCATGACATTAAAAAAGAGAAACTAGATAAATAACATTTTGCTTTTAAGATCAGATCTTTCTATTTAACACAAAGTTAATAGCCATTTGCAGACGCGTATCAAGATCTATCTCTCATCAGTGCAGCTTTGCTCTTTTGAATTATAAAATATAGTTGGAAAACCATGTGCTGGGCTGTCGAGATATTTTCTTTATTAATATTTGGCTTCCTAAGTCAACTACATGTTTCCATACACTACTACCTTGGCAGTGAACTGTGTTAAAATGCATATGATTATCATATATATATATATATATCATATATATATGTATATATATATATATATATATATATAATATATATTTATACATTTAGAGATTAGTGCAGGAAATTAAAGAACTGGCCACATGGTCTATGCCGTACACCTTTTTTTGGTATATTATGGTATATCAGTAAGCTCCGCCCTCAAATCATTAATTTTTCATTTATATTTTAATTTCACTATTATACCTGATCATATTGAGAAAAATACATATCATAAAGTTGTATTAAACTTAAGTTATTTTAAGAATCAATATGGAATTTATTCCTGAACAAAATAACTGATCAAATTTCTACAAATCATATCATATTTTCTTACTAGTCAAAGATTAATTTTGATCTGGGAAAAACATGCTGATCAAATTAAATTTTCTACTTAAAATATGTTTATTTTGTAACTTGTCATAGTGTATATAATATTTTATATACACTAAAATGCAAAAAAATCGGGTCATTTTGTCATTTTTCAATTTTGAAGTTGTTTTAGTACTTCGAATAAAACGTTTAGTGTTTTACAATCAAAGAGGGAAATCAGAAGGATGTACAAAAAAAGAACATATGGTACCTATCACTTTACTTAATTAACTTTAATAAGCGAGAATAAAATTTAAAAGGTATTCGTTCTTCACTATCTACTGCTCATTCGACATCAGGCACAGAGGATCAAGGTGCTTTCTGAGTTGACTTGTTTGATTTTCGATAAATTGTCATTCTCAGAGCAGATTGGTGTGTTGATTATGGTTCTAAGTGCTGAAGATGAAGCAAAAGCCGATGCTCTTGTGACAGATGGAACTCTTGTCCTTTTCTTTAATGTCAAAATAAAATTTCTTTATGTCGGTCTTTCTACCATCCAAAGAGCACTTTAGCGGTTTAGGGAGACCAGCAGAAATACTCGGAGGCCGGGATCTGTCAGGATCGCCTGATATAAACGATATTTATCGTCCGTACTACTCTACGGAATCGTCATGTGACTTCAGTCGAGACCAGAAACCAACTCCCTGAGGTTCGTGGTACAGCTGTGTCTGTGTGAACAGTTCGCCGAAGGTTGCAAGAAGCTGGCTTAAAATCTTGTAGACCAGCAACTGGACCAAAATTACTCCCACATCACCGATTAGCCAGACTCCAGTTTTCTCGCGAACATTTAAATTGGACAATGCCACAATGGAGGACTGTACTGTTTACTGATGAGCCTAGATTCTGCCTACATTCGCCAGATGTAAGAGAACGAGTTTGGAGACGAACGGGAGAACGATTTGCAGAGTGTACCTTTAAGCCTCGGCTTAGCCATGGTGGAAATTCCCTGATTGCATGGGCAGGGATATCTATGGATGCCTGCACCGAATTGGTTGTCATTGATGGAGGATCGCTGATTGCACAGCGGTATATTGAGAAGGTTTTGGAAAATTATGTAGTCCCATTTGCTCCATTTATCGGCGATGGCTTCATTCTGATGCAGGATAACACGAGACCGCATTCTGTGAGGTGCGTCACAGAATACTTGGATGCAGTTAGATTAAGAAAATTCAACTGGCCTGCATGTATCCCAGATGGAAATCCAATAGAACATGTATGGGGCATGCTGGGCAGGCGTGTTACAGGACGTGCAGTTTCACCTACCACAATAGACGAGCTTCGTGCGGCACTTCAGGAAGAATGGCAGAATATTCCACAAAATGATATTCGAGAGCTCATTAGTGGCATGGAATGCCGTATGCAGGCAATAGTTAGGGTACGAAGTATTGAAATCTTATTCAACTAAAATTTTCATTATTAATCTCTGTTAATTTTGCAACTATTAGTTTTGCAGAAATGCATTTTCTTTCGTGTATGCGTACATTATGGTTTTCGCTTATTAATGTTCATTAAATAGACTGATAAGTACCATATGTTGTCTTTTTCTACATACTGATGGTCTCTTTGATTGTAAAACACTAAAAGTTTTATTCGAAGTACTAAAACAACATCAAAATTTCAACATGACCCCATGACCTGGTTTTTTTGCATCTGAGTGTATATATATATATATATATATATATATATTTATATACATATATATATATATATTTATATACATATATATATATATATATACATATATATATATATATATATATATATATATATAATATTTTATTAATATTTAGTTAATTATATAATATTTTTCCATTATTTTCTGCTTCCTGCCAGCTGATATTGTTGTTATTTAATATTACTAGTAAGTTATTCGCCCCTGTTTTTAAAAAAATATGTACAAACTTAGAATTGATAGAAAGACAATTGTAACTGAATCAGATGGGCTATTGGCACTTTCCAGCCATTTAAGGCCCGCCTTCCTACAAAAAGGAGGAAGAGAACTAATGCCGTATCTTCTACAAATCTTTAGAAGCAATTTAGCGCTCGGTAACATATCGGAGCTATGGAGAAGGGCTAAGGTGGTATTCATACCGAAGGTGGGGGAAGAATGACAACACTCAACTGAAGTCATTTAGACCCCATTAGTCTAACATATTTTATGCTAAAGACAATGGAGAAGATAATAGAAGGTAATAATAGCACAACAGTGCTGGTAGGTGCACCACCACACAACTGTCAGCAGGGAAATCCAGAGAAATCGCCCTGTATCAGCTAACAAATGAAATAGAAGCAGCACTAGACACAAAGGTAGTAACAGTATGTGCCTTCTTAGATATAGAAGGAGCCTTTGACAACACCTCCACGAGGCTGTCAAAGCGACCCTCGAAAGAATGAATCGACAGCACTATCTCAAAGTGGATGGAAGAAATGCTGAGAACCGCTGGAGGCACAAGTGGGAAGAGACACAATTAAGATCTGCACAACTCGAGGGTGCCTACAGGGTGGTGTGCACACTCGTGATTTTAAATGACCCCACAGAAAAATGTCCAAAGGGGACAGATCCGGAGATCTTGGTGGCCATTCGACGGGACCTCTTCTGCCAATCCAATGCCCCGGGAAATGGTCATCCAAAAATTGTCGCACAGCAGCAGCATAGTGCGGGGGCGCACCATCTTGTTGGAAGGTTATTTCATTTTCTAGTAAATTGTCGTCACTTTCTAAAATCTCTGTTATCCTAGGATCAATTGTACTTTCCAATAATTCTAGATAGGTGTTTCCATCGAGATTACCTTGGATGAAAAATCCTTATTGTCTATCCTTATCCTTATTGTCCAACAAGATGGTCGCCCGAAATGCCTGCCCAAACATTCAATTTTTGAGGTGTCTGAGTTGAAATTCCCTGATAAAATGCGGATAAGTATCACTCCAATAACGACAATTGTGTCTATTCACTTCGCCATTCAACATAAATGTGCATTCGTCGGAGAAACATGTATTGTAGAGAAGATATGGATGCAGTAGAAGTTGTTCACTAAAGTATTCGCAAAATTGGTTACGGCGATCAAAGTCATCTTCATGTAACTCTTGAACCAGCGTCATCTTAAATGGATGAAACTTGTGTTTTTTCAAAATTCGATGAACACTGGAACGGGATACGCCAGAAGCTTTAGACACAGTTGTAATCGATTGCTTATTACCCATCTGTACATGACCCAAAACTGCCACTTCAACTGCTTCATTTCGAACTGGCCCAATTACTTCACGTTTCTTGTTTAAAAGCGAACCTGTTGCAACAAATTTGTCAATCAGGTGTTTAACGTACTGGTGGTTTACATTTTTTTCAGGATGATTGGCATTAAAAATTCGTGCTGTAGCTTTAGCGCAATCGTGATTTCGATAAAAAATTGCAACAATTTCTACTCTTTCCGCGATAGAATAAACCATTTCGAACACACATTACTACTTTCAATAACGGCTGAAACTAACGATTTCTTGGTCACAAGCAAAAAACACCGACTTCTTTTGTAGTACTGATTTTTTGTTATTTTGAAAAGTTCTGAATTCCTATAAACTTAAGTATCTTCTACTAATAACTATCTCTACTAATATTTTAGTATCTAGTTTTATTTGCTTCAGCTTTTTTATTACATTTCTGACTTTTTTGTAAACTGATAGACACATCAATAACAATTAGGTAATGCAGTCATGTGTAGTAGATGAAAAACTTATTAGTGGTGGGCATTTGTGTAGAAATTACTACGCGTAAGTTGGTTTGTCATCTTTTCGTTTGTAACCAATAATTCTGTCAAATCTCAACCGATTTCTAAAAACGGTACGTCACTGTATTCGCAATGAAAAGGGCTTTAAAATGATGTGCCACAAGTGGGGTAGTTGCATTTGAAATTTTTAAGTTGGGGTTGCTAGGCATTAGGGGGATGAACATATCGAGTTGGCTTGACAGTCAAAAAAGCTCCCCCCAAGAACAAAAATCGACGGGTCTCGGCGAATTTTGAAATATTATTCGGTTTTCCAATTATAGGGGGGGTCAAATTTTCGTTGGGATACCCTGTATACTACCAGCACATAATTTATCTATGGTGAAAAAAGGACCATACTATAGTTGTATTAAGTTATATAAGAGCTTACCAAATTACCTCAAAGAATGCAGGGTAATAAAAGAAAATGTCTATAAATATATCAACGACATAGAACCCTATACCATTGAAGAATTCTATAGGGCAAAAGTCTAGGTTAATCAATTTGAGATAATGTTAGTTTAATTTATTATGAATATTGTTGACATATTTCTTTTAGCATGTATTTTTTGTATAGCATAATTAAAGAAATAAATTTAATTTGAATTTAATATTCGATTTTATACTTACAGTTGATTCAATTTTTGGTAACTATTGTACAACCATCAGGTAGAATGAGTGGTTTGGGAGTAAAGAGGCATTTTCCTCTGATGCTGAATGCAAGACCAGCTAAGAAAGTGAAACCAAATAAACCAGAGTCAACAACATCAGATGGTCCAATTATACATGAATTAGATTCTGATATATTACAAGAAGATTTGCTAAGTGAATCTGATGAAACTGAAGAGGTAAATAGTTTATTTTTTATCTTCTTCTTTAGGTGCCTTATCCATTACTGAAGGTTGGCAACAATCATGGCAAATTTCGCATGGTCTTATGACGCACTGAACAATGCGTGGGAGTCCAGACCAGTCCAGTCTCTTATGTTCTTTAACCAAGAGCACGTCCTGGACCACAGCGCCCCTCTATCTTGCCCTCCATTATTTATTTTAGAAGGCTATATTTTATATTTCTGAGACAATATTTCTCTCACAATAACCAATACCTCTCTGTCTCTGTTCATGCGTCTAAGAACCTCATTATTCGTGATATGTTCCGCCCAGGATATTCTCTGCATTCTTCGAAAGATGCATATCTCAAACGCTTCTATTTTGTTCATAGTATTGATCTTCAACGTCCAAGCTTCAACACCATACAACAGTACCGAGTGAATCTACAGGAAGTACAGGTTTAGGCTTCTCTCGCAAAATACTTTTGTTATATTAAGGAACATTGTTCTGGCTATTTCGATGCGTGTTCTTACTTCCAGATCTGGATCCAGGTCTTTAGTGATCCAGCTGCCCAAGTATTTAAATTAAGCGACCTGCACTATTTGCCTATTTTATTCTTCTTGGATATCTTGTGTTCTACTGATAACCATTGTTTTCGTTTTGGCCGTATTTACTTTTAGCCCAAGCGCTCGTCCTCGAATCGTACTGCAGCAGTCTGTTGTTTATACAATTTTTTTATGAATGAGATATCTCTTTGGTCGAGGCCTTTGGTCATCAGAATGCTAATTAGGACGTCGTGTTTTAAACAGTCAAATGCATGAGAAACAAAAGAAAAGAAATGTTTGCATGAGAACTGACAGCCCAAACAACGCTTCTCTTGTTCCAAGTCCATCTCTAAAACCAAAAGGTTCCTTGCTTAGGTCTTCTTCACATTTCCTACGTATTCTATTATGTAGGATTTTTAGAAATACTCTTAATATTTGGCTCATCAAGCTTATCAGTCGGAATTGGTCGCAGTTGATTGCGTTTGGTTCCTTTGGTAGGGCAATGAGTATTGATTTTAGCCAGTCTTTCGGTATGTTTGCGGATTCATATATTTTGTTAAAGGGATTTAAAAGAATGTCGATATTTTACTTTTCTATAAGTTTTAAAATATCTATGTACATGTCGTCCAGTCCTGCAGATTTAACTGATTTGGTGGATTTTACAGCTTTAATAACTTCTGATTTCATGATGTTCGGGCCAGTGTCTCCTCCTTGATTTGGATGTGGTAAATTAGTTTCGCCATCGAGCAAATGTTGGATATACTTTGTCCACTCTTGTTTCATTTCTTCTTTATTTGTCAGAAGTTGGGTCCTCATTGTTGTCCTCATTTACTAATCTGGATGGTAGGTGGCTTCTGGTATATCCAGCTATTTCTTTCATCGTTTTGTGGATGTTGAACAGATCGTGTTTGTCTTGTAGTTCTTCAAGTTCTTGGCATCTTCCTTCCATCCATTTTTCTTTGACTTTTCAAATGTTTCTTCTTATGTTTGAGTTTAGTTCATTATATTTCTGTTGGTCCACATTTTCGTATTTCCTTCGTTCATCCATTAAATTCTTGATTCCTTCTGTCATCCACTGCTTTCTTTTACCAGTCTTTGGTGTTTTCAATGTTTCTTGGATATTTTTAAATATTTGCGTAAGTTGTCCTATACGGTCTCCACCGATTGCTCTTTTGACGAACAGGTCTTTTTTAGTTCAGTGTTGAGCTTCGTCGTTAATTTCTCTTGTAGTTTTGGATCTTTGAGTGCGTCCATGTTGTAATTTTACGCTTTATCTTTTTAAGTCGGAATCTTACTTGAGCTATTACGTGGTTATGATTAGACCCTATGTCCGCCGCCGAATACGTTCTAACTCTAAGTACACCATTACGATATCCCTTGTCGACTAATATAAAGTCTATTTGGTTTCGTATTATGTGTTGGGGCTGATGTTGTGGGGATGTCCAAGTGTAGAGTCGTCTATTAGGTAGTTGGAACCAAGTGTTACTAATCATAATGTTTTCTTCTCGGAAAAATTGCACCAGCAAGTCGCCTCTGTCATTTCCATTAGCTAGGCCATGGTTACGGACAACATCAGCGGCTCTTCCTTTGTCCACTTTCGCATTGAAATCTCCCATAATTATGGTAATTTCGTTTTTCTTCGTATATTACAATTATATACGAACAAAAACGAAATTACCACAATTATGGGAGATTTCAATGCGAAAGTGGACAAAGCAAGAGTCGCTGATGTTGTCCGTAACCATGGCCTAGGTGATGGAAATGACTTCTTTTTATTCTTTTAATTCTTTTTTGTCCTTTTAGTTCTTTTAATTTCGCATAGAAATCAGATATTTCTGACTCCAGTTTATAGACTTGTATGATATTAATGTTTTTGGGGTTTGCTTTTAGTTATATTAGCATTGTTCTGTCCGAGTGCGGAACATAGTTCGAGACTGATTTGTTTGCGTTTTTGTCTAGTATTATTCCAACGCCATTTGAGTGGTCTGCCCCGTCATTGCCGGAAGAATATACCATAAACATTGATAACTAGTATTCTCATCTCTTTGTTTGTATTATGAATTTTTCCGGGCATGTACATACTTCGTGCATTCCATGTACCGATTTTTATAGGGATTTCTCCATTAGTTTTCACTTTCGGCTGGGTCCGATCCTTATTCATCGCGGGTATTCTTCGCAAGCCATGACCATTTAAAGTCTGCCACGGACTAGGGGCCAGCTCTATTTGGTTTCTCGTCATGATTGTTTGATTTGAGAGTTATTATGCGGTAGTTTCTCCTTGCTTTACGCACCGCAGTACTATAGCCGATTATGCTGACTTTCAGCTGCGCCCATAGCTTTCCGAAACAAGAGTCTTTAAAGAAATCATTTTTAGTAGTCTCCTGCACGGTACTGGTAATACTGCTGCCCATTACCAGATCTGTTGGTCCGCGGGAGGCATATCTACCTCCTACCATGCATATCTACCCGGGCATTCCCCTATCTGCCACCTGGGGACGCTCCCTATAGGGCTTACAGATTTCCCCGCTAGGGGTTATATTTTTTTATAACAAATTCAAATAAGTTTTGGTTCCAGATGCAAGCACCCGATGATATAGTAAATCCTAGTACTCTCTTAAATTCTACTGAGTTGGTAAGTTAATTGTTTTTTTTTATTTATGTAGTATTTAATTAGTGTAATATATAAATAATATTTAAAATTATTTCAATAGATGGACAATGAAGTAGTAGAAAATTTACTTCAGTCTGATTCAGAAATACCAGATGAAATTACCACCAATTTATGCATGGAAAATAGATCTAATGATAACAGAGTATTTTTAAACCCCGCAACCCAGGATACATTACTAAGTAATTTAATAAATGGAAGTTATAACACAAACACTATTAAAAACAGAGTAAAAAGTAATTCGCCAATTGATGAAAAGATGACTGTAGCTACAAGAGAGCATCCACCCACCTTAACACGCCTTAACTCTGTGTTAGTAGTATAAACAAATTTTATTGATTTATTTTCTTAATAATGAACAAATTCAATTAATGTTAGTACATGTCGTACTAATGTATGTTACAGTGAAGATCTGGATCTACATCTTGAGAATACTCAAAATGAATTGGATCAATTAAAAGACCTTTTAAACGGTTGCAGCACCTTTGATGCCAATGCCTTACTAGGGGTATATATTAGCAATATAATATTATTTTATTAATATTCAATAACCAGATTGGCGAGTAATATAATTTTATTTTAGTTATTTAATGATGAATCGCCAACTTATACTCTCAGCTGTAACAAAAATGAAGAGAATACTAAAAATGGTATTAGTCATATTTTCTTTCAGTATTTCCACATGCTTTAATATTCATAATAATTATAGATACGTTGGTGCCAGCTCCAGATCCATCAACATTACTTCTAACACCAAATTCTATTGACTTTAGTCAGTTATTTGATGATCCAAGTGAAGAATCATTCCCAAGTGACTCGTTGCAAGTCCGTAATATTGATTCAAAGGGATCTATAACTACACCACAAGTTTTACACAGTCCTCCACAATTTCCAGCAACTACATCTTTTAAACAAAAAAAATAGTTTTTAGATGGATTTAAAGATCCGACAAGATTTACTGCTTTTTAAATATTCTCTGTTATAACTTTTATTTAAGCAACAGAAGCAACTCTGACATCTCATATTTTTTATATTATTATACAAAATGTATTTTTGACAAAATACTATCCAGCTGCAGTTATCTATAAATAATGCAATTTTAAATGTATTCTACATACACATTTTATTTAATAGCAAATTATTAGAAGAAAACGTGTTATTGCAATAAAAATTAACAAGAAAAATGTCTTAACTTTAAAACTGTTATTGGGAAAGAGATATTCTTGAAAATCTTAGTTTTCGTTGCCGTTCTTTGCGCAAATCGATTGACTCCACTTTTTAAGTATCATAAATTTATGTGTCAAAGCCCTTGGCTCAGCCATAGCTTTTTATTATTTATTTATTATTTATATTTACAATAAATTTCCCAAATAATAAATATTAAACCATTAGAGAAAAATTATAATTATATTTTATAATTAATTATAACATATACACACAGGCAATATGAAGAGACCAATCTAAGGTGCTATCAACTTGTATTCCTAGAAACCTAACATAATGCTTTACATCTAGGTTTTCACCATCTATATATTAATATTACAAGGGTACGTTCATGTTTTTGTTAGTTTTAAAAATAATAATGTTGGTTTTTTGTTCATTCATGATCAGACGATTAATTTGAAACCATTTTTTAATTAAAGTAATGGCTGCAGAGGAATTAGCTTGAATATCCGCGACGCAATCATTATCTATCAAAAGACTGGTATCGCCAGCATAGCTCGTCATTTCACAATTAAAATTAAAACTTATGTTCGGCAGGTGATTTATGTAAATAAGGAAGAGAGTAGGTCCAGGAATACTCCCTTGTGGTATACCCATATTCACCATTCTCATATTAGAAGTCACTGTGGTATTTTCTGTTGTTATCTTCGTACATTGTGTGCGCTTGTTTAAATATGATTTAATCTATTCTAGTGGGATTCCTCTTATGCCAAACTTACGTGTCGTAAGCTTGCGATAAGTTAATAAGCAACCCATACGGAATATGTTTGCTATCGATCAGTTTATAGATTTTATCGATGAAATAAGACATGCCGTATCAATACTTATGCCTTCAACAAATCCATGTTTAGAGTCACACAGGATTCCATATTTTCGTAAGAAACAATCCATTCTAACACAAAACACTTTTTCAAATATTTTCGCAAAATTGTGCTTTGTGGTTCTCTAGCTTATTTCTGTCTCCATTTTTTAAAATGAGAGTTATTACAGAAATTTTTAGCTGATCTGGGAAGATTCCATGTGATAATGAGTTGTTTATGATAAAAATCAGTGGATCAGATATTGGCCAAAAAGTTTCTTTTATTATGCTTATAGCTTTATATACGCTTATATATGCTTTATTATACTCTTTTTGTTTTTAAGATCCGTCACTATGTTATATAATTAGTTTTCTGTTAGTGGGTTTAGAAACATTGTTAGTGGGTTTAAAAACATTGATCTATTCATATGGATTATGCTGTCCTGGTAAGGAGTATGCGGTAAGTTTTTAATCAAATCATCAAAAAGGTTATTGAATTGTGTGGCTACTTCCAATGGTGTTAAATCTGTGTTTACTTGGTACTCTTTTGTCGACGGCTTTATTGTGGTTATTTGATTGATTATTTTCCAAGTTGATTTGCTCAAATTGTCAGAAGATTTTAATTGGTGTTCTATGTTATTGATCTTTTGTTTTCTAATAAGTAGGTTGTATTTTTTTCGAGAATTGTTATATTGTTTTCTAATTTTACGTTTATATTTAGCCAGTTGTTGTAGCGATGATATCTGCTTCCTCAACATATGCATCTCTCTGGTTTATAAATGTAATCAAAATTGTTCCTGATTTTCGTAATCGATTGCGGAAATACATATATTGAAATGTTTTAGAAAAACATCCATAAAGGAGTCTCATTGTTTGTTTACATCAATTTCATCACAATTTGAGATATTTGTCCAAGATTCCTCTTGGAGTCGATGTTTGAAGAAATCCACGTTAATTGTCCAATTGTCCACCCAATCCACAATTGATATTTGTTCTTTCTTCTCAAATGTTAGCTGATGGGCATAGTGGTCAGATATATGGTACTGGAGTCTTTTGGTCTTAAAATCCATCCCTCTCTTGACGATGGTGTTATCTAAACCGGATCCTGATGCAGGGTGGCTCGTTTCTTTAAATGTTAAAGAGCATTGGAATGAATCCAAAATGGAAATAAAATTTCTACTATATTTTGTATCCTTCAAGATATCAATATTAAAATCGCCTGTTAAAACATACAACTTTTTTGTAAAAGGTGGTGAAATTTATCTAAAAAAATGTTATATGGAGTAAGAGGCGCTCGGTATATAACAATTACAATGGCGTGGCTTTTGTAGAGTTTAGTTTCGATTGCTGCACATTCCTCAGCTAACTTATTAATGTCAGCCCTTTCCCTTAGAAATACTTTGTCTTGCCTACAAAAAATAGCACCTCCACCACATGCTGACACCTCCATGCTGTCCCTCCTGCCTGCAATGAGACGACGTGAGAGTAAAATTTTTTAAGATATATAATTCTAATTGCTCCTTGCTCTTCCAGTGTTCTGTGACTGCAAGATATCTACAATATCGATTTCCCTTCAACATAAATTTGAGTTTGTCTATTGAGTTACCAATAGATTGTAAATTTTGATTTATTAAGCTAATATTAAAAAGGCGGTTAGGACCTTTGTTTTTTATTTTTCTTTAATGATTTCTGTTTAAAATGTCAGTTTAGTTGCTATCCGTGAGATTAGTTACTCTGTTGCTTTTCCTCTCTCCAGAAAGTGGAAAAAACGATTTATGTAGATGTACCGGGGCCACACCTCAGGTTTTTTTATGTCTTCTAAAAGTTGTATCGGTACTGACACCTTAAAATAAGAATATTTTTCTGGGTGCTTAGAGGAGAGTTTTGTGCAGGATACAGTTGCAAATTGTTTTCCTCTCAGGTAGCCAATTACGTCTTCTTCCATGAGATGTTGTCGTGCGGTTCCAACTTTGTAACGTGTAGGTGAGCATATCTTGTTATTGCTCTTAATTTCGAATTTTCCAAATTGGTCCCAATTACGACATTTGAGCGCAGTGATCTTCTGGCGTATTTGTTTTGGGATTCCCATCTCTCGCCATTTTTATCAGTTTCGCCAGACTTCGGATCCTTGATGAGCTTATTTTTACTCGGGTATTGCTTATTGGGCCACGGTTGGACTATATTAGGGAGTTGACTGGGTGAGTTGGTCCGGGTAGCAAGCAGGTCACGATTTCAGTTAATTTTGTGTTTAATGAAATATTTTCTTGCCTTATTTCGTCCATAAGGAGGATTATCTGATCATTAATAAGTGGATCCACTAGCTTGCTAACTGCAGCACAGTTGGCCTCTTGGAAAGCACTTGTTCATTACAAAGGGGGCAGTAGAAGAAATAATGGGTCTTAGATTCCTGGACATTTTTTGTATTAACACCAAAAAGAAAACAGAAACTTGTGTTTATAACCAAATTAAACTGTCAAATTTCAAACCGTCGAAATACAAATTTCCACACCGAATTTTCACCAATAAAAGCGCAGAAAAATCGTAAGAACAGTTTAAATTTACTAGTCTTCTATGAATTCAATATTTAAAACCCTTTCATACACTATTTTACAGCTCTCTATGGAATGTATACAAATCCCGCACTCACAGCTTTTTCAAAGCACACTGTCATTATATTATATATATATATATATATATATATATATATATATATATATATATATATATATATATATATATATGTGTTGTATTGTTTTCTCGGGGATTCCGCGTTGATGCTGAGGGTTGGCTCTGAAAAGAACCGGATTCTCGACGTTTCGACGAACTAACATTCGCCATTCTCAAGAGATATATGCGTCCGTAAGGGTCAACCGTTCGACGCATACTGAGAGCTCGTTCGTGCGATGCGACTACTTATAGCTGTCTGGCTTCGGGTCATGCGCGTTGTGTGCGATGCTTCGGTTCGGTTGTTTGTTTGTTTTGTTGGTCGTACATGAGTCTGGGGTGTCTGGGATTACATTTTGAGGGTGGATATGATCGGTCGCCATGCTGGGGGCAGTCTCAAGGAATCGTCTCTCGTGTTCATGCAGTAGTCTCGTTTTTCTATCTCTATGGCTTCTCTGTATACTCGTGACATTTCGTGGCTAATCTGAGCAACAGTCCTTGAATTTCTAAAGTCCATCCAGTGACCGGTGTTTGTGTGTTGGACAAGTGCCGATGAAACTTGATGAAACTACATGTTCTTGAATCCTAGCAGATATTTTTTTTTTAAATATATCGCGGTATCTATCCGCGAAAACCTCAAATACAACATTATAAACCTCCACGGGGAGGAAATTTACCACCTCACCCGTAGCTTCGAGAAACTACGGACAAAGCGCTCTCAATTATTATGCGATTTAGCATTTTTACGTCGCTGTAGAGATACAGACATAACGCCCGTCTGTATGAGGCTGTCACACCAAAATCCGACAGCCAGGTCAAACAAAATACTACACAACGCAAGCCAAGCTTTGCTTCGGGACGAAATCCAAACCAAACGACAGAAACTTGACAGCATCAGCCAAAATATCCTGACAACCCACATAGCTCTAACCACTACGCTACACCCTCTCCTCTGGCAACGGATAGACTTAATATCTAGCAACAGAGCCGAACAGAATAGATTATTAATTACCAATAGACAGAAAGAAAAATACAACCTTCTCAGACGGAGACAAAAACCTGCACCAAAACCACTCAACATCGACAAAGTGGTTTACAATCTTTCAGACCAGCCCCTAGACGAACCTACCAAAACCGTACTGGCCAAGGGTTTTAACTTTGCAATAGCACCAACTCGCCTTCCCAAAGAAGACATAATCACTGGTGTCGAGACTGCTATTTCACAACTCCCTGCCACATTAGCCGAGACAATAAGACAGGAAACATGCCACATTTTAAGATCTGCCAAACCACCGACAAGAAACATCTCATACGAGGAATTCAAAGCCCTCAAGGCACTAAGAGAAAACAACAGCATTGTGGTCCTACCAGCTGACAAGGGAAATTGCTCTGTAGTCATGAACAGTGCTGACTATAAACAAAAAATGACCACAATCTTAGATGATCCAGCTTATCTACCCAGTACAACGGACCCCACAACCTATCTTGAGAAAACTACCAGACAAAAGATCCTAAACTCTAGCATTGACAAGGAATCAATGAATTATCTTATACCAAGGGAGAAATCTTCACGGTGTCCCAAGATATATGGTTTACCAAAGATCCACAAAGATGGAGCCCCACTACGACCAATAGTAAGCTCCATTGGTTCACCGGTCCAACTTCTTGCGAAACATTTAGCAAAATGTTTACAACCATACGCAGAAGATTGTGATTCCTATGTCCGCAATGCTGAACACTTCATAGACATACTGAAAAATCACCAACTCCAGCCCGGCCACCTCCTTGTGAGCTTTGACATTGTATCTTTATTCACAAAAGTACCGGTCCCTGAGGCCTTAAACATCATAAGATCAAAATTAAAACCAAAAAAGTATGTATCAGATCTGGCAGAACATTGTTTAAAGAATACATACTTTAGGTACGATGGTCAAATATACAAACAAGTCCAAGGAGCACCAATGGGTTCACCTCTATCCCCAGTAATAGCCAACATATTTCTTACAAATTTTGAGGAAAAGGCAATCTCATCAGCCACACTTAAACCTACACTCTGGTTAAGATATGTTGACGACACATTTGTAATCTGGCCCCACGGCAGACCTGAGCTGGACAAATTCCTTAACTATCTTAACTCCCAACACGACCAAATTAAATTCACAATGGAGATAGAAAAGCATCAACAATTTCCTTTCTTGGATGTCTTGGTACAGAAGAAACCTGACGGCACTTTGAGCCACACTGTGTACCGGAAACCAACACACACAGACAGATATCTGAACGCTTCTTCGCACCATCATCCCAAACAACTAGCATCTGTAGTCAACACTCTTACCACCCGATCCAAAAGACTAGCCGACCAGCTTAACTTACCGAAAGAATTGAGGAACATACGAGAAGCTCTTTCTTCAAATGGATATCCAAACAGCTTAATATCCAGAGCTTTCCGTCGTACAGGGAACAGTAGCCAAAGAACTGAAGAACGCCAGAAACCCGTTAGCACAGCATACCTACCATATGTTCATGGATCAACTGACAAAATCGCCAGAATACTTAAAAGACACAACATCGACACCATTTTCAAACCTAACCAGAAAATATCCTCCATGCTACGCAGCGTTAAAGACACCATCCCGTTAGAATCCCATGGAATTTACGAAATACCTTGCGGAACATGTGAACGGACCTACATTGGACGTACCAATAGAAAAATATCTGCTAGGATTCAAGAACATGTAGTTTCAATCAGACACAGAGACAAAGTTTCATCGGCACTTGTCCAACACACAAACACTGGTCACTGGATGGACTTTAGAAATTCAAGGACTGTTGCACAGATTAGCCACGAAATGTCACGAGTATACAGAGAAGCCATAGAGATAGAAAAACGAGACTACGGCATGAACACGAGAGACGATTCCTTGAGACTGCCCCCAGCATGGCGACCGATCATATCCACCCTCAAAATGCAATCCCAGACACCCCAGACTCATGTACGACCAACAAAACAAACAAACAACCGAACCGAAGCATCGCACACAACGCGCATGACCCGAAGCCAGACAGCTATAAGTAGTCGCATCGCACGAACGAGCTCTCAGTATGCGTCGAACGGTTGACCCGTACGGACGCATATATCTCTTGAGAATGGCGAATGTTAGTTCGCCGAAACGTCGAGAATCCGGTTCTTTTCAGAGCCAACCCTCAGCATCAACGCGGAATCCCCGAGAAAACAATACAACACAGGTATCTATCCGCGAAAACCTCAAATACAACATACATATATATATATATATATATATATATATATATATATATATATATATATACATATATATATATATGTATATATATATATATATATATATATATATATATATATATATATATATATATATATATGTATACCAAGCCAAACGGATGCCAGGTTTAACAAAGTGTCGTATGAACTCCCAAGGATACTATTCCGATGACTGACGATGACTGAACGATACCCACCATATAGTCATATGAAAATATTTAACCACCTGCCAATTGCGATAAGAAAAATCGACAACATGAAGATCATGAAAAGGGAACTGCATAGACTTTTAAATGAAATTGAACCCTACAATTTAGAGGAATTCTATATGCTAGTAAGAAATATTTAATATTTACGATTAATTGTAAGTGCAGATATACGGGTGTTTTGCGCGTGTATTTTACATATTTCTGACACATTTCATTGAGTATTTCTGTTTATTAAGAAATATATATATAATTCTTAAATAATGAAAAATATGATTTTTATTCAAATCAAAATTATACAAAAATAAATTAAAAATTAATAAATTATAATTTTTGTTTTATATTTTATTAAACCTGTTTATGTACATCGTTCTGTTAAAGAAAAAAAAATATTTATTTATAATTTATTTCTTATTCGGAATTAGAAAAAATAGCACTGTTGATGTTGAGTTTTAAAAATAGTAAAATAAATAAACGTCTAAATATCTAAAAATAGATGGTTGTTATTAAAAATAGTTCAGTGTTTGTATTTTATCGAGTTATTTTCCAAACCTACGAAAGAAATGTTTAGTATTTTTGTTGCAGGTTTTAAACATATGGTTCCTATAGTTATATCTAGAAATGGAAGAGGAAGAAAAACAATGGTGTCGATTAGCAAAAGTTTGTGTATAATTTTTGAATTAGCGCGAATCGTTGGTTCGCGCAAGTTCGTATTTCCCGAAGAGTATCCTCCCATTCTCTCAATGGCTGATTCGTGGACGGTGATTGACATGTAAAACCACTAAACGCTGTTTCAATATCCTTGACAATATGGAGTTTTGTTTCGTCGATATTGATAAAAAATCGCGTGAATAGTTGGACAAAGCAATGTTCGTTCATTTCTTGATAGTGAAAATTAGTGAATAATAGATAAAATTATAGTGAAGCAGTTAGGGATCGATTCGTTCATTCCGTTAGTTGACCCGCCATAGTGATATAATAAACTCACACCTCTATGTATCTGTATGCAATTGATCCAGCATGAAAGTGATAAATTTAAAAGTGATTTAAAGATATTGTATGTTCTATACTTTCAACACACCCTAATATTTGACACACCCACACCACATATTTACAAATGATTTATATTTTTGACTGCAATTAATCTCCCAACAGATCAGTCATGTCATTATTGTATCTAAGTTTTACACTATTTACTTCAGTTCGCATAAAATGATCAACAAAGTTTACTTTCACTATACAGATTTCCTTTTATAAAGGTAAGCCTTTTAGTGAACTCGAATACAATGATTTACTAATCCAATTTCACTCTTATATTTTAGAACAAGGATTTTATTTAACAATATGGGAAAACTTCTATCAAAAATATTCGGCAACAAAGAGATGAGAATTTTGATGCTCGGTTTAGATGCTGCAGGTAAAACAACGATTTTATATAAACTCAAGTTAGGTCAATCAGTTACTACAATACCAACTGTTGGTTTTAACGTCGAAACAGTAACATATAAAAATGTTAAATTCAATGTGTGGGATGTCGGAGGTCAAGATAAAATTCGACCTTTGTGGCGGCACTACTATACAGGAACGCAGGGACTTATTTTTGTGGTAGACTGTGCTGATCGTGATCGTATTGATGAAGCTCGTCAAGAACTTCATCGGATTATTAATGACAGAGAAATGAGAGACGCCATTATTTTGATATTTGCTAATAAACAAGACTTACCTGAAGCAATGAAACCACACGAAATTCAAGAAAAACTTGGACTTACGCGTATAAGGGATCGTAACTGGTATGTCCAACCTGCTTGTGCTACAACTGGAGATGGCCTTTATGAGGGCCTTACGTGGCTTACAAGCAACCACAAATTATAGCATCTATGCACCATTTATTTTTAGTATATGACAGCAATCTAAGCCGTTATTTGTATTGATAATATTGTATTGTAAATAAATGATATCCTAATATATTTACTTGTGTTATAATGTAAATTATTGTTGCGAAACTTTTTCAAATGCTGCAATTATGGTATACTTGTATATGAGAATACTTTTTATTATATCATTTGATATTTTATAATCTAATATTAATAGGTTAATTAAATTTGAATTTACTTATCCTATTCTCCCAAAAAGTCTTTTTCATTAAAAAAGACATTTTAAAATAAAAAAAATATCCAGAAGCAAACATTAACCAAAGTTTCTTTTTTTTTGTTGTACCAGCTCATGGTTTTTAAGTTCATTTTGAAGAAACTACAATTTGCGACATGCTTCAAAAAATGTACAGTAGCATAGCTTCATTTTAAACCAATGCAATGATTATTTTGTATATTACAATACTGCACATTTTATTAAAGTTAATATTTGTTTAACTAATATATTTATAATTAAGATAGCCCAATTGTTAAAATTGTCTAAAATATTGTTAACTTATTTCGCAATTCCTCGGCAATAAGTTTTACAAAGTATTATCTTCCAGCGTATAATCAAATTTGCGCCAATACGAATTTCTTGGGCGTCTATTGTTACTTATTATGACGGCGTTATTTTTTTTATAAAAATACCTTACTCAAACATTGATAATCTTTAATACATTGGTAAATTACATTTGAAAATTTGGAAAATATACAAATGTGAATATTGCAATTCAGTGTATAGTTATGTATGCTGTATATATATATATATATATATATATATATATATATATATATATATATATATATAGATATATATATATATATAGATATATATACATACATACATACATAACTATACATTGAATTGAAAAATATTATATAAATATAACTCACAGTTATATAAATTTAAACACTTAATATGACTCGAGTTTCGACTGGTCTCATGGTCTAAGTTTTCCAATGTATAATATAATCGGCGCTTTAATAAGTTCTTTAACACATTTTTTTGTTAAATGTTGCAATAGTTTCATTTTCTAATTATATTTTAGGAAAAAATTTGAACTCGTAAATCGACATATTTTATTTATGTCGATAATTGTAAATTGTAAACAATACAGACACTTCGCAAATTATTTTTTGTTTAAATGTCAATATTTCAAATTTTGTTTGCATCAGTGACTGCATTTATAGTTTTAAGAATAAATTATTCTAGGAACAAATTATAATTAATATTACTATTGTAAATGAACAAAGAATGTAAAAAAATATTTTATAGGAAAGAAACATTTTAGAATTTGTTACAATTTCATTTTTTTTTGCTGCATTTTTAATTTTGTAGAAAAGGACAAAAAATTAAAGCTTGTAATCAATATTGGTTTCTTTAATTTTCGATTATTCCTTTAATTATTTTGCGAAATAATAGTAAATAATAGTAATAATATTTAATGTGAATAATACTTTTTATTAAAGAAAACTAAAATTACAAAAAAATGTTTGTACCTATATTTCTCCAGGTAAATTTTATATTACCATATTGAAACATTGTTGTCATAAAGTATCGTAAACGTAAACTGTAAGAACTAATGGCACTGACGCCCAAGGGCGTTGAAACAACCCTTTACCAAACAACGCCTTTATAAAAGTCGTTTATTTTATATTTTTTAATCAATTTTGTATTTACATGTAAATATATTTTGTACATTTAGTAATACATTTTTTTCTATAATTTATTATTGAGGGAGTCAAGTTTGGTAAAGATAGAACAGCCAAATTTGGCACTGATAAGGTCCTTCATCCAACTACAGTATAATTTCGATAATCCGGCGATAAATTTGGTTAATTCGTCACGTTCAGTAATCCGGCGCTCTAGGGAAACACGTGTCTTTTCTTTACGCTGCCCCGCACCGGATATAAACCTCGCACAGAAGAAATAAAGTCAAAAACACTATCCAGCGTTCTTGGAAAAAGGTTTGGCCAACACACCCTGCTTTTAACTCGGAAAACTTGATTGACGATTCTGACCAATCTAACTCCACTCTAAAATTGTCTTACTATCTGTTCTAAGTTTGTACTTTTTTTGTATGTACACGTTTACGTACAGTCGAACTTCCCTAAGTCGAATTGCCATAGTTCATGAAAAAATATTGGAGTTATAGAAAATTGGAGTTAGAGAAATACATAACTATAAAATGAGTAAAACACACTATATACAATTTATTCAAAGTAAATAAATATGTATATATTTATAAACAAAAAAGGAATATGTATACATTATTAATATGATATTCTATAATTAATTAAAAATAATTTTTATTAAGGGGTAAGGCCACTGTAACGGCCCAAAAAAAAAGAAGGTTTTTTCACTAATTTTTTGCTCCCGAAATTGAAGGTATTTGAAAAAAAACTTTTAATGGTGTTATCAGGCATACATTAACCTTTATTATAAAATTTTTTAACAGTAAAAAAAACAAAATGGCGGTTCCACAGCTATCTTCCCGGGACATGTTTTGCTTCCAGGGCTCCGCGGCACGCAGCACCACTGGTGCACTTTTGAATCTAGAACAAAAAAAAAAAAAACCATTAATCTAGAGGGCTATAGCTAGAGAATGTCGATCGGATTTTAAAAAGTATCAATTTTTGTGGATTTGGCGTGCGTTTGAAAAAAATTTATTTTTGACGAAAAAAACGGCAAGTTTCTTGTTAATAAAAAATCAATAAATAAATTTCTTAAAAATTCCGATCGACATTCTCAAGATAATGTAAATGTTCACATCTGGTTAAAATTTCAAGTAAAAAAAATGAAAATTGTTCGAGTTATGCTGCGTGCCATTTTGAAAAACCATGTTTCGAGAAAAACGCGTTTAAAGTTTTGCGAATAGTTTTTTATTGAAAAAAATTAAAAAAAGAAGTTAAATAAAATTTTTACCGTTAGTCTGCAATCCCAGCACCATACATTTGTCCTTCGATAGCCAAATTTTCGTCTTCTTCGTCTTTCCTGGTTGATTTTTGGAGCGCGCGCGCACTTTTAGCCGCGTCGCTCAGAGATGTCTCCGCGTGCGTGATGCGTTTGGCGTCGCTTTCGATGCAGAAATTATATAACTGTACACCAATTTCCACCTCCAACATCTTGAATATTTGCAAGACGTTGGTAAGGCCGCCATTGAATATGCAAACAGCGATATCCGTCGCGATATCTAGTACAGTTTTTCCGCTTGAGTATGCTTTGGGGGCCAAACTCCAAACGGTAGCGTTGAAACTTTCGTTATTGTTTTGAGTATAGGCCCCCAAGCAACGCTCCAGCAACTCGTCCCGGCTCAATTCCATGTAGATGGGTTTGATGGCTTGATAAACCTCCTCACTCATTGGCTGATTGTGATGATACGCATCCAAGGCATTTTCTGCATTCGCTTTCTTCCAACTGCACCAATTCTCCGAACATTTTTCGTGCTGAGGCTTTTCATCCGTTGACATTTTGTGAAAAAGGGTTGCCCAGATCTCATTTTTCATATTTTTGATGGAATAGGGATTTCGACGGATTGCTAAGCCGTAATAAATGCTTAGTTCGTCAATCAATTTGGCATTGAGTTTTCCTCTTCCCCCGAGACCTTTTGTTCCTTTTTTTAAGTTTCTCAATCGAGTTCCCATTCTTTTTTGCACGTGATCTATGCACTCTTTTTTTTTAACATCAACATTTTCATAAGGCTTCGAATCCACGATGCCTTTGAAAGTTTTGGAATCGCCATCTCCGATATAATTGCAGTATTTTATTCCGTATAAATCTTCTGAGCGTTGGAACATTTCGACGACAGCATCGACTTCCATTTTTCCCGATGATCCTTCGTGATTGGCTTGGCATTCATCGGCGTGACTTATTTGCCATTCCTCGAATTCCGTTGTTCCGTTTTTGGACTTCCAGTGCTCGCATGATTTGCAATACTTTGATTTCACTTCGACGTCGATTATTTTTCCAGATGACCAGCCGATCAATGACGTGACTCCAAAAAGCGATGAAAATCCGCGTATTCGCCATGAGCCATCACCGGAAACCGTTACTCCGTCAGTTTGTCCATTTTTCTGGCTTTCCTCCTTCTCTTCTTGCGCTGCTTTCTTCATGCTTGCATCTCTCACTGCTTTCGTTGCGATTGCTATCGTTTTGACCAATTTATCATAAAATGAATGAAAAATTGGGCGTGGCAAATCCATGAACGCGCAAAATTTTTTGATTCCATGTAATCCTATTCCAATCAGTCGCATTGCAAGCACGATTCTACGATTTATTTCATATGCATTGTGAATGAATTTGGAACTCGGAATATCTACATCGGGACATTTTGGGCAAACGATTACAATTTTGAATCCTAAACCACGAGGACTTCTTTCTCGAAACGCAATGTCAGATCCGCACGTTTTGCACTTCACGTGCTGGGCAATAACGGCAAAAACGGCGCAGAAATTGATGATTCTATAGCCGAATTGACTATTAACATCCAATTCCTCGTTGCAGTCCTTCAGTTTTTTCGCCGAAGCACTGACGCCCGGCTCATCACTCTCACGTTCGTATTGATTCAAGGGTCGTTTCTTCCCGCCTGACCGACGCCGCGTTGGATACGAGGTTTTCGTACCTTTTTTTCCAAGATACACTCGAGCACTCATTTCAACTACACGTTCGTAAATTTTACAGTGAAATTGTAAAGAAACCACGAAAAACACGCAAAAATCGTCGCTTATGAAGAATCAATCGCTCTTTACTGTGCGCTTGCTGTCTCTAAACTAACGGAATTTTTCTTGATAATGCTCAAAAGGATCGAAAGGACACGTGGAACATTAATACCGGCGGTTAGGAGCAATGGGGGGGGGACCTATTGTGTCGTCCCTTTTCGTCATTACCGCAGGTAGTCGTTTCGGAGCAAGTTTTGACACGCTTGGCGGCGACCTTCATTTCCTAAGGACAACAAATTTTTTTTCGCACAGGACCTTTTTTTTCTTATTCTAGAGGGTTTAAACTATTTTTTAAGCCAATAAAAAAAAATCGATTTTTCAAAAAATTTACAGTGGCCTTACCCCTTAATATATTTTTTTAATTTTTTTAAAATTGTTTTCCATAATATATAGCACCTTGTCGGTGATCTTCAATTATATCGTCTCTTTTTGGATCACCGATTCTCGGGAGAATAATATCCTGTCGTAATCTTCGTAAAGCAAATCCGCTGGTAAATTCTTAGTTTTACTTTATTCGAGTTGTTGGTGATTATAAAATATGAAAAATGAAATGTTTCGTAATCTGCCCGAGGATTACACTATCGACGGTTTATTTGGAAAATACGCGCCAATAATTAAGATTTGAAAAATACGCGGCGGTTAAAAAATTAGAATTATAGAGATTATTTTGAATGTAAAATTTTACCATTGTACAAATTTTTACAACGAGTTATGGAAAAAATTGAGTTATGGAAGTTAATTTATATGTAAAATGCTATCTAAACGTATGAATTTCTAAAAATATTCGAGTTTAGAAAAATTGGTGTTACAGAAGTTCAAGTTATGGAAGTTTGACTGTATATAGTTACATATTTTATTCTTTCTAAAATAGAATTGTACATAAAATATGTCAAACTGTTATTGTTTTTGTTGAATCCTGATTTTTTTTATAAATTGTCTGGTACCATATGTGTCGGATTATCAAGATTATACTGTACAGTATAATCTTGGTAATTCGGCGGTTCGTTACTCGGACACGTTCAGTAATTGACGGTCTGGAGAAACACGTGTTTTTTGCATAGATGCCTGCTCGTGCTCTTCCCTCCCACCAATCTTTCTTTCTTTATTGGTTTATCCTTTATCGAGTGTGTAGTTATTTAGTGTACAATGTCAACACGTCACTTTAAGTTTGTATGAAAAACAGGAGATCATCAATAATCTTGATAAAGGAGAAACCACGGCAAACCTCGCACGCACTTATGGCGTTGGAAGATCCACGATCTACAAAAAAAGTCAACCACAAGAAAATCCTCCAATTAGTCAGGACTGCTGAGGGGGAAGGAAAAAACAGTTAAAACAGGCGAGTGTTCTGATATGGAAAATGCTTTATTTACTTTGTTTTATGCAAGAGCGTGTTCGTTATACGCCAATATCGGGAGATTTTAATTTTAATTTTAATGGAGGATATTAAAAGGCAAAACAATTTTACGAAAAAGTAACCAAGAAAGATAATTTTCGAGCTAGCGATGGCTGGCTTGATAAATTAAAAAAAAGGTATTGGATTCGTTTCTTAACTGTCACAGGAGAAAAGTTTTATCGAGTGATGTTTCGGCCGTTGATCATTTTCAGTGGAAATTCTAATTCAAAATCAAAGAATTAGGTCACTTACCAGAACAGGTTTACAACGCAGATGAAATTGGTTTATTCTGGAGGAAGCTTCTGCATAATAGCTTTGTACACTGTTCCGAACAAATTGCTCCAGGAAGAAAAATGTCAAAGGACAGACTGACATTCATGCCCTGTGAAAATTCTATGGGTACACCCAACTTTCCTTGTTGGTTGTAGGAAAAGCTAAGCATCCGCGGGCTTTTAAAAACGCAACTCACTTACCAGTTACATATAAAAATCAAGCCAAAGGATGGTTACCCGAGATGTGTTCAAGCAAGATTTTATTCCGGCGGTAAAAGTATTTTCAAAAGTTCGCAACTTGCCTGCTAAAGCTTTGCTTCTTCTGGATAACGCTATTGAACATCCTAAAGAAGAGGAACTTCACTCGAACCAACAAATTCAGGACCTCTACATGCCTCCAAATACGACACCACTATTTTAGCCCATGGAACAAAATGTAATTATAATAGTAAATAAAAATAAATTACAAAAAAATGTCTACTTTCAGATATAATCAAACAAACTAATGTGATCAATTTTTTTTTAGAAAAAAAACAAACATTAAAGACGTCACAGCTGGAATACAGTCAAAAAGGAAAAAGGTCTGGCCAACACACCCTGCTTTAAACTTTAAAAACCTGATCAACAATAGGGAATATGCTTCAATTTTTTGTATTTGTTTATTTCACTATTTACACCGTTATAACATAGTAAAAATATAAATACTGTTTAAAATGCTTTAATTATGTTAAAAAAAAATATTTAAAACAGAGAATAATTTTGAGCTTATTAAACGCCACCATTTGGGCGCGCTCTCCGTTGATGACGTCACGACACGATTATATGGACATGCGCAATTCGGGCCGCGGCCTTAGAGTCTAGTCCAGGAGTCTCCAAACTTTCCAGCCTTAGGGCCATACTGATTACTCCAGTAAGTTCCGAGGGCCAAAACCATATTATCATTGTTGCCGGTGGTAAAAAGTGAAATAGTCCACTGATGAACAAAAAAGTCCGAAAAAGTACGCAACGTTTAAAAAAGGCTGCAAATCGGACTAAGGTCCGCAACACGGCAACACTGCATATTATTAATTTTCCTGTCATTATCTGTAATTTCTAGATTAGTCGTAGAGTACGAGCCATGAGGAGTAACGTGACACGACATCTGGTGGACACAAGCGGAAATAGGTAGTACCTTCTATCGCTAACAGATGGCGCTAATAGTACGTACAGAATAATCTCGTTAGTTCGAGAAAGTTCTGGTGTCTTCCACTCACTTCTAGATGGCAGTAATTGGAATATATAAGAAGGCTAGTGGCGCAACCACAAGTCAGTTCCTATGACACTGTTGTGAAATAAAATAGTGCGTACCTCCTTAAAACGTGTTTGTGCGTGTTTAAGTTTAAGACATCTTTGTAACAGTATTTTGATTTGAATTGTTGCTTTTGTGTGTGATTTAGTAGTATGGAAAAGAAGCGAAAAATTGATAGTGAATGCAGAAAATTCATAGATCAGTGGAACATTCAGTATTTCGTAATTGAGTCCAGGAACAAGCCGCTATGTTTGATTTGCAATGAAAGCATAGCCGTTCTCAAGGAATATAACATTAAACGTCATTATGAAACAAGACATTTTCAAAATTACTCAAACTATACAGGAAGTTTGCGAACAGAAAAATTCGAAGCCATGAAGCGCGGATGGAAATCGCAGCAATCTTCATTTACAAAACTCAAAACTGAACAAGAGGCTGCAACTCGTGCCAGCTTTCGTGTGGCTCTTGAAATTGCAAAACGTGGAAAACCATTCACCGATGGAGAAATGATCAAAGAATGCATAATTGCAGTAGCCGAAGAAATGTGCCCTGAAAAGGTAAATTTATTAAAAACTGTCAGTATGTCAGCAAACACTGTGGCTCGAAGGGTAGAAAACATCGCTGAAAATATATCCTCTCAACTGTTCGACAAAAATGGACATGTTGAGTGGTTTTCTTTGGCCTTGGATGAGTCAACGGATGTGTCAGATACTGCTCAGGTGTTGATTTATATTTGAGGAGTAGATAAAAGTTATGAAGTGCATGAAGAACTTCTTGATATGTATAGTATTCATGGCACAACTACTGGTACAATATTTTTAAAGGAGTTGAAATGGCCATTAATCAAAAGAACCTTCGATGGAAAAACTTAAAATGTATTACAACTGATGGAGGCAAAAAGATGAGTGGGAAAGATAAAGGAGTGGTCGCTCTTGTGTCAAAGGCTGTAGAAAATGACGGTGGTTCAAAACCATTAGTCTTACATTGTATCATTCAACAGTCTTTGTGCGGAAAATGTTTGGATATGTCTGAAGTTCTGAAACCAGTCATATCAACTGTTAATTTTATCAGATCTTTTGGGCTGAATCACCGACAATTCCGACAATTTATTGAAGAGATTGGAGAAAATGACTTACCTTATCATACTGCCGTACGTTGGCTTAGTTGTGGGAAAGTCCTTCAGTGCTTTTTTGAACTTCGAGCATGATCGAAATTGTTTTGAATGAAAAGCATCGCCCTCTTACTGAATTACAAAACAACGCGTGGCTGTGGAAGTTAGCATTCTATGTTGATTTGACAAAACATGTGAACGAACTGAATTTGAGATTGCAAGGAGAAAACCAGCATCTTCCTGATTTATACACTAATATCAAATCATTCCGGAAGAAATTGATACTGTTTCAATCACAACTACGAAGTAAACGTTTTTCACATTGTAAAACATGTGAAATATTCAGCCACACCACTGAGACTGAGTTTCCTATCGATTTTGCAATCGAAACTTTGAGTGCTTTGAAAATAAATTTTGATACTCGTTTCTCGGACTTTGATGCCATTGCGAATCAAATTAAGATTTTTCAGAATCCTTTTGATACTGACATTGAAACCCTAGCCCCGGAACTTCAAACGGAAATGATTGATCTACAGTGCATATGGTATAATTTAGAACAAATATCAAAACTCATCTTTGTTGGAATTTTATGAGTCTTCCACTGACACAATTTGATAATTTGCATAAATTTGCTCGTGGGCTGTTTTCTGTTTTTGGTACTACTTATTTGTGTGAGAAGACCTTCTCCAAAATGAAGTACACAAAAAATGTTTACAGATCTAAATTAACTGATGAGCATCTTAAATCTCTTTTAATAATTGGTACAAGTAAAATTAGTCCACAACTACAAACTATTGTCAGTGGAAAATCTCAATTGCATAAATCTCATTAGTATATCATATGTCATTATTCTTGTTATAAGTTATGTTTTTATTTAAAATGTATAAAATGTTAGTTGGATTCATTTCAATAATTTGTTAGTTATTATATACTGAAGTTAAATTTTCTGCATATTATACATGTCTTTACTTATTACAATTCTTTGTTTCTTTATCCAACTTATTACAAAAACAATAACAATAAGCCTACAACAATGTTATGAGTAGTTAGCCCATGACCATATCAATGTAGATGTCATATTAATAATTATTCAACATAAAATTAGAATACTTCAGTAAACTAAATTTAATTTGCTATAAAAAATATGTTCTCTAAAAGGAGTTTTCAAGTATGCTAGCTCTCCGCGGGCCGGACAAAATCTGTGCGCGGGCCGGATGTGGCCCTCGGGCCCCGTAGTTTGGAGACCCCTGGTCTAGTCGATTGTTTGTTTACTACACGTGTTCTCGTTCTTAACCTATTTCACCATGATGAAAACTAAAAAGCCGACGTGTTATAGGTGTTGCTTAGTGCCTCAATGCAAGAACACTACCGTAAATACACCAGATAAAGTGTTTTTTTCAGTCCCGACAGGTGAAGAAATACGTAGGGAATGGTGTAAGGCTATCAGAAGAGATGAAATATCTGCTATAAGTTGTTTACATTGTTGTGAAGATCACTTTAATGTAAGTATAACTTATTTCGATACCTAATATGATTTCAGTTAATCAGAAGTAAAAGTTTTGTATTGAAAATCAATCACACAAGCAGTAGATAACTGTATCTAAATCCAGTTTACAAAGTTATACCTACTTATGTGTTTTGTTTTTATATTTACAATACATCTTTAATTACAGATAGAGGAGGATACACAAAATTATGTACAATACAACATAATGAAACAAGAAGGTGTAAAAGTGTCACTACGATTAAATAAAGGAGTTCTACCTCACAAATTTCATTACCAAAATCAAAATATGCAGCCACCCGTTTTAAGAATGGGTGCTATCAAGAGAAAACGGTCAGCACTGATAGAAGAAGCTCTCTCGGAGTCTACTGCCAGTAGTAGTGATGTTCTGGAAATATGTGAACCACCACAAGATATTGATAAAGCTGTGCAAGTGAATATTAAACCACCACAAACAAATAACGATGAAGCAGCATCCTGTTCTTCCCATATTGAAAAAATTAATTCATCCGAGATTGAAAATAAACAACTTATTGATAAAGCTGTGCAAGTGAATTTTAAAACTAAGTATAGAAGTAAAGGTGTTCATGTAAATTTCACTATAGACAAGAAAAATGTAGCACTATCTCCATTAAAATGTCCTCCTTCATTAACAAATATTGCAACATCACCAATAAAATCATTTGCCAAAAAACAATTGTTTGCTGATAGCCCAGATCATACATCAATGTCTTCTAATTCTTCAGTAAAATCTCAAGATGATGTACCAAGCTGTTCATCCGAATCAAGCTGGATGCAAGATGAAGACTTGGAGAATGAAAAACATTTAGCAAGTCTAATGCGTACTGTCATGTTAACTGCTATAGAAAAAGAGCCTAAAATGTTGTTAGGATTTTCTAAAAAATCATTTCATATAATAAAATTATTAAGTGAAAATCTACCCCTTGCTACCATAGATATATTAATTACTCTAAAGAAAATAAAATTAAACGAGTCATTATAAAACGAATAAAATAAAATTAAACGAGTCAATATATAAGATTTACAATTTGGATGTTCACAAAGTACAATAAGCAGAATATTCAGTAAAAGCATACCTATTATAGCTGAAAAAATTAAAAATCTAATTTCATGGCCAACACCACAAGAAATCTACAAAAAGCTACCCTATCATTTAGGGTCCGGTATGCAGATGTTGTTTCTATCATCGACTGCCTTGAAATTGAGAAACCATCTGATGCAGTCCATCAATCACTTACTTGGTCGCAATACAAAAAATGTAATACCTTGAAATATTTAATTTCTTACACCTGATGGGTTGGTTAATTTTATTTCTGAAGGTTATGGCAGAAGGGCTACAGATGTTTTGATAGTTCAAGACTGTGGTTACTTGGAGTGTTCACCACCTAACCAATCAGTGATGGCAGATAGAGGCTTCAAAGATTTGTCATGTTTATTAGAAGCTAAAAGATGTAAACTTATAAGGCCACCATCAGTTTCGAAGTTGTCACCAAGCTCAAAACAAGAAGTGAAACTATCAAAACAGATTGCGGCATTGAGGATTCATGTGGAACGTGTGATAAATAGATTAAGGGAGTTTCACATGCTGCTTCCTCATGCTTGCGTCGACCACAATTTAATCCACTTCATAGTTGAAGTGATAATAATAGCTTGTGGGTTAATAAATATGCAAGATTTCTTAATAAAAAAGTAAATACAAATAAAGCTTTGTTTTATTTAAAATAATATAAAGAATTTCAATGATAATGTACATTTATTTTATTATAAGTTTTTAAAAGATGGCACGAGTCCAAAACAGGATGCATTTTTCCAACAGAGTTACGCACAGTTCATTATCATAATCTACCTCCAAAATACAGACTTCTTTTGTTGTTTCAAAATCACTCTGCGCAACACAAGAAAGGGCCTTTTTTTGTTCGAAAAATGCATCTGCAATTGTACTTGCGCCATACATTTCTTGGACACTTTATTTCCTGAACATATGTATCGATTCATGGCTTTATCCAATGAAGGGCATTTAATTTCGATACTATAAATATCAGTTTCTCCATCTGGAGAAGCACCCATAATTGGGTAATTTGGATTTAATTTTAATCCACATTTTTTTATTTTTCTTTGTTTTTCCACTTCTTTTATAACTTCATTTTCCAGCAATCTTCCCCTTTGCATTGCCTTGGTATCCCTCAATTTGCATGCTCCCATTATGGACTCAGTCAATGTACCTTCCAAAACATTGCAATGTGCAGCTTCATATGCTTTTGATGCTGTGATTCTCGCATATCGAAGTTCATGGCATAATGGACAATCATTTTGTCCGACAGATGCTATTGCAGCTTCTTCACATGCACTTTTAGTCATCATAAGCTTGCAATGTTCTACAAAATCATTAGGGTTTTTTGCCTGGCTTGTTGTTGTTAAATAATGGATTGACAATTTTTCTGCATTATTTGGCTCAGTATAATATTTCATCAACTGATTATCAGTATTTCCGATATTATTACAATCATTTATTACAAGGGTAAGAAAACTTTCGGAGTTTGAGGTTTGTGGTGCTAGCTTATGTTTAGACGCATTGCATATTTGCTTAGCTTTTATAAATTTAAGGCTTGTTCCAACTGAAGATAGTTTGGATTTCTTCCTATAGCAGTCAATGCTAGTCGTTGGTGGGTCTTCACTTCTCCTGTGCAGCCATGCCAAAAAGGCAATAGCATGCTTACACCCTCCTAAAATACAAAACAATTATAATTATTATATTTATTTATATATCTATATATCTCTATATATATATACATATATATATATATATATATATATATATATATAAATATATATATATATATATATATATATATATAAATATATATATAATAAATATATATATATATATAACTGTACTAAGTAAGTCACAGCTATCAACACCTACCTAAGTGTGCTGAACAATCTTCACAATCAACAGAAAGAATATTTTCTTCAGTCTCGTTGCAAATGGCTGTTACAGCATAGCATTTCTGTCTTACATTTTGCTCAGGTGTTATTCGAGCCTTAACTACACAAATGCCATCTCCGTCTCTTTTCACTTGAACATATCCTATTGCAGAATCTCCATAAGATTCACGTTCAGATCTGTAACAAAAAGTAATATTCATAATTTGTACACATATGATACAATTTTCTGCCAAAATACATAGAAAGTATCGAATAATAAACTTGACAGACTGTGAATAACATTACATGTGATTAGTTTTAGCAATAAAATACAGTGTACCTATGTATGCAGTTTCGTTCAACATTTGTTCGTTTTACGATAATAAAAAATTATAGGTTATGTTTACTGTTCATCATATTTAGGATTGTATTTATGTCTAAAATAACGTACATAATGTATTATAATAGAATAATTACCTTGCAGCTTTCACTCCTTTTACTTCAGCGGACGTAAAATTTTGATTTGAATGAAAATAACATGACATCATGAATGCATCTATTCTGGGTAGATTGTGCTTTCACAAAACCACTATCAGTCATTGTCTTGTGGGTGTCCTCAACGATGCAACTTGGTATGAACTTATGAACTGCTTGGCGTGACTGTGGCTCGGTGTGAACTGGTCGGGTTGAATTGTTCAGGTGAACTTGGTGAACTGAATTGTTTTTCGGGGGTGAGCGTTTTTATATCTCCTTCCAGGTATGAGGAATCGTTTGTGGGGTATTGTTTCTATAATCTGGTCATAAAATGTACATTATGAAATTTCCAAATTCTTAAGAAACCCTATTGTAAAATCCATTAGGTGATTTATAAATTGTCCGAGGGATTATAGGAACAAATTCCATCATAAAATATCCATTACCAAATTTCTCAAATTCTAAGAGATTTTGTATCTTTTATAATCTCTACCTGGAAGATTTTATTATCCGCGGCCCATGGTCGGTACAGTCTTAAATGATTTCTAGTCTCACTAGGATGCTTTACATTTACACAATAAATACAACAAAATTACACAATAAATAAATTCACAACACACACGTTATTACTACGTTTTCTAACCTGCAATGCAATACAAATGTAAACAATCATCATCATGTGTCCTTTGCTTCTTGAGGGTCATTGTGCCTTCCGCTCAGCTGTTCCGTCGTCTTGTTGTTTGTTTCTGTTTTTTTTTTGTGTCGGTTTGCTTGTCGGTTTGTTTGTACTTCTGTTGTGTTTCACTCATAAACGGTTTTCTTTTTTTTTTTTTCTTGGTTCTGTTTTTTTTTGTTCTGTTTTTTTTTCTTCTTCTTCTCGTTGTTCGTCCTTGGTTCGTCCTGGTGTTGGTTCCTGGTTCGCCCTCCTGGCGGTTCCTGGTTCGTCCTTCGTTCTCGTGGTGGGTGCTGTGTCTCTCTGGTTTGTTCGTGTTGTTCCTGCCTGTTTTTGTTCCTGGGTGCTCCGCTGGGTTCGGGGATGTGGGCTTTCCTGTGAAAAAGAAAGATTAGTGATTACCTATGTTGTTGAGGTTTTGGATGTTTCCATTTAACGTTGATGTTGTAGTTTGCTGCGTTGTTGATTGTTGGGTTGTCATGCGTTTACATGCGTTCGAAGCTTTCGTTGCTAGTTTTTCTATGTGTTGCTTGATTGTCTCCATGTTTAGATCGCTGTGCAGCTGCTCATTGGTCATGTACCATGGCGAATCTGTTATTTCTCTCAGAGTTTTGTTCTGGATGATTTGGAGTTTGTAGATTTTCCATTCTTTGGATTGTATCCAGCACGTCGATGAGTACGTCATTGTCGGCCGTATTATGGACTTGTAGATTTGTAGTTTGTTCCTTATGTTCAGCTTGCTTTTCCTGTTTAAGAGCGGGTAGAGGTAGCCTTTAATTTGTTTTGCTTTTTTCGCTGTCTGATCGATGTGTTCTGAAAATGTTAGAACTTTGTCTAGGATTACGCCTAGATATTTGATTCGGTTTTCCCATTTTATGTCCGTGTTGTTAATTCTCAAGCAGCTACTGGGTTCGTGCATAAATTTTTTCTTCGTGAAGATAATATAACCTGTGTTTTTTCTGCGTTTAGTTTGATCCTCCAGGTGTTACACCAGTCGTTGATCCTTTCCAGGTGATTTTGTAGTCGTTTTGTTATGGCCTCGCTCGAGAATCCTCTTGTGAAAATTGCCGTGTCATCTGCATATAGCGCAATTTCTGTGTCCTTTAGTTTTGGGATGTCTGCGGTGTAGATGCTGTAAAGAAGGGGGCCCAGGACAGATCCTGTGGGACACCGGCTGTCATTGTCTGTGTTGAGGAGATGCTGTCGTTTATTTTTACTTGGAACGTTCTGTTACAGATAAAGGACGTCACTAGTCTGATCATTGCTGTTGGGATTTTAAATTGGTGCAGTTTGTATATTAAACCTAGGTGCCATACCTTGTCGAAAGCCTTAGAGACGTCCAGAAAGACGGCTCCCGTGGCTAACCCTTTGTTGAAAGCGTCGATTATTGCTTCTGTTATTCTTGTCGTCTGATAGGTGGAAGAGTGCTCTGTCCTGAAGCCGTATTGTTCGTCCGGTAGAATACGTTTGTCTTCAGTTATTTCTGTCAGTCTTTTGTGAATTACTTTTTCTGTGATTTTACTGAGACCTGTCAGCAGACTTATTGGTCTGTAACTGGAGGTGAGGTTTCGGGGTTTGTTCGGTTTCGGGATTAGAATCGTTGTTGCGTGTTTCCATTGGGTCGGAAACACTCCAAGTTTCAGTGCGGCGTTTATGATTTGTGTTATTCTGTCTATTGCGTTCGGTGTTAGGTTTTTTAGCGCGGCGTTGTTGATGTTATCGCAGCCTGGTGCTTTCTTGGTTTTTAAGTTTTTAATAATTCCTTTTATTTCCTCGGGTGTTGTTTCCTCTATTTCCGTGTTTTCTACACTGCTGTTTAGTACACTCAGTACGGTTTCGCGTATTTTTTGCCTTTTGCAGAGTGGGTGTGTGCCGGCGTTCGGTTTAAACTGTTGTGCAAGCGCCTTTGCGAATTCCTCCGTTTTCTCCTCGTCCGTGCTTGCTACAGTGTCGTTTGTTGTTTTCAGTGGCGGAATCGTTCTCCTCTCCTTGTTTCTCAGATTCTTGGCTAATTTCCACGGTTCCTCTGTTGTTTCGTTGATGCGTTCTAGTTTGTCTTCCCATTCGGCGTTGTGCTGTTCGCGCAGTGCCCATTTTAGTTGGTTTGTCAGTCTGTTTAAGACGTTCTTGTCCGTCGGTGCCAGCGTCCGTTGGAATACTTTGTTAGCTTTGCGCTTTTCTCTTAGTAAGTTTCTGATTTCCTGTGGGAGGGCGGTTGTCGTGTTGGTTGTCCGTTTCCTTCTGGCGGCCTCGAGTGCTGCTTTTATTTCGTTTTCTATCGTCCGTGCTGCTTCTTCTAGGCACGGGCGGCTTGTAATTTCTGTACAAGTGACGTTCGTCAGATTATCTTTGAATTTGTTCCAATTTGTGATAGTTTTCTCGATTGTTTTCCTGGCCGTATTCGCTTGGAGATTTATGTGCACTGGGTTGTGATCTGAGCTCAAGTCCTTGATGCAGATTATTTCCACGTTTGCTGTGATGTTTTTCATAACGGCTATATCCAAAATATCCGGCATTCGCTGAACTCCTGGAAAGTGTGTTGGTTCGTTCGGTGCAATTACTTGTAACTTCCGGTTTTCCGTGTACCTTAGTAATTGTCGGCCCTTGGTGTTTGTTACTCTGCAATTCCATTGCGAGCTCTTTGCGTTGTAGTCTCCTGCGGCTATTGTACCTATATTTCTGTCGAATATTTTGTCCAGGTCGTCGGCGTTTATTTGTTTCTGTGGCGGCGAGTACAGTGCGTAGAGGGCTATGGGTCCGTCAGTTGTCTGTACTTCTACTCCTACCGTTTCCGTGTCCGTGGTTGTTTCTACTTCCGGCAGTTCGTGGTGTTTTATGTTTCTTTTGATGACGATGGCGACTCCACCTCCGGCTTTCTCGCTTCTGTCTTTTCCATAGACTTGGTAGTTTGCTATGTTCAGTTGGTTGCAACGTCTGAGGTGCGTCTCGTTGATCAGGGCCACGTCGACGCTGTGTTCGTTTAGGTGTGCTACTAGTTCCTGTTTCTTGTTTTGTATTCCGTTTGCGTTCCAGAATGTAAGTTTCAGATTGTCTCTAGTTCTTCTAGTGGTCATTGTTGAGTGTGAGCATGATGGTTGTGATTCTTCTAGTGAACTTTTCTGTTTCCTCTTTGCTGTGTCCCATTTCGGCAAAGTCGAGCATCATTTCCGTCAGTTCAGATCTGATTACTTCGTGGCTATTCCTTTTGTTTCGGCTGGTTGAAGGTTTTGTCTCCGGGTTGGGGTTGTTGCTTCTTCTTATCGGTTTCGGTATTTGGCTCGTTGTCGGTGTTTGGGCTGTTTGTCTCTGTGTTTGGGCTGTTTGTCTCGGTGTTTGGGTTGTTTGTCTCGGTGGGGGTCTCGTTTCCTGCTGTCTTTATTCCGTTTGTCTAGCTATTTCCGGTCTCGCCGGGCAGTTTCTCCATATAGAGGTGTGTTCGCCTCCGCAGTTTGCGCATTTCGGCGGCAGTGTTAGCGGTTTCTCGCACAGGTGCGTGCTGTGGTTCTGTCCGCATTTCATGCATATGTATTCGGCGTTGCAGTGCCTCTGCACGTGGCCGAACATCTGGCATCGGTGACATTGCACGGTTTCTCCTCGTGTTTTCAGCGGTTCCATTTTCACGCTCAATCCGCAGAATCGATCCATTTGGTAGATGGATTTGTATTCCTTCCCAATTTCTATCAGGACCATTTGGATTGGCGTGGCTTCTCTTCCTTTCATCCTGGTCACTTTTATGGCCGGGTATCCGTTGTCGTAGAGGCTTTCTTTGATTTCCTCCTCCGTCAGGCCGCAGGGAACTCCCTTCACTACGACCTTCAGGTTCCTTTCCGTGCTTAGTTGGTGCGTGTGGAATTCGTAGTCTTCTTCTTTCATCAACTTGTACATGTTCCGGTAGTCAGTTATGGTTTGGGGCTGGATTCTTATCCCGTCCCTGGTAGTCGTTGCCCTGGTGTAGTTGATGTTGTTTCTGTTTAGCTTCCTTGAAAGCCCTGCCCATTTGTCCTTGTTTCGTAGCACGATGGGAGTTTTGTTGTTGACGTTGTTTTCGGTGGGGGTTTCGGTCTCAGTGACTTCGTCTTCGTCGTCGTCACTGTCCCCTGTATTTAAGCATGCGTAACTGTTCATACTCACCTGCGGTCCTCGCAGGCTTGACGTGGTTGGGCTCTTCAGCTTTGCGGTTTTCTTGGGAAACTAGAAGGTTCCCTCGTCCTCCGGGTCGGTTTTGCGCTTGGGGGCGGCCTCGGTGATGCTCTCCGTGTTCATCGGTGTGGGTTTCCTCCTCGGGGCGGCTTCGGTGGCTCTCCTCGGGGCGGCTTCGGTGGTTTTCTTGGGTTCGGCGTCGTTGGTCCTCTCGGCGGCGGTCCTTCTGGTCGCGGCGGTGTCCTGGGGCTGTTCGGCGTCGGTGTTTTTCTTCTTCCTGTTCAGGAGGTGGTTGAGCAGGCTGTCCAACCCGTCTTCGCTGATGGAGTCCAGGAAGGCGAAGTCCTTGAATTCCTTGGCGGCGGCGGTTCCGTTGGAGTTGTTCATGATTGGATTCATGTCTGCGGTTTGGTTTTTTGAATTATTTTGTCAGAATAATTGCTAAGTTTAACGTCTGCTTCGTACGAAGTTCGGTTAAGCTATAATGTAAACAATGCGCATTGAACTATATATATATAGAGTTCAATGACAATACGGACTTGTGTTCTGACGTCACCATTACCAACACCATTGGTTAAAACTTTTAACCAATGATGTTGCGTTTTACAAATTTGAATTTCTCACTTAATTTGTTCTCTTGTTCACTTGTTCTCTCACTTTTAATTATTAATTTTAAGTAATTAAAAAAATATTAATTACTAAAATAATGGTTTAGGTTAGGTTTAGGTTAGTACAAATGTCCGGTCAATAAAGATTCAGAAAAAAAATATTTGAACCAAATTTAAATTTCATGCATATTCCCTATTCTGAGCAAGATAACTGAACTATACAATTGTTTTCAAATTTTGTATAAGAGCTTTCCAGCAAATGTGAAGTGGATGTTACCCTGACAAATGATGACTTCAAGTGAAATGATGACATAAAGATTGCTTCAAGACACAAGCGAGGAAAATTTGCAGTCCCTTTCTGACGAAGAAATCCTCAGACAAATTTGTTATACGGATGACGACGAAGCTAACGATGACTTTAATGTTTCAACTCAGCGAACTGTATCCAACGGTGACGTATTCAATGCACTCAATGTTTGTACGAAATGGGCAGAAGAAAACGCTATAGCAAGTGCTGATGTGTTAGTGCTAAAAAAGTTGCAAGATAGCGTTTTTGATAAAATGTTTAAGGGAAAGAAACAATAAATGATTATTTTGTAAAATATGTTTTTAGTTATTTATATTTAATACATACTATGTGTTCTTAGTATATACATATTTTTTTATATGTGCACATTTACCTATATAGGTACATATTTTATTCTTTTTGAAATACAATTGTACATAAAATATGTAAAATTGTTATTTTTTAGTTATTATATTATTAAACTCCCGATAATCCGGCGGTTGTTTGGTCCCATATGTGTCAGATTGTCAAGATTATACTGTACTTGGATATTACATTTAAACAACAAATAGTATGTCCACATAAAGAATGTATAATAGAGATACTGCAGTATAGATTATTTTTTCAAGAGCATTATTTAAAGCTTATAATTCTCAAGTTGAAAGATTACATGATTCCTCGTTCAAGAAATAGGCCCAAAGATGCACCTTCCACTTGCAGATTAACGCTCCACAGTTTTTGATTAAGTGTATCATCTAGTGGAGTTTCACCCCATTGGAATTTTTGTCAGAATTCTAAGCTTGTTTCTGTTTAACTTTAAAAACTTTTGTTCGTTATTGGTTTATGGTTCACAACATTTCTTTAGATTTTTTTAGGAGCTTCTTGGAAGCTGCTTCCAGGTTTGTATAAGTACCTTGTTTTCTTATTTCTTGTATTCTTATTTTTCTTGTCTTATCACTTAACTTTTTGCAGATGGTATTCATATCTTTTCCACAAAAAGGTTTCTGGAATGGACATATAAAAGGATTTGTGGGTACCATATTTATTAGGTTTTCGGCTTCTTCATTGACTTTGTGTCCTGATACCCATTATAGTTACTTTCCTTCAACCCAAGAATCTAAACACTTTAAGACTTTCTGCTCAGTTATAAGAAAGCATTCCACATGATATTTTCCATTTTTGGTGTGCGTTATTTCTGGAAGTTTCTAGGCAAAGGCGTTTCTAGGCGTTATTTCTGGAAGTTTCTAGGTTTCTAGGAAGTTTCTTTATTTCTTCCAGGCAATTTTTCCTTACATTTTTACCTTATGGCCTTTCTTAAACTTTCACAGATGGATTTCGTTCCCATCCTGTGTAAAATGACCTAAGGGGTTTGGATACTGCCTATTTGCAAGATGGTTTCTTCATTTCCCACTATACTGACATATCCGTCTCTCTCACATGAAAGTCACCTTTTCGCGGTGTGATGGCTTAGTTTCGTCATGAACCATTGGACGATACTGACTGCAGTCCAACTCGGGTGAGAGCCGTCAATGGGGAGCGAAGAACTAAGAACTTCCAAACCCTTAATCCAAAGGTGTCATGCGACCCGTGCCGAAGGGACCGGTTAGTGGCCAAGGGTAACCGGCCACCTCAAACGGAGCCTCCCTGATACCTGACAACCTCAGAGAGTATCGAGCCTTGCCATGTCAAGCGGGGCACTGACATGGCGGACCTTTAATTCCCTAGCCATTCGTGGGATTCATATGCGAAGAAACACGATAATGAACCCTAGTGTGCGGGATCTCATCGCCAAAGAACTAGTGGACCATATGGAGCGTGAGCCACAATCCCAAAGAAGATGCAGAGGTAGTAGCGGCAGCTACACTGAAGTTACGCCCGCAATAGCGGCCACTTCCTTGGTTGAAGAGACAGCAACAGCGGCCACTCCCTCTGTTAAAGCCACAATGGCCGAGAACGAGGAAGTCAGCTCGGATTACCGAGAAAACGACCTAGACCTCACACTCATGAGCAGTAGTGCCGTGTTTACTGAGGTAGAGGAAGACGTCATTCTTGCCGAGACAGAAGAGAACTTGGCGCCTCCTGTCACAAAACAAAAATGACCAGCAAACGCACAAAAATAGCTCAAGTGAACATCCACCATGCCATGTCCCATCATCCCATGTGATGGATAGGATGTACACAAAACAACACTTGGGCTAGCGCTGCTGCTGCGCTGGGTGAGGTAAGATCAGAGGCCTCAGCAACAGGGAATGTAAGTTGGTGTGGTATAACCGAGAGGTCTCCCCCAGAACTTGCATTATGGTAAGGAAGGGCATAAATTATGTATGTCTTTCAGAGTTCCTAACGTGGGATCTAGTTCTAATCCAGGTCCTCATCAAGACGGAAGGCCTCCACCGCGAGGCAGTGATCGGTATCAGCATACATCCCCGGAGATGGTAACAACATACCACCCATAGAAGTACATTGGCTGGACCACTGTATTAGGATCAGGCTGCCACTCTTCTTAGGATGTGACGCAAACTCCCACAACGAGATGTGGGGCAGCACATGCACTAATAAGAGAGGTGAATACCTTTTAGAATACCTCATTAGAGAAAACCTAAATGTGTATAACTTTCGGAATACACCAACATTTGTCACTAAGGTCAGGAGAGAGGTACTGGATATAACGCTAGGTAGCACTAACGTAAGTAAACTGTAAAAGGTGGAGAGTTTCAAGTGAACCCTCAATGTCCGACCATAGGATCATAGAGTTTGAACTGCAAGGAGCGAGTGAGGAAAACACCCCCATTCGAAACCCCAGACAAACTATGTGGCCTATGTTTAGTTCCAAATATTTAAAAGAGAACCTAGAGAAAGTGACTTTGCGGCGTTGTATCAAACACTACACCGTACTGTACCGGAGCACTGTACTGTACTGCACTACACCGTACCGGAGCAAGCGGTAGGAGAAATAAATGTAGCAATCAGCACGGCATTTGAATCCAACTGCCCGGTAAAAACCGTGAAGGCCGAGCATGAGGATGAAACCGAGCATAAGGAAGAAAAATGATGGTGGAACAAAAAGCTGTCTACATTAAGAGAAAAAGTACGTAGGCTTTTCAACAAAACTAAGCAATACGGAAATTGGCTAGATTACTCCGAGGTGTTCACCGCCTACAACAAAGAGATCAGAAGGGCAAAAAGAAAAAACTTTAGGACGTTCTGTTAAAACATAGAATTCACCCCGGTGGCAGCTATATTGCACAAAGCACTAGCGAAGGATAGAGTGGAAATGACAGCAACTCTAAAGAGACCGGATGAATGCTACACGGAGGACGAAGAGCAGAGAGCTCTCCTCCTACTAGAAACCCATTTTCTGGGATGTAGAAAATACAAAGACACCGAGGGCTTGATGCAACCACGGAGAAGTTGGACTGACTGGAGGAGGGCCAAGTCCATCTATACAGAAAACCGAATCAGATGGGCTATCGGCACTTTCCAGCCATTTAAGGCCCCAGGTGTGGACGGACTAATTCCCGCCTGGCTACAAAAAGGAGGGGAGGAGTAATTCCGTACCTTCGAAAAATCTATAGAAGTAGTTTAGAGCTCGGATACATACCGGAGCCATGGAGAAGGGCTAAGGTGGTATTCATAGCGAAGGTGGGGCAGAAAGACACCACTCAACAGTAGTCATTTAGACCCATTAGTCTAACATCTTTTATGTTAAAGACAATGGAGAAGCTAATTGTCAATTACCTTAGAACAAGTGTACAGTGCTGGTAAGTGCACCACTACACAACTGCCAGCTTGCATACAGAGCAGGGAAATACACAGAAACCGCCCTGTATCAGCTGACAAATGAAATAAAAGCAGCACTAAACGAGGGTTGAAGTATAAGTCAGTGCAACTATTTTTTTTTTCTCGTAGATATGTAAACGGATCACTAACGTATATGTGTAGTGTGGAAGTTCTGCAGGCATAGTGTATATGCAGAACAGATGGTTCTGTGATAGCTGGTAGTAGCGCAGCGAGGGCTCTGAAATCAGTCAGTTCGTGAGTGTCGTGCGAGATGGAAGTAGCCCGTATTGAGCAGCGCGCTTACATCAAAATAGCCGTTCTCCGAGGGAGAAATGCGATGGAATATCACAGTGAATTAGTAGAAGCCGCTGGGAATAATGCCCGTGGTGTGGCGACATCCTGGATCACAAACGCAGCAGAAGTTCCGTCAGAATCCTTCCCCAGTCAAATTGATTGTGAACGTCGCGTATGACGTCAGGGTTGTCATTGTTTGCCACTTTGTTAATCATGGCAGAACAGTGACCGCACAGTACTACAGGGACTTTCTGGTGCGACAGTTACGACGTGGCGTTCGGGCTAAACGTCCGGATCTTGTGGACAGTGCAATAATCTTGCACGACAATGCAAGACCACATAAAGCAGGGTGTGTACGACAGCTACTCCGACGTTGGGGATAGCAACAATTGGAGCACCCACCGTACTCTCTTGACCTTTCGCCCTGTGACTTTGATCTCATTCCCTAGATTAAGGAACCAATACGTGGTAGGCGGTTTGCAACACGAGAGGTCATTGCTAATGCTGTGCGCCAACAGATGACCCGATTCACACATGGCGCGGCAAATGCTGAGGCTGATGGTATTCAGCGCCTCCCACATCGTTGGCAGCGTGTGGTGACACTAGCAGGGGACTACATTGAGGCTCATCTTTAGGCCCAGGTTTGTCATGTCAACTTTATGTGTACCTACTGTGTTATCATTCTTTTGCACGGTGAAGTCCATATTGCCCTGTATACTACCGTATTAACTTAGTGTGTTAAGATATTTCAGTGCTATTCATCCGTCCATACATGTAGTTAAGACCTTGTCCTTTCGTCTGTATTTCACATTTTCCAACCGGACTGGTATCTCCAACAAAAACTAAAATTGATTGCCAAAGCCATGACTTTTGCCCCAACCCTCGTAGAAGCAGCCTTTGACAACACCTCGCACGAGGCTGTCAAAGCGGTTCTCGAAAGGAGGAATATCGACAGCACTATCACAAAGTGGATGGGAGAAATGCTGAGAACCAGAACGGCGGAGGCAATTGGGAAGAGACACCATCAAGATCTTCACAACTCGAGGGGCCCACAGGGAGGTGTGCTATCACAACTGATGTGGAGCCTGGTAGTTAATGAATTACTGGCTAGGCTGAACGACTTACACATCAAATGTCAAGGTTACGCCGATGACCTAGTCATAATAGCCAGAGGGAAGTTTGAGGGAACGCTCTGTGAAAACGTACAGAGAGGCCTAAAACTAACTAGCAGATGGTGTCGAACAGTGGGACCTAGACTCAACCCGAGCAAAACCACTTACTAGAAAGAGAAAACTAAACTGCCTAGAGCCCATACTGTTAGATGGGAGGGCAGTGGAATACAAACAGGAGATAAGGTATCTGGGTATAACACTAGATAACTAACACCTATGGAATAGACACACTGAATCAGCGGTAGGAAAAGCCAAACGCGTTGTAATGATGTGCAGAAATCTGGCAGGGAAAACGAGGGGTTGTAACCCCACAATCCTGCGATGGATGTACACCATGATATTGAGACCTGCGATCACTTATTACTAGTTGCGTGGGGAAGTAGAACCAAGCTGGCCTCTATGACGTGGAAGCAGCTTGAGAAGATTCAAAGACTGGCGTGTGTCTGCATCACGGGGGCGGTGGGGTCGTGCCCGACAGCGGCAATGGAACTGCTGCTGGATCTGACTCCGTTGAGCCTTTGTCGTGCAGAGGGCCGCCATATCGGCGATTGTAAGGTTCAGCAAGGAACATTATGAGGTTCAGCACCGGAGCAATGGTATGCAAATACCATTTAGAGAAAAACTACACAGCAATGTTTAGTATTATAGCCAATTGGAGAGACGAATACTCAGCATACTACATAGAGCAAAATGCTATCAAGTGGTATACAGATGGTTCGAAGACAAAAGGTACTGATACATTCCCAAGTATCTTCCAAGCAGAGGTACGCGCAATCGAAAGATGTGCACAATTTAACCTTGACAGGAATTATCGCAAAAAACGAATTGCTATCCTGTCAGGCAGCCATCAAAGCCATTAGCTCATATACCACCAGATCCAAAATGGTATGGGACTGTGTGGGAAAGCTAAACAAGCTTGGCAGAGAAAATAAAGTAATGCTATACTGTGTACCAGGACACATTGGTATAGACAGAAATGAAGAAGCAGATCACCTAGCAAACAAGGGATTAAGTAATCCCTTTATAGGTCCAGAACCATTTTGCGGTATGAGTGTGAGCACCATCCACAAAAGTTTAGATGAAGAAATACGAGAACAATGGATGAAAACCTGGAAAGAACTTCCAGGGTTGAGACAAGTAACTCTGGTATATTTTAACCAGAAAAGAACAAAAGCTTGCCTGAAACTAAACAGGAACAAGCATAGAATTCTGACAAGACACTGCAGACTTAGAAAACACCTGAAGACCCTAGGCCTAGAGGAAGATGACAGATGCAGATTCTGTGGTTCAGCAGAGTAAACCCCCATACATCTGCTCAAAGACTGCAGAGCACTGCGCCGCAAGAGACAAATGTATCTTGGGGTCCACTGCTTGAACGCAGAGGAGTTGCAATCCTTGAATCCCACCCAGATCCTGAAAATCCTCAAGGAATCACGACTAGAGGAGGCGCTCTAAATGGGTAAGTATTCCAACGTTTAGAGGAAGAGGGTGGGTTAAAATAAATCTATGCAGGTCGCGGTATAAGTCGTCGCCACCAAATCTATAACATGCATCACACAGATCAATGTGTGATGCATAAACAAATATGTCTAGGACAATTCAACATTAATAAATGCACAATTCAATTGTAGGGACTCATTATTGACAAGATGAGTTGCACAGGTTCGGGTTTTTCCTAAACCGTTTTATGGCCCAGACCGTTTTATAAGCGGGCTGGAGCTGATCAAACAAAGCCGATAGGTTCGGGTTTTTCTTAATCGTTTTATGGCCCAGACCGTTTTTATGAGCGGGCTGGAGCCGATCAAACAATACCGATTTTTCCTCCCTCTTACTTGGCGTCAGCACCAATAGGAGGGAAGAACGAACAACCAATCGGGACAACGGAAAACCTCTCCCACCAAAGTTACCAGAGAGAAGATGCGTTTGACCGAGGGATAAAAGGACGGGACGGGAGTGACAAAAGGAGAGTTTTTAGAAACAACTTGGAGAGACAACTTCGAAACAACATCCAGACACAACTTCCAGCAGAACATCAGTGAACACAACTCCCAGCAGAACATCAGAGACAACTTCCACAACTCGGATCAAAACCGGCACGCGTCACGTGACGCGCAATAAAAAGTTACATCGTCTCCGGGTTTGTTATTTTCCTTTTCTCCACACACTACCCCGTCACGAAACAATTATTGATTTTATAACTTCTGCAAAATATACAAAATAAAGAAATCATTTATTCATTTTAAATTATATAAATTAAGAGATGCATGTCTGTCAGAATTCCTAGGATGAACACAGAAACAAAAAAGGTTGGGAAGTTATATTAAAACATAAATTTTGATGAATTAGGAGTTTTATTATTCTATAATTCCCAATAATGTTAAAAACTAATTTTGTAAATGAAATTTCTGTTTTAACGAAGCACATTACAAAATTAATATTTCATATTCAACAATATATTTCAGCTTGAGTTAAGTTTTATTTAGAAATCTTATTATTGCTGGAATTCCATTAATGGAAGTATATTGTAATGAGTATATAATAAAAATGCTGTCCATATTTCACCATAATTAAAATAAAAGACTAAATATATATATATATATATATATATATATATATATATATATATATATATATATATATATATATATCAATTAATACCAAGTTTTAAATATTTTGTCTTTCATGCTCAACACAACTGCAATTGATATCACTGGCATTTTGATGGCATTTGCAGGAAACTGTTGCAAACAACAGTTTTAAAATTCTTCAAAATCTCTGGCAGAGGTACTTTCTGTGAACCATTTAACTCTATAGTTGGAATAAATGTGATTGCTGGATATACTTGATCTGTTTGTATACCATAGTCTTTCAATAAACGAGATGCCTTTTCACCTTTTGTACAAATCATTAATATGTCATAATCTAATTTAACTTGATGCGAACACTAAAATAAATAAATATATATATATATATTCAAAATATTCAAAACTGCTTTCTACCCGCTAGGGTGTAAGCTTATATATATATATATATATATATATATATATATATATATATATATATATATATATATAATGCATTATTAATGTATAGAAAGTTCTTATTACCTGTTCAGCTACTTCATAGGGATTTAGTCCATCATCAATCATGCATGCAACATATTTTAGTAGTTCCATAGGATCAGAAATTTGATCAATAGCACATGCATGAATTTTATTTCCTAAACATTCTGTTGCTGTATGTTGGCATTGGAATTGTATATTGCTGTCTACATCTGTCTCTATAGTCTAAAATTGGAAAGATTTACATTTCAAATATTCATAATATATAGTGAATTAAACCTTAGCTTTTCCATAGGGTACTAATTCCAAGATCATATAATTTGACAGTGCCTTATATGTAGGAAGTAATTGTTTAATAATAAAGTTTCTTGAATCTGAGCACAAAGATTCATAATAAACTGTGACTTTTAGTTTCTCAGGTATTTGCCCTCTCCCTACATGAATTTGTTTGTGATTATATTGGGAGTATATTCCATAATACTGTAAAGTTTTCCATGTTATCAAAACAGTGAGAAATATTACAATCATAAATTTATATTTCATATTCATGTTTGTACTTCAATATTTCAGCTATTTATGTAATTAATTTCCTGAACAATAAAACTAAATCTAGAAATGCATTTCAATAAAGTTTGGTTTTCCGAATTAATAAATAAAACACATTTTAACTACAAACCTTGACTCCCCTATCTTTCAAATATTTAAATAAATGTAGCGTAAACTATAGTCAACTATTAACAATTTATTTAAGCAACAAAAATATGCGTCCATCAATTCCATTGCGAAGCACTAGTTACAGCAACCCCGATACTCTGCCCGATACTAGAGGCGCGTACGTGGTACAAATTGAACTATAGTAAAACACACAGTGGCGGAACACAGTTTGGTACTGAACGAGTTAGGCTCCTTTCACTCTATCCGATTTTAGACGTCCGGCTAAAAACCAGACGACTAAATTTTTATCATAAAAGTCACTACTATCCTACGACTGAAAGAATCGGTCGAGATTCAGATAGCAGTCAAATACTGTCCCTGCAACGTTTGCAACGTAATTAATTGATAAGGTGCATTCAAATTGTAAATTGTAAACATGTTTGTAATTTTTCTTTTTTCTGCAATGATGCCCAGGGCCCACTTCCCCACTGGGCACTTGCCCAGGGCCCCGCGATCTGTAGGCGACCCTAGTTATAAAGTGCCAAGTATGAAATGACTCATTTTGTTGAGAAACTACATACAAAATAAATTCAAAATGTATATTTCTTTATGTTTAAAATCTCATAATATCAACGATTATTAACAAGTTATAAAAAAATAAGTCTAAAAAATAAATGCAAAATGTAATTAAGAAAACAATATATATATATATATTGTATTGTTGTTATACAATATATATTAAGTTAAACTTAATAAAGACGGAACAAAGCTTGAATATATAAATATACTCAACCCTTCCGGAACTCTATAATACTAATGAGTCTTTTTAGGACTACCAAAAACAAATCTCGTATGAAATTTGTCAGTTATTCTATAGCTTTCAGTCCACCTTCGTGGCACTCAACAAACACCATAAAAATAACATTGATTTTTAAGATCATGTCTTTCCGATACCTTGAGTGGATAGCCATCTGTGGACGCGTTTCGAGATTTATCTCTCATCAGCACAGCTTTGCTTCCATGAACAATATTTTGTAAATCACTCACTTAAAATCCCATGTGTTGATTAGGGTTAGATGTTTTTAATTTTGACATTTTGTGAGAGAGACATGAACTTAGCAGGTTATTGATATAAATGATAAATTTTGAATTGGTAACACCATACAACATTATAGATAATCAGATAAACTTAATAAAGACAGAACAAAGCTTGAATATATAAATATACTCAACCCTTCCGGAACTCTATAATACTAATGAGTCTTTTTAGGACTACCAAAAGCTACCACAAGCTGTGCTGATGAGAGGTAAATCTCGAAACGCGTCCACAGATGGCTATCCACTCAAGGTATCGGAAAGACATGATCTTAAAAATCAATGTTATTTTTATGGTTTTTGTTGAGTGCCACGAAGGTGGACTGAAAGCTATAGAATAACTGACAAATTTCATACGAGATTTGTTTTTGGTAGTCCTAAAAAGACTCATTAGTATTATAGAGTTCCGGAAGGGTTGAGTATATTTATATATTCAAGCTTTGTTCCGTCTTTATTAAGTTTATCTGATTATCTATAATGTTGTATGGTTTTACCAATTCAAAATTTATCATTTATATCAATAACCTGCTAAGTTCATGTCTCTCTCACAAAATGTCAAAATTAAAAACATCTAACCCTAATCAACACATGGGATTTTAAGTGAGTGATTTACAAAATATTGTTCATGGAAGCAAAGCTGTGCTGATGAGAGATAAATCTCGAAACGCGTCCACAGATGGCTATCCACTCAAGGTATCGGAAAGACATGATCTTAAAAATCAATGTTATTTTTATGGTTTTTGTTGAGTGCCACGAAGGTGGACTGAAAGCTATAGAATAACTGACAAATTTCATACGAGATTTGTTTTTGGTAGTCCTAAAAGGACTCATTAGTATTATAGAGTTCCGGAAGGGTTGAGTATATTTATATATTCAAGCTTTGTTCCGTCTTTATTAAGTTTATCTGATTATCTATAATGTTGTATGGTGTTATGCCCAGGTCCCACTTCCCCACTGGGCACTTGCCCAGGGCCCCGCGATCTGTAGGCGACCCTAGTTATAAAGTGCCAAGTATGAAATGACTCATTTTGTTGAGAAACTACATACAAAATAAATTCAAAATGTATATTTCTTTATGTTTAAAATCTCATAATATCAACGATTATTAACAAGTTATAAAAAAATAAGTCTAAAAAATAAATGCAAAATGTAATTAAGAAAACAATATATATATATTGTATTGTTGTTATACAATATATATTAAGTTAAACTTAATAAAGACGGAACAAAGCTTGAATATATAAATATACTCAACCCTTCCGGAACTCTATAATACTAATGAGTCTTTTTAGGACTACCAAAAACAAATCTCGTATGAAATTTGTCAGTTATTCTATAGCTTTCAGTCCACCTTCGTGGCACTCAACAAAAACCATAAAAATAACATTGATTTTTAAGATCATGTCTTTCCGATACCTTGAGTGGATAGCCATCTGTGGACGCGTTTCGAGATTTATCTCTCATCAGCACAGCTTTGCTTCCATGAACAATATTTTGTAAATCACTCACTTAAAATCCCATGTGTTGATTAGGGTTAGATGTTTTTAATTTTGACATTTTGTGAGAGAGACATGAACTTAGCAGGTTATTGATATAAATGATAAATTTTGAATTGGTAACACCATACAACATTATAGATAATCAGATAAACTTAATAAAGACAGAACAAAGCTTGAATATATAAATATACTCAACCCTTCCGGAACTCTATAATACTAATGAGTCTTTTTAGGACTACCAAAAGCTACCACAAGCTGTGCTGATGAGAGGTAAATCTCGAAACGCGTCCACAGATGGCTATCCACTCAAGGTATCGGAAAGACATGATCTTAAAAATCAATGTTATTTTTATGGTTTTTGTTGAGTGCCACGAAGGTGGACTGAAAGCTATAGAATAACTGACAAATTTCATACGAGATTTGTTTTTGGTAGTCCTAAAAAGACTCATTAGTATTATAGAGTTCCGGAAGGGTTGAGTATATTTATATATTCAAGCTTTGTTCCGTCTTTATTAAGTTTATCTGATTATCTATAATGTTGTATGGTTTTACCAATTCAAAATTTATCATTTATATCAATAACCTGCTAAGTTCATGTCTCTCTCACAAAATGTCAAAATTAAAAACATCTAACCCTAATCAACACATGGGATTTTAAGTGAGTGATTTACAAAATATTGTTCATGGAAGCAAAGCTGTGCTGATGAGAGATAAATCTCGAAACGCGTCCACAGATGGCTATCCACTCAAGGTATCGGAAAGACATGATCTTAAAAATCAATGTTATTTTTATGGTTTTTGTTGAGTGCCACGAAGGTGGACTGAAAGCTATAGAATAACTGACAAATTTCATACGAGATTTGTTTTTGGTAGTCCTAAAAGGACTCATTAGTATTATAGAGTTCCGGAAGGGTTGAGTATATTTATATATTCAAGCTTTGTTCCGTCTTTATTAAGTTTATCTGATTATCTATAATGTTGTATGGTGTTATGCCCAGGTCCCACTTCCCCACTGGGCACTTGCCCAGGGCCCCGCGATCTGTAGGCGACCCTAGTTATAAAGTGCCAAGTATGAAATGACTCATTTTGTTGAGAAACTACATACAAAATAAATTCAAAATGTATATTTCTTTATGTTTAAAATCTCATAATATCAACGATTATTAACAAGTTATAAAAAAATAAGTCTAAAAAATAAATGCAAAATGTAATTAAGAAAACAATATATATATATTGTATTGTTGTTATACAATATATATTAAGTTAAACTTAATAAAGACGGAACAAAGCTTGAATATATAAATATACTCAACCCTTCCGGAACTCTATAATACTAATGAGTCTTTTTAGGACTACCAAAAACAAATCTCGTATGAAATTTGTCAGTTATTCTATAGCTTTCAGTCCACCTTCGTGGCACTCAACAAAAACCATAAAAATAACATTGATTTTTAAGATCATGTCTTTCCGATACCTTGAGTGGATAGCCATCTGTGGACGCGTTTCGAGATTTATCTCTCATCAGCACAGCTTTGCTTCCATGAACAATATTTTGTAAATCACTCACTTAAAATCCCATGTGTTGATTAGGGTTAGATGTTCTTAATTTTGACATTTTGTGAGAGAGACATGAACTTAGCAGGTTATTGATATAAATGATAAATTTTGAATTGGTAACACCATACAACATTATAGATAATCAGATAAACTTAATAAAGACGGAACAAAGCTTGAATATATAAATATACTCAACCCTTCCGGAACTCTATAATACTAATGAGTCTTTTTAGGACTACCAAAAACAAATCTCGTATGAAATTTGTCAGTTATTCTATAGCTTTCAGTCCACCTTCGTGGCACTCAACAAAAACCATAAAAATAACATTGATTTTTAAGATCATGTCTTTCCGATACCTTGAGTGGATAGCCATCTGTGGACGCGTTTCGAGATTTATCTCTCATCAGCACAGCTTTGCTTCCATGAACAATATTTTGTAAATCACTCACTTAAAATCCCATGTGTTGATTAGGGTTAGATGTTTTTAATTTTGACATTTTGTGAGAGAGACATGAACTTAGCAGGTTATTGATATAAATGATAAATTTTGAATTGGTAAAACCATACAACATTATAGATAATCAGATAAACTTAATAAAGACGGAACAAAGCTTGAATATATAAATATACTCAACCCTTCCGGAACTCTATAATACTAATGAGTCTTTTTAGGACTACCAAAAACAAATCTCGTATGAAATTTGTCAGTTATTCTATAGCTTTCAGTCCACCTTCGTGGCACTCAACAAAAACCATAAAAATAACATTGATTTTTAAGATCATGTCTTTCCGATACCTTGAGTGGATAGCCATCTGTGGACGCGTTTCGAGATTTATCTCTCATCAGCACAGCTTTGCTTCCATGAACAATATTTTGTAAATCACTCACTTAAAATCCCATGTGTTGATTAGGGTTAGATGTTTTTAATTTTGACATTTTGTGAGAGAGACATGAACTTAGAAGGTTATTGATATAAATGATAAATTTTGAATTGGTAAAACCATACAACATTATAGATAATCAGATAAACTTAATAAAGACAGAACAAAGCTTGAATATATAAATATACTCAACCCTTCCGGAACTCTATAATACTAATGAGTCTTTTTAGGACTACCAAAAGCTACCACAAGCTGTGCTGATGAGAGATAAATCTCGAAACGCGTCCACAGATGGCTATCCACTCAAGGTATCGGAAAGACATGATCTTAAAAATCAATGTTATTTTTATGGTTTTTGTTGAGTGCCACGAAGGTGGACTGAAAGCTATAGAATAACTGACAAATTTCATAGGAGATTTGTTTTTGGTAGTCCTAAAAAGACTCATTAGTATTATAGAGTTCCGGAAGGGTTGAGTATATTTATATATTCAAGCTTTGTTCCGTCTTTATTAAGTTTATCTGATTATCTATAATGTTGTATGGTTTTACCAATTCACAATATATATTGTTTTCTTAATTACATTTTGCATTTATTTTTTAGACTTATTTTTTTATAACTTGTTAATAATCGTTGATATTATGAGATTTTAAACATAAAGAAAGATACATTTTGAATTAATTTTGTATGTAGTTTCTCAACAAAATAAGTCATTTCATACTTGGCACTTTATAACTACAAAGAAAGTATGAGATCGGAAAAAGAAAATATGGAAGAAATAAAGAGAATGTTTGCACAAATAAGCACAAAACTAACTGTGGTCGAACAGAAGTTAGATAACAGCGTTGAGGCAATTTCAGAGCTGAAGAAGGAAAACCAAGATCTAAGACAGATAATCAAGGATCAAGAAGAAAGATTGGAACAAGTTGAAAGGGAGATAAGGAGAAATAACATCATAGTACAAGGTATACCGGACAGAGAGCAGGAAGAATAGACAGAGGTAAGAAAGAAGGTGGTGGAAATACTTAGGAACATTGGAGTAGAAATTAATCCAGAGGAGGACATAACGGAAATCACAAAACTAGGAGCTTTTAAGTGAAACAGCAACAGACCAATCCGCATTAAGCTACAATCATGGAATAAGAAAATGGAAATATATGAACGGACCAACAAGCTAAAAGGATCCGACATAGGCATTAACGACGACAACACGAAAAAAGTGCAAGAGGAAAGAAAACGCCTGCTCCCCCACCTGAAGTTGACGAAACAACAAGGACATAGAGCCGTGCTCAGATACAATAAACTGACCGTAAATGGGGTAGCCCATAGTCCCGTGTGGGGTTGTAGGTCCCCCAACGGGCGCCTCCCCAGGTGGCGGATAGGGGGATGCCTCCTAGATATAGGTGGTACCGGGGAAATCAAATACCCGGGGCGGACCAAAACCTACAAATGTAGCGTCTGCACTCAGAATGAGCGGCTACAAATCCGCAGCGTCTGTTCCAGATTGGGCGGCTGCAACAGCGTCTGACCCAGAATGGGCGGCTGATTTAAATCCTGTAAACAGGAGGCTGGTTTGGAAGCTATAGCTGGCAGCCCCAGCACCAAACTACGGCCACAGTGGGCTAATAACCTGCTTGGCCTAAACTATGCTATTAATGAAACCTCTACAACACAAATCCGGACGGACAAAACGAAGACAACACTGGCTACACTTAAGGAAAAGTTACGTTTTGGATGCTGGAACGTAAAAACTCTATACGAAGCATCAAAACTGCATCAAGCGGTGAGAGAATTAAATAACTACAACATCTCAATTTTAGGCTTATCAGAAGTTCGCTGGCTTGGCAAGGGGGAGCTCAACTTACAATCTGGGGAGCTTTTCCTGTACAGTGGCAAAGAAACTGGGTCTCATGAAAGAGGCGTTGGTTTCATAATTACTAAAAAAGCCAGAAAGAGCCTAATTTCATGGAACCCCATTGATGACAAAATAATTACAGCAAGGTTCCACACTAAATACAGAAATATCACCTTTGTACAATGCTATGCACCCACATACAGTGCGAGTGCTGAGGAAAAAGAAAATTTCTACTATATCCTTGAAAGTACGTTAAGGAAGATAAACAGAGGTGATATGACCATACTCATGGGTGATCTCAACGCTAAGGTCGGGACAAATAACAGTAACCTAGAAGACATCATGGGTAAAGAAGGATGTGGGGAAAGAAACGAAAACGGTGAACTATTCACGAAACTCTGTTCAACATCAGACCTAGTTATAGGTGGAACAGTGTTCCCACACAAGCAAATCCACAAAGTCACATGGATATCCCCCGTCAAGAAAACCCAAAACCAAATTGACCATATTGCCATATCGAAAACATGGCGGAGATCCCTACTTGATGTCAGAAACAAGAGGGGTGCAGACATTGCCAGCGACCACCACCTTCTGCTCGGCACGTTCAGAATCAAACTGGCCGTACCAAAGAAACCTGAACAATCAAAGAGAGTAAAGTTCAACCTACACAAACTGCGCCAACCAAACTGCAAAAAAGTTTTCTTAACAAACCTGCATGAAATGAGCAGACCAAAATCCCATAACATCTTGGGATGGCTTAGCCAAGACACTACTCGAATCGGCCAAAACAACCCTTGGCACAAAGAAAAGAAATCGAAAAGACTGGATCTCAGACCAAACATGGCAACTTATACAAGACAGAAAGGATGCGAAGAAACTGGTACTCCAGTGCAAAACTTCGATGACAAAAAATGATGCAATCTGGAGATATACACAACTATGCAAACAAATTAAAGCATCTGCCAAAAAAGACAAGCGAATATGGATTGACCTGATATGTGAGCATGCAGAAGAAGCAGCCAAAAATAACAACTCGAGGACTCTTTACACACTGACAAACAAGCTCTCCAAAAAGCACACAAAGACCACAAATATAGTTAGAAGCAAAGACAACCGCCCACTGACCACCCCAGAAACTCAGCTCGATAGGTGGAAGGAATACTTTGCTGATATGCTCAGCTCACCCACGGAAGACGAACTTGAGATAGCTCCAGAAGACAATGCAAATGAACAGCTGAATATAAAAATAGACGCGCCTTCAAAAACAGAAATACTAAATACCATCAAGCAGCTGAAAAACAACAAAGCGGCAGGGGTAGACAACATACCTTCCGAACTAATCAAGGTAGACCCTAAATGGATTGCACCTCTACTTGCAAAAATAATAAAAGGGATCTGGACAAACCAAGAAATTCCAGCAGAAATGAAACATGGTCTCATTATCAAACTGCCAAAGAAAGGAGACCTAACGCAATGCAAAAATTGGAGAGGAATAACGCTGTTAAACACCATAAACAAAATTATTGCAAGTGTAATCCAACATAGGCTGGCAGAAGCATTCGAACCCATACTGCGTCCAAACCAAGCAGGCTTCCGCCCAAACCGCTCGTGCATAGACCACATAAATTCAACAAGAATAATTATAGAACAATCCGTTGAATGGCGATCGCCACTATATCTTGTTTTCATCGACTTTGAACGTGATTTTGACAGCCTATCCCACTCTGCTATATGGAAGATACTACGGACAAGAGGCGTGCCAACAAAAATCATCGACACGATTAGAGAACTGTACCATGACGTATCATGTAGTATCCTGCATAGCGGAGCACATAGCAACCTTTTTCCGGTGAGATCAGGACTGAAGCAAGGATGTGTGCTCTCTCCCTTGCTTTTTAACATTGCTCTTGACTATATCCTGGAAAAGTCTTGCAGACCAAACGATGGTATTCGATGGTCTCTTTACTCTAATCTCAAAGATCTCGAATACGCAGACGACATTTGCCTTTTTTCGCATACCTATGAAAGTATGCAAAGGCCTATGCACCCTAATATCAGACATGGCACAGAAGATAGGGTTGAAAATAAATGTCTCAAAAACAAAAGCGATGCGAATGCACACAAATAACGACGCACCGTTTCAAATAAACGACCAACCAATTGAGAATGTAGAAAAGTTTCAGTATCTAGGAAGCATTCTCAACGAGACGGGCGGAACAGACCTAGACATTCTAAACAGAATTCAAAAAGCACAGATGGCATTCAGGCAACTAAACACAATATGGAGGTCCAACATCATAAAAACAAAGAGCAAGCTGCGTTTATATAGAACAAACGTCAAAGCAATCCTCTTATATGGATGTGAGACCTGGAAAAACACTAATGCCACAAAACATAAACTTCAGGTTTTCGCCAACAAATGTCTACGAATCATCCTCAGAATCTTCTGGCCACAAAAAATTACTAATGAGCAACTTCTTAAACGATGCGGAGAAGAAACAATAGAGCACGACATTAAGAAAAGAAAATGGGGATGGATCGGCCACATTCTAAGAAGAAAACCAGGCGACATTGCAAGGGCAGCACTAGACTGGAATCCCCAAGGAACGAGACGACGAGGAAGACCGGCTCAAACATGGAGGAGAACAGTGTTAGATGAACTAAAAGCCCAGAAAATCTCTTGGAGTGAAGCCAAAGCAATGGCCCAGAATAGGGTCCGCTGGAGGGTGCTTATGGAGGCTCTATGCTCCACCTAGGAGTCCAGAACCCATATATATATATATAAATGGGGTAGCATATGGTGAAGAAGCCGTGGGAACTAATGAATGTCACTGGGAGAAGAAACGCACGGTGAACGAAAGATCGCCGGACAGTCAGGATACCAACCAGCAATTGAGGAAAATCTCGTAAACGATTAGAAAAAACTACCAAAAGAGGGTAAGGAGATGGAAGATGAAAACAACTACCATGCAACGGAAACGGAAATGAGAAAAACTGTAAACAGGAAAAGTAAGAAGAAGAAGTCAATAATAAGAATAGGAACTTGGAACATAAAAACAATGCAAGTTATAGGAAAAATGGAGGAAGTGGCGAGAGAAATGAAAGAATAGAAACTAGAATAACTGGCCATGCAGGAACTAAGATGGAAGGGAGAAGGCAGAATCGATAAAGACGAGTACACACTACTATATGGAGGCGAAGACAAGCAAGGTTATAAGGGAACGGGCTTTATGATAAGCAAAAAACTGAGAAAGAACATTTTGGAATTTAAGAGTTTAACCGGAAGGATATGACATATAAGCTTAAAAAATGAAATAGCCAACATAACGGTCATAAATGCATACGCGCCCACAGGGGTAACTGACGATCAGGATAAGGACGAGTTCTATGACCAACAAGAAAATATATGCGAGGCGACCCCAAAACACAACACGCTCATTCTTCTGGGCGATTTCAATGCAAAAGTGGGGAAAGAAGGTTATTGGAAGGGAATCGCTGGAAAAGAAACAATTCATGACGAAACAAATAATAATGGAACAAAGCTGGGAAATCTAGCAACTGAAATGGATATGTACATAGTCAGCACAAAATACAAACATAAAAAACAACAGAAAGTAACATGGCTACTCCCAGGCAGAAATAGGAAATCAGAAAGACCATATTCTAATTGCCAAGAGAAGGCAAAAAATGATACAAGACGTGCGATCGTTCAGCGGCGCAGACGTGGGGTCAGACCATCTACTAGTAATAGCTAAGCTAAACCTAAGAATAGTAGGAGGAAAGAAAAAGCATATAGCCAGGAAGAGATGGAATACCGAAAGGATAATAGGAAAGAAGCAGCAGTATGAAGAGGAGGTAACAAATCTTATATCAAAAAAGACGGAAAAGGAAGAATGGCGTAACATAAAAATAGTCATGGAAGAAGCCGCTAGCAAACTCCTGGGAATAAAAACTATAGAAAAAGAGAAGGTATGGTTCGACGAGGACTGTAAGGGATTGCTACAGAAGAAGAAATCCGCGAGAATAACATGGTTAAGAACAGGAAACGGGAAAGACTACAAGAAATACCAGACAATCAGGAAAGAATGCACGAAATTAATAAAAACAAAGAAGACATGATGGTAGGAGTAAGTAATGAGCATAATCGAGAAAGGTAATAAAAATAACACAAAACTTTACAAATACATAAAGAAACACAACATGCAAAGAACGACAACAAACATAAGTAGCACAGAATGGAGAAATCATTTTAAGAAGCTCTTAACTGACGAAAATGCAGGAAGTGACAGTGTAAGAGAAAAAAACCCAGGTAAAAACCCAACAGAGATGAATGCGGCCACTCTCACGGAAGAAGAAGTTAAGGAAGTAATAGCACAGCTCAAAAGGATCAAAGCAGGGGGAAGCGATGGTATTGTCAACGAGCTGGTAAACACGGAGGGGACCAACTAAAGCAAAGAATATTCAAACTACTATCACAAGTCTGGGAAAAAGAAGGGATGCCTTCGGACTAGGAAAAAGGGACAATAGTACCAATACACAGCTCAAATTATAGGGGAATCACCCTGCTGAACGCAGTATACAAGATCCTAACCACTTTAATAAACAAAAAACTTATGAAATATACAGAGACACAAATGGGAGACTACCAACACGGCTTCAGAAGGGGAAGATCGACCATCGACGCGGTACACATAGTGAACCAGTTAACTGAAAAGTGCTACGAACATGGCATAGGACGACAAATAACGTTCATTGACTTTAAACAAGCATTTGACAGCCTAAAACGTGATCAAGTAATAAAAGCTATGAAAGACACAAATATCCCAGAGAAACTTGTGAGGCTAACAGAAATGACAATGAGGAACTTAAAAGCAGAGATAATGACACAGGAGGGCACAACCGAAGCGGTCGAAATCAATCTAGGCGTACGACAGGGTGACGGGTTATCAACGACATTATTGATGATTCATTGAACTTTGATTAATAAAATGATACAGGTTGTTGCCTACGCAGATGATATCACAATGTTGGCCAGAGACAGGAGAAGCTGGAGGAAGCAATTCGAAAACTCGAACATGAGACAAAGAAAAGAGGCCTAAAAATAAACCAGGAAAACAGCAAGTACATGGAGGTAAACAGAGAAAACAAGACCACAACTAACAAACAAGTGCACATAGGAAATTTCGAGTTCGAAATAGTAGACCACTTCCAATACCTAGGAATAATAATAAACAACAAAAGTGACCGAAGGATAGAGATAAACCATAGAGTGCAGGCGGGATATAGAGCGTACTACAAATACAAGTTCATCATGAAAAGCAAGAGTATAAGCACAAATACAAAAATGAAGCTATACAGAACAGCAATTAGACCGGTAGTGACCTATTGGGCAGAGGCGATCAACCTAACAAACGTAGAACAGGGAAAGCTAAGAATCATCGAAAGAAATATTATTAGAAGAATATATGGACTAAAGAGAATCACTGATGGGGAACACAGAAGACTAATGAACTCCGAAATACAAACCATCCTAAAAGGAGAAGATATCGTTAAGGTGATAAAAGTGCAAAGACTCCGCTGGTATGGCCACATGTGGCCATACGTTTACATAACCTACTTGTACAACAAACACGTTGCCTTAAAATTTAGTTGGCAAGGTCGTTCGAATAAGAAACGATGTTTTAGCCAATTGATGATGGCGAAATTACTCTGCAGTAAGTTTATTTCTTTAAAAGTGAACATTTTTATATTTTTGCCAGATATTTTTACTTATATTTTATATTGTCCTACAATTTTACAGAGACTTTGCGGAGGGAAATGGTCGGAAAAAGATATAGAAGATAGAAATGACTTATTCAAACTCCAACAAGAGTGAGTCGAGCCAAAAAAAGCAAATGCGGAAGTTTCCTCCGATGAGAATAACAATAACAGTACATGAATTTAAAAAATAAATTAAAAGTGAAAGTGAAATTTGTAAATAAAAGAGGAGAATAAAAGAGAATAAAACTAAAAATATAATTTTCTATTTTTCAATATTCAATATATTCCTATAACATTCCTGCAATATTCGCAATATTCCTGCAACATTCATTCAATGTTCGCTATCTTCCTGCAACATTCATGCAATGTTCGTAATGTTCCCGCAACGTTCGTAATGTTCCCGCAACGTTCCTGCAATGTTCGCAATGTTCCCGCAACGTTCCTGCAATGTTCGTAATGTTCCCGCAACGTTCGTAATGTTCCCGCAACGTTCCTGCAATGTTCGCAACATTCCCGCAACGTTCCTGCAATGTTCTGTGCAACGTTCCCACAACTTTTCTGAACGTTGCAGAGAGGCGGACATGAAGTACAGTAGAGTAGAAGGTACAGTAGAGTAGAAGTATAGTAGAAGGTACTAGAAGACATGAAGAACCTAAAGATAGAGGCATGGAGGAGCAAGATTTTAGACCGAGCCACGTGGAGGAAATTAACAGAGGAGACAAAGACAAGCGACTGGACAGAGTAAGAACAGGACAGAGGAACGTGGAGTAACTCACCACATGAAATGAGTTTCAAGAGCTCGTAGAGGTTACGAGCGGTTGCAACCCCGAGAGGGGTGTATAACCCTATATACATATCAAATCAATCAATCATCAAAATAAATGTATTTCTTTTAAATTTACAAATACACAATAACAAATATTTACAGAAAATACTGGCAACAGAGGCAGTGCCCGTGCGTAGCCAGGAGTCTTTTAAAACAAATAAAATGTATCTTCTTTTATCTTAGAATGAAAATAAAAACAAAACTTTACTCTGATATAAAATTAAAAATAAAATAATTCTTCTCACTGTTATTAATTTTTGGAAAATGTATATAAAAAATAGATACATACATATACATATACACACACACATATATACATATATATATATATATATATATATATATATATATATATATATATATATATATATATATATATATATATATATATATATATATCAATATGTATATATCAATATACATACATATACACATACACATACACATTCACATACATACACACACACACATACATACATACATACACACATTAAGAAGTTCTGCTAAATGTATTCGCAACCAGTCGTTCTATTGCACCGCAGTAACGGTTATACCCCATAGACAAGGAGACCTCCTCAGGTAGGCGATTGTAAAGTCTGGGACCCCAACGTGCAACGTGCCTCTCAGCCAAGGAGGTTCGGCTGCGAGGCTCGTACAGGGGCATGCATTGTTGTCTGCGAGTCGCGTGATTGTGGGGCGGGCTTACAGGGAAGTCAGACTGGTGCTTATGAATGTATTTTAGAGAATTTAATATAAACAAATTTTGAATATTTAAAGTCCGAAATTCAGTAAAAAGAAAAGCTGAAGGATAGTCAAGTGGTTTTTTTAGACAAATTTTTATTATTCTTTTATACACCAAATTTAGCGGTTCTAGCACAGTCTGACCACAATTGCCCCAACCCACAATCCCATACTCAACAATAGACTTGACCAACGCCAGGAAAACCATTCTCACCTGCTCCCCAGATAGTACAGATCGCAGTTGGACAAACTTATAAATTGTCTTCCTGAGTCTGCAGCACATGTACGAGATATGACCGTCCCACCGTAGGTGTCGGTCCACCATAATGCCTAAATATTTAACGCTATCGACCAAGCGGATTGAATCACATGTTCTGTGAATCAACAGGCGAAAAGTTTTTGCTGGTTGTCCAGCAGCTGTTAAGGAGAACGGAAGTGCCACAGTCTTATTTACATTAAGACTAAGTAAGTTTGAATTAAGCCATTTTTTTATACTTTTCATTCCCGCTGATGCATTACCAAAAGCTGCATTCCAAGAGGAACCTGAAAAAATAGCTACTGTGTCATCAGCAAAGGAATATAACTTACAATTTGTAATATTCAAATTTAATAAGTTATTAATATATATTAAAAATAAAACAGGCCCAAGAACTGATCCTTGTGGCACACCCGTTTCCATTGTCAATGCATCACTGTTGGTTTCCCCAATTTTAACTACCTGAGTCCGTCCATTCAAGTAGGATTCGAAAAATTTGTTTGTAATACCTCTTATCCCAATTCTCTCCATTTTCCGTAGTAGCAAGTCGTGGTCAACTGTGTCAAAGGCTTTTTCCAAATCTAAGGAGACCCCGAGACATTTAGTTCCATCATCTAGACAATCTATAATTGATCGAGTTACATTAAAGATTGCATCTGTTGTATTTTTATCATTTCTAAATCCAAACTGAGTCTCAGAAATAATTTTAAATCTATTAAGAAAATCAACCAATCTAGCTTTGACACACTTCTCCACAATCTTAGCCACACTTGAAAGGAGAGAAATGGGACGATAATTACCTAGAATTGACTTGTCATTTGCTTTATAAAGTGGGATTACTGTTGCTTTTTTTAACTCTTGAGGAAAATATCCCTGTTGAAAACAGAGATTTATTATATGCGATAGGGGGACCGACAAAGCACCCGAATTTGAAATCAACAATTTAGAAGACAACCCATCCATTCCAGGAGCTACATTTTTCTTCAATTTATTTATTATTTTTATAATTTCATTTTCGCATACTGGCCTAAAGAAAAAAGAATTTGAGTAATTGTTCTGGTTACTACAATATTCAAAAGTATGAAGACTATTGCTGTTATTATTTGCTTGTGATAAATTAATTTTATCTGCCATACGATTCCCCACACTAACAAAATGTTTATTAAACTCAAGGGCCATTTCAAATGGCTGATTTGCATCAAAAGAGCGATTATCAGCAGTGATAATCTTTGAGATAGTGGGCCTAGCAGTTGTGGCACAATCAGTCACCTCATTGATTGTCTGCCACAATTGACGTAGATTATTTCCACATTCATTAATTTTATTACGATAATAAATTTCTTTCGCTATACGGATTGACATTTTCAAAATGTTTCTGTATTTTTTAAATTTTACCTTTAAAGTTGTATTAAAAGGCTGCTTACGTACTTTATTAGCTAATTTTTCCCTAGCACGAATTGATCTGACAATGCCAGAAGTTATCCACGGTTTGATTTTAGTAAATTTATGCCCACACTTTGGTCTCTTTAGATCATAACTATTATTAAATATGTCTAATAATTTAGTATAAAACAGATCAAAAGCTAACTCTGCATCCGTCTCCTCAAGAACCAATGCCCATGATTCACTTTCAATTCTCCTCTTGAAACATTGTTCATCAAATTTTTTAATTAAGTTATTTTTATTCAAAATAGAATTATCAGCGACCCCATGGACACGGGATTCACTAGGACACAGAAAAACTTGTCCCATAGCTACGTCATGATCAGTCGTAGACCATGTCAAAATGGCAGTTTCGAGGGAAAAGTGTACACTTTTTAAAAACAAATGATCCAAACAAGATTGTCTGGTTGGAGTAAACCTGGTACACCCGTAGAGCCACTTAACAAAACCATTTTCATGCATTATATCTAAGTATCTATGCCCTATAGGAGTCAAGTTCTCCTCCAGAATATCAATATTAATATCCCCAAGTACTATATGATTATCGTACCTAACCCCCCTGAGAAAAGCTTCCATGTTATCAAGGAACCCAACGACATTCGTGTCATTCGGGGACCTATACACCGCAGTGCAATAGAACTCCGACTCACGATTACTTACAACAAAATTTAGCGAATTCATATTTTCCAAATCCAAATCAAAAATTTTATAATTAATACCAGATTTTATGTACAGTACAATTCCATTACATTTATTATATTTACCAGGTTTAATAATTTTCTCAAAATTTGGAAGTTCAAAACCATCGTCATTATAGCATAACCAAGACTCTGTGAGAACAATAATGTCAAAATCAACCTCTAGCTTACATAAAAGTACACATAACTCATTAAAATTTTTTCTAATACTTCGAATATTTAAATTTAGGATTTTTAAAGAATTAAAAATAAAAAAATTATGAACTTTCTCAAAATTTTGAAATACTAATGATTTGTTTGAAATTGGATTTAAATGTTCTAGTAATTCACCTATTTCCATTTAACTTAAAAATATACCTTTGTTTATACTATAAATTTGATTCATTCAAAGAAGAGTTTACAGTTTATCAAGATCACTAACACACTTAATTTGCACTGAACGGTGACCGTCAGTCTTTTTTACAAATATTTTGCCATTTCGGGCCCATATGTACTTGTAGCCCTTATCCAGAGCGAGTCTTCTAGATGTTTTTAATAGTAGTTGAACATCGGGAGCTAGGTGATCATTTGCAAAAACACGGCTTTCAGGTAGATTACCATTAATTAAGTGTGCTGAAATTCCAGGATTATTTTTATTAAGGCTAGAGACCTTTTTAAAGTCTGACAACCAAACGTCCTTATCTTGACGTCTACAGAATTTAGCAATAATTGGTTTGATTCCACCTTGTACTTTAGATGGTAGCCTATGAGCTGTACTTAGACTACTTGAGGTGAGCTTATTGTTTATGGCTGCCGAGATGCAGTTAAAGATTTCAAAAACTGACTCATTTGGGGTCTCAGGGATCCCTGTTATGATTACATTGTCAATACGAGTGTAGCTCTGGAGGTTAGATAATTCACATTTTAGACTGGCGTTTTCTATATGGCGTTTTCTATATATATATATATATATATATATATATATATATATATATATATATATATATATATATATATATATATATATAACTTGCGAATAATCGTTGATATGAGATTTTAAAAAATAAATGCAAATTGTAATTAAGAAAACAACACTTTTATTCAAAAAATGGAACAATTACTTGATAAAATCTGAAACAAAGGGAAACAACTAATAATCACTGGGGACTTCAACACAAAATTTAACTCATCACATAAAGATACCTCTCTCTTGATCAACACTTTTATGTCCTATGGACTCCAAAGAGGTAAGTAAATAGGTCTATATAACCTACACGAGTACACTGACAAAATTAACTGGAATTTTATCAATTCAAACTTAGACGCTGAGCAAGTGTTATAAATTTCATTCCATCATTAAAGACGCTGTCTCAATTAACCTTCCCATTAAACACAAAACTGTTAACAGTGCCAAGTCTCGTACCCAAAATATAAACACCAACCAATTGGAGTTGGTTCAACACCAATTTAAAAAAGATGAGAGAAACTCTGACACTTCTCTATAATCTAAAAAAGCAACAAGCTAGTCACGACAAAACATTCAAAAAATTCAAGAAATCGTATCGAAAAGAAATTCAAAGAGCAAAAAGAAATGTAAATGATGCGTATATTGCTGAATCAGATAATAAACAAACAGGTACATGAAATGGGAATAAAAAGCAGCATAGTAAACCAACACCAGACATATCAGCTGATGACTTCAATCAATACTTCTCGCGCATTGTAATCACTCTGTTTAATGCAAATACAAATTCGAATGATGAAATACAACTACCTCAAACCAACAATCCAGTATTTTATTTTACCGAAGTATCATTTAATCAAGTAAGAGAGGCCATATTCAATTTAAGGAACTCTACTATAGTAGCGATGCATTCGGAATAAATTCAATCATAATCGAAATATTAGCAAACATCATCGAAATACCTTTGACTAAAATCATTAACAAATGTATTCGTGAATCATATTTCCCGTCAACATTAAAACTGTCCCAGGTTATTCCTATTTCCAAAAAAGGTAACAGCGCTGAACTGAACTATAGACCAATACTATAGACCAATATCTCTACCAATTCTTGCAAAAATATTTGAAAAACTTAAAAAAAATCAAATCAACGACCATTTTCAAAACTGCAATCTCACCGTGTCAGTTTGGTTTCCGCTCAAACAAATCAACAACCCTAGCAATAAGCACATTATCGGAACACATACTAAAGGCCTTTGAGGCCATTGAATATGCTTATACAAGTTGCTTTGACCTTACAAAAGCATTCGGCTGTGTATCGCATGAGATTCTCATAAAGAAACTGATCTACTACTCTCTTGATTCGAATAGCATTGGACTTTTGAATCCTTACCTTACTAATAGAGAGCAATGTGTGAAGCTAAACAACAATAAATAAGATAATCGACAGATGTTATATGGGGTGCCTCAGGGATCTGTATTAGCTTTTTGTTTCTGTTTCTTATTTATATAAATGACTTTCCGGACTACATGCAAACAAAGATGTGTACACTATTTGCGGATGATACTACAATTTCAGGCGCTAATATATCTCTAGTTTCTCTCCGCTTGCACATACTGGATACCACCAACAAAGTTAAACAATGGTTCAATGGCAAAAAATATGGCAATGAACTAATTATTAATGAATACAAAACACAAACATATGTATTCTCACTCAGGAGGATAGATGATCGTGCGGAGCCAATAAAGTTGCTTGGAATACATTTTGACCCGAACATGACCTGGGAAACACATATAGATTGCCTCTCAACCAATATCGCCAAGAAAATATTTATCCTGCAGCAATTAAAATATACAACATGCATTCAAACTGTACTGACGGCCTATCATGCATTGATTCATAGTGCCCTCTCATATGCAATTTTAGTATTGGGTCACTTCCCCATGTGACAAAAGTTTTTAAAGTACAACGTAAATGCATAAGAATTATGACGGGATTGCCATTCAGTGATGATTGCCGAGAATTATTCAAAAAGTATAAAACACTGACAGTTACTTGTGTCTTCATCTTGCATGGCTTACTGTATATGCACGTGCACGTCGGCGAGTATGACCCATTTGATCACAACTACTGCACACGATACAAACAGCTAGTTAAGCCCAATTTCCTAAGATTAAATAGATCTTGAAGCAGTACTACAGGTTACTACGGTGTCAAGCTATATAACTCGCTACCGAGAAATGTAAAAAATACAGACTTTAAATCCTTTAAAAAATACATAAAAAAATTTCACACACAAAATGCATTTTACTCCATGGAGGAGTTTTATTTTGCCTTTTCATAGATATTATTGACCAATGTAAATTCGTATAATTTGAACATGAAATAAATATTATATTTATATATATATATATATATATATATATATATATATATATATATATATAAAGTTAAAGTTGATTTTAAACATAACGAAAGACATTTTGAATTAATTTGACATTTTTGTATGTAGTTTCTCAACAAAATGAGTCATTTGAAACTTATATTGTTTTCTTAATTACATTTTGCATTTATTTTTTAAAGACATTTTAAATACTTGGGAGCTACACGGAGGATGAAGAGCAGAGAGCTCTCCTCCTGCTAGAAACCCATTTTCCGGGATGTAGAAAATACAAAGAGATCGGCTTTATGCAAACACGGATACCAAGTCTGGCTGACTGGTGAAGGGCTGCGTACATCTGTAGGGAACACAGAATCAGATGGGCTAGCGGCACTTTCCAGTTATTTAAGTCATTAAGGTATGGACGGACTAGTTGCCACCTTCCTACATAAAGCAGGGAGAGAACTAATGCCGTATCTTCTACAAATCTTTAGAAGTAGTTTAGCGCTCGGATACATACCGGAGCTATGGAGAAGGGCTAAGGTGGTATAAGGTGGGGAAGAAGGATGCCACTCAACCAAAGTCATTTAGACCAATTAGTCTAACATATTTTATGCTAAAGACAATGGAGAAGGTAATTGACAATTACCTTAGGACTGAAGGAATTACCAGTGCTGGTAGTTGCACCACTACACAACTGTCAGCAAGCATACAAAGCAGACAAATTCACCAAACCGCCCTGTATCAGCTGACAAAATTAAATAGAAGCAGCACTTGAGACAAAAGAGGTAGCGGTATGTGCCTTCTTGAATATGGAAGGAGCCTTTGACAACACCTCGCACTAGGCTGTCAAAGCGGCCCTCGAAAGAAGGAATATCGACAGCACTATTTCAAAGTGGATGGGAGAAATCCTGAGAACCAGAACGGCGGAGGCACAAGTGGGAAGATACAACATTAAGATCTCCACAACTCGAGGGTGCCAACAGGTAGGTGTGCTATCACCACTGATGTGGAGCCTAGTAGTTAATGAATTACTGGCTAGGCTGAAGGACCTAGACATCAAATGTCAAGGTTACCCCGATGACATAGTCATGATCATAGCCAGAGGGAAGTTTGAGGGACCGCTCTGTGAAATCGTACAGAGAGGCCTTAAAGTAACTAGTAGATTGTGTCAAACAGTGGGACTGAGACTCAACTCGGGCAAAACTACGGTGATACCATTTACAAGAAAGAGAAAACTAAACTGCCTACAGCCCATACTGTTAGATGGGAGGGCAGTAGAATACAAACAGGAGATAAGGTGTCTGGCTATCACACTAGATAGTAAGTTTCTATGGAAAAGACACCCTGAAGCAGCTGTAGGTAAAGCCAAACGCGCTCTAATGTGGCACGGAAAACGTTGTAACCCCAAAATCCTGTAATGGATGTGCGCCATGATAGTGAGACCTGCGATTATTTACGGGGCAGTTGCGTGGGGAAGTAGAACCAAGCTGGCCTCTATAAGGAAATGACTTGAGAAGAAGCTGACATGGGATCACATGGGATCACATGGGCAAACATGGGATCCAGTAATCCCTTTACAGGTCCGGAACCCGTTTGCGGTACGAGTGTAAACAACATCCACAAAAGTTTAGATGAAGAAATAAGAGAACAGTGGATGAAAACCTGGAAAGAACTTTCAGAGTTGAGATATCCCAAAGTAATATTGGGATCTTTTAACCAGAAAAGAGCAATAGCTTGCCTGAAACTAAACAGGAACAGGCTTAGAATTCTGACAGGAGTCCTGACGGGACACTGCAGACTTAGAAAACACATCAAGGCCCTGGGCCTAGAGGAAGATGACATATGCAGATTCTGTTCAGCAAAGGAAACCCCCATGCATCTGCTCAAAGACTGCGGAACACTGATCCGCAAGAGTCAAATGTACCTTGGGGCCCACTGCTTGAACGCAGAGGAGTTGCAGTCCTTGAATCCCACCCAGATCCTGAAATTCCTTAAGGAATCGGGACTAGAGGAGGCGCTCTGAATAGGTAGAGGCGTAAGTAGAGGCGATAAACGCGTAAGTATACCTACGCTTAGAGGAAGAGGGTGGCGTACAATAGATCTATAAAGGTCGGAGTACAAGTCTTCACCACCAAATCTACAATCTATTGTGTACATTATCCTTGGAAATTTATGAAATAAGTATTATTTTAATCAATACTTCAAATATGCCGGGGAAGCATACTCATCTGCAAGCAATAATCAAGGAGGAATAATAAAAAGGAGAATTTGCCACCTTTGTATATGCGTGACATTCACTAAACTCGGTAGATGCCCATGCTGCTGGGTTTGTATCATAGGCAACAAAGTTTTTCAAATGATTCGGTTTTTTTTTCGGGCTCTATCCACCGATGGAATATACTGATCGAACATTTAGGTTAAAAAAAATTTGTTAAAGACTGACAAAATCGCCAAAATCCTAAAAAGACACAACATCGACACCATTTTAAAGCCAAACCAAAAAATATCCTCCATGCAACGTAGCGTTAAAGACACCATCCCGTTAGAATCAAATGGAATTTACGAAATACCCTGCGGAACATGTGAACGAACCTATATTGGACGTTCCAATGGAAAAATATCAGCTAGGATTCAAGAACATGCAGATTCCGCCAAACACAAAGAGAAACTTTCATCCACTCTTGGCCAACACACCAACACCGGCCACTGGATGGATTTCAGAAACTCAAGGACTCTTCACGGGTATACAGAGAAGCCATAGAGATAGAAAAACGAGACTACACCCTGAACATGAGAGATGATTCCTAGCGACTCTCCCCAACATGGTGCCCGATTATATCCACCCTCAAAATGCAATCCCAGACACCCTAGACACATATACGACCAACAAAACAAAGGAACATCTCTCTGTTTGCTTCTTTGATGTTGGTGAAGAATTATGTTGTCTCCAGCTACACTTGAAGGCCCACTTTGGCAGCCTGTTTTCTGAGGCAATTTACCTGCATTGTTGTCATCTAAAGAGAATCAGCAATCACTGCCAGGTCATCTGCAAAGGCCATGCAATATACAACCAGTCCATCGTTCTTATGTCCCAGGTAGATACCACTTTCACACGCAAGTTGATCAGTTCCTTGCGCCATTCTCTCAAAACCTTTTCAAGAACACAGTTGAATAGAAGTGGGGAAAGTCCATCTCCTTGTCTCACTCCAGTTTTTATTTCGAAGCTTTCTCGCCTCTAAATTTAACCTTGGAATGAGTGTTGGTCAAGGTTTCTAGGATGAGTCTGCGGGTTTTGTTGTCTATCCCTAGTTCCAGTAGTACTGAAGCGTTTCTCTAGCAATGGAATGGTAGGCCTTCCTAAAATCAACAAAGGTGACGACAACCTTGCGGTTTCTCATCTTGGAGTATGCAAGTACAGTTTTAAGATTGAGGATCTGTTCAACAAAGGATCGGGTTTTCCTGAAGCTTCCCTGATATTTTCCCAGTTGAATATCCAGCTGATTTTCTGCCCTTATTTGTAACGCCTTGGAGAGAATCTTATATGTTACAGGGACGAGAGAATTTCCACGTGAAACGGATGGATCAGAGTCGATTTCTAATCTGGTGGTAATTTTTCTGTTTCCGAGATGTCCTGGATGATCTCGGTTAGCTTGCCCACGCCATTGCTTCCAGCACCTTTCCACAGTTCAGCAACGATATAGTCCTCCCCAGCTGCCTTATTATTCTTAAGGAGTTGAATGATCTGGCCAACTTCTTCCAATGAAAGGGGCAGCGAGTCTGGGTTTGGTGTGGTTTGTTTATAGTCGAAGTCTTCGCTGGGTGGATCACAGTTGAGTAGATTTTTAAAGTACTGAGCTAAAAAGTGGCAGTTGTCCTTGTTGTTAAAGTTGAGGCTTGGCGGAACGTATTTTCTGAGTGTCTGCTTTTTAGAATTTCACTTCACCCAGGTGAAGCCTGTCTTTGGCCTGTCTTTGGGCTATTGCATTGTATCTTCAGTCCACCACGGATGCTTCCTTCTTCTAGAGAGAGGGGCTAGTTCATTGGCTGCCTTGACAAGAGTCTCCTTCAGTTGCTCCCAGCTAGTTAGATCTGTATTGTTCAGTCTCTGACTTACTTCTTGACTGTTCTTAAGTCGCTCTACGTCAAATCTTACGATTTTGGAGGTTCTGTGTAATCTAGTACTAGATTACACAGAGATCAAAATAAAACTCCATCCTAGAAAGACGTCTTTCTAGGATGGAGTTTTATTTTGATCTTTGAGAGGTAGTGGTCTGAGTCCAGATTGGCGCTTCTTATTACCTTCTCGTTTTGTGTTTCCTTTTGAGATTTTCGTGAAATGGCAACATGATCTATCTGGAATTCACCCAGGTTGGTATTAGGTGAAATCTAAGTCTTCTGCTTCCTTGTAATATTATATCCTTGTTATAATATATAAATAGCAACCATTGTCATTTGGATCCTATATACTTGTAATAATTATTCAGTATCATTTATATAGAATCATTCTTTGAGAGTAAAATAATGTTTCGCATAGAATTTGATGTGAACTTCTTTCTCTTTACACTTTCGCATGAGGTTTATTTTCGTTATTGGTCCTCATTTTAAATCAAAACTATCAAGTCTCATTAACCTAGTCTACATAGTTTCATATAACTACTGATGTAATTTCTTTTGTAAATGGTTTAAATTAATTTTTAATTGAGTATTTACTTAATGATAAGTAAAATTATGAGGCCAAAATGGATTAATGGATAATGCACACATGCACAAATAATCGTATATTTATAATATTGATTTTTCCATATATGTTATATATGAACATATTATTTTAAAACATAGTATAACAAAATTATATAGTATTATAGTATATTATATATACATAGTACCTATAACTATATTTTATTCAATATAAAACAAAATAAACATTTTGATTAATAATGATATTTAACGATTGTTATTCATAATGTATTTTTAATGTACAAATCATTATAAATTAATCAACATAAACAATCATTATTTATTATATTGTTGAAAGTTTAAATTTTATATTGGTCGAAGTAAGTGGTATTTAAACTTCGTCGACCAAATGTTTAAGATATTTCCTTTAGGAGCTTCTAGTACATACATGTTTTTATTATATTATATATGCAACGAGCAAATTCCGAAAAAGAGCAATGCTGACATTGTACAGAAATGTTTGTGGCTACAATACTGGAATTGTACTTCAGATGCACTTTTGCATCTGTTTCCATTTGCATTTGTTTCCATAGACCCATTTTGTGAGTCATTAATGGTATAAGAAATATTGTACAAGCTATCAAACTTGTATAAGATTCTACTAGGGTTTTTTTACTAACATATATACTAGATAGGCCATTAAAAACGAAACAGAGAGATTTTCGGATAGTTAAACATTAATTTTTAAAAAACGCTCGGTTGACGTGTCCTTTGTTTGTGAGGGGGGCACTTTTTACAAGAAAATTTGTAGCGAAATCACTTAACCCCTTCGCGCTGGAGCCACAACCCCTGTAGATTGTAGATATGTTGGTGACGACTTGTACTGCGACCTTCATAGATCTATTGGACCCCACCCTCCTCCTCCAAGCGTTGGTGTACTTACCCATTTAGAGCGCCTCCTCTAATCCTGATTCCTTTAGGAATTTCAGGATCTGGGTGGGATTCAAGGCCTGCAGCTCCTCTGAGTTCAAGCAGTGAGCCCCAAGGTACATCTGTCTCTTGCGGAGTAATGCTCCGCAGTCTTTGAGCAGATGTATGGGGGTTTCCTCTGCTGAGCCACAGAATCTGCATCCGTCATCCTCCTCTAGGTCTAGGGCCTTGAGATGTTTCCTAAGTCTGCAGTGTCCCGTCAGGACTCCTGTCAGAATTCTAAACTTGTTTCTGCTTAGTTTCAGGCAAGCTTTTTTTCTCTTCTGATTAAAAGATCCCAGCATCACTTTGGATTGCCTTAGCCCTGGAAGTTCTTTCCCAGGTTTACATCCATTTTCCTCTTGTTTCTTCATGTAAACTTTTGTGGATGGTTTTCACACTCATGCCGCAAAAGGGTTCCGGACCTATAAAGGGGCTACTGGATCCTTTGTTTGCTAGGTGATCGGCTTCGGCCACAACCCCTAAAATCTTAAATGGCACGGTGGGGTAAGTGATACCTCATTTGAAAGCCCTTTTTACTCTGAATACTAAACAGTTAACATTTTCAAAATTTATCGGCGATTTCTTGTCAACGACATAAACTAAAAACGCGTTCGTAATCGTGAAATTAAATAATCTACAAAACAAATCGATAGATATAGAAAATTTTAGCCGTTTAGTATTCAGGGCTAAACGGGCTTTCAAATGAGGTATAACTTACCGCACCGTGCAATTTAAAATTTTAAAGGTTGTGGTCCCAGCGCGAAGGGGTTAAGTGATTTGGCTACAAATTTTCTTGTAAACGGTGTCCCCCCAACCAACAAAATTGACGTGTCCGAGTGTTTTTGTGGAAACCCACCTTGTATAGTATCACAGTGTCATAGTGTCATCAGCAACCTCGTAGAACGCGCATCAATGGAAACAAATTCAATTAATGTATATTGTCCAAAAAAGTATCAGCATTGTTGAATTTCGGACAATGCTTATAGCGTACGTATTATTTTACTATTCTTTTTTAACGCTTAAAATCAAGTTAAATAGGAATACATTCAATCTATTTCTGTATATTGCTTTCGCCTCTAAATAGGTTGAAAATTATTTTCTCATGATTAGTTTTGGCGAAAGGTATTAGAATCTTCACTGATTTGTTAGCAATTTCGGGATATGCTATTGTGAATTTGTCATCCAAAATTTAGATCATTTAATTGAACTACACTCATAAGTCAATTAATTGTATGTGTCGTTAGCAAATGACCTGATGTATTGTAATCCACCCCGTGTGGGATTACTAGTTCTCCATCGGGCACCTCCCCAGGTGGCGTATGGGGCAACGCCTCCCATATATGGGTGGTACCGGGGAAATGAAATACTCGGGGCGGACCAAAACTAGCACTGACCATGGACAGCTATTCCTAAGAACAGTACGGCTATGAATCAGGCAGCAAACGACAAGGTGGCAACCACAGCATAGAAGACCTACAAATCCTTTTAGATAGCATTAATAGGGAAAGCAAAAAATGGGGCTAACAATGAACACAAGTAAAACCAAATACATGGTCATCTCAAAAACTCCAATTGACAACATACAACTTACAATGGAGGGTAAACAGTTCGAGAGGGTCGACAAATATAAATACCAGGGAGCAACCATAAATTCCCAATTGGACCAAGATAAGGAGATACAAATCTAGGAGAGTCTAGAAGTCTAGGAGAATAGAAATACAGGTCAATGTTCACAAATAAGAAATTAAGTTTTGCCATGAGGTTAAGGTTTCTAGAATGATATTTATGGTCTCAGCTGTTATATGGGGTAGAAACATCGACGCTAAAAGCACAATCCATAAAAAGATCGGAGGCATTTGAAATGTGGCTCTACAGACGCATACTTAAAATTCCTTGGACTGCTAGAACCATACATGAAGACGTTCCAAGAAGAATTGGACACGGTAGAAAACTGATGACAATCGTCAAAATAAGAAAAATAGCATATCTTGGCCACATACTTCGTAATGACATATACTCCCACCTACAAGTAATCTTGCAGGGAAGAATAGAGTGAAGAAAAGGCATAGGAAGAAAAAAGAAATCTTGGAATATCAGAGAGTGGACTAACCTCAGTGTTGAACAAATATTTCACGTTGTTAAAGAAGTGATTGCCATCCTTAAGAAAGACGGCATATGAAGAAGAAGAAGATTGTTATCCCAAAATGGATTTTTTATCCTTTCATGCGAATAACCTTGTTTTTCTCTGTCAGTACTGCAGTTTTATGAATATGAAAATGTGTTGACACGAATTTTGGGGTTTCTTCGTGCTTCAAGTTCATTTAAAAGAAATTTTACCTATTTAGTACCTAAGAATGGTGGTGGTGGCTCAGATAGCTAAGCTATTGGCCTTTGAGTCAGACAGCTGGGGTTCAAATCCCACACAGAACCAAAAAGCAGCAAAATTTAAAAACTAATTGCTGCAACCCATCACACTCAATTCCACAAGGCAACCGTGGGGTCTCAACTGCCTCCTCTGGAAATTTGTCGAATTCGATGTTAGGCCGAGGCCGCACTACGGTTTTTTCCCGCGAGCGGTAACCGCTATAACCTCGTAAACGCTCGAGATGTACACAGTACGCTATTAAAATCAGTCGCGGGTATTAACTTACTTGACTCACAAAATTACGCGATTAAAAACCGCGGTGGCTTAGGCGTAGTGCGACCTAGGCCTTAAACTGTAGGTCCTCCATATTCAAATCTTAGTGCTGAGGTTGGATATGTGGCAGAGAGGAGGCCGGTGACCAATAGTGGGACATAAAGGCTGATGATGAATACCTAAGAATCAAAATTTACACTATACACTCATATGTTTACTGCATAATAGGAATAGGTATCTAGGTATCTATAGGTATCCGCCAAGTCGAGCACAGCCGTAGTATCCTTTTCTCGAAGCGACTCACGGCACTTTTGACCCCCCTGTAACTGCGTTGTGTATAAAGCAAGAAGTTTGAATTTCTAGATATCAAGAGGACATACTATAACTGTCTACATTGCCAATATATCTAATAATAATACATTATAGTTTACGAATTATCGCCAGTCAAATTTCTTATTTTTGTGACAAACTCACCGATCATCAAAATACTAAGGTACTTCTAGCAATCTTACAAACTGCAAATGTTGAATTTTAGTTAGCGTTTAGCCTGTAAAGAAAGGAAAAAATGAAAAATCCCGAAGTTTCAATATCCATTAAATGGAAATTAAAAATTTCTTAATTTTGTTTGTCACACTTCTCGATCATCAAAATTCTAAGGTTCTTCTAGCAAACTTACAAACTTCAAATGTTGAATTTTAGTTAGCGTTTGGCCTGTAAAGGAAGGAAAAAATGAAAATTTTCATTATACATTAAATGAAAATTAATAATTTATTAATTTTGTCACTGACACACTCTCCGATCATCAAATATCTAAGGTACTTCTAGCAATCTTACGAACTTCAAATTTTGAATTTTAGTTAGCGTTTAGCCTATAAAGGAAGGAAAAAATCAAAAATCCCGAAATATCATTATCGATTAAATCAAATATAATGATTATTAAAAATTACATTCAACTCATCGTACTTGTACGTATGTACGTATGGTTGCTACTGGGAAGGGGCAGAGCATACAAGATATTAACCGAGGAAAAGAAGGAGGATGACCTACAAAAAGAAATGAAAACCCATCAAAAACATAAAATGTAAAAAAATGTCTCGTAACGCAGTTCTTTCGCTACAACAAGTTGTGAGATCTCATGTAAGACCAAGTCAGTTATTTTAGTTAGTGTCTATGGAAGCACCTATTCAGCAACTTTGTTATAAATTGTTATCTAATCAATTACCTATCAACATTTATAGTGACCGTATCAATATTAGACACCTTTGTTTCTATAATAATTCTAAAGACTTGGCAATGAGAGACATGAGATCTCACAACTTTTTGTAGCGAAAGAACTGCGTTGCGAGACTTGGTATTTTTTAAATTTTATGTTATTGATGGGATAATGTATACAGTTTCACTGCATAATAGGAATGAAAGAACTATTTTGAATTTCAATCTTCGGTATCGGTATCAGTAATCGGTATTTTTTTCTTCGAAAATTCTTCTGAAGAAATTTAATTATTTAAATTTAGTGTTCCGCAGTATGCAGTTTGAAGAGCACTAGACTAATTTATTCTTATGTAATTCTAAAGGTAGTGATTGTAAAGGCTATTTAATGCTTATTAATAAATATTCAAATTAATAGAGAAAATAAGAAAGGATGGGATACGAAATGTCTTATCTCATTTTTTAAATATCATTTTAGAATATTTTTTAAGACAATATTGTTCTTGTAATTAACACTAATTATTATCTATAATTTTTGTATAAGAAAGCAATCAAAATTATTCAATACATTTTTTACACTTTCACTGAAATATTTTGATTTTTGTTATTAATAGTGTTATTAATTAGTTTTATATTAATATAAAATATAGTTTAGTTAAATAAATAGAGTTTGTGTTTTTTATTAATTTAGCATATAAGTTATATATTAATATAAAATATTATTACAAATAAAATAATAATTATAAAAAATAATATACATATTAAATATATGATAAAAATAAGAAAATGTGTACCTACGTACTAACGTCGCCGCAACTACAGATATGAACAAAATGGATGGTTACAACGCAGCATATAAATCCAGACCACATATCGCGCGGTAGCGCGACCTCTCGATCCGAAGTAAGAAAAAATAGTGGATAAGGGTTAGATTAGATTATATGAGAGCTGATAAATCCAGACCACATATCGCGCGGTAGCGCGACCTCCCGCTGCAGTGGCGTCAATACGTAAGTACCGAAATTGTTTTTAATATTTACGTGTTTTATTGATATTGAAAATGCAGATTTATTTTTTTATGTAAGGTGGAGTGGGGTAAATGTGATAATGGGGCAATTCTGTTAATCTCTTCCCGAAACTTGCAACAATTCATTCAAATAGCGCCATATATGTCAATAGACCTTTTCATAGTTGTATTTTTTTGTGCGTATGCACTCTATTGGTGTGCAACATACCCCTCTACACCGCCGGCACATTAATTCGTGTAGCAGAACTTTTGCCACAATTCGTTGCAGATCTTTGCTGATGAACGTTGTTTACTTTGGTAACGAGTGGAATGGTTTTTGCATCTAGTGCCATAAAATCATTATCTCAACGGGTAAATAACCCTTATTTACCAGTTTATTTAGTAGGGATAGGTTAAAAACTGTAAAGTATAATTATTAAGTATTTAAAGTATAAAGTAATTTAAAGTATAATTATAATAATTATTATTATAATTATTATAAATATTTAAGTATAATTCAGTTTATCAGAATTTCAATATTTTCTTGGTTTTTGGGACAGTCACATTTGCCCCTGAAAATATTATAATGGGGCAAATGTGTTATACAATGGCCAGGAAATTGTGTTACCCATCTTTCCAGCATTACTATGGTCCGCAACTATGAAAGAAAAACCTCTAATGACAATAAATACACGAAGGCTGATTTGGAACTTGCTCTTAATGAATAACAATTTACATAGCTTCCAGAATGTATCCAATACCTTACGTTACATTATATTGCCGATTGAAAGGTAAACGTGGTTCAAAAAAGAAAGATGGGGTCGTTCAACTACAATATCTTTGGAAGATGAAGCTAGGTTAGCAAATTGTTTAAGAACTGTCGAAAAATTGGGATTTGGATTTTCAAGTTGTTGAAGTGGTTGGAAGATTCATTAAAGATAGCAACTAATTCCAAAGATGGTATTCCAATGGAAGATTGGTTTTTGACATTTAAAAAGCGGCACAATCTTACTAGGGGGGTTAGGGGCTAGAGGGGGGAGGAGTTAAAACTCCTCAAAATGTGGAATACGCACGAAAAATAGTCATATGGTTATAGCCATATTAAAAGAAAAGCTGGAACCAGTTAAGAAAAGCGCCAAAAGAACAGTTAGATTATCTTGTAGCAATAGCAGCAGAAGCGACGAGGGCAATTCATCTCACGTCTTTCAAAAATCAGATAATTTTGGGGAGTTCCTAAACGAATTATTGGAAGCAAACGTGGATGGAAATAACAAGGATATTTCAGAGGTCAATACTAATGTCACTCCTGGATGTTAAGTGCTTATAAAATAGAGTAGAAAAAGGCTAATTAAATATTTTGTTTGTAACGTGATAGAATAAAACTATAAAGAATGGGTCGTTAAATTTACCAGAACATATAAAAATAAATTTGTATGGCCAAAAATTGAAGACATTGACACTATAGACGAAAAAGATATTATCACAGTTTTGCCTGAACCAACCACGAATCGAAGGGGATAATTTGACTTTCCAGTTCCTTTTGGGGGTTTTAATTTATAGCTCACCATTATCTGCTTACCAGTTAGTAGGGAAAGATAGTTCCTTCTAAACCCACCACCTCCTTATGAGATTTACATGTAATCTCGCCCCTTATGGGGGAATTATATGTAAAATCTAGCACGATGCCCCTTATGGAGATTTACATGTAAATCTAGCACAAAGCCCCTTATGGGGAATCCTATGCAAAATAGTTCTGAACGCGTCCGAGCGAGAATGTCTAGATCACGCTGCAAGATACGTTACGTTGGATAGAGGGAAAATTCAAAATGAGGGGTGAGGGGTGCAAATTCAGATAGGGGTTGATTCAATTGAGATTAGGGAGGATTTAGATTGATAAGACTTTTTTTAGACAGACAAGACTAGACAGACAAGACTAGACAGACAAGACTAGACAGACAAGACTAGACAGACAAGACTAGACAGACAAGACTAGACAGACAAGACTAGACAGACAAGACTAGACAGACAAAACTAGACAGACAAGACTAGATGGACAAGACTAGACGGACTAGACTAAACCATTTTAAACCATTTGATGAGAAAAATCAAATCTGCTGTCAGAACGGCCCTAGCATGTGCCTTAAGGGAGATACCGCCCAACCGCCTACCCCTCAGTTGAAGACGTCATCCGCCGCGGCAGATATTGCTAAACTAATTATCTCGATGCTGATTGGCTGATTAACGGATACATAATTACAGTTAACCTTTTCCCTCAATTTATAAGTAATGGACAAGACTGGACAGACAAGACTAGACAAACAAGACTAGACAGACGAGACTAGTTAGATGAAGCTAGACAGATGGGGGCTAAATACATGAGACTAGATAGAAAGAACCTAGATAAGACTGAGGGATTCTTAATTTAACTAAAATATATGTTCGATTGTTTTTCTTATAATTGTTAATAATGTCTATATTTTTACTTTCATTATGTTATCTACGTGTTATTTTCATTTACGGCTTGTTGATTAGGTTCGACCGGATGTTTGTCAGACATAATAACTTCTGCTATCTTATCAGCGGTGCGCGAGCGAAGAAAATTATAAATTATGAAGCGTGGTCTAATCAATTTCTTAGGTTTGTTTTTCGTTTTAATTTAATAAACATAATCACGTGAAACATCCAGCATTTCATTCATATAAACCAGAGTTCAATTTTCTAGCATCCCCTTTTCATCTACTTGCATCTACTTTCTATCTACTTGCATCCACTTTTCATCTACTTGGTTACTCTAGGTTGTGAGGTCTATGTAACCCCACGCTAAACTGGGTGTGAGGTCTATGTGACCCCACGCTCAACAGGGTGTGAGGTCTATGTGACCCCACGCTCAACAGGGTGTGAGATCTATGTGATCCCACGCTAAACAGGGTGTGAGGTCTATGTGACCCCACGCTCAACAGGGTGTGAGGTCTATGTGATCCCACGCTAAACAGGGTGTGAGGTCTATGTGACCCCACGCTCAACAGGGTGTGAGGTCTATGTGATCCCACGCTAAACAGGGTGTGAGGTCTATGTGACCTCACGCTAAACAGGGTGTGAGGTCTATGTGACCCCCACCCTAAACAGGGTGTGGGGTCTATGTAACCCCACGCTTAACAGGGTGTGAGGTCTATGTAACCCCACGCTTAACAGGGTGTGAGGTCTATGGTGCCCCACGGTAAAGAGGGCGTGATGTCTATTTTTAGCCAGCTTTCATCAGCTTTTAATCAACTTTAACCCCATTAGGTTAGTTGTGTTAGCATTAGGTTAGGCTATGTGATGTTAGGAATAAAGCGCGCTTCATGCCTAACCTCACATAGCCTAACCTAATGCTAACCTAACCTAATGCTAACTTCTCCGCTCGCGCACCGCTGATAAGATAGCAGAAGTTATTATGTCTCACACCGATCATCCGATCGGTGTGAGATCGGTGTGAGACAAACATCCGATCGAACCTAATCAACAAGCCGTAAATCAAAATAAAACGTAGATAACATAATGAAAGTAAAAATATAAACATTATTAACAATTATAAGAAAAACAATCGAGAATATATTTTAGTTAAATTAAGAATCCCTCATTCTTATCTAGGTTCTTTCTATCTAGTCTCATGTATTTAGCCCCCATCTGTCTAGCTTCATCTAACTAGTCTCGTCTGTCTAGTCTTGTTTGTCTAGTCTTGTCTGTCCAGTCTTGTCCATTACTTATAAATTGAGGGAAAAGGTTAACTGTAATTATGTATCCGTTAATCAGCCAATCAGCATCGAGATAATTAGTTTAGCAATATCTGCCGCGGCGGATGACGTCTTCAACTGAGGGGTAGGCGGTCGGGCGGTATCTCCCTTAAGGCACATGCTAGGGCCGTTCTGACAGCAGATTTGATTTTTCTCATCAAATGGTTTAAAATGGTTTAGTCTAGTCCGTCTAGTCTTGTCCATCTAGTCTTGTCTGTCTAGTCTTGTCTGTCTAGTCTTGTCTGTCTAGTCTTGTCTGTCTAGTCTTGTCTGTCTAGTCTTGTCTGTCTAGTCTTGTCTGTCTAGTCTTGTCTGTCTAGTCTTGTCTGTCTAGTCTTGTCTGTCTAGTCTTGTCTGTCTAGTCTTGTCTGTCTAGTCTTGTCTGTCTAGTCTTGTCTGTCTAGTCTTGTCTGTCTAGTCTTGTCTGTCTAGTCTTGTCTGTCTAGTCTTGTCTGTCTAGTCTTGTCTGTCTAGTCTTGTCTGTCTAGTCTTGTCTGTCTAGTCTTGTCTGTCTAGTCTTGTCTGTCTAGTCTTGTCTGTCTAGTCTTGTCTGTCTAGTCTTGTCTGTCTAGTCTTGTCTGTCTAGTCTTGTCTGTCTAGTCTTGTCTGTCTAGTCTTGTCTGTCTAGTCTTGTCTGTCTAGTCTTGTCTGTCTAGTCTTGTCTGTCTAGTCTTGTCTGTCTAGTCTTGTCTGTCTAGTCTTGTCTGTCTAGTCTTGTCTGTCTAGTCTTGTCTGTCTAGTCTTGTCTGTCTAGTCTTGTCTGTCTAGTCTTGTCTGTCTAGTCTTGTCTGTCTAGTCTTGTCTGTCTAGTCTTGTCTGTCTAGTCTTGTCTGTCTAGTCTTGTCTGTCTAGTCTTGTCTGTCTAGTCTTGTCTGTCTAGTCTTGTCTGTCTAGTCTTGTCTGTCTAGTCTTGTCTGTCTAGTCTTGTTTGTCTAGTCTTGTCTGTCTAGTCTTGTCTGTCTAGTCTTGTCTGTCTAGTCTTGTCTGTCTAGTCTTGTCTGTCTTGTCTTGTCTGTCTAGTCTTGTCTGTCTAGTCTTGTCTGTCTAGTCTTGTCTGTCTAGTCTTGTCTGTCTAGTCTTGTCTGTCTAGTCTTGTCTGTCTAGTCTTGTCTGTCTAGTCTTGTCTGTCTAGTCTTGTCTGTCTAGTCTTGTCTGTCTAGTCTTGTCTGTCTAGTCTTGTCTGTCTAGTCTTGTCTGTCTAGTCTTGTCTGTCTAGTCTTGTCTGTCTAGTCTTGTCTGTCTAGTCTTGTCTGTCTAGTCTTGTCTGTCTAGTCTTGTCTGTCTAGTCTTGTCTGTCTAGTCTTGTCTGTCTAGTCTTGTCTGTCTAGTCTTGTCTGTCTAGTCTTGTCTGTCTAGTCTTGTCTGTCTAGTCTTGTCTGTCTAGTCTTGTCTGTCTAGTCTTGTCTGTCTAGTCTTGTCTGTCTAGTCTTGTCTGTCTAGTCTTGTCTGTCTAAAAAAAGTCTTATCAATCTAAATCCTCCCTAATCTCAATTGAATCAACCCCTATCTGAATTTGCACCCCTCACCCCTCATTTTGAATTTTCCCTCTATCCAACGTAACGTATCTTGCAGCGTGATCTAGACATTCTCGCTCGGACGCGTTCAGAACTATTTTGCATAGGATTCCCCATAAGGGGCTTTGTGCTAGATTTACATGTAAATCTCCATAAGGGGCATCGTGCTAGATTTTACATATAATTCCCCCATAAGGGGCGAGATTACATGTAAATCTCATAAGGAGGTGGTGGGTTTAGAAGGAACTATCTTTCCCTACTCCAGTTTTTCTAGTTGTTTCAGAAATTATTGCCTTTATTTATCTTTTAAGAATCGTTCTTTATTTTGTTTTTGTGTTCAGAAATTTAAAAAGTTTGTAACTTTTTTACATTTCCAGCTTTTTTGCAAATAAATAACCAGAATTCAAAAGACATATCCCGCGGTTGCGCGACCTCTCAAGCCGAAATAAGAGAGAATATTGGATGTTAGATTAGGTTAGGTAGCGCGACCTCTCGCTGCGGTGGCGTTAATACGTAAGTAACAAAAATAATAATCTGCTAATTGGTTTTACGGTACAATATCGATTCACAGCCCTGTAGCAATGCTATAAAATTTTGTTATAAATTTTTGTTAATAAGTTTATAATTTTGGAGCACTACAAAGTTTACCTATTTAAAAACTATATCGCATTTACCACATTATTTGTTAATAAAACATAGTTTAAATAATTGAAAATTGTTACTAATAACTACAAAAAATATTTATATTTTTTAATGTTGAGTAATAAGAATATACTTGTGTTTTGAAATAATTAATTCGTACTAATAAGAAATGTCTTTCAAAATTAATAATCGTTCATTTCAGTCTCATAAAAAATAAATAAATAATTTGAAGTAATTATTCCAAACTGCGCTCCCTACTACAGATAAATGTTTTTACGTAATTTCAGAACGAATATTTATAAGAAATTAAAAGATCGTAATATATTATTAAATTATTTTATTTTTCATCAATGAAATCGTTTGTTGTTGCGATATGAAGAAAAAAACACGATATTAAAACTTATTTCCTTGATTTGGTTCGGCAAAATCGGTAAACTGTTCTTTCCAGATTACAGGGTCACTAAATTAGAATCTACATTCTAAACAAAATGTGTGTGGCCGTTGATCGGGCGTTGTCGTGCGAGCTCGCACAATCTGTCCCTCGTTTCCATTTCGAGCGTAGTATGCAACGAAACGCAGTGATGGAATTGTGTTGTTGAGATCTGTCTATCGAAATTCTCACTATTTACGTGGACATAGTTTTCGAAATACTTTTTGTGTTCACTATTTTATTGTGATTTGTTATCTTGTTTGTGATTAAACTAAATATTTCGCCTAATAAACAACGAAGAGGGGAGAAACAACAAGTTTATTCTTTCCCTAAGTTTTAATTTGTATTATATATATATATATATATATATATATATATAATATGTTATATAAATATATATATATATGTATATAAAAATAAAATCTCAAATGGGTTAAACATGGCTAAATTAAAATGTAATGAACTGCTTTGTAAACAGTTTAGTTTACTTTGTAATATGAAATGTGCGTTAAATGAATGAATTTGTTATTTTAACTGTGGAAGTAGTTCGTGTTGTTTTAATAAATTGTCAGTTATTGTAAGGGAGCTAATGTTAGCCCTTAAAGGAGGATCTACCCAGAATACTGGCCACGTAGAGGATGGCCTCTTCTGAGTCGCAAATAGACACAGAACGGCACAAATCCGATCTCTATACCCGACCTGGTTGGGTAGATGCCTTTGTTGCATTAGAGCAAATTGAACAGGTAACATTTTTAAAATACACTTACAACACCTATTTCACATAGATATTTCCACCAAAAAACTTTTTCTCTTAAAAACCAAAAAAAACATTAAAAGATTAAAAATTACGATCAAATCAGGTGTGATATATCATTTGAAGCCTGCCTGAAATCGAAGGCTGGTGGGCGATGTTCCGTATTACGTTATCCTCGGTGAGGACCACCGGGAGAGCAGCGTGTGTGGTCCATACCTAGCTAGCTTAGCTCTTCTAGATATTACTTCTCTTTTTCTTTCGTATCTCATGTCGCAATATTTCTTTTGCACTTTTTTTTATTTCATGGGATGTATACACATATATTTATGTATCTAAATACAAACACGCATATTCATACATGTATTTTTTATATATAAGCTTTCTCATTTTGTTTAATATATAACATACACACACACACACACACACATATATATATATATATATATATATATATATATATATATTTATATATATATATATATGTATATAATGTGCCCTGTCCCATTTGTCAAATATACACTGCTACATTAAAAGTATTCATTAATTGCTATTAAGAACGCTAAAATCAATGTGTTTTTAAGTAAAAGTATGTATTCAGAAATTTTAATCAAAATTAATATGTCGTCTAAAAAAAGTCTAAATGATGAATCCAAAATTTTGTTTCAATCGATCAATTTGATATAGGCATGCTGGTAGTAAAAATATTTTAAAGGATTTGAATGAGATATATAAAAATGTCACTGCTGAATCTAATATGTTACGCTTAAGTTTTCTTATTTATTTTATTATACTTAATCTGATTTTACCAGTTGCAGTTGTAGGCAAATGTATACATTTGCCAGGCAATGTGCATAGCATCTGACCGAGTATGTTCTATAAGGTCACATATGTATAACCTATATACATTTACCAACATCAGTTACGTAAATGTGTACATTATGTACACATTTGCCGGTATATATTCACATTTACCAGTATATGTACATATTTACCGGTACACGTACACATTTTACCGAAATGTTTTTTTGGCAAATTTAATAGAATTCACATTTACCAACCCTGTTGGTAAATGTGTATATATACCGGTAAATGTGTACATTTAACTATATAACGGTAAATGTGTACATATATCGTAAATGTTCATTTGCACATTCATTAACCTAACTGATCAATTTTGGTAAATGTATATAAGTGATGAATATGTATACAAACTAACGGGCCAAAATTCTGTAAGAGAAACGCTAGAAGTTAATTGAAAGGACGCCCTTTTTTTTTCTATTTACCGTCTATAATGAAGTCATTAAAACACTCTTATGGGTGTCTTATGAGTGCGATAAAATTTTGTCAATATGTATCTGCGATTGTTTTATTTAGAAATGGCATGAAAGGGCGCAAAGTAGAAAAAATAGTATAAAAAACTCGTTATAAAGGCGTTGGACGCGTGCTGAAAAATCGCGCTTATTGAACTCTTTAATATACTATTATTTTCGCTAATTGAATAATGATATTAAAAATAAATCTTTTTAATAACAATAAAATCTTTTTAATTAACATTTCTCTTTAGAGACCGATAGTCGGTCAGATGATGATGTGCACATTGCCCAGCAAATTATACATTTGCAAGTAAAAGTAGATTGTCAATAATGAAATATAATAAAATAAATATTGAATATTTTTAACTTAAGATTAACATAATTGATTGAGTGACATTTTTGTGAGTATAAAGATTGTTAAACAAGATATAAAAGTGTATTTTGTAAAAATGGATTTCCAACATTTTGATATTTGTGGCATTGTATTGTTTCATTGCTATATGGCAATAGTGGCAACCTTCGGGTTGGATCTTTATCCTTCTTAGAAGGACTGGGCGATAGGTTGTTGGGCTCCGGTCTGCCGTTGCCTAACCGCTTCATATTAATGTGTACGCTGGGTACCGCAGCTCTACTTGTGTGGTCCACGTGACGTCAGATCTCATCTTGGGTGGTCTCTTTCATGTTTAATATATTAACTACTATGTTGCAGGGTAAAGCGATAGGGGATCGTGGCGTGCTTTGGATACGAGTACGATTGCAACGTCAATTACATTCACTCGGTGGTTTCCTAGATTCTCATGCTGGAAAGGTTTTATTTGTGGCCCTATTAATTATCGCGACGTTCTGTGTTGGACTCAAAAGCGCAACATTTCATTCAAACATTGAACAACTTTGGTCCGAACCTATTGTTATTGAAGATACGCCAACTCCGGAAGTTCTCTCTACACATCAAATGGTTGTGCAGACCGGGGTTGATCCCGATGCTAGTCTTTTACATCCCAATGGTCTTCTCGAACATTTATCTCTTCTTCGTAAAGCTTCACAAGTTACAGTAACGATGTTTGATATAACATGGCGTCTAAAAGATATCTGCCAATCTCCAAGTGTTCCTAATTTCGATGTTCACTATATTGAACAAATGTTTGAGAATGTGATGCCTTGTTCAATAGTCACACCATTAGACTGTTTCTGGGAGGGTTCTAAATTATTGGGACCCGATTATCCTGTACAAATACCGTAAGAACTCGAAATATTTCTCCTTTTTGTACTTTCTAACCCAATTTTTATAGATATGGAATTGGTAATCAGGTGAAATGGACAAATTTAAATCCAAAGGAACTAGTAAAACATATTAAACAAAAGGAATCAAGATTTGATTATCATTCCCTTGACGATTATTTTAAACGGGCTGGTATAACTACGGGATATCAAGAAAAACCCTGTTTAAACCCGAAGGATCCGGAATGTCCTTCCACGGCACCAAATAGTAATTCTAGTCACCCCATTGATGTAGGTGCGGAACTTACCAGTGGTTGTTACGGATTCGCTGCTAAATATATGCATTGGCCGGAAGATTTAATTGTCGGTGGCGTTTTCAAAAATAAAACCGGCCACATTAAACAAGCTAAAGCGCTTCAGACTGTTATTCAATTAATGGGGGAATATGAACTTTTCGAATTTTATTCCGAGACTTACAAAGTACATCATATCGGATGGAATCAAGAAAAGGCTTCTACGGTTTTGAGAGCTTGGCAAAAACGTTTTGCACAGGTGAGTGATAATATTTATTTAGGTATTAGCTTTATAAGTTACATTCTCCATTTCATATAAAAATGTACACTCTTAACGAATATTTTTTGTGTACATAAATTTATATCGTTTCATAATTCTGGAAAACCTGGAAAAATCCAAAAGCCAAATATTACAAAAAATATGGTTAAACATTCATCACACATTTATTTTCCACACTCAAAATTTGTGTGTCGTAAATATTACCGTATATTATTTTTAATTCTAACGTTGAAGTAATCTACATTGTCATAATTAAAAAAAAAAGCATTTTAGACCTTTTAATTTTTATTCAAAACCAATTGCAGACAATCTACGAGGATTTTTGCCACTAGAGAGATAGAGCAGCCGTAGATTGAAACTGTTAACGAACAGTCCTTTCAACTCAATAAAAACAACGACGATATATTCTCAATTTTATAAAAATCGGACGAGGTTTTCCCTATTAATGGGAGCTATACATTTAATTATTGTACATTACTTACTCTTGCTATATCTAAAACATTACATAAGTATTATGCAATATTTTACATGCGTTTTGTTAATTATATATTTTATAGATATTCAAGGCTAGTACTAAATCAAAATCCCTTTTATATAAGAAAGAAAAGTCACCAAAAGATTATATAGTTATATAGTTTTCTAAATATCACTCTCGACTGACCAACAACTGTACTATTTACACCTATAATTTCTTACAAAAAACTACAACAAATTTTTATAAAAATAAAAATATTTTATATATACATATACATACATATATATATATATATATATATATATATATATATATATATATATATATATATATATACATATATATATATATATATATATATATATATATTATATCCAATTTTTTTATTGCCTATTATTAACCGAATCCTGTTTGTTATAGTAAAGGTGCTATATATTAATGAAATTTTATAATTTACACTCATTCTTTCTTCTTACATCTGCCGTTACAATTACAAATATGAGTGGCCACAAAAGGAAACTCAATACGATTTTCAGTATGGTTGGCTAGATAGGTTTAAGAAAAGGCCGAATAATATTCAAAAGGTTATGGGTGGTGAAAGTGCAGATGTAAATGAACATGACTGCGAAGAGTGGAGCAACAATATCTTGCCCGAACTTAGCATCTTATCATGAAAAAGACATTTTTAAAGCGGACGAGACGGGCTTATTTTCTAAATGTTTGCATAATAAAATGATAACATTTAAAGACGAAAAGTGCTTCGGTGGAATACACAGCAAAGAAAGAATCACCGCCATGGTGGGAGCCAATATATGTGGTACTGAAAAACTGAAACCGTTGGTGATTGGAAAATCAAAAAATCCGCGATGCTTTAAAGGTAAACGTTTTCTACCAGTGCATATAGGAGCAACAAAAAAGTTTGGATGACAAGCGCTATTTATGAAGAATGGCTTTCTAGTTTAGACAAGAAATTCAATACCGAAAAACGTAATATCTTGCTGTTTGTGGATAACTGTCCGTCACACCCAAAAATTACGAAGCAGCTAAATTCGATTCGTGTTGTTTTTCTCCCACCAAACATGATGTCAGAGTTACAACCTATGAACCAAGGAATTACTAACAAAATAAAATTGCACTACAGAAGAAGAATTCCGAGAAAAACTATAGTTGCCCTAGAAGACAATCAACCCAAACATATTACTTTATGGGATGTCGTTACAAAAGCATGGGACATCGATGTTCAGCAAGGAACAATAAAAAATTGTTTCAGTAAGGCTGGCTTTAAAAAACAAGGCGAAACAAACTGGAGTGAAGAACATGATACTCTTGTGTCAGAATTGAAGTCCGCGTATAATACATATTATCAGCATAACGTGGATAATACAGTGTCTCTTAATGATTATTTATATGTGGATAAAGATGTGGTTATAGCGGACTATCCAACAGATTCCGATATTTTGAACAAGATTAGAAAACGCGAAGATAAAGATGTCTTATCGAGTAACAAAACAGTGCCAATTCCACCCACGAAGAAAGAAATGCGTAATTATTTAAATAAGTGTAGCGAATATCTATGTTCTAAAGACAATCTTCCAGAGGAAGAAACTTGAAACTTTGGAGAACTTTGTAGATTTACTTCAAAGAGAGAATTTTTTAATAGAAAACAATTAAAAATTACTGCTTTTACGAAAAATAATATAATAATTAAAATTTTTAATTCATTATAATTATATAACATCATATTAATAATGCATACATATTTCTTTTTTGTTTATAAATATATACATAAGTATTTACTTTGAATAAATTGTACTCATTTTATTACTCATTTTGTAGTTATTTATTTCTATAACTCCAATTTTCTATAACTCGAATTTTCTATAACTCCAATTTTCTATAGCTCAAATTTTCTATAACTCAAATTTTCTATAACTGAATTTTCTATAACTCGAATTTTCTATAACTCTAACTAAAAGAATTTTTTTCATGAACTATGGTAATTCGAATTCATGAATTATGGTATATATATATATATATATATATATATATATATATATATATATATATATATATATATATATATTGATATATATATATATATATATTGATATATATATATTTCACTATTTCACTAACCGTCGGGATGCCCACCCTGAATGAATGCAAAATATGCGTTACCTTGCGAAAATATTTTCTATAACTCGAATTTTTTTTCATGAACTATGGTAATTCGAATTCATGAATTATGGTATATATATATATATATATATATATATATCAATATATATATATATATCAATATATATATATATCAATATATATATATATATATATATCAATATATATATATATATATATATATATATATATATATATATATATATATATATATATATATATATATATATATATACCCACCCACCCTGAATGAATGCAAAATATGCGATACCGGGGTGGCGCATACTAAAATTCATGTTGGAATAGGGGCTTTAGTGAGAGATTCCCCCGAACCACTTTTAAAAGTCTTGCCTGTGTAGTCTTACCTGTTTAATCTTGCCTGTCTAGTCTTGTCTGTCTGCTCTTATCTGTCTAGTCTTGTCTTTTATAAATTCTTAGGAAATAATTATAAATCCACATTTTAATCAAAACCATTATGCTTAGCTTCTTATGCTCTTATTTATAAGTTAAAACTTACTGCCACTAACTGTCACATAGTTACTCTAACCTCAGAATGGTAATTGACCAATCACTAATTTTACCGTTTATCGTGTGATATTGGTCTGTCAATATTTTCACAATCAGTACTTTATTTTTATTAAAATTCATTTTTTTTTTCTATAACATAAACCTGTATTGACTTACAAATGTCAAAAACCCGCAAAAACTCATGTTTTAATCAGGAAAATATCTAGATATAGTAGGGTCACTTTTTGCAGGTTTCTGTCTAAAAAGCCGTAAATTTACAAGAATCTCGGTATTGTCATTTTATTAATTAAATAAACACAAGAAACTTTTAATTATAAAAAAGTTATGCGTTGTATCCAGTACAGAAAAGAATATAGAATTTTATTCGAATAGTTTTCAAAATATCACTCTCGACTGACCAACAACTGTACTATTTACCCCTATAATTTCTTACAAAAAACTACAACAAATTTTCATCAGCATTGTGGTCCGAGAGCTCAAAAATTTTCCCGCTACTGTTCTATATAAATCCGCTTTAGAATGAAAAAAAAAATATTTACTATTATTTAAAAAATAATTTATATACATATATCTATATATATATATATATATATATCTATATATATATATATATATATATATATCTATATATACATATATCTATATATACATATATCTATATATATATATATATATATATATATCTATTAGGGTGGGCCAAAAAAAACTTTTAATTTTTTTTTTTTTAGCTACTACGAAAATATCGTCCAAGATGACGAAAAAAAAATTCTAGTAAAGTTTCAGCTCTTAATATTAATATTAAGAGGTGGCTCATTGTGATTTTTGATTTCCCATTTAAATAACATAAGAAGTTATTTGGTTTTTGTGTGGATTTTTAATGCACTCGAACGAATAAATGCCTCGTGGAAATAAATACATATTCTTGTAGAAAATTTAACGATCTACAAAAAAAGTCTGAAATGATTTTTTGCTAAGTTGACTCGTTTAAAAGTTATTCGAGGTTAAAGTCCAACCTCAAATAGTTGAGGATAACTTTTACAATTTCTTATACTCTATCACAAAATATTGACTCATAATCATAAAATAGCTTAGTTTTCTTAAATCTTATCGAGTTTTTTTTTGATAAAACATTAAAATTTTTACAAATAATCGATAATCGTAAAAAAAATCGATATTTTCATACCTAATTAAAATAAAAACACTCGGAACTGTACTTTACCTGAGAGCATCATTCCCTGAAAAATTAATAAGTTCTTTATTTGCACTTAGTTTAGTTTGATTTTGACTAAGCTATTTTATGTTTTTGAGTCATTATTTTGTGATAGAGTATAAGAAATTGTAAAAGTTATCCTCAACTATTTGAGGTTGGATTTTAACCGCGAATAACTTTTAAACGAGTCAACTTAGCAAAAAATCATTTTAGACTTTTTTTGTAGATCGTTAAATTTTCTACAAGAATATGTATTTATTTCCACGAAACATTTATTCGTTCGAGTGCATTAAAAATCGAAACAAAAACAAAAAAAAATCTTATGTTATTTAAATGGGAAATCAAAAATCACAATGAGCCACCTCTAAATATTAATATTAAGGGCTGAAACTTTACCAGAATTTTTTTTTCGTCATCATGGAAGATATTTTCGTAGTAGCTAAAAAAAAAAAAATTAAAAGTTTTTTTTGGCCCACCCTAATATCTATATATATATAATCTATATATATAATATATATATATATCTATATATATCTATATATATATATATATATCTATATATATCTATATATATATATATATATATATATATATATATATATATATATATATATATATATATATCTCTATATATATATATATATATATATATATATATATATATATATATATATATATCTCTATATATATATATATATATATATATAATAAGGAAAAAAAAAAAAGAAAAAGAAAAAAAGTGAGAGTGAAAGCGACCGAGACGAAGATTATAAAAGGAAAAGAGAAAAGGGAATAGTCAGAAGAAAGGTTGAACCCCTTTCAAAAAAGTAAGAATCTGGAAAGATCACCGGCTAAAAAGGAAATGGGTGAGGAAATGAAGATGCTGAAAAAAATTATGGAAGATATAGGGGAGATAAAGGAAGAGAATCGGAAGATGAGCCGGGAAATGGAATATTTGAAAAATATGATGCGTGAAAAGGAAGAAAAATGGGAAAGAGAAAAGACAGAACTAAATGAAAAAATTAAAAGACTGGAGGAGAAAATGGAAGAGAAGGAAAAAATAATGAGAAAAAAGAATATTGTTGTGACGGGACTGGACGAAGGGGAATGTGAGAACGAGAAGAATCTGGAAGAATGGATAAAGGCAGAATTAGAGGTAGAAGTGACGGTGAAAGAGATGTATAAAGTAAGTGGAGGGAAAATGTTAGTGGCGGAACTTGGGACCTGGGGTGAAAAGCGGAAAGTTATGGAAAATAAGAGGAAACTAAGAGAAAAAAGGGAAAAGAGAGTATACATAGAAGACGATCTGACAAAGAAGGAAAGAGACATACAGAAGGAATTAAGAGCGCTAGCCAAAGAAGATCGACAAAAAGGACGGTGGGTGAAAGTCGGTTATAAAAAGATATGGATAGACGGAAAAGGCTTTAAGTGGGATGATGAAAAGGGGGAGTTAAACACAACAAATTTTTGAATAAGAGCACAAGGAAAAGACGACAGGACAGAAAACGGAAAACGAACATGGAGAGGAATAAGGAAGAAACGGAGCAATTAAGAATAGTATACTGGAACACAGCGGGGATAAAAAACAAAGACAATGAGTTTTGAGAATATTTGGGAAAATTTGATGTAGTGGGATTGGTAGAAACGTGGGTGGAAGAGAAGGGGTGGGAAAAATTGGAAAAAATAATGCCGAAAGAGTTTAAGTGGAAGTGTCAATTTGCTGAGAGGGTAAGCAGGAAAGGGAGAGCTAAAGGGGGGATAATAATGGGAGTGAAAAAGGGTTTGGAAGAAGAAAACAGAACCGAAGCAAAAGAAGAAACAGGCATTATGGAAAGAACGGTGAAAATTAGACAGAAAAAATGGAGAATTATAACAATATACAGCAGAAGTATGAAAGAAACGAAGAGAATGATAGAAGAGAGAGTAAAACAGCAAGACGAGGTAACTCTGGTGATTGGGGGGGGGACTTTAACGCAAGAATTGGAGAAAAGGGAATACGGCTAGAAGAAGAACAAACAACAATAGAAAGAAGACCAACAAAAGACGCAACAGAAAACGCCGAAGGGAGACTACTGATTAGTCTAGTAGAAGAAAGAGGGTGGGACATACTTAATGGAAACAGTATAGGAGATGAGAAAGGAGAGTACACATATATCGGACCAAGAGGGGAGACAGTTATTGACTATGTTATGGTGAATGAAGAAGCATGGGATGAAATAGAACAATTCAAGGTGGGAGAAAGAGTCGAGTCGGATCATATGCCATTGGAAGTGAAGACTAAAGGAAGAGAGAAAAATAGAAGAAGTGAGAAGGATGTTAGAAGAAAAATTGTGAAGAATATCTGGACGGAAGAAGCAATAGAAAATTATAGAACAAGACTTAGGGAGGCTAGATACGAAGAGGAAGGGATAAACGAAAAAGTGAAAGAACTGGGTGATCACGTAAAAAATGCAACAGAAAAAAAAGTGATAGAGACAAGAGTGAAGGTGGGGTCTTGGAAAAACGAGTGGTAGGATAAAGAATGCAGGGAAGGGAAGCAATCAGTAAGAAAGAAATTAAGAAATTGGAAAAGAGGAAAAGCAAGTAATGAGGATTACAAGAGAGCACGCAAGAGGTACAAATTAGTATGCAAGGAGAAGAAGCAAAAGAAATGGATGGAAGAAGAACTAAAGATGAAAGGCATAAAGACGGAAGAAGAGGTATGGAAATACATAAATAGGGAAAGAAAGAAAAAAGTAGAAAGAGTGAGTAATAGAATTACTATGGAGGAATGGAGAAAGTACTTCAGTCAGCTGCAGGGTGGTGATGAAATCAGACAGGAAAAGAAAAAGAGTCAACACAGGGTGGGAGAAATAGAAGAGATAACAAGAGAAGAATTAGAACAACAACTGAGTAAACTGAAAAAGAAAAAGGCACCGGGGAGGGACGGTATACAGAATGAATCGTGGATATATGGAACTGAAAGGGAAGCTGACAGGCTGTTGGAGATAATGAATGGAGTGTGGAAGGGAGAGGGCTTCCCACAGGAGTGGAAAGAGGGGATAATATGCCCCATATATAAGAAAGGAGAAAGGGAAACAGCAAGCAATTACAGGGGGATCACCATGCTCAATACGGCATATAAGATATATGCAATGATTGTAGAAGAGAGATTGACGAAGGAATTGAAGGAGCGAGGTGTGATACCAGACGGACAGGCGGGATTTAGGAAAGGGAGAGGGACCATGGATAATGTATACATCTTGAATCACATAGTAGGAAATGAGATAAAAAAGAGGGGCGGCAGGATATATGCATTATTTGTGGACCTGAAGGCGGCCTTTGATAATGTAGCAAGATAGGCACTGTGGGAATGCCTGAGAAAGAAAAGGATAACGGAGCATCTGATATCAAAATTAGAAGAGATTTATGAAGAAACAATAAGTAGAGTGAGAGTTGGTGAAAGGGTGAGCGAAGGTTTTAATACGCATAAGGGAGTGAGACAAGGCTGCCCACTAAGCCCCAGCCTGTTTACAGCATTTATTGGAGACATAGAGGAGATGTTCAGCAAGGCGCAGACGGGTGGGGTTGTGGTGGGCAAAGAAAAAGTGTGGTCCCTAGCCTACGCGGATGATTTGGTGGTGCTAGCAAGAGACGAGAAAGGGATGAAAGAAATGATAAGAAACATGGAGAAATATATGAGAAGGAAAAATCTGACAGTGAATGTGGAGAAGTCCAAGATGATGGTGTTTAGAAAAGGGGGTGGCAGGAGAAGAGTAATTGAGTGGAGATGGGAGAAGGAGAAAATTGAAGAAGTAAAAGAATTTAAATACCTAGGGTACGTGTTTAATGAGAGAAATACTGAAACAGCACACGTGAGAGAGTTAGTAAAGAAAGCCAATAAAATACTAGGAGTGGTATGGGGAATAGGAGAGAGAAAATTTGGACACGACTATAGAAGGAGAGTGATGATGTTTGATAGCCTGGTAAAAAGTGTGATGATGTATGGAGCGGAAATATGGGGATGGAGAGAGCAAGAAGGACTGGAAAGGGTGCAAGAAAAATATTTGAAATGGGTGCTAGGACTAGGTAGAGAGACCCCGGGGTATATAGTGATGGAGGAAACAAAGAGAGATGGAATAAGAATAGAAGCAGGAAAGAGAGCAAAAAGTTTTGAGGAGAGAGTGATAGAGAGAGGAGAGTGCAGAATTCTGCAAGAGTGCCTCAAAGAAAAAAGAAAAGAAATAGGAAAGGGGGTGTGGAAAGAGAGGGAAGCATATCTAGAAAGAAACGGGTATGCAGGAGCGGAGATAGAAAGAATGAGAGAGAGAGGTAGAGTAATGACAGAGGAATTGGTCCAGAGAGATAGAGATGTGCAAAGGCAAGAAAGGAGAGCAAGAATTAGGGAGTCTAAGTACAATGGGAAATATGAAAAAATAATAACGGAAGAACTGCTAAAGTACCTAGGAAGAGAAAGTAGAAAAGAGAGAGTGACAATAGCAAGATTCAGATGTGGAAATGAAGAGAGAGATAATAAATTTTGGATGGAGGATAGGAATAGAGTATGCAGGATGTGTGGAGAAAACAAGGAGACAATAGAACACTTGCTGAACGAATGTTCAGAAATGAGAGAAAGGGACGAGTGTAGAGAAGAGATTTTAAACGAGGATGGAAGAGGGATAGATTGGATGAAGAAAGTTGAGGAGAGAAGAAGAGCAATATGTGGGGAGGGAAGCCGGTAATCGGGGTTTAGGGATAGGAATTTAGTGACTTTCTTTTTTTGTTTTTAGTTTGAGCAGCATATGTTTCTTTTTTTTTAATGTGTATTTTTTCTTTTTCTCTTTTTATTATTCTTATTTATATTATGTTCCATGTTAGTTTTAGTAAATTTTGGATTCAATTTATAAACCCGTAAGGGCAATAAATATACATAATACATATATATATATATATATATATATATATATATATATATATATATATATATATATATATAGATATATATATATATAGATATATATATATATATATATATATATATATATATATATATATATATATATATATATATATATATATATAGATATATATATATAGATATATATATATATATATATATATATATATATATATATATATATATATATATATATAGATATATATATATATATATATATATATATAGATATATATATATATATATAGATATATATATATATATATATATATATATATAGAACAGTGGCGAGCAAATTTTTGAACTCTCAGACCACAATGCTGATGAAAATTTGTTCTAGTTTTTTTGTAAGAAATTATAGGGGTAAATAGTACAGTTGTTGGTCAGTCGAGTGTGATATTTTGAAAACTATATAAGTATATAAACTTTTGGTGGCATAATTGTTTATTAACAGAATAAAATTCTATATTCTTTTCTGTACTGGATACAACCCATAACTTTTTTATAATTCAAAGTTTCTTGTGTTTATTTAATTAATAAAATAACAAGACCGAGATTCTTGTAAATTTACGGCTTTTTAGACAGAAACCTGCAAAAAGTGATCCTACTATATCTACATATTTTCCTGATTAAAACATGATTTTTGTGCGGATTTTTGACATTTGTAAATCAATACAGGTTTATGTTATAGAAAAAAAATGAATGTTAATAAAAATAAAGTACTGATTGTGAAAATTTTGACAGACCAATAAATATCACACGATAAACGGTAAAATTAGTGATTGGTCAATTACCATTCTGAGGTTAGAGTAACTATGTGACAGTTAGTGGCAGTAAGTTTTAACTTATTAATAAGAGCAAAAGAAGCTAAGCATAATGGTTTTGATTAAAATGTGTATTTATATTTATTTCCTAAGAATTTATAAAAGACAAGACTAGACTGATAAGATTAGAGAGACAAGAATAGACAGACAAGACCAGACAGACAAGACTAGACAAACAAGACCAGACAGACAAGACTAGACAGGCAAGATTAAACAGGTAAGACTACACAGGCAAGACTTTTAAAAGTGGTTCGGGGGAATCTCTCACTAAACCCCCTATTCCAACTTGACTTTTAGTATGCACCACCCCGGTATCGCATATTTTGCATTCATTCAGGGTGGGCAGCCCGGACCGTTAGTGAAAACCGCCCTAGTTGTCGTCTTCCCGACCAGGATATCCCGCATCAGACAGGCAAGACTAGATAGACAAGATTAGACGTACAAGACTATTCAGACAAGACTAGAAATTTTTTAGCTCTCGGACCACAATGCTGATGAAAATTTGTTGTAGTTTTTTGTAAGAAATTATAGGGGTAAATAGTACAGTTGTTGGTCAGTCGAGAGTGATATTTTGAAAACTATATAACTATATAATCTTTTGGTGACATAATTGTTTATTAACAGAATAAAATTCTATATTCTTTTCTGTACTGGATACAACCCATAACTTTTTTATAATTCAAAGTTTCTTGTGTTTATTTAATTAATAAAATGACAAGACCCAGATTCTTGTAAATTTACGGCTTTTTAGACAGAAACCTGCAAAAAGTGACCCTACCATATCTAGATATTTTCCTGATTAAAACATGAGTTTTTTGCGGGTTTTTGACATTTGTAAGTCAATACAGGTTTATGTTATAGAAAAAAAAAATGAATTTTAATAAAAATAAAGTACTGATTGTGAAAATTTTGACAGACCAATATCTCACGATAAACGGTAAAATTAGTGATTGGTCAATTACCATTCTGAGGTTAGAGTAACTATGTGACAGTTAGTGGCAGTAAGTTTCAACTTATAAATAAGAGCATAAGAAGCTAAGCATAATAGTTTTGATTAAAATGTGGATTTATATTTATTTCCTAAGAATTTATAAAAGACAAGACTAGACAGACAAGACTAAAGAGACAAGAATAGACAGACAAGACCAGACAGACAAGACTAGACAAACAAGACCAGAGAGACAAGACTAGACAGGCAAGATTAAACAGGTAAGACTAGACAGGCAAGACTTTTAAAAGTGGTTCGGGGGAATCTCACTAAACCCCCTATTCCAACTTGGCTTTTAGTATATGCCATAGTATCGCATATTTTGCATTCATTCAGGGTGGGCAGCCCGGACGGTTAGTGAAAACCGCCCTAGTTGTCGTCTTCCCGACCAGGATATCCCGCATTAGACAGGCAAGACTAGATAGACAAGATTAGACGTACAAGATTTATCAGACAAGACTAGACAGGCAGATTAGACAGGCAAGACTAGACAGACAAGACTAGACAGACAAGATTAGACGTACAAGAATAGACAGACAAGACTACAGAGACCATACTAGACAAACAAGATTGAACAGACTAAAAGACTAGACTGACTAGACTTGAAAAGACTAGACTGGCAAGATTAGACAGACAAGACTAGACATACAATACTAGGCAGACAAGACGAGACAGACTTATCGTAAGACTTTATAAAAGACTGTTATTTTTATTTATTATAAAGCATTGACCAATTACTGTAAATCCGCTGGACAACCACTATATTTATGTGACCGATAACTATGTTTTTGGATGAATCAACCATTAATCTTCTTATTTTCTATAAATTTTTTAATTTCTGATTCGAATTTTTATTTAAATAGAAGTATCGTTTTTTACAATTGGTAGCAATATAATAATACCTAAATTCAGTTTGTACAACCATGCAATTTATTATTTTCATTGTTCAATTTCTAAAAGGGCCGATCAACATCGGGGTTACCGGTGATCCCCATGGCATTCGTGTTGGCATTCATCATTGCATTCGTCGTGACGTGTTAACTTCTGATTATACTAGTCGAAGACGAAAAAAATGGAGAATACGACCCTGATTAAAACAGAGGGTTGCGGACTTTTACCTGCACGGAAAAAGTACATTTTAAAAATAACAGTTTAAGTAGTAGCAGCGGCCTTACGAATACAAATTTGTAAAGATTGGAGTCGCAGACTCTAATTTTAAAACTTATTTCCTTATAGTACCGTAATTTTAACAAAATAAATTTTTAGTTTTTACAGTTTCAAATTCGTAAGGCCGCTGCTACTATTTGAAACTGTAATTTTTAAAGTGTCCTTTTTTCCGTGTGGTGTAACTTTTGTTAATCGTCTTTGGCACTGTTTAACTAACAGTAAGATTGGAAAGCAAAAATGAAGCTTCTACATTGCTTGGTTCAATAAATGTTCGACTTTTTCGAAATGTTCGACAACATATTCTACTAATTAAAAAACTTTATTCTTAGGTTTACTGGTGCCTGTGATGCTGTGATACAATGTTTTTCATTGGTACAGGTACCAACGATACTCTCTTTTTTATAACCACCTGTTACCTAATAAAAACTATTTTGTATTTCATACTTCGAAATGTGTATTTACTGAAATTTATTTAAATTTACTTTACTTATTATTATTATTACTGCTTAGATTTACTTAGTAATCGAATTAGTAGATTATTCTTTTATAATTACGTTACCGTGCAATTGCCAAGTCATTATAATTATAATAGATATAAAGGTGTCTAATATTGATACGGTCACTATAAATGTTGATAGGTAATTGATTAGATAACAATTTATAGCAAAGTAGTTGAATAGATGCTTCTACATCCACACTAACTAAAATAACTGACTTAGTCTTACATGAGATCCCACAAATTTTCATAGCGAAAGAACTGCGTTACGAGGCATTTTTTACATTTTATGTTTTTGATGGGATCTCATTTCTTTTTGTAGGTCATGTTCCTTTTTTTTCGGGTAATATACCGTCCACTCCCTGTCTCAATTTTAAAGTTAGCAACCATACGTACGAGCGATGCGTTTGTTGAATATTATTTTTAATAATCCCTATTTTTCATTTAATGCAAAATTAAATTTCGGGATTTTTTATTTTTTTTCTTCCTTTATAGGCTAAAGGCTAACTAAAATTCAAAATTTGGTGTTTATAAAATTTCTAGAAGTACCTTAGAATTTTGATGATCGGTGACAAAATTAGGAAATTTTTATAATTATTATTTTTCAATTACTGGATAATGAAATTTCGGGATGTTTCATTTTTTCCTTCCGTTATAGGCTAAAGTCTAACTAAAATTCAAAATTCGGAGTTTATAAGATTGCTAGAAGTACCTTAGAATTTTGATGATCGGTGACAAATTTTTTAAATAATCATTATTTTTTATTTAATTCATAATGAAATTTCGGGATTTTTCATGTTTTCCTTCCGTTATAGGCTAAAGGCTAACTAAAATTCAAAATTTGAGGTTTGTAAGATTGCTAGAAGTACCTTAGAATTTTGATGATCGGTGACAAAATTAAGAAATTTTTAAATAATCATTATTTTTCATTCAATGTATAATCAAATTTCGGGATTTTTTGTTTTTTTCTTCCTTTATGGGCTAAAGGCTAACTAAAATTCAAAACTTGCAGTTTGTAAGATTGCTAGAAGTATCTTAGAATTTTGATGATCGGTGACAAAATTAAAATTTTTTTAATTATAATTATTTTTCAATTAATGGATAATGAAATTTCGGTATTTTTAATTTTTTCCTTCTGTTATAGGCTAAAGGCTAACTAAAATTCAAAATTTGGTATTGATAAGATTGCTAGAAGTACCTTAGAATTTTGATGATCGGTGACAAAATTAAAAAATTTGTAAATAATCATTATTTTTCATTTAATGTATAATGAAATTTAGAGATTTTTGATTTTTTCCTTCCTTTATGGGCTAAAGCAGTGGTTCTCAAACTGGGTGCCGCGGCACCCTGGGGTGCCGCGAGCGTATGCCCGGGGTGCTGCGGCAATAATCAAGAAATGTCAAAAAATGTTAAAAGAAAATTACACGAGGAGGTACTTTTATTGCTAAATTATACATAATTGGCTAAAATTTGGGTCTTTTTTTAACGGAAAGGTGATGAACTTACTGAAGCTTCAGAAGCGATTGATTCAATGACAACCAGCATCGTCGGAGAAGACGAAATATCCCAGCAGACACCTGCGAGTCTAAATCATTCAAGCTCGTCTGCCTCAGTTCGCGAAAATGCAACTCACGACCAAGTCATAATCCTAGCAAAATAAGGAAATATTATCCTAGCTACTTCACATTGTTTGGCTTTGTTTCTGTTGGGAACGAATAAGAACCGGAATGGCGGGCAATGCGTTATCTGTCACAAAATTGTTTCTAACAGCTGCTTGGTTCCATGCAAATTAAAAAGGCATCTGGAATGCAATCAATCTGATTTAGTACATAAAGGTACATGATATCTTCAAACGCCGCACTTTATCTCTTCAGGTTATGGTCTAGAGAATTTTTAAAAATGAAAATGCAACTGAAGCTTTTTGCATTTATTGTCAGTTCACACATAGCAAAATCTGGATAGCCCCATACTATTGCCTAGACACTGATTAAACCTTGCGCGAAAGATATTGAAAGTTGCATTTTAGGGCCAGACACGGACAAGAAGATTGATACTGTGCAGCTGTCAAATAGCACTAGTAGCAAGCGAATTTACACAATTTCAGAGTCTGGGGAGATCGAGCTTATAAGAAGGTTAAAAAATTGTATTTTTTTTTTAGTTTACAGCTTCTTGAAATTACTGACGTTGCGGGGCTTGCTGTTTGTGATGTGTTTGTAAGGTTCGAAATGCAAATAGAAGAAGAACTTTTGACGAGTGAATTGCTTGAAACTTACACCAATGACGAGGAAATTTTAATATATAGAGAAAAATAATTTAAAATGGAACAAATGTGATATTTGTAACGATGAATCGGCTGCAATGGTTGGAAAACTCATTTCTAGAATGAAGCAAACAATGCCAGCAGCAGCCACTCTGCCATCCATCGACATTATCTGGCAACTAGAATGATGCCGCAAGAATAGAAGATGATAGATAGAAGTCGTATTGGATAGTGTTGTGAAGATAATTAATCATGTTAAGAGTCGCCCACATTTGTACTAATAATTACAGATGAGTCTTTTATCCAACAATTCACTGATGTCGATTGGCTGCTTAAATTAGGATACCTTTACGACATCTTTGAAAAGATAAAAAAACCTAACCTAAATGAAACCGCCATTTCTCTCAATGTTGCATTCTCAACATACGATTACTTAAAAACAGGTACAAGAACAACTCTCTGTATCAAGTAATTTAAGGGTGAAATTAGCCAAACTTTAGATAAACTTAAAGAATCTTCCAAACAATTTCATTCATGCCATTAAAGATAATTGAGCATTAAATTTGTTCTTCTTCTTCCTTTGGCTCTACAACCCTTTATGGGTTTTGGTCTCCTCTACTATTTTATGCCATTCTCCACGATCTTCTGCTGCTCTTTTCCAATTCCTTACTCCTAGTGCTTTTATGTCTTCTTCCACGCTTTCCTTCCATCTTTTACGTGGTCTTCCTCTTGGTCGGCTATTGGTGGGTTTCCATTCCATGATAAGCTTGGTGTTTCGATCTTTTTCCATTCTTTGCACATGGCCTATCCACCTCAGTCTCTGTGCCTTTACATGTTTTACTATGTTGTTGTTTCCAATTAGAGACTCTAGTTCGTGATTCATTCTTATCCTGAATGTATGTCAAAATTGTGTTCGTATCCCTTTTCTAGCAGCAGTCGCATTTGGTGTATTTGATCTGTTGTTGATCGGTTAGGTCGAAATCCACATTGATAGTCATCTAGTATATTTTCTGCATATACGTTCAACCTTTTGTGAATGAGGCATGAAATGATTTTATATGTTACATTTAATAATGTAATTCCTCTGTAATTTTTACAATCTCTTTTGCTTCCTTTCGTGTGAATAGGATGTATAAGGCCTAAATTCCACTCTTCTGGCAATGTTTCTTCCTCCCAGATTCGTTTGGTTAATTGGTGGATACGGGCCCACAGTTCTGGGCCTCCTGCCTTTAGTAGCTCTGCTGTAATGTTATCGTTACCAGGCGCCTTGTTATTCTTAAAGGCAATTATGATCTCAGTTGTTTCTTCCAGTGTCGGTGTTTCAACTTTTGGTTCAGCTGTTTTGTACTTCTTCTGAGTTTGTTTCATTTTTATTATTAAGCAGGTCGCAGAAATATTCCTGCCATCGTTTCAGGACGTCTGATTTCTCTGTTAGGATCGTTCCATTTTTGTCGTCGCACAACATTTCTTTCGCTTTGTACTCTGAAGAATGTAGTTTTATTTCTCGGTAGAACTTTTTGTAATTTTTTCTGTTATTGCTCTCGTCTATTTCTTCTATTTCCTTGTTATAGTATTCTCTTTTCTTCGACACGTTCGGTATGCTTCTGTTCTTTTTCTTTCATAGTCTTTCCTTTGGCTTCTCGATTCACGCTGGAGGCACTTGTTTCTTGCTTCATCTTTTATGTTTATCTTCTTCCTGCACTCCTCGTCAAACCATTCTTCGTTTCGTATTTTTTGCTTTTCTCCTATCTTCTCAGCTCTTTTTAGAATACTATCTCTGATGTGTCTCCATTCATTCTCCACATCGTCTTCGCTTGGGTTTTTACGAAGGTGTTCCAGTATTGTTTCTTGATATTCTCTTTTTCCCTTTTCACTTTTCAGTTTTTCCACATTCCACTTCTTTGGTTTAACTCCTCCGCGTTTTTGTATGTTGCTTATTCTCTGTCTTACAGTTGCTATTACCAAGAAGTGGTCGGAATCGCAGTTAATTCCTCTGAACGAGCGTACATCTCTTATATTTGATGTCCATCTTCTTGATACTGCGACATGATCGATTTGGTTACATTTTCTCGTGCCCGGAATTTTCCATGTTCCTTTATGTATGCGCTTGTGCGGAAAGAGTGTACTACTTAATATCAAATTTTGCATTTCTGCTAGGTGGCATAATCTCTCTCCGTTTGGGCTTGTTTCTGCGTGCAAGCTGTGTCGTCCAGCAACACTCCTGTACCTCTGTTCTTGTCCTATCTTTGCATTAAAATCTCCCATCAATATCAAGATGTCGTGATTGGGTACTTTGTCGCATTCCTGTTGGATCCTGTCATAGAATTGGTCGATTATCATTTCGTCTGTTTCTTCCGTTGGAGCGTATGCGTTTAGAATGGTTATATTTGTAAATTTTCCTTTTAAGCGGATCTTGCACATTCGTTCGTTGATTGCTTCGAAGTGCATAAGCGTACTTCTCGCTTTCTTGTTTAGTATGAATCCAGTTCCATATGATCCTTGTTTTTCACTCCCGCTATAGTATAGTGAGTATTCTCTTTTTCGTACTTCGCACTGTCCTTTCCATCTGATTTCTTGCAGGGCTCTTACATCTATATTTTGCTTTATAAGTTTTTCGGCAATCTCCTGCATTTTTCCAGGTCTTAGCATGGTTCGTACATTCCATGTGCTTATTTTCATTTCCAATCTCTTGTCCTTTTTTCGTTGCGTGGTTCGTTGTCGTGGTTCCAGTCCGGTTTTATTTCGTGGAGTTTTCGTAACAAGTTTGTTTTTCCGGTGACGGGGAGTTAACCCGTCGCCCAACCCCCATTTCGGAGGGCCATTTCGCCTGCTCTCGTTTGCCCTCATTTCCGCCCTTGTCCATACGGGTTTTCACCGCATCTCAAAGGGTGTCCATGAGGTTACCAGGGATCACCAAGCGTGGAGGTGAGACTTGGGTTGGAGTGGCTATGCAACTAGTTCATTCCCAATGACTGTTGTGCGGTACGCATGCACTACCCCCTTTGATATCCCATTGCATTAAATTTGTATTTTCTTTTATTTTCCTAAGTTTTCAAACCGTTTTTAGGGTAGCTGTGCCGCGAAATTTTTGTAGCCCGATAAGGGTGGCGCGAGATTTTTTTAGCTCGATAAGGGTGCCGCAGCCAAAACAAGTTTGAGAAACAGTGGGCTAAAGGCTAACTAAAATTCAAAACTCTTAGTTTGTAAGATTGCTAGAAGTACTTTAGACTTTTGATGATCGGTGACAAAATTACGAAATTTTTAAATAATCATTATTTTTCATTTAATCCATAATGAAATTTCGGGATTTTTTATTTTTTCCTTCCGTTATAGGCTAAAGCCTAACTGCAATTCAAAATTCGGAGTTTGTAAGATTGCTAGAAGTACCTTAGAATTTTGATGATCGGTGACAAAATTAAGAAATTTTTAAATAATCATTATTTTTGCCCCCAAATATATATAAACTGCCGTGCCCCCAGATCTTTGAAGACAAAAATCAAATTAGCTGTCAAATCAAAGTGCTACATATTTTCAATTCTTCTATATGGGGTAGAAGCATGGACAACGACAGTCCGAATGGTGAAGAAACTGGAGGTCTTCAAAATGTGGGTATACTGTCGCATTTTACGAATATCGTGGACCGATCACATCACCAACAAAGAGGTTCTCCGCAGAGTCGGCAAACAGAGAGAAATTTTATTCACTGTTAAAAAACGTAAAATGGAATACCTTGGGCATATAATGCGTCATGAGAAGTATCGTATGCTGCAACTCATCTTATAGGGCAAAACAGAGAGCAAAAGAGGACGGGGTAGACGAAGACATTCATGGTTGCGTAATCTGCGTGAATGGTACGGACTCAATGGTCACGGACTCACAACAGAGTTAAAATAGCCATGTTAATCGCCAACGTCCGCAACGGATAGGGCACCACAAGAAGAAAAAGAAGTAATTTTTGGGTATGACGGACAGTTATCTGTTTTTTGGCATTGAATTTCTTGTCTAAACCAGAAAACACTTCTTCATAAATTGCGCTTTTCATCCAAGCTTTTTTGTTACTTCTGTATGTCGCTGGTAAAAAACGTTTACCTTTAAACAGGATTAAAGCGGATTTTTTTGTTTTCCAATGACCAACGGTAGGCTGTGGGACTCCAGGTCCTACTTAGGACTGTAGCACCATTAGATAACCGTTTATATATATATATATATATATATATATATATATATATATATATATATATATATATATATATCAGTTTTTCAGTACCACACATATTGGATCCCACCATGGCGGTGATTCTTTCTTTGCTGTTTTTCCTCCGAAGCACTTTTCTTCTTTAAATGTTTTATTAGGCAAACATTTAAAAAATAATCCCACCTCATCCGCTTTAAAAATGTATTTTCAATGACAAGAAGCTAAAAGTTCCTGCAAGATATTGTTGCACCACTCTTCACAGTCATGTTCATTAACGTCTGCACTTTCACCACACATAACCTTTTGAATACATTATGCCTTTTCTTAAACCTATCTAGCAAACATACACTAGCGGTGAAATCAGTGTGTCCCAGACTCTCAGTAAAATAAAGAGCCTTTGCTCTAATATGTGGTCCAAACATTAGCACATTTATATCCCGCGCAATTTTAAACCATTCCAAAGTACAAACTTAACGGAACACAGCCTGAATATATAAATATATTCAGCCTTTTCGGAGCTCTATAACAATTATTGAGTCTTTTTAGGACTACCAAAACAAATCTCACATGAAATTTGTAAGTTATTCTACAGCTTTCAGTCCACCTTCGTGGCACTCAAGAAAAACCATAAAAATAACACTGTTTTTAAGATCATGTCTTTACGATACCTTAAGTGGATAGCCATCTGTGGACGCGTTTCGAGATTTATCTCTCATCAGCCCAGCTTTGCTTCCATGAACAATAATTTGTAAACCACTCACTTGAAAACCCATGTGGTGTTTAGGGTTAGATGTTTATAATTTTGACATTTTGTGGGAGAGACATGAACTTTGCAGGTTATTGATTGAACTGATAAGATAGAATTGCTGAAACTTGCTGAAAAAATTGGTGAAACCATCCTACGTTATAGATAATCATACAAATTTAAAACAAACGGAACACAGCCTGAATATATAAATATATTCAGCCTTTCCGGAGTTCTATAACAACTCTATTGTTATAGAGTTTCGGAAAGGCTGAATATATTTATATATTCAGGCTGTGTTCCGTTTGTTTTAAGTTTGTATGATTATCTATAACGTAGGATGGTTTCACCAATTCTATCATTCCAAAGTAGCTTCGTAGGTACACTTTCAAACGTTTGCGAGCATCAGTCGCAGCATTTTCGGATTTGTTCAGAATTTCTTCACGGTTTATCATAATTGAAGAAAGTGTACATGGAGGAATCCCAAAGTCTTCAGCAATCACTTTTTTCTTTTTAGTACCTTTGTCAATTGTACTTATCAACCTCACTTTGTCAGATAACGACATCGTATTAAGTTCTCTTTTCTGGCCATTCATATTTGCAGGTGTAACGGCATGTAAGGAGGTAAGAAGAAAGAATTAGTTTAAACTCTAAAATTTCATTAATATATAGCACCTTTACTATAACAAACAGGATACGGTTTATGGCAATATCCGGCACCATACATTTTGGAAAGTAAGCAGCGGTTAAAAAAATTGAGTTATAGAGATTATTTTGTATGTAAAATTTTACCATTGTGCAAATTTTTACTGCGAGTTATGGAAAAATTCGAGTTAAGGAAAATTGTAGTTATGGAAGTTAATTTATATGTAAAATGTTATCTAAACGAATGAATTTCTAAAAACAATCTTGTTATAGAAAAATTGGAGTTATAGAAGTCGAGTTATGGAAGTTCGACTGTATTATTTGGCAGTTTCTTTTAATTTCTATGTATTTTATAATATTGTTTTAGAGACTCTCAATATTAGCGTGATTTTGTTTGTGCATACTAGAAGAGGTACATAAATAGCGTTATCAACAGTATTTGAAATAATATCATAAAATTTTTATCATAGACCTTTTCATAGTTAAGAAATTTTAAGAAATTTTATAAAAATAAATTGATTGAAAATAAATGGATGTAAACAAATCTCCTTTTCTTTACATCACTTTTTGTATATGATATCTTGTAAATGGCCGCCTTGAGCGTCTACGTCGTTTTGAGCACATTTTGCAGAATTGTCCATGGTTTTAGTCAACATTTCGGTCGAAATGGCTGCTATTTCCTGGCGGATGTTGTTCTTCAGCTCTTCTAGGGACCATGGCTTGTTGATATAAACCTTTGATTTCAAATAGCCCCACAGAAAAAAGTCTGCAGGCGTTAAATTTGGTGAACGCGGCGGCCAGTCAAAATCAGCATTTTTCAAACGGCCTTGCAACAATGTCTTCAAAAAATCCATTGTAGCTCGAGCAGTGTGCGGTGGGACGCCGTTTTGTTGTAACCACAAGTTCACATAGCATTCTCACGCACAGTTGGCATAAAAAAATCAGTTATCATTGTCCGATAACGCACTTTGTTGACGGTTTCTCTTCGGCCATCATCATCTTCGAAAAAGTACGGTCCGATGACCATATTAGCACAAATACCGCACCAACCAGTAACTTTTTGGTCGTAGAGAGGCTCCTCATGAATAACTTGAGGGTTTGGCTCGCTGGCGTAGAAACGGCAATTTTGTTTGTTTACGGTTTCGTTTAACGTGAAATGCACTTCGTCGCTCATGAAAATTTTCTGCCAAAAATTCTCATCTTAAACCATTTCAATGACTTTTTGAGCCCATTCCAATCGACGTGGCTTATCAGGAGGCAACAGCTTTTCTGTCAATTGAATTTTATACGGGAACAAATGCAAATCGACGATTTTGTTTGTTTACGGTTTCGTTTAACGTGAAATGCACTTCGTCGCTCATGAAAATTTTCTGCCAAAAATTCTCATCTTAAACCATTTCAATGACTTTTTGAGCCCATTCCAATCGACGTGGCTTATCAGGAGGCAACAGCTTTTCTGTCAATTGAATTTTATACGGGAACAAATGCAAATCGACACGTAAAATGCGACCTATACCTATAAAGTGGATCGTTTTATGCCCAACTGCTCAGAACGACGTTTTTGAGATGTTGTTGGAGACCTGCCAACACTGGCCTGTACGAGTGCGATATATACAGCTGGTGCGTTGTAAATCTATCATACAAACGATACAATGTGGTTGCAGAAGGCGCACTTTTCACTTTATTAATTTTCTTTCATGCACGTTGCGTTTTCAAAATTGACTTGTTTTGCTGAATGTAAAATTCAACAATCGTAGAGAGTTCACGTGGCGTGTTGTTCCAAGACGCAAATCTCCTTACAAGGGGGCCCTGTCAACTCGTCATCACCGATTTGGCCCAAATTTACAGTATATGTAGGGCTTGATTATAAATGAAAGTGACGCAAGCAGAAGGGCCAGATGGCCAAGCGTTACAAAAATGATACAAACTGACAATTCATAAGCCCGCTATGTTAGCATAAATTTCAATGGCCGGTCAACGCAGCGGTAAGACCTCGGGTTCATAGTACGAGGATCGCCGGTTCGATTCCCCGTGGGGACGATTTTTTTTATTTACAATTTTTAAAATGACTTTCTTTTATTATTATTATTATTTATTATTGTTTAACTTTTTAATTGAAATTATTAATTTGTCAATTTAATTATTTTATTAGTATTTATATTTATTATTTGTTTCTTTGTGACTTCAACGGTTAATTTTTTATTTTTAATTATAATATGGCCCTTTTTCAGTCATCGTCAGGATATGCATAGGTGGTATATAGTAAATTTTTTTCTTCGTGTTTCTATTGCATGCTGATTTTCGCTATCTTTGAACTCTTTTTTGGTTTATATAGAAAAATTAGTGATTCATATAAATGTGTGCCCACAAGATTTGCCTTTTTGAAGACTCCTCGGCATGATTCTCTATATTTTTAATTAATTTAATTAACCATTAAGGTCATTTTAAAAATTGTAAATAAAAATAAAAAAAGCGTCCCCACGGGGAATCGAACCAGCGATCCTCGTACTATGAACCCGAGCTCTTACCGCTGCGCTGACCAGCCATTGAAATTTATGCTAACATAGCGGGCTTATGAGTTGCCAGTTTGAATCATTTTTTTAACGCTTGGCCATCTGGCCCTACCGCTTGCGTCACTTTCATATATAGTCAAGCCCTACATATACTCAACTAAATTTGGGCCAAATCGGCGATGACGAGTTGACAGGGCCTCCTTGTTAGCCTGACGCTTCAAACGCGGTATGTCATTTAAAAAAAGTTACAGTGTTGTCCGATCTTTTCGTCGAATATGGCCAACCCGTTATAGTTTTAGCGATTAATTAGTCCAAACATTTTAATCCCGTGATAAAGAACAGTTGAGGACGAGGGATGATATAAATTTTGACGCTTTCGATAAATGATCACCGACTGCCGTGGCCAATAATTAATTTTCAATTTTTCTTATTATTTGTATTAGCGTCGTGGCGTTATCGTAGAACGATTTTTGCTTAGATCACAAAATCGCATATTGGAATTATCTATATGAAGGGCACAGGGGAAAAACAACGTATGTCCACCTAGATTCGTTTTGAGAAAAACGAAACTTAAAGTTAGGACTTGCATTGTTTTTCCCCTGGATATCTATTTTAATGTCAGTTTTATTGGGACTAACGTGCTTTTTCCCAAATCTTATACAGTGGAACGTATAGTATACTTCTAATACTAACATATGGCAGCACCAGTTTAATATTGACAAAAAATGGACTTCCATGGTTTTTCCCTTGTGCCCTTCAAATATTTCTGACCTGAATTTAGTTAACCGGAATTTAGCGGCACGTGAATTTAGCGTCATTCCCAATAATATTAGTAAGTTAAAACACAGTTTTGTAACGTTTAAATAACGAGTAACGAATAAACAATTTAAAATGAATAGAGATTGTAGTAAAAAGATGTAAAAAGTAACTAATATTTGTAACTATTTTTTATAATCTCGCGAACCTCGAAACTCGAACCTCTTAAGAACCTCGTTCTCACGTATCAGACACCCATCTTGAGATGTCCGCTAATACAATATGTCAAATGTTTTAAAATTTCAAATAAAAAATCTGCAGGTATTTGGTTACTACTAGTGAAGCAGTTGTCAACTGCCGGCCTTGTACTTACTTACTTTCCGTGTCCGGATCACCATAACAAATCAAATTTTCAGTTTCCAAAAATCAGCCACATTGTCGCTTTGTCATTTATGACTATCAGGTATTCCTCTGTGCAAGTCTCACTTATGTTTAGGCACACAGCCAGATGTTGGTGGTCTTGAGTTACGCCGCATTCACAATAGGGAATATGCATCAATTTTTTTAATTTGATTAATTCACTTTTTACCTCGTTTTAACATAGTAAATAATTTAAATACTGTTGAAAGTGGTTTAATTAATTTTTAAAAAAATTTATATAAAATACCGATTAAATTTGACATGTTTGAACGGTCCCATTATCGCGCGCTTTGGTTGACGTCACAGCTCTCGTTGTCATTCAGTGTTGTTCACTACTTGCATAGACAGTTAAGGATTTTCTGTTTGAATCGCTATTTCGATAATGGAAAAAGCTAAAAAAACATTTTATAGATATTGTCTAGTACCGGAATGCAAAAACACTATTATAAGTAATCGAGGTGTATAGTCCACCCTACCCACATCTTTTGCGCATGCGCTACAAAATATGCTTTCATGTATCTATTTTTGGTAGATTGTCCGATTGTACTTTAAAAAAAACAATTTTAGTCATTGTTCTTGATCATTTATAATGTCACTATATACCAAAATCGCACTAGGTATTGGAAAACACGCCGGTATCGACGCCGATCAATATCATATCGTGCTCGTGCGTTTCGGAAATTTGAATTTCGCTGGCATATTTTGCACTTTTTGATTTTAAGTTTTGGAATTAAATACCTACAAACTAAATAAGAAAATATTGGTATAGGTGTAATGTCAAGATCGTAAAGTATCGGGGATAAAAATATCAAGTAAATCTAATTCTCTTGCATATTCCCTATCGTCATCCTCTTTGTAGCCCCATTTTTTTAGGTTGCTGTTTCATCGTGCGACTCCCGCTCTTAGCCTGTTCAGCGTCCTACATGTGGGGAAAGGTAGATGGTGTCCAGGGGCCACCTCTTCATTTGTCTCGATCCATGCGCGGATGGCAGCCACTTGTCATAGGTTTATTCGGTGTGCTTCAGGCGTAATCTCCAGGGGTCTTGTCGACCACATAAAGCTCTTCCTAGACTTAATTCTATGCGGTGGCATATTTGTATTGTTACAAAAAACCGTCGATTTTGTAGGAAGCATTCTACCAGCTTAGGCAGGCGAAAGTCGTTGGTGATGTCATAGAACTTGGATATCAGCCTCTGATGGTTGACGGTATCATAGGCAGCAGATAGATCTATGAAAGCGCCTCCAGTTATCTGTTTCCGCTCAAACCCATCTTCGATATATTGAATGAGATTGAGAGTTTGTCCGCTACACGATTTGCCTGGTCTGAAACCTCGCTGTTCTGGTGTGGTCTCCTCCTCGATAATGTCAGAGATTCGGTGAAGAACCATTGCTTCAAAACCTTAAAAAATTGACACAGCAAAGAGACGGGTCTAAAATTCCTATCTGTTGGCTCTTTCCCTGGTTTCAGAGTGCAATCACTTAGCCTTCCTCCAAATTTTTGAAATTTGTACTTTGGAGACGCAGTTATTCATCATTTGAGTGAGCCAGTCTATGGTTAGGGGCTTAAAATGCTTAATTTGCTCTGACCTAATTTCGTCCAGGCCAGCTGCTTTATTTTCTTTCAGTTGGTGGATTGTTCGTTTTATTTCATCGGTGCTGAAAGTTTCGTTTTCGTTGTTACTGTCACGTTGGAGTTTGATTTTTACCACTTTAGTTGCCGATTTACCATTAAGTAAGAGGCGATGGGCTATCTGGTGTGGTGTGACTCAATACAAATCGGGTGCTCGAGCGGAGGGGTAGTTGTTGAGATCATTTATTAACTTGCGAGAGTTTATTAATTTTGCAAACCCTGCTAGTCTACTACTTGGTTTCATATCCAGACTTGTTATGAGCTTGCCTTTCCGTTCTAGTCGCTGATATCGCGTGTAGAACATCTTCTCCTGCCTGGCTGGTTTCCTCAGAGAAGGGGTTTTTATGGTAGTTACGGAGGGCGGCTATAGCTCCATCGTCAAGACCTGCGATATATTATGTTCTGCAGCCTCTTGGTATGTGCTTTCTCGATATATTCTTTACCAGCATGACAAACTGGTTATACAATTTGGGGCATGGTTCTAGTCGCGTGACTTCCTGGTCTAGTTCTTTGGTCCATTCATTCCATTTGGCCTTCTTGAAGTGAAATATCCTTTTGAGGGGAACGTATTCTGGTTTTATTGCCGCAGTTACATAGCATATGATAGGTCGGTGTTGGGTTCTAGGTAGTTCCTCCATAGTTTTTGTCACTTGGTGGCTGATCCTGTTGCTTTCAAAGATATTATCTGGGTTATAGCCTCTGCGCCATCTTCAGGTTCATTCTTTACGCCCAGTGTTCCAGCGCTTCGCCATTCGCATCTATTTCTGCAAACAATTTTACTTATTTCTGTTAACTAACTAATCTGAAGGTCCCGAGTACTATCCCGGGAGCGAGTGTCGGCTGCATTTGTACCAGAAGACAAATGTGTAATTAGTTAACGCGAATTTATTTAACATTTAGGTTTCTGGGCCTATATGAGAAAAATGTGGGCAAAATACTATAGGCCACTTGGCCGCAGGGTTTGAAGGGTTAATAACGTTGAAAAAAAATTGTTGTTAACTTGTGCTACGAACGTTTCACGAAGTAAGCATATCCCAAATCCGGTTCCATGGCTCTTGCACATGAGTAGTCGGCAGATTGCCGTATCCGCCGTTGTGGTGGAAAACCCAAGAAGCGAACACTTCCGATAACTTTCTTTTATAAACGAGATAATCACGTAACAAAACAAATAAAACTACATGAAATTCAAATACATTGAAAATACTATTGATATGGAATTTGGGATATGCTTAAATTTTAGGGACAATACACTGAATTGACAAAATCACTATGTTTTAACCACACTTAATATGTAAAAATATACACCAATTCCAAAAAAAAACATGACACAAATTGAAACGACGCAAAGTGAATTATGATTTTCTATAGCAAACCATGTAAAGTACGAAGATAGGTTCCAGGGTTACGAAAATACTACTTTTTAAGAAGAAAATTGAACAAAGTAAACATTTAAAAAACAAAAATAATATAAAATTTTATTACATACATACAAAAAATAACAAATTCAATTAAAACAAAATAAAATGTTCAATTGATTTATAAAAACAAAATAAAAATTAATCACTGTCTGATGAGTCCATAGTGGCTGTTGTCGTAAGTCGGCTTTCTTTCACAAAAAAATGGTGCTGAACAGCTTTTTTTTAATGTAAATTAAATTTCCTTGTAGCAATTGATATTCGTAGCTACCGCCTGGGGCACTTTAAAACTCCTTCCGCTGTCAGGATCGTTTTTTAAAAAAATCTCCATAGCTTCGTCAATCAAACACATCGCTTTGGAAATTTGTTTGGAGGTTAAATTTTGTTCTTCGGAGATTTCTATTGAACGGTCACTGCCATCTTCTTCATTGGCAAATTGCAATTCCAGTTGCAATAGTTCTTCATTAGACAATTCTTGGTTGTGCGAGGTTAGCAATTCATACCTCCGTACCTTCAAAATTAGATTTTCTAGCTAAATTAAAAATTTCATGACGAACAGCTGGTGTACCATCAACTTCTGCAGCGCATATTCTGTGAACACATTCAGGCCATATTTTGCGCCAAACACCATTCATGCAAGATGGTTTAACCTCCTCCCACGAATCGGAAATAATTTCTATGGCTTTCATAATGTTGAACTTTTTCCAAAACTCTAGCATGGTAGGCTTATATTGTCCATCAGTCTCACTTAAAAGAAGTTTAAATGTTCGTCGAAGGTAATAATTTTTAAAAGTCGATATTACTCCCTGATCCATCGGCTGACAAACTGATGTCGTATTAGGTGGCAAAAATACAAATTTCACGTTTTCTGACAACTCATCAACATAAACTGGGTGGCCAGGAGCATTGTCTACTAGGACCAAAGCCTTGAAGTTTAAGTTTTTCTTGTTGCAATAAGCTTAAATTTCTGGAATAGCACAAGTTGAAACCCAGTTTGGAAATAATGATGCTGTCATCCATGCTTTTTTGTTTGCTCGCCAGTGGACAGGAAGCAGATTCTTTGAACGACCTTTTTATAGCTCTTGGATTTTCTGATTGATAAATGAGAAATGCTTTAAATTTAAAATCACCATTTGCATTACCACCAAGAAGAAGAGTCAGTCCATCCTTGCTAGCTTTAAATCCTGGCGCAGATTTGTCTGTTTTAGATATGAAAGTTCTGTTAGGTAGACGTTTCCAAAATAACCCAGTCTCGTCAACATTAAAGACTTGTTTCGGATCATAGCCGCCTTCATGAATTAACGCTTTTAACTCAGTCGGGTATCGTTCTGCAGCAGTTATATCAGCTCTAGCTGCTTCGCTTTTAAGAGCAATGCTGTGCAGATTTGCTCGAACCTTGAATCTCTCAAACCGGCCCTGACTAGCTTCAAATGTTTCATTCTTGTCTGTATTACTACCACTAGCATTATCGTTGGATACTGCTTTACTTTTTATTTCATCAAAAAAGCTTTTGGCCTTCGTCTGAATTACCATTTTACTTAATGGTATTCTCTGCGCAACTTGATTTTCAATCCAAATAGAACGCAAGGACTCCATTTTGATTATCAAAGCACTCCTTGTACGGGTCATCGTTTTAGCATATAATGATGTTGCTGATTTTGCAGCCTCTCTTATTTTATCCCAATCTCGATCTCTAATAGTTCTGACAGTTGTTGCAGCCAGACCAAGAGTCTTTGCTATCTCCACCCACAGCCTTTTCTCCCTTATCAAATCGTCGCAGAATATTTAATTTTGTCTCCAAGTTGATAGTTTATTTTTGGTAATTCTACCAGCAACGCCCTTTCCACTCATCTGGCTAAAAAATTTACAAGTGTATGTAAAAAAAAATTACTCTGCCAATTAATAAATTGGAAAAATATTTACCTTTTTTTGTAACCAGAAACAACCCGTAAAAAGTGTGGTTAAACATAGTGAATTTTTCAATTCAGTATAAGTATGTATTACCACGTAGTAACGTTCGCAACTATCCTATTCGTTAGGCCTACGCCGCATTACGGCTAAACCGCCGCGGTTTTTAATCGCGTGATTTTGCGACTCAAGTAAGCTAATACAAGCGGCCTCACTTGACTGATTTTTCCCATAGCGTACTGTGTGTTTCTCGAGCGATTTCGCGGTTATAGCGGTTACCGCTCGCGGAAAAAAAAACCGTAGTGCGGCCTGGGCTTTACACATGACAAGTATTTAGGCAACCCACATGTCGGTGGACTTGATTAGTAACAAATCGACAGTATGGTAGCGAGCTGTTCAAGTGACTGTATTTTGCCGTAGCTAGTACAGCGCTGCACTAGCAACATCTAAATTTGCTTTAAAGTCGAAATAAGAATTTTAATATGCGTTTATTTGGTTTTAAGCCATACTGATTGCCGAGTACACGCTAGTTACGGTTTCATTTGAGATGATGACTGACCCGATTATGTTTTCGACGATTCACCGCTTACGAAAGTGGCTGTACGTAAGCGACTGTAAGTCATTGCATACGTGGTTGCATAATTGCAACGAAGTTCGTACGAAATTGTTAAACACTTTCTTTTTGTTACTATTTGCATTTTCATAAAGTTGCTTGCCGTAAAAATGCACACTTAAATAACATAAAAGTGATAAAGAAAGATAAACTTACTTAAACACAAACTTTCTATTGATATAGCAGAAATATAACGAAAAGTAGCGTTGTCACAGGTGTTAAGAACAAAAAACAGAGAACATTTGAAAAACAAACAAGTTCAACATTTTCAAAATCTTTTTACCTCATTACCCTATTTAATTAATCTGTAACTATAATTTTTTAAGGTTTTAACTTTTATTGACATAGTAAATTGTACATTATACTCCATATTAGCTTTTGTTTCCTAGCATTTCCATATTTTCGCTAATTAGTTAACCAGGTGGTAGTTTTAATTATATTTTTAATTAGCAAGCGTTGAAACCTTATAACCTATTCACGAAAGGTACATACTGATTTTAATAAATCGCCCCTAATAAAATTGAAATAAGATAAAATTGAAAAGATTATTATAAAAAAAGAGTTGAGATGTTCTCTCTAAAAGAGGTATAAATGAATACGTTTCTAAATAATTACTTTAATCTTTTAGGAAGTGGATCATCTAACCAAAAGTAATAATTCAGCATCATATTTATTCAATACATTCTCAACGGCGACATTGAATAGAGGATTGGCGGAACACTCGCAAATTGAATTTATAAAGTTAGGTTCAGTTTTACTAATTGCAGCAGTTTATGGATGGATCACTCATTCTGGTTTAGCAGCTTTTTGTGTACTAATATTGGCATGCTGTACGGCTGCTGGACTGGGAGTATCCAGCTTATTAGGCTTACCAATGAATTTGCTGAGCACACATGTGCTACCATTTATAAATGTAGGTTTATCTATGAGAGATGTATTCCTGATATTAGTAACGTACGATAAGAAACTGGGACCATCAGATTTATTACAAAGAGTTGGACCAAGTGTACTGACTGCAGCAGCTTGTCATGGGTCAATTTTTTTAGCAGCAGCAATAGTTCCTATAGCTGCTCTACGAGTCTTCTGTCTGCAGTGTGCTATAATAACTGTGTTTCATAGTGCAGCTTCTTTAATGATATTTCCAACATTAATAGCACTGGAAATGAGGTGCAACAAATCAGCAGCGCCATGTTTTCAAAGTGAAAATAAAAATGCTTCTCCCAACAATAATATTGAAAGGGTATGTATAAAAGTTTTGTTTTCTGTTTAAATTGATTATTAATATTCTTCTTTTTTTTAATCCAGGAGCACGATGCAAATTTACTAACATCAGAAGTTATATGCAATAAAAAGAGAAATATTATTATTTGGCTCATTAATAAATATTTAGTTATTATTATTTTCAAACCAATTGTGAAAGTATGCTTCTGTATTACATATGCTGGTTTAATAGTATTTTGCATATTGAATGGTTTGAAAGTTGAATATGATGTCCGATTATCAAATTTTTTGCCAAAAAATACCCAAGAATATAATTATTTGGAAGCACAGAATCAACATTTCGGATTTTATAACTTTTACTTAGTTACAACCGAACTTGAATATCCTTTCCATCAGCCGTTACTACACGAATACCATTCTTCATTAACACAAGTGCCCCACGTTCTAAAAGATTCCAATGGTGGATTAAATAATAATGACTTTTGGTTATCAAATTTTCGTGATTTTTTGACTGATCTTCAAGAAGAATTTGACAATAATAGGAATAATGGATGTCTAAACAGTGAAAAATGGTTCAGTAATGCAACAGAAAAGGCTGTATTAGCTTTTAAGTTATTGGCACAAACCGGTATTGTTGAATTTCCAGTGGACAAAAGCCAAATATTTAATAAAAAAATAGTAAATAATGGAATTATAGATCCAAAAGCTTTTTATAACTATCTCTCTGCGTGGAATAGTAATGATGAAATATCATATTCCAGTTCTCAAGCGAATCTCATGCCTAAACCATTTCAGTATTATAGTTCTAAAACGGAATATGATCTAAAAATACCAAAATCTCAACCTTTAATTTTTACGCAGATGCCATTTTACTTAAAAAATTTAAAGACGACAGGAAAAATTATTGAAACACTAAGAAAAATTCTCTCAATATCGGATAGTTTTAATAATAGAGGCTTAAAAAATTATCCTATTGGACTTATATTTGCATATTTTAATCAATTTCTTTTTATAGACAGACTGTTACTTGTACAGCTAGTTATTACTTTGGCATCGACTTTAATTATTTCTTGTATATTAATACATTGGACGAAGTTACTGTGTCCAATACTATGCACCTTACTAAGTTTATTAAGTCTATTTTTTATAAATGTTAACGGATTAACAGGAACTATGGGTGGATTACATTTCATTGTTGTCTTTCGAAGTATTATGTTAATTATGCTAGGGTATCAAAATACGTTGGGTGGTCGAGAGAGAAGAATAAGGTTGTCATTAGAAATGTACATAGAGACTATTTTGAAAGGGGATATTGGTTTACTAATATGTATTATGGTGTTAGCACTGTCAAGCTTTGAGTTTATACAGTGTCAAATATTTAAGGTGTTATTTTGTTCCATATGTATATCTATCGTGAACTTATTAATTTTCTTCCTTGTAATGTTATCAATTATTGGCCCAAAAGGGGAATTAGAAGGTTTGCAATATGCAGATAGAATTTCGACACCTCCACCAAAAGTTTCTCCACCCTCTTCAGTTAGGAATAGTAGCTACACAAAACAGTCTAGAAGAAGCGCGCCAATAAAAACAACGCGCGAACCAAGCTTAACTACCATTACAGAAGAGAGTTGTAACCAAAGTATTGTTGTTGAACCACAGGTTATTGTGGAATACTCGAGTCCTGAATCGACATCCAGTGGTCCATATACTACGAAAGTCACTGCAACCGCTAATATAAAGGTAGAATTAGTTACACCAGTCTACAGAGCTAAATGTACTAAGCACCATGTTAATAGAACTAAACATCCAAAGCGACAATCGCAATGTCGTTGTAGTAAAAATGATACGGATAGTGACAGTAGTGCAAGTGCAGATTCAGAAAATTGTACAAATAGCTAACATTCTCCAGTTTAAATGTTAATATTCTATAGCTTATGTATGTATGTAAATTAAAAACGTGTGCGCGCGCTTGTATATTTGTGTATGTGTGTATAATGTATATTAAATTATGTATATTGCATATATGTATACCATCGAATTATTTATTTAAAAGACATTGTAATATTATATTTATAATGTTGTATTTTATATATAAGACATTTACCAGTGCTTACGTTTTTATTTTCCTTACTATTTCTCTTTGAACTGCATCTAAGCTTGATTTTGCAATTATATGAATTCGTTATTTTTCATTTATGGTTATTTATAGATGTTTCATATGTAATTCGTTCTTAATCTTTTATGCCATTTATATGGTATCTTTGGTTATTTATTCGACTTCAGACTACCACATTAAGGTGACCACACGTCCCGTTTTTGGCGGGACAGTCCCGCTTTTTGGATTTGTTTTTTTGGATTGTTCTGAAATTTTCATTTGGTGACATTATAAAAGAAGATTTTATGGGAATACATGTAAAAATCTTTTGAATATATTAATGTGGTGTTATTGGTAAAAAGATACGTTACTGATGAAAAAATTAAATGTTTCTGGTCTGCAAATGTGAAAACAGACCAAAAATGGACTGGGTAATTGCTTCATTTTAAACAGAATAATATTCCTTATTAAAATATTTTGAAAATTGTAGAATACTCTGAATAATTGTATAAGGCAGAGCCCTTCCATGAATAAATGCAGCAACAGTGTTTTTGCAGTATCAATAAAATATGGACAACTGAAAAAACGCCAAAAAATAATTTGACCAATTCATGTGAGAAATTTCACGACATTTTAATAAATGATCCGAGTATTCACTCGGATCAAAAATTTGACCGTGAAAGAAAATCAATTTTTTTTAATAAAAAATTTAAATTAATTAAAAATCATAATGTTCAAATTATGGTTTTTTACAAATATTTTTATAGTTACCAATAATTAATAATAAATCCATTTTTGTATATTTATAGACAAGTATACCAGCAATAGTAGTTTATGATACTAGTGTGTGAAGAAGGGCTTTTGCGCATGAGTGCATCACATCACTGACACAATAAGGTTAGAACGTTTAGCGCCTCCGTGGAAAAAATTGCTAACTAGTAAAAACACACAGTGACGGGAACACTTGTCTCTGGGGAACACTATTTGGTCGTTGTCGATGTAATCCAAGTTAACCTAGATTTTATCTAGAATTGGTTAGGTTAAGTTATACTAGAACTAGATAAATCCAGACTGAGAGCCGAGAACTCTTGATACCAAATAAGAAAAGTTAATTCAATTCTAATAAACGTCAGAAAATTTCGTCAGACGCAAGTTATTGCCATAGTAACAACAAATAGAAATTGTTTAATAATGAAACTCAATTTGATTTACATTGGACTTTTACGCACGATTTGGATACTTTTACACACGATTATAATAATGGTATCCTTCATATACAATAATGTATTTATTAATGTGTTCATTTTTGTGTGTGAGTAGATAAAATATATATTTTTTTTAATTATTGGTCCGGATTTCGAAACTAAATTATAATTCTCATTTCGTCCCATTTGTCCCGCTTTGTCTCAATGAAAATGTGATCACTTAATACTACATGGATGTTAAGGCCGTAACAGGTGTACTCAACATATGCAGTAAATATATATCTCATAGAAGATTGCATGGATATCCTATGTTAATATGATATCGAATGTTAAATGAATGTCGAATGAATAAATAAAGTATTGATCTGCAAGTATAAAAAGTTTGAAAGCTTAAACTTATAATATTAAAGATGGGATTTTCTCTCTCTATAACCATGTTTTCATCTTTTTCTTTTCTCTCAGCTGTTCTCGTCACGTTGCCAAACCATCCGTCAAGTGAATAATTGTCGATAAACAAGATTTAAAATAAAAAGTTTAATTTCAATTATTTAAATGATTACATCGGTAACGTCACGTTGCTTTAATGTTATCGTGTTTTACAATTATCTAAGTTTATTGTATATGGCTTTTTATTCCTTAAAGTTTCGAAATTAATATCGAAAAAAATAAATAAAGACGTGACGGTAGCTTGTCAGCCATAAGAGCCTGTGTATAAGAATTGAAAAAACATCATTTTTTATTTTTTTTCGGATAAACTAAATGGTGGATCACTTTCAAATTTTGAGAGGACATAAATAAAGTATTGATCTGTATGCATAAAAAGTTTCAAAGCTTAAACTTATAATATTAAACTTGGTATTTTTTACTTTTATTATTATTTTTAACAGTTATAACTCGGTGTCGCGACGCGATTCTGCGACGTCGAATTGTTGGTGCAGAAAAGCAGAAGATCGTTCTACAATCTACTGCAAAATCCAGAACATTCAGCAGGTGGTTGCCTTAAAATATGGACGCCTTAATTTCATCATTTGTTTTTTGTAGTACGGCGAGTTTTCGCGGGCGTCGCGACGGCCGCAACGCAATGTCCCTTCCACCAAACAATAGAACGTTCAATTCTCTGCGGGAATCGCGTGAAATCGTCATCGCATCGTTTAAGTTGGCGATGGTGTGCGAGTTTTCTTGGCCGTTCAAAAAAGTCGGCTTTTATGGCGTCGCCACCCCATCTTAAAGGCAATCGGGAATAAACTCCCAAAAAAAAAACTAAAAAAAACCATGCCGAATCGAATGGCGCTAGTTCTGTGGTGATCTGATTGGCGGCTTCGGAGGAGTTAGAATTCCGGATTTCCAGATTTTTCGCGATGAAATTGACATGGAGCGGGAACATTAAGTCGCAGTACCGGATTCTTTCATCGGCCTTTGCGGGCAACCCTCCCGCATCGAACAAACCCATTTGCAGACCTGGGGTCCTTCTAATAAGCGAACCGCGTACACAATTGTAAACTTAGAAACGAAATTTCTTTCCGCTGCATCGGACGAACCGGCGGTCGCATACTTGCCAGCCAAATGTGGAAGGACGAGCCATAGACGCGGCCAGAGGATGCAAGAAAAAAATCGAGCCGCGGACCAATGTTGCTCATCAAATCGACCAAAAAGCGATATTAGTTTTTCGTACCTGGAGGATGCTTTGTGAGACTTGTGCCCGGCAGACTCTCTTCTGAGTCGTTCACTCTTGATAGAGTGGTCGGGGAAGCGTCTGCTTTTTTCACTGCTGCCTTCGGCAATCTTCTCCATATTGGTCGTCCATTATTGGTTCTCCATATTGGATTCCTATTGGTCGCATGTCGCGCGCATTCTGCCACAGGAGTCTCAGTGACAGTTTTGATGGTGTCTGTATATCGAGATCGGCCACGAGTTCTGCTACCGTTCACTCTGCCCTGAATCACCAGCCGCTCCATTTCGCGGCAGACTAACACTGATGATAAGCTTATCCTACGCCGGAAAATGACATTTTCCCGTTTCGCTGTGCAAGAGGAAAGGAGGTTTCGCAGAAAATGTGAGAAAATGTTAAAACGCACCTGCAGCCGCATCATGCGGGGGCGGAACGTTGTAGGACTTATTAATAAATAAGTTAATTTTTTACTCGATCTGATGGAAAAAAAAATCGAGAAAAACTGAATTTTTAACCAATTTTTCATAATTTTCAATAAAATCTTAATTTTTGAAACCTTTTTTAGTTCAGTTGCCAAACCATCCGTCATGTGAATTACTGTCGATAAACAAAATTCAAAATAAAAAGTTTAAATTTAATTATTTAAATAATTACATCGGTAACGTCACGTTGCTTTAATGTTATCGTGTTTTAAATTATCTAAGTTTATTGTATATAGTTTTTTATTCCTTAAAGTTTCGAAATTAATATCGAAAAACATAAATAAAGACGTGACGGAAGCTTGTCAGCCATAAGAGCCTGTGTATAAGAATTGAAAAATCATAATTTTTGATTTTTTTTCGGAAAAACTAAATGGTGGATCACTTTCAAATCTTGTGACGACATAAATAAAGTATTGATCTGCATGTATAAAAAGTTTCAAAGCTTAAACTTGGGATTTTCTCTCTCTATAACCATGTTTCCATCTTTTTCTTTTCTCAGCTGTTCTCGCGACGTTGCCAAACCATCCGTCATGTGAATTATTGTCAATAAACAAGATTTAAAATAAAAAGTTAAAATTTAATTAATTATATAATTGCATTGGTAACGTCACATTGCTTTAATGTTATCGTGTTTTAATTTATCTAAGTTTATTGTATATAGTTTTTTATTCCTTAAAGTTTCAAAATTAATGTCGAAAAAAATAAATAAAGACGTATCGGAAGCTTGTTAGCCATAAGAGCCTGTGTATAAGAATTGAAAAAACATCATTTTTGATTTTTTTCATCAACATCATTTTTGACTAAGTGTCTAGTACACCTCGCCGCCATGCCATCTCGCCACGAACCACATTTGTAATAATTACTTAATATAGTTTCATATAATCATCTTATAAATTATTATATCTCGCAAAGTTCTACTTTGTATAATATGAATTTGTATTATGTAATATTTTAAGTAATTTTAATTATGGTCGCGACGCACAGTGGTCTGGATTTCAAAAAAGTTGGCCAAAAATAGAAAGAAGTTTCAGATTTAAACGTGAATTGGTATATAGGGGTTTTTTAGGTCGCTGATTACGCATTTCATAGTGTAATTTTAAAATTCAAAAAATCGATTAAAATTTCATATAAATTGGTATATAGGGGTTTTCGAGGCCACAGATTATGAATTTCATTGTATAATTTCAAAATGGCGGATGCAAATGGCCGAGCTTTATTCAAATTTGAACGAAATTTCATATAAATTAGTATATGATATTTGAGTTTTCCAGGTCTCTGATTACGAATTAATAATGCAATTTTAAAATTAAAAATTGCAGATCCAATATGTTTCGTTTAATAAGGGAGTTCAATCAAATATTTAAAAGGTTTTCGAGGCCAGTCATGGATTTGAAAACATTCCATTTTAGTGATAAAATATTCCCCCAAACTAGGGATGTTGCGAGTATTCGCATTCGCATCCGCAATTGCGGATGTACCGCATCGATTTGGACATCTGCATCCGCAATAATCATTGCCGATGTTCTTGCGGATTTTGTTTTTATTGTGGTCTTAAAGGTAATAATTTGAATTTTAGTTTCTAAGGGGTTTTAAAGGGATTAAGATTACGGTAAAGCGACCAATAGGTCCCAACATCTGGTCGTGGAGTCGTAAATGATTATTAAGTGCGTTTTAAAGCTCTTTATGACCGTTACATGTTTGGAAACTATTTAGGGCTAATGGTTTTTGAATACGTTTTTACAATGTATAAAATCAGTCAGACAAAAAAGTCAAACAAAAATGTAAGAAAATTTCCACTCCTTTCAATCATTCCACTATAGCTCAGAAGCAACTGCAAGCAATTCAGGACAGACTAAATCAACCTCATCCCAAGATTGTATAACGCGATGGAAACAGTACATTTTACATGTTCTAGCGTTTTTTAAGGTAAAGGATGCCCTAAGCCTTTACATCAATTGCATTGAGATTAATCCTATTTTGCCAGAAGAGTGGAAAATCATTGAGTTATTGACACCCTTCAAAGGCCACACGGGAACTTGAGGGAACTACAGATCCCATGCCTTTATTTCATCTGTATTTCCAATAATTCAAATGCTTGCAAAAAATGTTGATGAAGTTGATGACGAGAAAAAGTTTCACGAGATCATTTTCAAGATTTTGATCAAATTCGACAGGTCGTCACGATTCTGAAAACTGAACTTTCAACAAAGTTTTCCAATTTGGTTGAGAACAATTTATATTTATCTTTATATTTATATCATCGCCACCTACTTAGACCATCGCTATAAACACAAGTTTTTACACCAGTGACAAGTTTAAAGAAGATATTTTATGATGGAAATGAGAAATAATGAAAATGACGGTTCTTTTAATTTTGAGAATGACAGATTCCCCAGAAAAAGACACGGAACAATGGATACCACAACATGGATTCGTCAAGTGAAGATGAGAATCAAGAAACATTAGAAAATGGTACTGCTGAAGCTATGCCAAGAAAGGAATTGCTTATACCATATTAAAAAAGACCAATGTAGACGGGAATCCTCTTAAATGCTTCTCATAAATCTTCAACAATAGCACACAGATTTTCATTGACACCACCAGTGTTTCTAGCGAACAATTGTTCAGTAGCGCGGGTTTAATTTATGAACCTCTGTGTAACAGTTTTGACTTCGAAAAGGCTGGAAAATTACTTTTTATTAAATATAATGCTCCAATTTTTAACTTTAATTACTAATAACTTCATAAAAATATTAAAAATTACTATCTTATTATTTCTCCACCCATATAGTTTCTTATAAAATTTCTCAAGATCCGCATCCGAATCCGTGGATGTGAGCCTTCAAATGTCCACATCCGCATCCGCGGATGTCAAAAAACCTGCATCCTCAACATCCCTACCCCAAACGCTTAGTTTCCCAGTCTAATTTCAAATCATTGAATAAATTTAAAAAAATCCAGTTCTCGACGAGTACAGATCTTTTATCAATACCCGATTCTAAAATTCATTCATAAAGTGATGTAATCCGTACGTACTCATATATCTCTTGAAAATGGCGAATGTAGTTCGCCGAAACGTCGAGAATCCGGTTGTTTTCAGAACCAACACTCAACATCAACGTGGCATCCCCGAGAAAACAATACAACACAGGTATCTATCCGCGAAAACCTCAAATACAATATATATATATATATATATATATATATATATATATATATATATATAGTAAAAAGTCACTCCATGTTTGAGAAAATATGATTCCACATGCTTGAATCCCCTATAGGCCATCACACACATAACTGGCTGCAAACCATTTATAAAATCACATGATTCAACCAAACATGTGTCTTTAATTCTTCCTCCATAACCTGGCGATACACAAATAACTAAACCATTTGGTGTACAGGATATAAGATACTTTACAGTGTTAGCCATTTTGTATTCTGACCATGACAGAGAATGATTCAAGGCTTTTAAAGCAACTTACATTATAATATCTAAGCCTAAACGCAATGGGTAATTTTTTTTCTATGGAAACTGTATTTTTAACTTAATAAAGTCGGAACACAGCTTGAATATATAATAATACTCAACCTTTTCAGAGCTCTATAATACTAATGAGTCTTGAATTGGTAAAACCATACAACATTATAGATAATCAGATAAACTTAATAAAGACGGAACAAAGCTTGAATATATAAATATACTCAACCTTTCCGGAACTCTATAATACTAATGAGTCTCTTTAGGACTACCAAAAACAAATCTCGTATGAAATTTGTCAGTTATTCTATAGCTTTCAGTCCACCTTCGTGGCACTCAACAAAAACCATATAAATAACATTGATTTTTAAGATCATGTCTTTCTGATACCTTGAGTGGATAGCCATCTGTGGACGCGTTTCGAGATTTATCTCTCATCAGCACAGCTTTGCTTCCATGAACAATATTTTGTAAATCAATCGTCCACAGACGGCTATCCACTCAAGGTATCGGAAAGACATGATCTTAAAAATCAATGTTATTTTTATGGTTTTTGTTGAGTGCCACAAAGGTGGACTGAAAGCTATAGAATAACTGACAAATTTCATACGAGATTTGTTTTTGGTAGTCCTAAAAAGACTCATTAGTATTATAGAGTTCCGGAAAGGTTGAGTATATTTATACAGGGTGCTTCAAAAAAATGTATACACACTTTAAACTATTGTAGTTTTCCCGCTCTACAAGGCTAATGTTATATTTCTTCGCCAGGTGCCAGCATAATGGTCCCTCTATGTTATATTATCAGTTGGAATTTGTAATATCAACATGGGGGACGTACGTTTGAGTTTTGAAGAACGTAAGCAGGTTATTAAGTGGTACTGGAAGTTTGAGAATGTAAATGAAGTTCAAAGACAGTGGAGAAGGGAGTATGATACAGAACCACCTTCAAGATTAACAATTACACGCATACGAGACAAATTCGAAGTTCATGGAACAGTGTGTGATGTGCATAAAGGTCATTCAGGTCGGCCTCGAACAGCTACAAGTGATGAGTCATCAACGGCAGTCTTGGAACTGTTAAACCGCTCTCCTAACAAATCTTCAAGGCAAGGGGCACGTGAAAGTGATGTAAGTGCTAGCAGCGTGCTACGCATTCTGAAGAGAGGCAAGTATCGTGTTTACATTCCAAGGCTGGTGCAACAGCTAAATGACGACGATCCAGATCGAAGGTTGCAATTTTGTGAATGGATTCAGGAGATGGTGATACGTGAACCGGGATTTATGGGTAGCATCATTTGGTCGGATGAAGCCCAATTCAAACTTAATGGAACTGTCAATAGGCACAATTGTGTTTACTGGGGTGAAGAAAATCCTCACATTACAATTGAAAAAGCTGTAAATTTGCCTGGTGTAAATGTGTGGTGCGGTTTGTCTTCAAGGGGACTCATTGGACCTTTTCGATTTGAAGGCACTGTAACTGGTATTAATTACCTAACAATGCTTGCTGATTCCATATTTCCTGCCATTCGTGCATTATACGGTAATGATGATTTTTATTTTCAACAAGATGGTGCTCCGCCGCACTATCACAGGGACGTACGAGCCTACCTTGATCAAAATTTGTCTTCACTGGATTTCTTCTTGTGGGGCACAGTAAAAGATGAGGTGTACAAACGTAAACCACGTAACCTAGACATTCTTTGGAATGAGATTCAAGCAGTGTGTAGAGAAATCTCATTGGACGTTTTGATACGATGTACAGAATCAGTGGTGACTCGTACTCAGAATTGTATTGATGCTGCAGGTCACCAATTTGAACAGTATTAACATTTGTTATTTATGTTTCATTTACATTGGACTTTCAGCTTTCTATTTTCCTGAAATTTAACTTTGTAGAACGGTAAATAAATTTTCTATGGAAGTTCAAAGTGTGTATACATTTTTTTGAAGCACCCTGTATATTCAAGCTTTGTTCCGTCTTTATTAAGTTTAACTAATGAGTCTTTTTAAAGCTACCAAAACTATTAAGTTTACACTTTATTAAGTTTATATGATTATCTATAATGTTGTATGGTTTTACCAATTCAGAATCTGTATTTAATTTTACCATAAAAGGAAGCATTACACTAGCTAACAAAGGAATATCTTTTAAAAATATTTAGCTAGCATAAGTTGGAGCCATTGAAAAATCATATGTAATCAATGTATATGGCTAGCAGAAATATTTGTATCTTCTTCAATTAAAAGTATTAAGTAATAACAGGTTTTAGGAATACCAATGTAAGAACGTGGATTCTTGATAATTTTTCGTAAAGTATATTCTAGAATTTTCGATGCCTTTTGTTTTTTATCATCTTCCATCAACTAACTGCATTCTGAAGTTGATGATGTATGACAGTATACTGTAGATGGTGTATAACAAATATCACTATTAGATTGTTCAGTAGTTGTATTGTTGAAGGTCGATGTAGATGGAGATGGGTTGGTAATCCTGAATGGTGATGTACTAACAGATTGAACGTTGGGTTTTAAAGGGAATGTCATCTGGTTTACTAATTTAATTTTCGTTTAGATGCCTTTACTTCCATACTTGTGGGTCATGTGTACTTGTATTAATTTATCTGCAGTCTTCTTTTTATGATGTTCTTCTTGTAGATACTCTTCTTGTCTACTATTTTTTTTTTCATGTGAAACTGAAAATAAAATTTACATAAAAATAAAAAATAACTATCAAGTACTCAATTAAAAATACCGAGGTAATTTCCAAATTATCTATGATTGAACATAAATAAATAGGTACCTGAACTTCCAGATGAGGTTTCTCAAAAGATCCAAATGTTGTGTAGTAATACTTCTTTCTTCTAAATCGCACATTCTTCAATTAATGTCTTTCTTTGTTTCTTGAGAATATATGGTCGTTCTGTAGTATTAGATGTGCATTTTCTTCTACCGGCCTGACATTCAAATTTTAGGGGAATACGTCCTGGTTTCATGTGAACCTGCAACACCAACCGCATAACAAGTTACTCCATAAAATTTTCCATATCATTTGGCCACTGGACAGTACCCATTAAGAACAAAAGTGCTGAATATTTTCAAGACGAAATCTAACCTCAAAAGGAATGAAATTTATTATTAAATTTAGTTATAGAATATATGAAATAAAGTAAAAACTTACATCAAAATGATCTTCACAGAAAGAAATTGGAGAATTTAAACTCACAGCAGTCGGATCTCGCCGTGCAAGATTAAACCCGTTTTGTTGCGTGGAACGGAAACAAATAATTTGTTTGGAGTTTTTATTGACGTATTAACGCACTAACGGACCGCACACCACTTATACACTTTAGAATTCATATTTAACACGCAAAACAGCTGATTTGTTTCTTTGGCTCCCTAATGTTTTCCGTCTATTTTCATTCACCTGACGTCACAACCAGACGTCATGACTCATGACACCAGCAATCGTTTTCGAGCTCATTTTAAAATTTGAATTTCAATTGCTTTTTTTTCTAATAAAACTTTGTTTCCTTGAACACTGCCTCAAACAAGGCTGACGGATTTCGATTCCATCACTGTGTTCAGGCAAATTGCTCCCTTTATTGCTCCCGAATTTATCCTCCTTCGCCTTTACCAGTTCGACACATTTACGTCTGTCGGCTGACACATTCGCAGCAAAGGGGGAAGCAAACTCGACAGTTTTATTAAATTTGCACACGTTGTCAAGTGTCACTACACCCAGGGGAGTAGGGAAAGATCCTTCGTTCTAAATCCACCACCTCCTTATGGGATTTACATGTAATCTAGCCCCTTATGGGAGAATTACATGTAAAATCTAGCACGATGCCCCTTATGGAGATTTACATGTAAATCTAGCACGAAGCCCCTTATGGGGAATCCTATGCAAAATAGTTCTGAACGCGTAGTTCTGAAGTTGACGCGTTATCACGCGACGAGCGAGTATGTGTAGATGACGCTGCAAGACACGTGTACGTTGGATAGTGGGAAAATTCAAAATGAGGGGTGGACATATTTCCAGATATGGGTTGATTCAATTGAGATTATGGGGGTTTTAGATTGACAAGAATAGACAGACAAGACTAGACAGACAAGACTAGACAGACAAGACTGTACAGACAAGACTAGACAGACAAGACTAGACAAACAAGACTAGACAGACAAGACTAGATCGACAAGACTAGACGGACTAGATAAAACCATTTTAAACCATTTGATGAGAAAAATCAAATCTGGTGTCAGAACGGCTCTAGCATGTGCCTTAAGGGAGATACCGCCCGACCGCCTACCCCTCAGTAGATGACGTCATCCGCCGCTTCAGATATTTCTAAACTAATTATCTCGATGCTGATTGGCTGAATAACGAATAAATAATTACAGTTGACCTTTTCCCTCAATTTATATGTAATGGACAAGACTGGACAGACTAGACAGACAAGACTAGACAGACGAGACTAGTTAGATGAAGCTAGACAGATGGGGTCTAAATAGATGAGATTAGACAGACCAAGCTAAATACATGAAACTATATAAGACTGCACTAAAATATATAAGGGATTGTTTAATTCAACTAAAATATATTTTCGATTGTTTTTCTAATACGTTTTATTTTGATTTACGGCATTAGAGCCGTTTACGGCATTAGCATTAGATTAATTGGGTTAGGTTACAGGTGTTAGGAATGATGCGCGCTTCAGTTTTAACACCTGTAATCTAACCCAACTAATCTAATGCTAACCTACCCTAATGTTAACACAACTAACCTACCCCAATGAGATTAAAGAATGGATGCAAGTGGATGTAAAGCTAACACAACTAACCCAATGAGATTAAAGCTGATTAAAAGCTGATGAAAGCTGACTAAAAACAGACCTCACACACTGTTTAGCGTGGGGTTACATAGACCTCACACCCTGTTTAGCGTGGGGTCACATAGACCTCACACCCTGTTTAGCGTGGGGTCACATAGACCTCACACCCTGTTTAGCGTGGGGTTACCGAGACCTCATACCCTGTTTAGCGTGGGGTCACATAGACCTCACACCCTGTTTAGCGTGGGGTCACATAGCCCTCACACCCTGTTTAGCGTGATGAAAAGTGGATGCAGGTGGATGGAAAGTGGATGTAAAGTGGATGGAAAGTGGATGCAAGAGGATGGAGAGTGGATGGAAAGTTGATGCAAGTGGATGGAAAGTGGCTGCGAGTGGATTGAAGTGGATGGAAAGTGGATGCAAGTAGATGAAAAGTGGATGCCAGAAAATTGAACTCTTTGGTATTTATATAAATGAATTAAATTAAACGAAAAACAAATCTAAGAAATTGATTAGACCGCGCTTCATAAATTATTATTTCTCCACTCGCGTGCCGCTGATAAGAAGTTATTATGACTGACAAACATCCGGTCGAACCTAATCAACAAGCCGTAAATCCAAATAAAACGTAGATAACATAATGAAAGTAAAAACATAAACATTATTAACAATTATAAGAAAAACAATCGAAAATATATTTTAGTTAAATTAAACAATCCCTTATATATTTTAGTTCAGTCTTATCTAGTTTCATGTATTTAGCTTGGGCTGTCTAATCTCATCTATTTAGCCCCATCTGTCTAGCTTCATCTAACTAGTCTCGTCTGTCTAGTCTTGTCTGTCTAGTCTTGTCTGTCCAGTCTTGTCCATTACATATAAATTGAGGGAAAAGGTCAACTGTAATTATTTATTCGTTAATCAGCCAATCAGCATCGAGATAATTAGTTAAGAAATATCTGAAGCGGCGGATGACGTCATCTACTGAGGGGTAGGCGGTCGGGCGGTATCTCCCTTAAGGCACATGCTAGAGCCGTTCTGACACCAGATTTGATTTTTCTCATCAAATGGTTTAAAAAGGTTTAGTCTAGTCCGTCTAGTCTTACCCATCTAGTCTAGTCTGTCTAGTCTTGTCTGTCTAGTCTTGTCTGTCTAGTCTTGTCTGTCCAGTCTTGTCTGTCTAGTCTTGTCTGTCTAGTCTTGTCTGTCTAGTCTTGTCTGTCTAGTCTTGTCTGTCTAGTCTTGTCTGTCTAGTCTTGTCTGTCTAGTCTTGTCAATCTAAACCCCCCATAATCTCAATTGAATCAACCCCTATCAGGAAATATGTCCACCCCTCATTTTGAATTTTCCCACTATCCAACGTACACGTATCTTGCGTCATCTACACATACTCGCTCGGACGCGTTCAGAACTATTTTGCATAGGATTCCCCATAAGGGGCTTCGTGCTAGATTTACATGTAAATCTCCATAAGGGGCATCGTGCTAGATTTTACATGTAATTCCCCCATAAGGGGCTAGATTACATGTAAATCCCATAAGGAGGTGGTGGATTTAGAACGAAGGATCTTTCCCTACTCAGGGGTGTTAGATAGTAGCTCAGCAATCCTGGTACAGATGTCGCTAAAAACTGGTATTTAAAAAAAAAAGTTGGTACACTTACTCAATAAAATTCGTCCTATAGATGTTTCATGGATATATAATTCGATGTTATACTGCTTCAATGATACCGACAATGGATATACTAAGGATTACTATTACAAGTGTTAGCAAAGAATAATAGGCATATGATTAGGTTGGCAGCAGTTTTCATTAAATCGGCGCAATAATTTTATTTGAACTTATTATTAATTATTATTTACAGATAATACAAAGTGAAGAAATAATATAAAGAATCAATGTAATGATGATACTTATTTAACAAGGCATAAGGTTCAAAATTGTATGTGATATTAATGGCTGTAAGGATCTCTAATGAGTAATGAGTGCACACTTGACGAGCTGTAAATTTTATGATATTTTTTATTAGTAATTTAGTTTTATTTGAATTGAGAGGTTCTCAAAGTAAATCTATATATTGCTATATTGTCAATAGACATACATGATTTCTGTGGACAAAGCTCAGGCAAAATAAATAAATAAATAAATAAGTCACTTAAAAACTAAAACAAAACATATCAAGAAAGTATATACATACATTCGTGAGAAAAAAAAATAAGGAAATAAATAAAGAAAAAAATAAATAAACAATAAATAAACAATTAAATAAATAACAATAGGCTAGCTGAGGCTAATAGGTGTGTGTGCAGTTCAAAAACTAGTGATCACCGAAGAATTCTGCCGTAGTGTAGTAAGGTCGTTCTAGGAAATATGACTTGACGGCGGAACGAAATTTGGAGTTATTGGTGATTGATTTAAGGTGGATAGGTAAATGATTGAACATTTTTTTCGCGTTGTAGAATATAGATTTTTTTATAAGTTCTGATCTAGGTAAGGGTAGATAAATATCCTGATCCAAGTTCCTTGTACTGTGTTTGTGTTGTGGTCTCTCCAGTAAAGCACGAATGTGCTTATGCATTAAGCTAACGGATTCCAGGATAAATAATGAAGGGAGAGTTAAAATTTTGAAATTCTTAAAGTAGGGTTGACAATGGGCTCTACTACTCAAACCAAACATATAGCGAATAGCTCTCTTTTGTAGCTTGAATAAAGATTCAAGTTGGAGAAGGTTGGAGTGACCCCAGAACGGAAGGCCATATCGCAGGTGTGATTCGAAAAGAGCGAAATAAGAAGATCTGGAAGTATGGAGATTTAGCTCTCTGGAAATAGACCTAATTGCGAAGCAAGCAGAAGACAGCTTCTTGGTTAAGAGCTCCACATGCGAGGTCCATTTGAGTGAATTGTCAATGTTGAGGCCCAGAAATCTAACAGAGTCAACAGGGTTAATGACGTTGTTGTCTAGTATAAGAGGCGGTAGAGTACCTTTATAAGATAGGACTACAGTTTTCTTAATACTTAATTCTAGACAGTTAGAATCGTACCATGACTTAATACATGCAAGGTCATTGGATATTGTAGAGTGGAGAAGCGGCAGGTTAAGTTTGGACCATGTGATACTAGTATCATCGGCAAAGAGACAAATTTTTCCGCTGATATTTAAATTAGTAATATCGTTGATAAATACTAGGAAGAGAATTGGACCTTGAACGGAACCTTGAGGGACACCAACATCCACCGCTCTGCAGGAGGAAGAGTAGTCATTTACCCTGACGAACTGCCTTCTATTGCCAAGATAGGATTTGAACCATTCCTGAGGAGTTCCCCGAATTCCATAAAAGTGCAGTTTTTTTTAGTAGAATCTCATGGTTCACACAATCGAAGGCTTTGGCAATGTCACAAAAAACTGTTGCTGTGAAAAGCTTGTTGTTAAGATTGTGGTAGATATCACTAAGAACAGAGAAAAAGAACAGAGAGCATCACTCGAACTTTTACTGGATAAGAATCCGAACTGATTCGATGTTATGATGCTATATTTGGTCAAGAAAGCCATCAAGCGTACCTTGACGAGCCTCTCTATGATCTTTGATAGAGCAGGTAGTAAGGCGATTGGTCTGTAGTTTCAGCAGCTGTCTTTATCACCACTTTTATGTAGAGGGATAAAGATTGCTGTCTTGAGGCACTGGGGGAAAACACCCTTCTCGAAAGATTGGTTGATTAGATGAGACAGGGCGTTCATTGCTTCAAGAGGAAGGTTTAGAAATACTTTAACCGGTAGACCATCAGTGCTGCATGTAGACTTACTTTTTATAGCTGTAATGGCTTGTGATAGTTCCGAGTTGTCAACAGGACTTAAAAAGAGACTACTGGAATTCAAATTAGAGGCAGGGAGGAAGGAAAGGGGGTCGCAATTTGAAGATATATTAGTTGTTATATTTTTGGCTACATTTACGAAATAATTGTTCAAATCATTTGGATCAGGATAAGTTTGGTTAGGTGAACGAGGTTTATTTCTCAGATCATTCACTATTGACCAGGCCTCTCTAGCCACATTACTAGTAGTTGAGAGGCGATTTTGAAAGTAAACTTTTTTTGCCAGTTTGATGATTTTGATGTGTAAAGTACGGTATTGCGAGATGTACTTAAGGACCTTAGGGTTGACCGTGAACTTTTTAATGTACAGCAAAGAGCGCATGTTTTTGGAAGCTGTTCTAATTCCCACTGTAGTCCAAGGTTTATGACGCTTGGGCTTAATGGGAGTTAGGGGGAACGCTGAATTACTAGCACAGGAAACTTTCATTAAAAAATCTGAGAAGTTAATGTCTACCTCTCCGGAAGGAAAGTTCCAATCAATGGATTTACATTTATTTCGAAAATTCATAAAGTTCTTCGTTGAATAAATTCTACCTAGGCGGTGGGATGTGGGTTTTGGTTTTTTTCCTAGAGAAAAGTTGGTCAAAATTGCTTCATGGTCCGAGAAGCCAGAGCAAATAACTATAGATTCTACATCGTTAGGTGGTAGGTCAGACACAACGTAGTCAATGGTGCTAGCTGTAGTTTTTGAGATTCTGGTCGGTGACTCGACATGCATTTGAAGCCCAAAGGAATCAAAAATGGATATCAAAGATTTCTGAACAGCACACACATTAGCGAAGTCAATGTTAAAATCGCCACATAAAATTTTTCTGCTTTTAATAGGTAAAGCATCGAGCAAGCTTAGAAGGTTCTGTAAAAAAGATGAACTATCTGAACTAGGTGATCTATAAATACATATTATATAGAGATCGAAAAGTAGGCATGCACTAGCGAAAATTCAAAGACTTTCTCAACTAATAGGGAGTCAAAGTTCGAAATGGGCGAAAAATCACCCCTAGTTGAAAGTATTAAAGTTCCTCCATGAGCTGAGTCTCTTCTATTAAACCGAGCAACAGTGATGTACTTTTCAATAAATACCGGTTCGCCTACTTTTAACCAATGTTCCGTTATACATACTATTTCAGGAAAGGTCATTTCTTCTAATAACAGAAACAGTTCATCTGTTTTGTATCTTAAAGATTGTATATTTAAGAGAACCATGCTAAGCTTGCTGTTGTTAGGTTTGGAAAACGTTTGGTCTTCCGAACACGTCAAATTATTAATTAAAAATTTATTTTCGGCGAGTTACAGGAAAAATAATTTTTTTGACTATCCCTGACTTTTTGGAGGTGTATAATTCTTTCGAAAGAGACGTAGGACCTATAGGCGGAGAGGTCGGCTTCCACATCGGAGGTAGATATGCCATAAGCTTCGTGAAAACTAAAGAAGATGGCACGAAGGGCTTTTAGTTCTATTGGGAGGCCTTCTGACGCTAGAAGCACTTTTATGCTGGTGTTGGTGAATCTATCGTAACACACAGTGGCGGGTTGGTCATGAAGGTACGCAAGGTATAACTTAACTGCTCTCATGATGATAGGTTCCCTCAGTCTTGACAAGGTGTATCGATTATCTCCACTAGATTTTTTTGTTAACCGAACTACTGGTGGGGTCATGGGGTCCAATAAAGTTTGTGGGTCACTAGGCCTAATAGGGCTGGAAAATATTATCGAGGAACTGTTAGCTAGGACATTTGATTTGCAAGCGGCAATAGCCTGCTTGTCAGATGTGATCGTAGTAACAGTCTCGGTGGCTCGTTTGTTGTTGTAGGAGATGGTCCCTGTAGAGTTCACTGGAGTGACGGGATTACCTTGGCCAGTGAAAATGACCTGCCTAGTCTGGTGGGAAACTATTAATAAATCTTTTAAAGTTATTTATTCTAATAATAGTGTGACTTTGAGAACCTCTCATTCAAAATAAAACTAAATTATTAATAAAAAATATCATAAAATTTACAGCTCGTCAAGGTACACTCTTGACTTGCTGATCGATTACGACGATCATTACTCATTAGAGATTCGTACAGCCATTAATGTCACATATAATTTTCGTATTGTTAGACTAGTTTTCTTCAAAAGTAAACTCAAGATCATCAATATTTGTATCATCTTCTTTAGGATCCTTGTTAGTGTTGTACAATATCGCAGAGACCATTCGGCTATGCATATCTGCGTTCAAATTCTGCGCAGCAGTTTTTATTTAACTTTGCACATTGTGATGCCAACATAGATCCTTCAACATTTCTTATGGTTAGACTACTTCTGGTTTTAGTTTTAACTAGATTGTATTTACTGAAAGCTCTTTCACAATCTGCATTTGCATGAGGTACAGAGAGAGCAGCTAGTGCAAAACTGGATAATTCGACGTATTTGTTACAGTTTCCACTATCCTTCAACAGTGAAATCTTATGCCAGAAAACGTCTACTGCTAATTCCTTAGCAATATCTTCAGGTATGTCATCAAGTGGACGACGACGCCACTCATCATCTAACTTCTGCAAAGATATTAAATCTTTAGGTTTGGTTCTTGGAATACAATCAATAAGTTTGAGAAGGGACTGATTATTGTTACGTTCTTGTCTGTATAAAGCTTTCGAAGGGTGTAATAGAGAAAGCAATTTTAAGAGTGGATCATCAAAGTCGAATCGTTGCTGAATTTCCTTACAAAGTTTTGCCATAAAACCGCGACATCTTAAGAAAAAATCTGTTATGGACTCTTGATTGTTTGAAATTTCTGGCTTTTTTAACTCTTCTAGAACACGTCCACCTAGGTAAATGTTCCGTAATGGTAGAAATTTGTCTCGATTTTCAAGATAAATTCGGTTTAGTGGAGTTTGAGCGATGTATTCTTGCACCATATACGCCATCAAAGTTCTTTGAACGCTAATTCCATTTTTTCAGCCAAAGACGCTATTACAACAGAATCTGATTGAAAAAATGCATTCATCGAATCAACTTTAGGCAAAACCCACGCAAGAAATAAATAAAATAACTTTATGAATGGATCTCTAAGCCAAACAGATATGGATTCTACAGCTATTGTACGTTCTAGCAGTTGTCTTTCAATAAAATATAAACAAAGCGGTTCCCACTGTTCCAGCAGACGATTTACAACCGAGAGTAATGACAGCCAGCGAGTCTGTGGATAATTTTATGCACTGCTACATTGAAATAGTTCTGAAAAATAGGAAGACCTGCGATGCGTTTGGCACCATGCTGTACATAGTTGTGCACGTTTCTTGCAAGATCTTCACAACTTCTCGGCATGTGTGCTTCAAAAGCACTACTCGCGGCTAAGTGAAGTGAATGGCAAATACATTCCATTATAGTTATACCAGGGTACGAATGTTTTAGCCGACTAGCAATGGAATTATGGTTACCAAGATTAACATTTGCACCATCACAACCAAATCCGATGATATTATCCAAAGGGATACCTCTGTCAGTGAAGGTCTTTATTAGTATATTATAAAGACGTCGACCTGAGGCTCCTTCTTCAGCTGCTTCAGCGTCACCTTCAGGAAAAACACTTGAGATATCCACAAAATCATCCAAGATCATCCAGATCCATCATCCAGACATCCAAAATTTACTAGTAATTTTTCCAGCATTCTCATCATAATATCGAACTACAACGCCAGCTGTCTTTATGTATGAACTGTCTGTGGAATCATCGGTTAAAATTGAAAATTTAGTATTTTTCAGTTGATTTGCAATAGCATCTTTATGAGACGCACCAATAACGTTAGTCACAATTTTAGTGGCCTTCATTCTTTTCATAAAAACATTGTCTAATATTTTAGAATCTGGAAGTGCAGATTTCAAGCAAGGGATCAAGTCATTAACAATAGCGAAAGGAATATTGTGCGCAGCCATAAATCCACAGATCTTGATTTCTGCATTTTTTTTATATTTTTGCTTAAAGAATTATTTTCATTTTGAAGCTTGAAATATCTTTCTATCACATTTGAGGGATTTTTATGATCTCTTGATACCTTTAAATGCTTATACGTATCCTTGTGTTTTTTAATTAGTGTAATATCAGCAACAAGACTCGAGTTGCACCATTTGCATATAGCTTTTGTTGAATTCTTAGAATCCGGTTCAAGCCAAGGAGAACAAAGTGGATCTCGTTCCCATTCCGAACGATAATTTTGCTTCCGATGTTTTTGTTTCTCACGCAGAGTATCATCACGACCTAAACGATTTTTTTTCGAACTTGAAGGACCATCAGAATCGTTATTTTCTGTTTCTTTATGTATTGCTGACATGATAATCTGCAATAAAAGTAATTAAATCCACCACCAGAAATACTATCATTATCCCTACTAATATATCTGCAAGAAATTTTTATTTTAAGATTTATTATGCAATAGAAAAGGCTTCCTAGTCAATGATTCATCAATAATATTTTTTTGTGAAATAATTCAAATATAATTTTATATTAAAAATCAATATTTAATATCGTTTTTAGAAAATTTAAGCAGGAAATTATTTTAGGTATTTTAATTTCCCCAAAAATAATTTAAATTATTATTAAAGTTTTTTTGATAGTTACAAGGTTGTAGAAAAAGTAAATTAAAATTCGATTGGTTAAAAACTAAGATGCTTCATTTCTTTTTTTTTACATTGAAAAATAAAATCTACGTAACTAAATTATTCAAATTTTAATTAGTTAAAAATTTGTCAATATACATTTTGGTTATACCTGAATAAATTTAAGCCAAGTTTTGATGTTTCTTTGGGAATGTCTATTTATCACTTTTAAGGTTCCAAGCTTCCAACTTCCAACTGTTACTGTTAAGTGGTCAGACTGGTCAGTTCCCAATAATCGATATAGTTATGGCGGGACGGCGGGTTTACGCAATTTAACGTAAATGAATTTAACGTAATGTAACGTTGATTGGCTGATAGAGTCACGTTGACTCTTTCAGCCAATCAACGTTACATTACGTTAAATTTAATTTAAATCAGCCAATCAACGCTCATGATATAAACCCGCCATTACACTACGCAAGTCAGTTTTATTACGATATTTTTTCATTCTTTAGTAGGAAAGATAAAGATACAACAATAAATATTTTATTGCATGATCCATATTGAAAGTTGGTATAATTGCGTACCAACACAATTTTTAGTTGGTACATGGTACAAGACCCTGAAAGCTGGTACATGTACTAGGAAATTGGTACGTCTAACAACCCTGACTACACCTGTCAAAAAAACATACGGCAATAAAGGCAGCATCGGCATGTGGTGGGACATCGTAGCTTTTTTTGCGGGAAATTTCAAATTTTGATGACGACCAATAGACCTTTTCATAGTTGAAATTTTTTTGTGCGCATGTGTAAATTTCCGCCATGTTATACGTCAAAAAGTGCACGAACTTTTTGACGTAAAACTAAATATGTGCCCGAAACTTTCATATTCTCGCCTTTCAAACTTGGCTGATGCGCATGCGCTTAACAAACCGTAAAAAGGTATATCAGGGATTCCCAAAGTTTTTCCTGGGCGGGCCAATTTGGTATTTCTCAAATTTCTGGAGGGCCAAAAACTTATTACATTGTAATTTCAAATTTAAGTCATTCATAACACCAATTATGTCTACTAAAAATGTCAAGTCACATCACCAGTTAATATTTTGCAATGAGGCAACGATTTTTTCCAGTTGAAAGTTTTTTCCAGTTTAAGTCCTTGGAGCGTATACGATGACGGTGGTGTGCGCTGCCGTCGTTTTTTTAAATTTCGTACATGCGCATTACAATTTCGAACATGCGTATTACAGTGGGAGACAGAGGCGTAGTGAAAATAAGTTGAATATATTTTGTGACGAGTAATAAAATATATTAAAATATATCTAGACGGACCATCATAGATTGTGAGAGATCATATATTTCCTACAAAACGCCACGTTTATTCTTGCCCGTATATATCAAAGAGGATCGATCGATCGATAATCATGGTTTTTCCCCCCGAAGGGGGAGGGCTGTTGTAGGGGATGACCCTTTTCAGCCTGGGTGTGGATGTAGATGACGACAGGACGACTTGAGGTATTGTTGTGGCGTGTTGCTGTTGTGGCGATGTTGATGTGGCGTTGTTGTTGGGCGTTGTTGATGCAGAGTGTTGCGCGACGTGCAGGTTAGGGGGGGGTGCGTAGTTCGAGGATGCTGTTGTTTTTTTTTTTAATTTTTATTTTGTTTTACCCCCCTGTTTGTTGGGACCGGTTCTTTTTTTAATTTTTTTTGTTGTTGTTTGTTTGATTTATTTATTTATTGTATATATATTTTTTTCCTTATTATTTGCTGTTTAATATTTTTTTTTTTTTAGCTTATTATTATTTTTTTCTATTTATTCATTGTTACTAAATTTTTTTTTTTTTTTATTATTTTTTTTTTTAATAAATTTCTTAGGTTTGGATGGTCATTTATTTGAATGCAGCGGGAGCAGAGTTGAGGATGGAAGATAGCTCGGGTGGGAGTTCGGTGGTGCAATGAGATAGGAGTTTGAGGTAGGGGAGAAGAGAGAAGAGCGATCCTCTTTGCTTTTATATGAAAAACTGTAACTATGGCAACATATATATTATTTTAAGCGTCGTATTGAATTTGCATGCAAACAGCTACGGTATAATGTCTCGTGTGGATTTTATTGGTGGTTTTACCTTGGTTAGATTAGGTTGTCCGCCGCGAAGCGGGAAGATAAATCAAGACAACATACGCGCGGCAGCGCGAACTCTCGGTCCAATGTAGGACAAAGTGACAAGGACCGTTGGTTTTACCTTGGTTAGATTAGGTTGTCCGCCGCGAAGCGGGAAGATAAATCAAGACAACATACGCGCGGCAGCGCGAACTCTCGGTCCAATGTAGGACAAAGTGACAAGGACCGTTGTTTTTTTTTAATTTTTGAACATATACAAGAAATTAAACAAGGACCCAACACAAAATTTTCAACAGAAGTCAGTTATATTCTAAACTACGTTCCCGCTTACCGCCACTGAGCTGCACCGTTAGTTGCATTTTCTGCCACGCTCGCACGAAACCATCGTATACGCTCCTAGGACTTTGCCCACTTTTAATGCTGCTTCGAAAAAATCTACATTACATTAAAACTAAAGTACGAGGGCTTAAAGAAATTAACAAAAAAAAAATGATTCTCCACAGCAGGAGTTATATAGAACAGGTGGCGGACCTTCCACTGCTCCCGATATTATTGATGTGGACGAGAAAGTGATGGCAATATGCTCCAATATATCTGGATTAGAATCTCGTAATGACAGTGATAATATTACAGGTAGGTTGAAAATGCAATTAAACTTTCTATCTCAATGCTTTACCTTTGTATTCTTTTTACCAGAATTTAATCTCTTTTTTTTTGTCTAGCTGTTCAACCAGCAGAGTGTATGTTTGAATCTATGAAGATAATAGAATTTGAAGATGGTATGGGAGGAAATGAAGAAATCATTGGTGGGAATGTAAATCAAGGAGAGCCATTAAACGAATTATTTTATTTTAATAATAATGAAAATGAAATAAAAGGTATGGTTTTTCCTATGTTAATTTTATTAGGGTAAATAATTACTGGGCGTTTTTAGCAAATGATTTATTTTTTGCAGATTCGCATAACATGTGGTATAGACTGAACGAGATTGGACTAGACTAGAGTAACCTGGACAAGACTAATTAAGATTTGAGAAGATCTAACTTAACAACAATAGATAAGAGCAGAGAAGTTCAGGTAAGACCAGACAGGACCAGAGAGGACTAGACAACACCAGACAAGACCAGGCAAAACCAGACAAGACTAGTCTGGTCTTGCCTGAATTTATCTGCTCTTATCTAGTGTTGTTAGGTCTAGCCTGGTCTTGCTAAGTCTTGTCAAGTCTACTCGAGTCTTGTCCAATCTTGTTCAGTCTTATCTATTCTTGTTCCGTCTTATTTACACAACCAGACAAGACCAGACAAGAGCGGACAAGGCCAGACAAGAGAAGCCGGAATCAGACAAGACCAGACAAAACCATGCAAGACTATAGAAAACCAGACAAGAGCAGACGAAACCAGATATTTTATATTGTAATATATTAAGACCGTATTCTTCTACAATAAAGACCGTGTAAAGACTTTAGTAAAGACCCGGATAATGAAAGACAGATCTTTCCTAGTCTATAGTCCCTTTTAAGAATGCAGTACATGGAAGTACTACAATAGGGCTTATTTAACCTTGTTCTCTAATTGCCTTAAATCTAGGAGAAGTTCACACCGACGATATTCACATATCCATCTTTCTCTTTTCACATACATTTCCAGTCACTGGCCTAGAATTTAGTGATATGTAATTAAATGAATATAATACTACAAATAATTTCTAAATATAATTTAACGTTAAAGAATACTACGGTTAATAAGTACTATAAAATACAATATATTTTAATATTCAAATTTAAATAATCTATAACTATATATATATATATATATATATATATATATATATATATATATATATATATATACATATATATATATATGTATGTATATATATAATGGTATTTTCTACTGATTGGGTCTACACAGTCAATTTAAAAGAATCTTGAGTTGCTCTATAAAAAATGAATTTATTTATGAACAATATTAAACAAATTTTAAAAACAATATTATAAATTCTAAAAACAAAATCTTACCTATAAGAAAAGAAACGACAATTAATGTTTTTAATTGTAATGTCGATTCCCAATTCACTAAACTGGTTTTACAAAATTATAACAAACATAAAATAACAAATAGTATCCGTTGCCTAGGTTATCCGTTGTCTTGGACTACTATGATGCTCTTTTTAAGCGGAGTAATATTAACCCTTTCACTGCCATTCCGGGAGGTGTGACCCGAAACCCTGAATTCATACAGCGCCGTCCCGGGCGATCTAGCCCGGGGTTTCTTTTTGTACCAGCGCCATCTATTGATAAAACGCTGAGATTATTTAAAGTTTAAGAAATTTGTCTTTTTAAAACGGCAAAACTCGCAGTCCAGATAAAAAAAGACCAGACTACACGGTGAAGGTGTCAGCTTTCTGGAAAAACCACGTCTTGGTGATTTGCGGGCGTGTTGAAAAAAAATCTCCACGTCTTTGTTCGTCCATAACTCGCCGCCACTCGGAACGATGCAAGAAGCCGAGAGTGGTACCAAATATGCGCAGCGGCGGGCGGCTTCTCCCCGTGCCGCAAAAGTCGGATTCGGGGTTGCGGTGAGGGGGGTAAATGTAAAAAAACCGTGCAAAAAGGGTGATGTTTTCCAACGTCTGCAGCTCGACGGGGACGGCTTGGATAGCGAACCCTTAAATACAAAATTGGCACGGGAATCCGTTCCGATTCATGCGCATTTTTGAGTCCATGCACCCAGAAACGGCGAAGCTGCAGCGGTTAGACTGACCGCACCTTCCGGCGAACGAGAGCCGATACATTTCGAACTGTGGCGGGCGAGTCCCTGGTCGCAGCGACGCGCCGCCGGTACCATAAATCGCGTCTCGGCGGGGCCCACGTGCCGCTCAACTTGGAATGTCAGAACGCGACATCCTGGTGCCCCAAATTAACATTCAAGTTTTTCTCTGTGCCGATTAACAGTTATAAGTTGGCGTCGCGGCGCCATTCCGCGACGTTTAATTATTGGTGAAAAATAACTGAAAAAATAAAAACTGAAAAATCCAGAACATTCAAAGGGGGGCTACAAAAATATGGACGTTTTACTTTCGTCTTATTTTCTTGCTGTAGGGCGAGTTTGGGCGGGCGTCGCGACGGTTGCAAACGATGCAGCGCAATGCCGCTTGCACTAAAAGATAAAACGTTCAATTCTCTGCGGAAATAGCCCAAAACTGTTACCGGAGAGCTTAAGTTGGTAATTCTGCGCGAGTTTTCCCGGATGTCCAAGAAACGTCGTTTTATGGCGTCGCGATGCCATCTTCAACGGAATCTGAAATAAATATCCAAACAAACTAATAAGTTCTATGCCCGATCGAACGGCGCCGGTCCCGTTCCGATCCGCCAATTGGTTCGGGCGTTCTAGGTACCACCGCAAAACGCTTCTGGTGTTTTTTCACTTTTTGCGCTTTTTTCTCTTTAAACTGCCGCAGATTCGCAAAAAGTCGTTGTAGTTTAAAAATTCTTACCGGAATAGTTGCGGGCAAGTGTTCGTAGGAGAACGAATCCAATCGGCGACCTGGAACGCTTTACATAAGTGTAGGACGTCAGTGGAAGTGATTGCAAAATCGGCAAAAAAATTGCATTTTCTTGCAGGTCGCAGACGTCGCAGCCAAAGCATCCGGGAAATGCGCCTCAAAGGTTATTATACCTTATATAGCACTTGGACTCCAAAAAGTTTGAAGTCCAGGGTGTCACATGCACTAAGACCCACTAAAGCCAGTGTGACAGCAAAACTGAATGAAATGAATTGAGTGCAGCACGACTGGAGCTGGTACAGCGGCAAATGGAAATCGTGAGGAAAGAGCATTTATTTGTAGAGGAGAAATACAAAAAAGAAATGGCACATCTTGATAACGAAGAAACAAGGAAAGATCAATTACATCAATTGAAGCTCTGGCTAATGCAGAAAAAAGATTAAATTATAAAAATACTTTATTTATATGATAATATATGTTTTTTATTTATAACCAAAAAAATAAAGATATTTTTATATGTAATATATAAAGAACTGTTTAAAATATTTTCTTACAAAATCAGTTTGTGAGGGATTCAAAATATTCTACCACACTATCTCTTGTGTTTCGTTGTGTCTCGTTGTGTTCAGCATGTAATGGTGGAAATACTGGCTGAGGTGGTATCTGTACCTCAAGATCTATCGGTAGCTCACCTTCATTTCTACTACATGCTATATTGTGTAATATAGCAGTGGCCACAATAATATCTTGGGCAAGGGGCAACTTACACCTCAATCCAATAGTCAGCACTGGGAATCTTCTTTTCCAGACACCGAAGCATCTTTCAACGACATTTCTTGTCCTAATATGGGATTCATTGTATAATTATTCGGCTTCTGTTTAGGGATTGCTGAGTGGTGTCAACAAATAATTATTTAAAAAATATCCGCTATCACCAAGTATAATCCCATTACCAAAAGCACCATTGTCACATAGATATTTGGCAGCTGAACCTGGCCATCGTGTAACAATGTCGACAAATTTTAAATTTGCATTGCACATAGCTTGAACATTTAAGGAGAAGTATCCTTTGCGGTTCCTGAAATTTTCTGCAGTATCCCCAGCTGAAATAAGATAAAGTAATAAATTAATAAATTGATAAAGTAAATAGTTAATAAAATAACCTGGTGAAATTATTTTGATGTGAGTACAATCCAATGCTGCAATGATTCTTGGAAATCGTGCTATGTTATAGAAGCATTCTTGTGTGGACAAGATTTTAACATGACTTTTTGGAAATGAAACAAAATTTTGCAGCATTGAAACAATAGCTTCGGTCACTCTTTTTACAATTTTGCTTAATTTTATCTTCAATCAATGGAAGTAAGTAGGCAATGGAATCTTTCTTCATTCGAAATCTTCTCCAAAACTCACTATCGCTCCATGTGTTGAAATTATCAGGCCTCTCCCGTAAAACTCGTTTTTTTCTCTCGGGTGGATTTAAATAATCAAGGAATTCACGATTTTCCTCGATTGCTAAATCGTCAATGGTTTCAAACAGATCCATCATAACAAATCTACTATTTCGTTTTACCAAAATACACAACACCAGAGACAAGTATCTAACTTATCTTCTTTTGCTTGTTTAAAGGGAAATCCATGTGACTGTAATCTTTTCATTAAACTTTTGATTATTTTGTCCTTGTTTTTCTCGTTAGATAAAATTTTTTCTTGCAAAAATGGTATTTTTGTATGGTTTTGATAATCGAACTCTGGAATATTGTCTGACCTTTTCCGAAGACTACGTTCTCCTCTTTTAGTTGAACCAGCTGCTGGTACTGTTGTCACAGTAACTGATTTTCCAATTTCGGGGTACCCATCAAAAACGATATAGCTGGTTGCTGCGTAATGTTTTTCTACATAGCGCAAATATATATTCATTATCTCTTCCTCAGTTTCATTTTTCTGCCAAATTACTTTGTGCAGTAAAAATCCACCGTCGACGACATGCACAATACCGTCCGAATGCATTGGTCCTTTCGCACTAACAAATAATTCGTAAAGTTGAGATTTAACATTTTTCCTGAGGCCATTTTCTGTAAAAAGTGACAATGGAAAAGGTGCAAGCTCGTATTGTAAATAATTATTGTAGTATATTTCGACTTGCAATTTTTCGTTTATCAATGTAACATGGAATCTAACGATTCTCGAGTGATTAAAGTATAGATTTTAATGAATAGCTCAAAATTGTACTCAGTGATTGACAGAAAAAATTCCGGATTCGATTTTTTCGTTTTTTGCATTTTTTGAGAACATTTACCATAATAATGTATTTTTATTTTTACACCGTCAGAAAGTAGAGATTTCAACGAATAAAAAGTTCACCGACTTTTTTAAAAAAGCGAAAATTTTGACGCGACAATTTTAGATTGAAAATAAGGGTGATTTTTCGATATGAAGTGAAAATAAGGTGAAAAAATAAATATTTTAAATAAAAAAAATTACAGTGTGTTTGGGACATAAAAAGATAAATTTTCACCAAATTTCGTTAAAAAAAAAATTGTTATAAAAGTTAAAAATGAAAAACCAAAAACATGGCTATTCGAATTTTTCAAATAAATTTTGAGGTTATGTGAAAAAAGTTTTAATACAAAAGTTGTAGATCTTTTTATTACCTACAACTTTGCTATTTAACTTTTTTCCATACGACTTGTAGTTTTGCCGGAAATCGAGATGAACCGTTTTTCACCCTTAAAAACTCACCCCCTTCCACTTCCCGACCTCAGATCGCCCGTAAATTATTTTTCCTTTTATTTTTGTTATATCCTCTTCCTCTTCCAATCGGTTTCATTCTACTATTATTTTTTTTCACTTTTGACCATTTTTGAAGGCTTCTACCCTGGTCTAATTAAAAAGCAACCTCCATTCTCTTGATGTTACAGATTTATTTTCATTGCCATTTTCAGTAACCCATTCGCACAACACGAAACTGTCAAACATAACCTAAAACATTACACTTATCGGAAATATAAAACCATAAAGGTAGAGACACACTGGTCCGACGTACGCAACGTATGCGATGCAACGTGGGAGAATTGGTGTGCACACTCGTCCCGCGTATGCAACGTAAATATTGCATCAGACGCTGTTTTGATATCTCGCAAGGTGCACTAGTGTGTCTGTCAGTCATGTTTTCTGATTCTGATAGCGAGTTTGAGGAAGATTTATTGAATTTAATATTTTTAAATTAATATTTCCGCGCCACAAAAACAAAAGTTAAGAAGAGAAGGTATTGGGTTCAGGAGATAAATAAAGAAAGAGAAAAAGTTGGAGAATACCATACATTTATATTTAACTTATACATTAATATTTATACATTTAACTTATAAAAGTAAGAGATATCCACAGATTCACATACTTAATATATAATTATAATAATAATATATTGCTTTATTGTCAGTAGAAATACATGATTTCTGTGGACAAAGCACAGACAAAATAAATAAATAAGTCACTTAAAAACTAAAACAAAACATATCAAGAAAGTACATACATACATAAATACATACATTCGTGAAAAAAAAATAAATAAATAACGAAATAAATAAAGAAAAAAAATAAATAAACAATAAATAAACAATAAATAAACAATAAATAAACAATAAATAAACAATTAAATCAATAACAATAGGCTAGCTGAGGCTAATAGGTGTGTGTGCAGTTCAAAAACTAGTGATCACCGAAGAATTCTGCCGTAGTGTAGTAAGGTCGTTCTAGGAAATATGACTTGACGGCGGAACGAAACTTGGAGTTATTGGTGATTGATTTAAGGTGGATAGGTAAATGATTAAACATTTTTTTCGCGTTGTAGAATATAGATTTTTTTATAAGTTCTGATCTAGGTAAGGGTAGATAAATATCCTGATCCAAGTTCCTTGTACTGTGTTTGTGTTGTGGTCTCTCCAGTAAAGCACGAATGTGCTTATGCATTAAGCTAACGGATTCCAGGATAAATAATGAAGGGAGAGTTAAAATTTTGAAATTCTTAAAGTAGGGTTGACAATGGGCTCTACTACTCAAACCAAACATATAGCGAATAGCTCTCTTTTGTAGCTTGAATAAAGATTCAAGTTGGAGAAGGTTGGAGTGACCCCAGAACGGAAGGCCATATCGCAGGTGTGATTCGAAAAGAGCGAAATAAGAAGATCTGGAAGTATGGAGACATACTCGAGGTATAACTCGATACATAACAATTATACAAATATGTTACAAGAAAAAACTTATAGTAGAAAATAAGTTATTTTATATTATTATATGGGTTAATTAAATATATTATTTAATAGGTTAATCCAACCAGGCTTGCTATGCAGTTTTGCTATTTCTTCCCATGCTGCATTGCGTAATGTAGCATCACGATATCCTTTATTAATGCTTTACTAAATCTATCAGCTGTTCATCTCCCATTTTGACAACAGAACGCTTGCATGAAAGGTCTATTTGTTTCTGACTTGCTATGCGTAAGTTCTAGAAACACACTGATCACAAGTGTGGATAGCGTACGAATATCCCCTCTACCTTCCCACGCCGATCTGGACAACCCAGATCGACGTTGCATACGATAAGTGTGTTTCTAGGGCATAGTTTTTCACAGTCCAGATAACGTAATGCGTTGCATACGTTGCGTATGTGGGACCAGTGTGTCTCTATCTTAACTGGCGCTTGAAGCAGCAGATAACTTTATTCCTCCGATAGAGGGTTTGTTCGACAGTTAACGACTATCTGACTATTGAAAAACCAAGAATATTGATATTCATCGAATAAAGCTTATCTGGTTGTTTATCTGACTATTGAAAAATCGGCCCTTAGAGATATAATAAAAGAAGAAAACGGTTTTGAGTAGAATAATCCACAAGAGAAAAGTTTTAATGAATTAAAATCAATAGTGACTAAAAGTATCCACCGTATCAGTAGATGCTTCAAATTTTGGACTAGGAGCAGTTTTACTCCAAGATAACAAAGCGTGTGCATATGCCTCAAAGGCACTAACTGAAACAAACCAAAATTATGCTCAAATTGAAAAAGAGCTTCTTGCAATATGCTTTGGTGTAGAGAAATTTTACCAGTATGTATTTGGTAAACCTGTAACAATAGAAACCGATCATAAACCATTGATAAGTATTTTCAAAAAACCATTATATTCATATCCTGCAAGATTGCAGAGAATGATGTTATCACTACAAATATATCAAATCAATTTAGTTTTTAAACCAGGTAAAAGCCTAATAATTGCAGATACTCGAGCTAATTTAAGTGGAACATATAAAGAACCTTATGATATAGAAAGTCGTGTGTGCATGATTTAAAAAAATGTATCAATATCATATGAAAAATTAAAGGAATTACAAGATGCTACGAAAATTGATGAGAACCTGAAAATAATAAGACACTACAACATTACAAATGGTTGGCCTCAGTCAATTAATAAAATAACACCAAAATTTTAATCATATTTCAAATTAAGATCAGTAATCACAATAGGGACAAAAAATTGACCTATTATATATGAATGACGGATTAATAATTCCAAGTTCTCAAAGAAATTTAATTTTAAACAAGATTCATACAGGTCACTTAGGCATAACAAAATCAATATTAAAGGCGCAAAACGCTGTTTATTGGCCGAATATTAACCTAGATATTGAAAATTTTGTAAATAAATGCGAATTATGCAACAAATATGCAAATTTAGACAAAAAGGAAACCATGACCATAGGGAAACTATTAAAACAACCATGGTACAAAGTAGGAATTGATATTTATGAGACAAACAAACAAAGTTTTCTAATTATAGTTGATTATTATTCAAAATTCCCTGAAGTTATCAGCATACATAATAATCTAACAGCTAGTAATATTTTAAATAAATTAAAATCTGTTTTTGCAAGGTATGGAATACCTCAAATAGTAGTATCTGACAATGCTGTACAATTAAATAGGAAGTAGTATAAAGATTTTTCAAACTTATGGGATTGTCAACTTAGACTGGCTTCACCACATCACCAACAATCTAATCGCTTAGCAGAAAGAACAATACAAACTATTATAAAGATAATAAAAAAATCAATTGAAGGAGAAGCAGACGTATACTTAAGTTTATTAGCTCATAGTAATATACCAATTTATAATTCATCTTTCACACCTTCTCAAATACTAATGCCAAGACGACTAAGAGATAACATACCAATTCAAAATAGAAAACTAAATTCAAAACTAGCAGACAAAAACAATAACATGCTTAAAAAGCAACAAGATCAAAACATTATTATGATAAAAAAAGAACAAAAGATAGACCTGAAATTAGTGAGATTTGTACCATATATAGCTATAAATATTACACTAGTAGTACATTAAGTAACAGGAAGTGTTTTACTAAATAGAGTGGGGAATATGAAAAATGTTATTAACCTTTATTGACATACACGGTCATCCTCCCGGCCCACCTCGTCATAATTCTGCGTATAACTTTTTTAATTTCAATTTTTTTTTAACCTAAACTAAATTAGGTTAACCCTCTATGGGCACGTGTAATTTTCAGGTCACACGTTAATTTGTCGACATTTTATCAAATAATTTTATTGGTGAAACCATACTAATTATAAATACAATCATACAAACTTATTAAAGACAAAATATATTTATATATCGGTTGAGGTTGCGGTTCAATATATTTTTATATCCAAGCTATATTTCGTCTTAAATAATTTTAGTTTTTTCATGAGACGACATATTCTTAATTAATTTAATTCTAACACTTAAATTCTATAATGTTTCCCAGACAACAAATAGGAATATTTGTGAGAGTTGCTAATGTCACCAACCTGACATGTGCAAAACAAATGCAGTGCAAACTGTCTGCAGTAAAAGTAAGCGAAACCATTTGGTCCAATTGATATTATTTGTGCTTCAGTATTCACCAAACAAAAAGATATTGTCCATATTATAGTGTTGGGTTCATATATCAATAACAACGGCTATGTGTTTGCATTTCAGTTATCACTTTGTTACTATTTTTTTATGATACAGTTATAACTTTGAGGTTTCAGTGTGCTATTATGGTAGATACATTTAGGATAAAGCTTGTGCTTTCTCCTGTTTTCAGATTTATACTTCTTGTCTCCAATTTATGAATAAAAAATCACATATTAATAAAAGAGGAATTAGAATTAGACCCATTAACGCTAATAGAGTCCGAAGAAGATCTAATAGTATTCCCCCTACGCACATAGGGGTATTTCATCAATTTAGCCGGCCAAAATTATTTCATAGTTTTCATACATTTTAATTCAGTTTTGATGTTTATTTTTGTTACAGTTGTTTGGAGTACATAGGTGTATAAATAAATAGGAGAAAATAGAAAAATAGTGTATTGAAAAAAATTGAACAAAAAATATTTAAAGTTTATATTAATGGAAATGAAACAAAAAACTAAATATTACGTTAAAACAAAAAGTTATTAGTTAAGCTGAAGAGTCCCACATCTTTTCATCAGTTCTCCACATTCTCAACATTCTCCAGTTTCCTCATCTGGGCAGATTCTTCTGAACTTTCGTCGTTATTATTAATGGGATCGGCAGACACAAGCATTTGCATTTATTCTTTGCTGTGCGTCACTGATCCGTTTCTTGGTTTCGGCCTCATACCATTAATTAGGTAATCTCAGCTGAGCAATAATCTGTTAATAACATCTAAATTTCACTACTCTCTCGAGAATTTGCTGGCGATATTCATCCGGCATGCACGAAAGTGCCGGTTGCGCGCATCTGCTGCTTCTTTGGACAGCAATCCTATAGATAGCGGTGCTTTTTCCATGACCGTTGAACCGTAGATCAGGATTTTGTGCATTGTTGGAGTCATGGGATGCCAGGGATATGATTCCACGTAAATTTTGGCGGTCACATATTCGTATTTAACGAGTTTTTCGAAGTCCACTTTATGACCACTAGAAATTACTTCTAAAATAACTTTGATTCGTATTATCTGGTTGTAGTTAATACCGGCAATTTCAACTGCCGTCTCTGGATTGGCGAAAAATCTCCTGCTTGTGTAACCATCGTTAGTGTTGCCGTATTCACCTTTAGGCACATCGAAGATCAAGCCCGTTTTCTCTCGGAATCTCGCCTGTATCTCGGTCTTTGTCTGTTTTACAATTTCTTTCTCACTTCCTGACCTTATCTGCCACTATTGTACGGAAATTTTATACGACAAATGCAGAATACTTTCGAATAAGCGTATTCTAGCGTGCAATATAGAAAGGCCAAGTTGCAATGCGTTTGTGGAAATGTGTGTATGTGCATTTATTGTTAAATTAAGGTCATTAAACTGTTTGGAGGTAGCAACACAAATGTAGCATCTCATAGTTATTGAGGTAGTTGACGTGGCAAGATTGCATACTTTGGCATCCACTATAGTTAGCGTCAATAAATGTTTAATTGAAATAGAGCTCTCTCTTTGTATCCGAAATCACTATTTTGTAAAGCATTTACAGCTTCTTCTATATAGGCGATGTCGGATTTTGTGATATCCACTGTTACTTTTACAAATCGTATCTTCGATTAGTCGAGCGTGGTAGCGTGACGAAGAGGGAGTTTTGCCAAACAACTTTTTTGTTTATGCTACACACCAATTGCAGTGGTAGAAAGCAACTTGAAAAATATTGCTGTCTATGGAATCTCATATTGTGTTTCTTGCGATCCGTCATATCCCCAATTAGAAATTATAGTTAATGATTTTCGCTCTTGTATATTCAATTTTATCAATACATCCTCCAAATATGTAGCCTAACGTTTAGCTGTGTATAAGTACACAGTACAATAACTGCTGCAAGTTAATTTCAGCAAAACTTTCAGTTAACCGATAGGCTGCTTTTTCCGGATAACAAGTCTTTTTGCTAGCTTAGAACGGTATAACACGGATAATAATCCTTGTTACTATTTTTAATAACTTCATATTACCGCCTTGAGAGATCGGCTTCTACAAACATTGAGAGGGCGGCCATTGGATCAAGTTGTGATCGTTTTCCATGCATTCACTTTTTGTATGCTGTTTGGAATTCTTGAGTTTTCTCGGAGAATCTCAATCTTTCAGAATTTTCGATGCAATTCTCTCTCCAGAAATTTGAACAGATGTTTGAGCAGTTTGCACTAACACACCTTTTTCGACAGTACTGCACACAATTGTTTTCTGCGTTTGCTCCTTTCACTTGATGCTTCAAACGATTTTGTTGGTTGGTTCGAATGTTCCTTGTAATCAGTTGCCATTGTTTTTATAGAAAAATTCAGATTTTTTTATGCACTATAGTCCATCTTTTCTTAAATTGATACTTCAAATGGGTGAATTTATGATTAACTTCCTTCATTTGGCTTTCACAATATCCATCACGCGATAAAATATATGTCTGAAGGAAGCTCGACTTTTAATCAAAATTTGGTAAATCTTGTTCCTGCATTTTCTGAAAAAGAAATCTACGCATTACTACTCGATCGCCTGAGGTAGTTTCGGATACTGGAACAAAACACAAACTATCGATAAAAACATCGTTTTCCCGGGAGTTCACGGCTAAATACAATCATTCACAAGTTTGTTGTTCTTGTTATAACCATCACATAATTATATTCGTTTTTGTTTACCGGTTGGTACGCCATAAACGATGAGTATTCTGAATAAATTTAAACTCGTATTAAAGCACATTAAATTGTCTTTCAAATGGCTAGTTTTTTTATTTCATCTCATAAATGGTTTCTTTTTAATACTTACTTTTAATACATAAGTTATATATATATATATATATATATATATATATATATATATGTATATATATATATATATATATATATATATATGTATATATATATATATATATATATATATATATATATATATATATATATATATATATATATATACGCGTATACACGATAAGTATAGGCATATTTTTTTATTTCATCTCATAAATGGTTTCTAAAAAAATAATTACTTTTAATACAAAAGTTTATAGTGGGCCGATTTTTCTATGCCCATTTATGAGATGAAATAAAAAAAACCGGCCAAGTGCGAGTTGTGACTCGCGCACCAAGGGTTCCGTACAAACTTGTATAGTATAGTATTATTATGTAGATTATTAACATATTATGTAGATTATAAAGAAAAATTAGACGAAATATAATATATACAGGATGTTACGGGACTTGAGTATGTCGCATGTCGGTTATAAACAAGCAAAATTTAGACATAATATATACCCTGTATATATTATGTATATAAAGCGTACGTGATGAAATGCATAACGAATATAAACAAAGAAAATTCAGAATAAACCTAGAATAGGACCTAACTGTATGCAACCCATACGCTTCTGGAGCCTGACAATACCACTACGACAACATTAGTGAATTTTCATAAGTTTCAAATAGTAAATTCGCATTTTTCTTGTAATTAAACTACATATTTACGGTTTTCAGATTTTTCCCTTGACATGTGCTGTTAGACACCGCTTCTTGCCAAATTTCATGATTCTAGGTCAACGGTAAGTACCCTATAGGTTTTGATTCCCTCGTGAAATCGCAAAATATGCGACATAAAGGGTCATATCTTTTGATCGCGTTGACTTGCAAGTTTGATTTTTTCACAGCTGAAAGAGACCGCAGACTCGAGTATTTGATACAAATTTCAACTTGTTACCTCTATGCGTTCCTGAGAAAAAGGTCTTGACAGACAGACAGACGGACAGACAGACAGACAGACAGACAGACAGACAGACATACAGACAGACAGACAGACAGACAGACGGACAACAAAGTGATCCTATAAGGGTTCCGTTTTCGGTACGGAACCCTAAAAATATGCCTATACTTATCGTGAGTAGGGATAGAAGAGGCATTCTGGAACCACCTTCCCACCTTCCCACTAAAACCACCTCCGCCTCCGACCTTGACTTGACCTTGACGTGACCTTGACTTGACCTTGGCGCGACCTTGACTTGACATTGCCGGGACCTTGATTTGACCTTCAATTGACCTTGATGTGACCTTGACTTGACCTTGAGTTTAGTTTAGCTTTTCACCAACAGATGGCGCTTAAGTTTAGTTTCCCTACTACATTATAGATGGCGCCACCTAAATTGTTAAAATTTACAGATTCCTGTAATTAAAATTTTCCCTACTACATTACAGATGGCGCGGTGCCACGTAAATTCCTGTAAACAACCTGCCAATATTTCCCTACTATATTACAGATGGCGCCTGTCAGATGGTTCCAAATTACAGATGCAATCTTTCCCTAGTACATTACTGATGATGCCAAAATACAGATTCCGGCAACAAAATTACCCTGTAATTCAATTTTCCCTACTACAGTACAGATGGCGCTCACGTATCTATAAATTAAATTATTTTTTAAATTAATTTGGCCCCGAGCTGAGAGTTCTTAATCATCATGTTTGGTAAGAAACCGCCGTCGCATATTCAAAAAATGTTTTTCCCGCGCTCACGTATCAATAAATTAAATTATTTTTTAAATTAAATTGGCCCCAAGCTGAGAGTTCTTAATGATCATTTTTGGTAAGGAACCGCCGTCGCATATTCAAAAAATGTTTCCCCCCGCGCTAAATGTTGAAAGTGTTTGGAAGGAAGGAAGGATGTCCTTTCAAGACATCTGAAAACCTGTGGTGATACTAAAATATATTATAAATATCCAATTCACAAGTTAATTTAATTTGATTCAGAGCCTAAAATATATTATAAATGTGACGTTTGCAATATCCAAAACAGGAAGACAAGACCAGAGGTTCAGGTTATATTAAAATTCAATTCAATGCAATTTAAATCGATTGTTTTTAATCGATTCAAATTAATTAATTGAAATGACGGGCATATAGTGCTACTTGCACTAGGCGCCCAAATAAGAAGATCAGTCAAGAATACAAGACCATCCAAGGATTAGAATTGATAAGATCATTCTAGACTGGACTAGGTCTAGGTCAGATCTATTGATCAGATCAGAGATCAGACTATTGATCTAGTCTTAGTCAAGAATAATATAAAGGAAAATATTTTGGATAACTATAATAACAATTAATTATTTTTTAGAATTTTTTTATTGATGCGTTTACTAATCTTATAACTCGTTTTTATTAGTTTTTTGATTCAAATTCAATCGTGCATAATTTTCAGGACAAAAAAACAATTCTTTTTTTAATTAGCATAGAATTGCAATTAAATGCAAACATTCTTATCGTTATGAATTCTTTGTAAAAAAGTTTTTATATACTGGCCTCGAACTCATTTCGAGCGCGTGCAAGATAAGTGAAATACTTGAAAAAGACAACACCAGAGGTTCAGGTTATATTAAAATTCAATTCAATGCAATTCAAATCAATTAATTGAAATGACGGGCATATGGTGTTACTTGTACTAGGCGCCCAGACAAGAAGATCAGACAAGTAAACAGGACCATACAAGGAATTTATAAGATTGATAAGATCATTCTATACTGGACTAGATTAGCTAAGATCAGACTATTGATTTAGTCTTAGTAAGTATTATAGGTAAGTACTTTAACACCATGATGATATCTTGTAAAACAAAAAAAATCAATATATCAATCCATTTGTTTTAGCCAATCTATTTGCTGAAATTATATTATTCTTTGAATTTTTATAATTTTGAGATCGTGATTTTAATCGATTTGAATTGATTTGTAAAAGCGTTTGAATCTACAACTATATTGTTAAAAATGGAATATCATATATTTTTCATAAACTTGCATTAATTAATGGTATCAATCCATTTGTTGAACATTCTGAAAATATTGTGAAATTTCACAAAAAAAACAACAATGTTTTTGCAGAAACTACAACAAATTGTATAAGTATTCCTTGTAAATATTTAGATGTAATCAATGAAAGAATGATAAGTATCTATAATTTTGGTCAACTACCAATATTAAAAATAACAATAGAAGAGTTGTGGACTAAACATACAACTACGGATACAGAAATTATAATAACCACCGATTAAGGTATAATTTTATATTATCTTTTATAACTAAAAAGCTAAATTTTTAATTTTTTTTTATTTAAAGAAAGCGGCCAGCCTCATCAAAACAAAAACAGAAGAAGAGGAAACAGAGGTTTTGGTATCACCATCAACATTACAAAAAAATCCAAAATAAATAAATAAATACCTTGTTATTGATTGTTTCTTTTTTTTATTAGATTTAGTTACATATACTATTACCACTATTATTTAATATACTATAACCTTGCGTTATTCTCCACTGACATAAATAAAACATTCGCTGATTGGCGAATTTTAAATAACCAAAGGAATCTATCGTTTGGCAATTGACAACATTTTAAAAAAATATCCCCCCTCTCCGGGTAGAATTTAAATCCATGTCTACAAGGACAAACTATTTCTAAGTCTTAAAACAAAAACATAATAAAACACACATATACACAATTCAAAGTATACCTTCATATGGTAAAATGGGAAACCCATTACGGACTAAATAAAAATATGACTCACAAGTATAACAAAACATGTTTGTTTATTTTTTATATTAAAACTAATTTTATTTTATTTTCATTTCGTTTATATATTTATTTATAATCAAATTATGTGATGAAAAATTTCAAAACTATGTTGATTATAACGATAAATATTGCTTTCAGCATAAAAATTTGTAGCGATAAAATTTAATTATAATGATAAATTGTTTTTAGCATAAAAATATGCAGCGATAAAATTTTACGGTGATAAGAATTGAAAAATTTCCATTAACATTTTTGAACATAATAAGAATTGTTTTAGAAACTGTTATTTTTTAAATATGTTTTTGTTGAATTTTTTTCAAAAATTTCAAAATTTTTAAAATATATTTTTGTTGAATATTTTTTAAAAATTTAAAAACTGTATAATTACAGTCCGGTATATAGTTTAAAAAAAACCGATACATAAATTACAAAAAGAATACTGTATAAACGCGGATAACAAATAAATTTATTTATAATCCGCAGTCATGTATAATAATAATCAATATAATAATCAGTATAATATCCACATAATTAGGGCGCTCATGCGTTCATACCCGTTGCCGCCCGTAAGTATTCTTTAAAATAATATATATGTGTGTTATATTTTGTTTTGTTGTTTTAGAATGTACAAATAGTGTGTCCATGTGGACATAACTATGGTTTTTTCCAGGTTTTTGAACAGGGTTTTTTCAGGTTCTGACTCCAGCCGATGAAATTGATAAATTGCTATTGCTTTTTATGATTAATGGTATAAATGACCGGGCATTTTTGTCGTTGGAGGACGATGCTGGGATGTTGTAAAATGTAGGTTAAACTTATGAATTTATCTCAAGTCCATGGGATATAATTGGATAATTTTCAATTTTAGCCCTTGCATCTCACCCCATTTAAACCTATGCTAACCCAATGAGATTAAAGCTGATAAAAGCTTACTAAAAATGTATTCACACCCTCACACCCTCACACCTAGGGTGGGGTTACATAGACCTCACACCCTGTTTAGCGTGGGGTTACATAGACCTCACACCCTGTTTAGCGTGGGGTTACATAGACCTCACACCCTGTTTAGCGTGGGGTTACATAGACCACACACCCTGTTTAGCGTGGGGTTACATAGACCTCACACCCTGTTTAGCGTGATGAAAAGTGGATTCAAGTAGATGGAAAGTGTATGCAAGTAGTTTAAAAGTGGATGCCAGTAGATGAAAAGTAGATCAAAGCTGATTAAAAGTGGATGCAAGTAGATGAAAAGTGGATTAAGGCTGATTAAACGTGGATTAAAGCTTATTAAAAGTGGATGCAAGTAGATGAAAAGTGGATTAAAGCTAATTAAAAGTGGATTAAAGCTTATTAAAAGTGGATGCAAGTAGATGAAAAGTGTATTAAAGCTGATTAAAAGTGAATGCAAGTATATTTGCATCCACTTTACATCCACCTGCATCCACTTTACATCCACTTTCCATCCACTTTTTATCCACCTGCACCCATTTTATATCCACTTTCCATCCACTTTCCATCCACTTCCATCCATTTTTCATCTACTTTCCGTCCACTCCGTCCACTTTCCGTCCACTTGCATCCACTTGCATCCACTTACATCCAATTTTCATCTACTTTTCGTTCACTTTCCGTCCACTCCGTCCACTTTCCATCCACTTTCCGTCCACTCCGTCCACTTTTCATCCATTCCGTCCACTTTCCGTCCACTTTCCGTCCACTCCATCCACTTTCCGTCCACTTTCCATCCACTTGCATCCACCTCAAAAGCGGACAGAAAGTGGACGGAGTGGACGGAAAGTGGATGGAAAGTGGATTCAACAATTCAAATCAATTCAAAGCAATTCAAATAAATTCAATTAAAATCAATTCAAATCAATTCAATTCAACTCAATTCAATTCAATTCAACTCAATTCAATTCAAATCAATTCAATTCTCTTCAAATCAATTCAAATAATTCCAAATCAAATTAATTCAAAAAGTGGATTAAAGCTTATTAAAAGTGGATGCAGGTAGATGAAAAGTGGAGTAAAGCTGATTAAATGTGGATGCAAGTAGATGAAAAGTGGATTAAAGCTGATTAAAAGTGGATTAAAGCTGATTAAAAGTGGTTGCAAGTAGATGAAGGTGGATTAAAGTTGATTGAAAGCTGTTCAAAGCTGATTTAAAACTATTGAAAGCTATTTAAAGCTGATTGAAAGCTGTTTAAAGCTGATTGAAAGCTGTTTAAAGCTGATTGAAACCTGATTACTATTGTTTAAACCTGTTTATTAGCTGATCATACCTGTTTTATTAGCTGATTAAACTTGATTACTACCTGTTTAAACCTATTATAAAAATACTATAACTGAATTATTTTAATTAAGCAATTGAGAATCATATCTGTTCAAACCTATTCATATCTGTTTTTTGCCTGTTCAAACCTGTTTGTTACCTATTTATTAGCTGTTCAAACCTCTTCATATTTGTTTATCACCCGTTCAAACCTCTTCATTTCTGTTCAGCTCTCTAAGGTTTTATTAACAATATTAAATACACATAAATACACACTTAAAAACATTTTAAGTGGGCGCCATAATAAAAAATATTTTAACCGAATTATTTTAAATAAGCAATTGAGAATTTAAGGGAAATTATTTATATCTGATCTAATTTAACGCGGATTTGAATATATGTTCTCAATGTAAGATTAAAGTCTTAACGGGAATTGGGGTTTTGGAAAACAAACTGATTAAATTACACGCGCCGTCGTTGATTAGTAGCGGTTTTACTCCTGAACTAAATTAAAAATATTTATTCAGGATGTGGTTTTCCTCCTGAACTATAGGAAAAATATGAGGATGTTGAGGTTTTCATTTAAGCTAATAAATACATTCTGCAGCTAGCCACCACCCGCATCACGAATGCGGTCAAACGGTGCGAAAAAACGGTCCTAACAAAATTTATAAATCTATACGGGTTCCTCTGAGATACCTTTGAAGTTGTTTGAAAAATTTGTCACGTGAAAAATGGCACATCAAATTGTCGCAGATATTCAGGGGTTTATGGTGGATGGAAAGTTTTTACCTAAAGAACTTTCATTAAAAGAGGATGCGATGAATGTGGATACATACGTTTTCAAACCGAGTGTTCCTTTTAATTCACTTAATGAGGCTGACAAGAAGCAGGTGAGATGGTTAGAGAGTCATCATCATGGTATTAGATATAATTCTGAAAACTTTCGTGCGGAATTATTCGAACATATTTTAATGTTTCATGTTGGGATTAAAAAGTGTGTTATTTCTGTTAAAGGCTATTTAGAGAAGGGCCTCATAGAATCAGTTTTATCAGACTATTTAAAAAGCGATGATTATGTAGTTGTAAATTTAGAAGACGACGAAGATGAATTTTATGACTGCCCTTCTTTAAATAAAAGTTTACATGTTTGTTTAAACCATTTTAATAAATATTCAGTATGTAGTGAAGAAAATAAGAAGCGTTTGTTTAAATATTTAAAGGAAAAAAAACTTTTTCCTCATTATGTTAGTATTTTTTCTTTTAGTATCCTCAAAAACTTTCATAAAAACAATATTTAGAATGAAAAACTCTATTTTCCATCAACATTTTAATATTCTTTATGTATTGTTGAAAATGTTTAAATATTTACATGAATAAAATAATTCTAAAGATTAATTTTCTTTTTCTACGATTCTCTTATCATTTCCTGTGGTGGTTAAATTTTCTTATCAATAATACATTTTAACATAATGAAAGTATAAATATAAACATTATTCACACATTTATTATATTCACAGTTACAATAAAAAATATTATTACAAGAACAAAACACTTTTCACATTTTTAAGAAACAACATTGTTTACAAGAACAATTAAATAGAATTGATCACGTTGGGGTTGCATTATTTTTTGGTATTTTGGAATGGCCCCACGCGAGAGTGTGTACGCCATCGGGGCAGATGTAACGTTTATCGTCATCGCAGCTCAGTGCAATTTTATTCTGTTCGATGGTAAATATGACGTGTTTGTAGCTCCGAAATGTCCTTTGTTTACGATATATTTGCTCCCCGGTGAGCAAGCACTGTTTATAATCCTCGCCACTAATGTCTTTATTCACAACACATTTTTTCACACCTTTAGCCTTCTTCTTCCAATACACTTTTTCCCTCTCTGTGCAATGAGCATACATTTTAGCTCTTATCCCAACATGTTCAAACATAATCTCACCCCCCAACTCGTCCTTCATTAAGCCAAACACACTTTTATTTTTTAGCGGCATATAGAAAACGTTATCAGGCTTGTAATTGCTAGTATCAAATTTATCAATATTTTCCTTGATGTCTGTAGAGAGATCGTCAGTTTCAATTAATAAAATAAAACTGTCGGTGTCACAGTAGCAAAGAGTAATTTTGTCACCATACTTTGGTTTCAAAAAATCGTAATAAAATTCATACATTAACAATTTAGAGAGATCTAAAACGGCAAACCCCACATAAATCGGCTTGTTATAGAGAACTTTTAACTTCTTAAATTGCATGGCAACTAAATTTTCCGTGAATGTGGAAACACTTTTCAAATTCGGTTTAGCAAGAAGTGTTTCCGCGCCAGGTTTACGGCCAATATTTTCCCAATGATTAACAAGTTACACATCCACTCGTTTGTTTATATTTTCCATCGTTTTGCCAAATACGCTATTGTTCATTAATTTAAAAAAGTCTTTTTCGAAATCATTTCTAGCCGCCTGCCGTAAAGTAGTGTTTAAATCAATATATTGTTTTAGCCAAGCAGATTGCCGAAATTCAATTATTCTATGGATTTTTGTAATTTTAAGCCCGTGATTTATTGCCTGCTTTAAATTTCGATAGTGAACAATATACTTTTCTTTGTCTTCTAAATTTGGAATAAGTTTTCTGTTATTAAATTTTGATCCCGGTGGAATCATGCTCTCAACGAGGAATGGTAAATCATTATGTGGGACCTGTAGCAATTCAGGATACTAATGTCTGCTTCGATGAAATAGCCAATAGGTGAATCATCGCTCATTTTCGTCACGTCAAAGTCTAAAACTTCAGTTTCCGTTAACCATTTAAAACCGCCGCAGGGCATTAGTTGGGAAAGTGCCCAGCCATAGAAATTATTAGCATCCCAGTACGCTAAATACGTGCTGGGTTGATTGGGCTTATGCTCGGATAAGTATTGGTTATATGCCTTAGCATATCTCAGCGAGGCCTGACAAATACCTCCTCTAATGCCCTTGGAGACGAAATGGTGCATGTCTATGTCGGTAAAAAGTTCTAAATTTATCTCCGTCATTTTCAACATTGCATCCCAGCTCAGTCCGGACGTCGTATAATAATGAGCCGGATCAAGCTGATATGTCGCGGCGCATACGTTTCGAAACTGTTCGAAAATATCTGTAAATAACAATACGTCGGTCTTTAAATAAAGGTCAGAGTAATCTTTTAAATTTCTACAATTAAAAGTCGCCCAAACAGTCTTTGCAAAATTGTATTCTTTGTCGGTGATGGAGTAATTATTTAAAGAGTCATTAAAACAGTCCTTTTGCGGTATGTCTCAGGTCTCAGTCAGCCTTTCGAATGAGTCCATGTGTTTGTATGGGAAACACCTTTCTGCCTTAATAATACAAACTGTTCATTGTTGGGGAAAATTTTTCTAACCTCCTTGCATTGTTCATCACTCAGATTTTTCGCTAGTTTCTACAAAGAGCAATTTAAGAGATTTAAGTGACGAATTTACTCAATGAATCATCAAATGAACATTTTATGTTATAAGCAAAACTGTACGGAACGTGAATATGTGTTTGATTGGTATAACTATTGTCGGGGTTCGGTGAACATGTATCAATTGGTTTTAAAATTGATTCAAAATCGGCGTATACAACAAAGGGAACACGCATTTTTCTATCGAAATTTTGAAATTTTAATATATTCTCCGGGGTATCTCCTCTCTTATCTTTTACCAGGTCTTCTGTCGGCATGATGGTGTAAATTTTATTGCAGTCATTCAATTTATGTCGTATAAAGCCTGATTCGGTAAAGAAAAAGGTTAAGCATCCATCACATAAATATTTTGTACCATTACGTGATGATATCTGGCTTCTTACAAGTCGTGAAATATCCTTAATATATACATAATGGCCTTTAATCCCCTTCTTCCAAATTTAGTAAATTTACATGTCTTTCCCTAGTCTCATTAGTATGATAAATTGGTCCTACTACGTCATGTTGTTTAGATTTAAAATTAAATTGCAAACCATAAACGTTAATGCTATTGTCATTCATATGTTCAAATTTAGATATGTCCTTAATTTTTAGCGGGGAATCTAGTCTGCCATGTTTTAAAATTGAAGAAAAGTGGGGATATGATCCCGGGCGATAAGGATTTTCGCTCGCGGGGTGTAATGCGGATACAATGCTCCATAAAAAGCAAAACTCATCGTTATTCTGAATATTGATGCATGGTTTCCTATTCCTAATTTCGTTCGGCAGTTCAATAAAAGACCATTTAGAAATTAATCTAAATAAATATAAACCAATACGTGGGGTATTGGTTTATATTTATTTAGATTAATTTCTAAATGGGAAATCTCCCTTAGTGACCAGCCCTAATCTTTCTCCTGAAACTCGCTACATTTAGTTTTAATTTTGGCACACATACTGTCATAAATTTCGTCAAAGTTGCTCATGCTAGGTGTAATTTCGCAATATTTTGTATTAAATGATTTTAATTCACCCGCTGTATTTTTTTCGTTTACATAAATACCAAAGAGTTCTATATTAAACTTGATACTTGAATTATATGATTTGATAACGTTTTCAAGCACGCTACCAACAGTGCCCCTCGAATTGCTTAAAAAACTGCCTATATCAATACCTGAACCGTTAATGCGATAGCTAGCTATCCTTTTCTTGAAACTGCTAGAAATTTCAGTAATACCTTGCTGGAACGGCTTAGCTGATATCTGGAGATGTTTCTGCGATCTCAGGTGTCCTGTATATTTAGCTCTGGTTGGAAATTGTTGCTCGCAAATTTCACAGTGATGGGTTGAAGGGGGCGGTTGATCTAATTTAACCTTCTTCGAGGTGGAGGGTGAGTCGTGAGTCGTTAGGGGTTGCTTCGAGGTGGAGGGTGTAGCCTTCTTCTCAACGATGTTATGGTATTTTTTCATGCGGTGTTTATAATCATCACTTCTTGAAAATTGTGAATTACAAACTTCACATTTATAATTCGCTATTTCATTTACAACGCAGACTTTCGAATGCCGTAAAAGAGCATCTTTTCTTGTAAAAACTTTTAGACATTTACTGCAGGAGAACATTTTTTAAGCTGTTGACTTGCCGTGATGGTGTTTAGTTTAGAACTAATAATTATTTTAAACGTTCTAAAGAATGTATAGCAATAAACAGGAAACTGATTACGTCGCGTTTCTTACCTTAAACTTTCTTACGAAACATCTCTAAATATTTCATAATTGATTTGATTTTAATTTACAATCAATTGAATTGATTTAGATTTATTTGAATTAATTTGACTTGATGTGAATTGATTTGGATTAATTTGAATTGAACTGAGAATTGATTTGAATTGATATGATTTGAATTGATTCGATTTGATTTGAATTGAGTTGGTTTTAATTGATTTGAATATTAATTGTAGATGAACATGTCCGGAAACGGATATGGAATTGAACAGAGCTGAAAATAAATGATCCTGTCAATAAAATGTTTTGTAGAAACTGTAGGCCCAAATTCACTCAAAAAAATTACACAAATATTCCAAAACATTTGGCAAACCGAAAAGCTCCCGGATGACTAGAAGATTGCTCTAATCCATACACTACTTAAAAAAGGCAGCAGGTAGAAATAAACAACTATAGAGACAATACAATCTCTATTGTATCATCTACAAAATACTATCAGTCTGTCTCTTGATAGAACACAAAAGCAATTAGAACCCAAACTATCACAATACCAAGAGGGATTTAGACCAAACAGGTCATGCCCAGAGAAAATTATCAACCTCCAAACCATACTCAAACTACGAGCCCTCAGACAAAATCCCACAGTATGCATATTTGTAAACTTCAAAAAGGCCTACGATTCCATAGAAAGATCCTCACAATTCCAAATTCTAGAAGAGAGAGGACTAGATCCCAAAACCCTAGAACTCATAAAATAAACACTCACTGGCACAAAATTTAAAGTGAAATTTATTGGGGAAATTTGAGAACCCTTTGACATTCGAACAGGTGTGAGACAAGTTGATGGACTCTCTCCTATTCTATTCAACGTCTTGCTAGACAAGGTTATGGAAGTATGGAAGAAGGAACTCAAGAAATGTGAGGCTTGCAATCGATCGGCAAGGGTTTTCCCAAAAACTACCTCTACGTATCAAAACTCGCTATTGCTGATGATCTGGCGATACTGACGGAGAATGAGGAGACTGCCTTCAAACAACTTGAGATACTTAAGGAATGTGCAGAAAAGGTTGGGACTACAGATCTCATTTGAGAAAACTAAATTCTTCTGTTCAAAGACAGATATCACGAGCCTGAGAACAAATTACGGTAAAATCGACAAGGTCTCGTACTTTAAATGCCTCGAGAATTCATCGAACCGACAGGCCTTGAGAAGATCTCAAAGCGAAACCGTCTCCAAAAAGTCAAGAAGGCAGGATACTGACGGAGAATGAGAATGAGGAGACTGCCTTCAAACAACTTGAGATACTTAAGGAATGTGCAGAAAAGGTTGGGACTACAGATCTCATTTGAGAAAACTAAATTCTTCTGTTCAAAGACAGATATCACGAGCCTGAGAACAAATTACGGTAAAATCGACAAGGTCTCGTACTTTAAATGCCTCGAGAATTCATCGAACCGACAGGCCTTGAGAAGATCTCAAAGCGAAACCGTCTCCAAAAAGTCAAGAAGGCATTATGGTTAGTCCAAAACATCTATAACAAAAAATCTATGTCAAGAGAGACAAAAATTCAGCATTTCAACACAGTAATAAAACCAACAGTCCTTTACGCAAGCAAAACATTGACACTTGACAGAAAACTAAAAAAAAATAAAAAGGAAGAGAGGAAGATCATCAGAAAAATCCTAGGAGCAAGATAAACCCAAGGCGGCTACAGGCTACAATCAATCAAAGCAACAGAGTTTTCAAACATGGAAATTGACATTAAGAAAAAAAGAATGAAATTCTTTGGATATATAACGAGACTACCAGAAAATCGGCTGTCAAAAAGGATATTAGATTACGTAAGCTCACTAAAAAATTCAACACCTTGGTTAGACGAACTTCGAAAGGACATGTAGAACAGACATTTTTTAAAACAAATGGGAAGTTACATCAGAGGAACCAAAGGAAAAGCATTACAGACCGAATTGGTCGGAAGAACGTAAACAAGCCTTCTCGGAAAGAATGAAAGCTTATTGGAAAAACAAGAAGAACTCTTGAAACTTGATTGAGTTGTTTGCTTAACGTCTTCCATTATTGTGAGAATACGCTAATAATAATAATATAATAACACATAATTTTACTATTATATTTATTTATTGCAAATAACATATGTTTCATTATATATATATATATATATATATATATATATATATATATATATATATATATATATATATATATATATATATATATATATATATTATTTTTTTTTTTTTCTTGCACCGGAATTGAATTTATGAGATTTATGCATACATTTTTTCAATGATGTCAGAAAATTTCGTTGTGATAACATTTCTTTTCATTTTTAAAGTTGGACCTGAAGAAAATAAGAAAATAAAAAATATTTTTTTAAGCAAATTTGTTAATCTGTTACCTAATTCCCCTGTCAAAATAGATAAATCTGTGGGTAAAATGGACATCTTTTGAATTTTTTGTGCATTGGAAGTAGCACACATGTTAGTTTTATCGATAGCGCTTTGGATTACTGTGATTAGGTTTGGATGCGGACCAGCTGCAAGTACGTCTTCAACTGTCGCAGCAGGACATTCCAATTCTTCCAACCATTCCCTTGTCTCTGTCGTTAAAGTATTCGTAGGAACCCCTTCTTGGTCAACTTCAGTTTTCAATGAGAGTAAAACAGACAAAAACTTTCGCATGTCCCCGACTAGGATACAATGACTTATATGAGGTAGATAAGATTTTAGTAATTGTTCAATGGCTACTGGGGGAATATTTTCTCCTCCAGCCGTTATAAGTAACTCCTTCAACCTCCCAGTTATATAAACTAAACCCTTATTATCTATGTAACCAATATCACCAGAATGTAACCATCCATCTTCATCCATAGCATCTTCAGTTTTTTTCAAGTCATTTAAATAGCCCATGAATATATGTCTACCATACATACAAATTTCACCATGGCCCTTCTCATCAGGATTAATAATTTTTGTTTTCGCACCGGATAAAGTTAATCCAATTGTATCGAAGCCAAAGGCATTTTCTGAACAGAGCGTATGAGCTCCAGCAGCTTCAGACATTCCAAACGCTTCCAGGATAGGAATGTCCAGACTCATAAAATATTTTTTAATATCTGGAGAGAGTGGAGCAGCAGCAGATACAAATGTTTTGCAGTTGTTAAAACCTAAAGCCTGCTTAACTTTTTTAAATATAAGTGATTTTGCTAAGGTGTATCCCCAAGTATTAGTATCCTTTCTAAAAATACAAAATGTAAATGTTTTATTATATATATGTATTTAATGAATCTTGTCAAATACCCTTGAATTTTGTCTACGTAATGTTGCAAACCGTGCGATTTGGCCCAAGTTGAAATAAATGTTTTTACAGACCCATTTTGACTAGCAATTGCCATCATTTTTTCGTAAATCTTTTCCCAAACCCTCGGAACACCCAAAAATCTTGTTGGTTGAATTTCTACTAATGAATGGACTAGACTGCCCTTTAGTGCATTTTTATCAGCAAAATATACAGATGCTGCAATTGTTATAGTAATGTAAATATCTACAACTTGTGCAGCAACATGACTCAACGGTAAATAACTAACGACTTTTTCCATCTTTTTATCTAAATTTAATCTCTGACATACAGTTACAGCATCCCATGTTAAATTGTCGTGAGTCAACATGACTGCTTTAGGGTTTCCAACAGTTCCTGACTAAAACAATAAATTTTGAAAATTATCATTTTTTAAGATTAAATAAATCTTTACGGTATAAACTACAGTACAGCATTCATTTACTGCTAGTGTCTTCAATACGTTGTTAAGTTCGTCATCAGACTCTTGTTCTCCAATTTCCATTAGTTGCTGCCACTAGAATAGAAAATTTATAAATGTTTTTTATTTTATTATAGAAATGATATAAATTAAATTATAAATTCCTATTTTTACATTTTTTGAACACACCTTAAAAATTAGAAGAATACAAATAAGGAAAATCGGAATATTATGATTCAAAGAGCTTGTTGTTTATGTGTAAACCACATTATACAGTAGGGACCAGGCCCCTCTTTCCCACTGGGCACTCTGGGCACGTGCTCAGGGCCCCGCGATCTATAGGGCCCCCTAGTTGTGAAGCGCCATGTTTGAAATTACCAATTTAGTAGAGAAACTACATACAAAATTGATTCCAAATGTCTCTTACGTTATGTTTAAAATCTTATCATTCAATCCATTATTAGCAAGTTTGAAAAAAAAAGCTTTTAAAAAATGTGATCAAGAAAAAAAAAATTTATTAAAAATGTTATTGTGCTCATTATCCATGGGAAATTTATGACATAGTATTATTTGACTAGACCGCTCTTTAATATCAGCTACGATAACGCTTCAAATATGTCGGGGAAGCATACTGGTCTACAAGCAATAATCAAGGAGAAATGTGAATTTGCCAGCTTTGTGTCATGTGCAGGACACTAAACTTGGTAGATGCCCATGCTACTGGGTGTGTATCAGAGGCAACAAAGTTTTTTGAATTGGTTCAGAAAGTGTTCAACTTGTTTTCAGGCTCTACCCACCGACGGAATATATTGATAGAACATTTAGATTCAAAAAAGTCTTTCACAAACCATATTATCAGCCTGATCTGCTGCAGTAAGCGATTTGCATGAAGATTAAAAACAAATTTTAGAAGCTTTGACCCAACGCAAAAGATACAGAACAGGCACAGAAACTAGAGACGAAGCCCTTGTCTGTCCAGAAAAATGGGAAACCTAGAATCTATTATACATACGGAAATTTGGAGATATATTTGAAAGAATAGACAAAACAAGTAATTATCTTCACAAAGAAACAATAAGGCGCTCAGCAGATAGAGCAACTTTAGTTGAAGAAACTATCAACTTTTTAATAGTTTCCGTTAAAGGTTGCCAGTTGCAGCACCAAAACGGTCCAGTTTACGGTTGCCGCGATTCTAAATAAACTTTTTGGTGTTTGAGTATGGATCTTGAAGAAGCAGCACTTGCTGTTCTTTTAATACGTCATTACTCGTTGTGCTCACTTTTTCCCAGCCTTTCATATTTCTAGGCGATTAGCATACTCCTCAGAACCCAAATCCCAGATTGCACAATATTTTCGTATTGCCTCGATAAAATCTTGTGTTTAAACTATCATCTTAATTTATTTCGTCGTATTGATTTCCTTCCATTTTATATTCGAGCGCATTCCACGATACCTTGAGCAAGACTGGTGCTGCGGGGGACGGGGAGGGAGTGAAATCGCTCCATGCGTTATGATTGTCGATTGGGGAAACCAGCAACTTGATACAATTAGTATAAATGGTAGTTGCTAGTTGCGTCAATTTGAAACAGATTCTGTCATCGAGTGCAGCAACTGAAAAATGTTGTCAGTGATCGAAACTCGCAACTAGAGTTGCTACTTCTGCACATTTTTTTTATGTTATATGTAAACAGCTAGTTGCCTGTTGCCGCAATACGAAGATCTAAGTTGCTCTGTCTGCTTAATGTCTTACACTGGACCTTGCAACTAATTTGTTTATTTCATTTGATGAAAGAAACCAGAAATATGACTAGAAGGACTCATCGCAAAAAACAAGACCTAGAACAGGGATGGCGAATCTATGACCCGCGGGTCAGACACTGACCCACACAGGCTTTTTAAGTGACCCGGGCATTGATTTTAGGACTTTTAGAAATGTTCAACACTTTTATTATTTTGTAATAAAAGTTTCTCAACTACAATGGTATGAATATTAAATATATCAATAAGAAATTTCTTCTCAAATTATTATATTTTAAATAATTTAGGTTAATCAACTCGAGGGGCGAGAAGCCCCTCGAGTTGATCAACCTCAAGCGATGACGAAATAATTACCATCGCCTTCGCATTGTCCTTGATCCATTGTTTCGTCCCATTGTCTTCCGCCGCTGTGTTGTCCGGTTTGACTCTACATACAGTACCACAACGCTCGAACACGACTACTCGCTTCAATATACAAAAGAATACTCGCTAGCTTTTCCGCTAGCGCATGCGCCACGTACGCTCGTGGACGGATCGATAAATCAGAGAACCTTCCAAAAGCGCAAGCCACGCGTTTACACCGCAACAATAGAAGCACAACAAGTTTACTCAACAGGAAGAGAACGCAAGTGTATCGGTCTTGATATTTTTAAAGAATTTCATATTGCATTTAAAGAAATGGATATTGAAAAAACAAGAAGGAAGCCTTTAACAGTGAGTACAACAAAGTAGTCCTTGACCTCCCTCCTCTTTTCCAAGTGATATCAGTGACATAGTGACCCACGAGCTAGTACGAAAAATATAATGAACAAAATTTGACCCACTACTCAAGTGGGTTCACGCCAGAGTTTTTTTTTGATGGCTCTGCACCGTCAGTTAAACTGAATGGAAAAGAGAAAATCAAAGTAAGAGACTTTTCTTCAGGGGCGGATTAAAGGTCGACGGCGCCCTAGGCAAGCACCTCATCGTCGCCCCTCTGGTGATCACAATAAGCAAAAAAAAGGTCATCCGAAAAGGAGTACTGAGTACGCATTTAAAAATGTACTTAACGAATAGTTTCTAATCTCCTACAGATTTGTTATATTGGCCGATGATTGTTTTTCATAATTAATTATGTACGTAGGATTTAACATTTAATATATACAAACAATAATGCTGTAAATAAAATCATTTATTTAAAATTGGTACCAACAAACAATTATTAATTCAACCACAATTGTTAAAAATTTCTTCGTCGACATTTTTGTCTTGCAAAATCGTCAATAACATCGTCATAGTTCAAAGATAGCAATAAGTTTGATTCAATGTTAAGTATCGCTAACGAATTTAATCTTTTATCTGTCATTGTTAAGCGAAGATAGTTTTTTACTCTACGTAGGCAAGAAAAACTCCGCTCACCACTGCAATTGCTGACTGCTGTCGATAGGCACATTCTTAAGGCTATGTCAATGTTTGGGTAAATTGTTTCAAGTTCTTTATTTCTTAGAAACCTTAGAATCGCGTTGAGTGTTAGTGGCAATTCTCCGTCTCGAGCTATTGTTGTTAAATAAGAACGTAGATGAATACATTCTTCTACAAAGCATCGTTCTAAATCACCAGAATACATCGTTACTAACATTCCTGCTCTATTTTGAACTTCTTCGGTGTCCAAATTAATTAAATTGCTTAAAAACGAAAATTTGTCATTCAAACTGTTGTAGGCTTTTCGTCTCTTTTGAAGTTCTGCCACAAGTCTGTCTATAATTACTAGATAAACTGTCACTCTGAATGTTTCCCGACCAGATAATAAAGAAGTAATATCTTCGGCAGATTCATCTGCTGTGAACTTTCTCTTCCGCATCCTCTTTGTGTCCTTTTCGTATTCTTTAACTAATGTGAGTTCCAAAGCTTGTTGTTCATATTTATGAAAATTTTCCCTTTCTGCAGAAATTATATGAATTAGACTGTCATACATTTGAATAACTGTACAAATGTCAATATCAACGGACTGTAACTTAATGTTGGTTTTGTTCATGTGAATCAAAATAAAACCCCAAAACACGGTCATGAAAGCAGTTTCCAGTCGTTCTAATTTCAATCTTATGGCTTTAGCTTCACACATAACATAACGTTTTTGCTGAGGATTGCTCTCGATAGCTATCAGAGCGTAGTGAATTTCTTTAGATTCTTTTAAACTTTTGCAGGCATCTGCTCGAGCAGACCAGCGTGTATCAGATGGACTTTTGACAGTGGTTTTGTTTTTTTTATCACTACCTAAGAGTATTTGTGCTTGTAGAGTTTCCCACCTTTGTGTTGAAGCCGTAAAAAATGTGTAAATTAAAAAAAAGTAAACCAAAGAACCAACAAGCTTCTTGACAGCTTTCAGCGGCACATTCACCCACTAAATTAAGCGAATGGGCGGAGCAGGGTATATATTCTGCTAGTGGACATAAATCTTTTATTTTAGCCTGTAACCCGTTATAAGTGCCTGACATGTTTGCTGCATTATCATAGCACTGGCCTCTGCAATCTATTATACCAATTTCAAACATGTCTAATGTTTTAACAATAACATCTGCTATATCTTGCGATTTGTGACCGACATTTGCGATAAACTTAAGAAAACGTTCAACGGGCGCACCATCAGCTTGAATTTAACGGATCACAAATGTTAATTGGTCAGTATGGGAAATATCGGGTGTTGAATCCACTATTATTGAATAGTATTTTGATATCTTGATTTCTTCTTTTATTTGTGTTAAAATTTTGTTTGCCATCAATTCAATAAATTCCTCACATATTCTAGAACTTAAGTAATTGGTACATCCCTTACCCTTGCCTCCATATTGTGCAATATGTTTACATAAAAACGGATCAAATACTGCGATGAGTTGCATCGTCATTAACCGTTACAAAGAGAGCCGAGTTTTTCGTCATGCTCCCTAAAAGATAAACCACGTGATGCTAAAGCCTTTACAGTCGCAACCACTCGTTTTAGAACTTCACGCCAATAAGTCAACTCTTCTTGAAATTGAGATGCTTGCTCATTATCGACACGGCCGACAATGTTAGATCTACGTTGTAAGTTCAAAACACATGTTTTATGTTCACATGACTTTTCGTGGCTTTCCAACCTAATTGGCGCGTTCTTCCAATCATTAAAACCAATATCTTGTTTTCCAAATTGGGTTTCTCCACCGAATAATAAACAAGGCCCACAATATACTTTTCCCGTACTTGGCGAGTAAATAAGCCATTTCCTTGGACGTGTTTCTGTGTTTAATAACTTCCGTTGAAACATTCTTTTCGTCAAAAAACGTGAGGATTTATTGTCATATATCCTTTTACTCAATGAAAAATCTGCGTTTATATTTTGATTAAAGCCATTCAATGAAATATATTCTTGCGTTGTGTTGTTGATATCCTACTTGACTGGGTCACAATCAACTACAACCAGTCTTTCTTTCGACTGTTTCACAATTTCTATTACTGATGAAGTAGGCAGTGTGGGCACAGACAAATCTTGTGGCCGTTTAGAACTAGTTGGAATCTCGCATTGGCTAGGGTTGGTAGCGGATGCACTGAGAATTGCGTTAGAAGATTCCGAATTATCACTTTTTAATTTCGAAAAGAATGTATCAATATTTTTTGTATTCTTGATTACAATTTGATGTTTTTCTTCCTTTTCCTTAGCCTTTCGTTTATATGCTGCACCACTAGGTTTTTTCTTCAATTCACTCATTTTTTGAACACTTACAATAATAAAGGTATGTAGTAGCAGATAGTCTAGCGCAGCGGTTTCCAACCTAGGAGGCGCGCCTCCCAGGGGAGGCGCGGACTATTGCCAGGGGAGGCGCCAACATTTTTTAATGAATTATTTTTTATACCATAATATCTACAAATGAATAAAACTTGATATATTAACTTAACAGTGAAAATTCAGTGCATAAATGTTCATTTTTTTACATTTACATATATTTAATTCCTATTAAAAAAATTATCTGGAGCGGAGAAATTTAAAAATGGCGCGTTTGCAAACGCTCTGTTTCGGTAATACACAAAACGACCGCTAGTTGCATAAGACAATAACCTCAAATTTAAATGTCACTCGTGTCAACTGAAGCGTGTCGGCAGGGCGTGATATTGTTTTTTTAATTGTTTCTGACGTGATTTCTTCCTGAAAATAATCGTTAGTATATTTTAAACTTCATTTTTTTTATTTAAACTATCATTGATTTTTATTTATATCAATAAAATATTTTTTAGACGAATGGATAAATTTTTGAGTGGTTACAAGAGAAAAGTCAACAATAATGAAGATACTGATACTAGTGGGAATAAAATCAAAAAAGTACAAGGAAGTAAAGCTCCCAAGAAAAGACAATACAGTTCATCCTATTTATCATTAGGATTCACTAGTGTCATTATAGATGGCTTGGAAAAACCAATGTGTTTGTTGTGTTCGAAAGTTTTGGCTTCAGATAGTATGAGACCAGTCAAATTAAAACGCCACCATGAAACTCTACATCCTGAATACGTTGATAAGTTCATAAAATATTTTGAAAGAAAATTGGATGAGCTTAATACTCAAAAGCAAACGTTCAAAAATATTCTTTATGTATCACCAAATGCATTATTGGCTTCGTACCATGTCTCTTACCGAATCGCAAAATGTAAGAAACCACATACAATAGGAGAAAATCTAATTTTACCAGCAGCTATTGATATGGTTCGAATAATGTTCGGCGAATCATATGCAAAACAGTTGCAACAAATTCCGCTTGCTGATAATGCTGTCGGAAGAAGAATCAATGATATATCTGAAGATATTTGAGATCAATTAGTTTCTCGGCTGCGTACTTCGAAATTCGCCATACAAGTAGATGAGGCAACTGATATAGCTAAAGATGCCCATTTAATTGCATATGTTCGATATGTTGTGGAAAATAATATATTAGAAGATATATTATTTTGCAAACCCATTCCTGGAAAGACCACATCCATTGAAATTTTTAATATAATGGACAGTTTTTTTGAAGAAAACGACATAACGTGGAGTAATTGTATTGGACTGTGTACTGACGGAGCTCACTCAATGTCCGGACACAAAGCAGGTCTTCAAGCATTAGTTAAAAAGAAAGCACCACATGCTATCTGGACGCACTGTATGCTTCACAGAGCAGCTCTAGTGTCAAAAAATATGAGCGAGGAACTTAACATCATTTTTACAAAAATTATAAAAATTATAAACTACATTAAGAACAGTCCTTTGAGGTCTAGGCTGTTTGCAAAGTTGTGTGGCGATATGGAAGCTAATTATACCTCACTTCTGTATTTTTGTGAAGTTCGCTGGCTATCTCGTACAAAAGCGATTCAAAGGGTATTTGAACTCAAAGAAGAAATAACAGCCTTTCTCGAAGAAAATCACCACGAAGAGGCACATTTGTGGACGAACAATAATTTCCTTGTTAAACTTGCCTATTTAGTTGAAATTTTTGGAAAATTGAGCAGTTTGAATAAATCAATGCAGGGATCACAAATGCATCCACTTGTTCAAAAAGACAAAGTAAAAGCTTTCATTAAAAAGTTGAAGTTATGGAAGTCAAATTTACAAAAGAATGAGTTGGACATGTTTTCACTGTCAAAAGATTTCTGGGCCACAGCCAATATTGAAACAAGCAAGAATCTTTTTATTGAACACTTGGATGGTCTAGTGCTGCATTTTTCAAATTATTTTAAAGACCTTGATTTCTCAAAGTTTTTGTGGGTACAGAATCCATTTATCGACGATGAAAACGACAAATTTGAGCTGACAACCATTGAAAAGGAAAAACTTATAGAATTATCATGCGATAGCCTACTAAAACAAAAGTTTCAAAATGAAACTTTAATTCAATTTTGGGTGAATCTTAAAGGAGAGTATGAATCTTTGTATGCAAAGCAATGCAAGTGCTTCTACCGTTTGTAACGTCGTATTTATGCGAAACGGGCTTTTCGGCACTGGCTGCAATGAAAACTAAATATCGCAACAGGTTAGTAGTCGAAAAAGAGATACGAGTGGCACTCTCCACATTGCCCCCAAGATTTGATAAGCTTTGTGCTAATAAACAACAACAACCGTCGCATTAAATTTTTATGCGATAGATGTAGTTGGTTTAATTGTTTAAAAAAACTTATATATAAAAATAAATATACACGTATTTGTATGTTATAACTAAACCTTGTTATTATTCTGTTAATTGTGGTTTTCAGTTTATTTTTGTAATAAAGTTTTTATTATTTAAAACGTGCCTATATTATTTAATCTATTAAAAAAATAAACGGTAAGGGAGGCGCGGAATTTTTTTTTTTTTCGGGAGGCGTAGTAACAAAAAGGTTGGAAACCGCTGGTCTAGCGGCAAACTGGCAATTGTGAATCGATGTCGCCTAACATCGATATTCACGATCTGTAGAAGGGCTAGGTGTTCAAGGATTGGCTGAGAAAATTCAAGAGTGGAGGGAAGGGAGTTCAAGTAAGTTTCGCGGTATTTTAACAAAAGAAAGGGGATGATCAAACAAATCCGTCTGTGACACCGCTGAAAGCAAACAAAAAAACAATTTCGTCTGAGGAAGGTAGGATGCCGTCTCAAAGACTGGTCACAAATCTAAAAAATGTAAAAATACAAAATCTAAATGAAATCTTAGCAACACAAATGATATAATGTAGAATAACATATGCGTTTAAACAATTTTTGTCCTTTTTCTGAGATATTGTTGTTATCAAATTTTAAAACCAAGTATGACTTGGCGGCGCGCCCCTTTGTAATCTCGCGCCCCTAGGCACGCGCCTAGTTTGCCTTATGGATGATATGCCACTGCTTTTCTTCATATAATTCATACTCTGGGCGTTCACCTAACAGCGATTAAGTTCGTATAAGAACATTAGCCAATGTTTTGGTTTATTTTTTCGCTTAAAAACTCTAAATTCCGAAGAGCTGAGACACAGTTGCAAAGAATTTATTATGAAGACGTTAAGGAGAAAGAGATGGAAATAGAATGTCTGCATTTAACATAATACTTGAAAATTGTTTATAGGGACAATGATGGAAGTAATAGTATATTGGAAATATATAACCTTTTGAAAGAAAACAAAATGAAAGAAAATTCCATGAAACAGTAAGTTTTATTAGATAAAATCAACGATCAGTTAATCAGTTGATCATTTATCAATTCAGTTTCTTGATCGGGAACTTCTAAATTTCAATTTCAAGACAATTTCAATTGTCAACAAAATTGAACGCTTTTTTTAAAGAATTATCCGTCATTTTGCATCTGCCATTTTGAATTTCCAATTCAGTTTCTTGATTAGCGACTTCTAAAACCCTAAATCCCAGTGTCAACAAAATTGAAAGCTTTCTTCAAAAAATTATCCGCCATATTGGATCCGCCATTTTGAATTTCGAAATTTCGAATTCAGTTTCTTGATCAGCGACCTCTAAAACCCCTAAATCAAAAGTGTCAACAAAATTGAACGCTTTTTTCAAAAAATTATCCGCCATATTGCATCTGCCATTTTTAATTTCGAAATTTCGAATTCTGTTTCTTGATCAGCGACCTCTAAAACCCCTAAATCCCAAGTGTCAACAAAATTGAACGGTTTTTTCGAAAAATTATCCGCCATTTTGCAACAGCCATTTTGAATTTAGAATTCAGTTTCTTGATCAGTGACCTCTAAAACCCCTAAATCCCAAGTGTCAACAAAATTGAACGGTTTTTTCAAAAAATTATCCGCCATATTGCATCCGCCATTTTGAATTTCGAAATTTCAAATTCAGTTTCTTGATCAGCGACCTCAAAAACGCGAGGAGACCAAAAATCACAATATTTGAACGATTCCTTCATATTTTGGCCAACTTTTTGGGATTTCAGACCACTGTGCGGCGTCCCCCTTTGTAATCTCGCAATACATTTCCAAATGTAGAAATCGCATTGAAAATCCGTTTAAGCATTATGGTAACTTACTACTGTGGGGAACGCTCCTTCTCCGAAGTGAAAAGAATAAAAAATGAATTAAGAAGTACAAAGCTTCAAGAAAGATTAAGAAGTTTGTCACTGATATCAATAGAATGGGATATGCTCAAAAACATAGATTTTGAAGAGGTAATTAACGATTTTGCCCATTTCAAATCTAGAAGAGTACCTCTTTAATCAATATAGATTTTTAAGCGCCAACCTGTGAATGCTAAAGGAGTTACTTTTGAAAATTGTTAGTTTCTATGTCTCTTCTCAAGGTCTTCTAAAAGTCAAGGTCATAGGGGCTCAATTAGTCTAATGTGCCCAGGGCCTCAAATATATAAAAGACGGCTCTGGTGGCTCTGTTCGCACTTGTGATGTTGCACAAAACTAGATGAAAAAATTGAGTAGCGCAAATATTTATATTGACAGAACTGTTTGGAAAAATTTGCAAACTTCATTAGATAAAACAAATTGGACAAAATTGAATTGCGTATACCTTGATAGACAAAATGTAGTTGCGCAAACCTTGGTAAATAAAACTAAATGAACCAAATTGGATTGTGTAAAATGGAAAAGACAAAACTAAATGGACAAAATTGACTTGGGCCAACCTTGATAAACAAAAGTTATAGTTAAAATTGAGTAGCGCAAACCTTCATGGACAAAATTGAGTTGCGCAAACCTCGATAGAGAAATCTAAATGGATAAAATTGAGTTACGTAAACCCTAATTATATATACAGATTACTAGCACATTATATAATACAGATTATTATAATACAGATTACTAGCACAAAATACAAACATAAAAGACATCTTATTTATTTATTTTGTACAGTACAATGCCGGCTCTCCGCTTTCGCACTGAGCCGTAAACATAAAAGACATCTTATTTATTTATTTGTAAAAAAAAGTACAATGCCGGCTCTCCGCTTTCGCACTGAGCCGAAAAACATAAAAGACAACAGAAAATAACATGGCTACTCCCAGGCAGAAATACAGGAAATCAGATAGACCGTATTCTAATTGCCAAGAGATGGCAAAAAATGGCACAAGATGTGAGATCGTTCAGCGGCGCAGACGTGGGTTCAGACCACCTACTAGTAATAACTAAGCTAAACCTTAGAATAGTAGGAGGAAAGAAAAAGACTAGCCATAGCCAGAAAGAGATGGAATACCGAAGGGATAATAGGAAAGAAGCAGCAGTATGGGGAGAAGGTAACAAATCTTATATAAAAAAAAAACGGAAAAGGAAAAATTGAGGAAGAATGGAGTAACCTAAAAATAGTCATGGAAGAAGCCGCTGGCAAAGTCCTAGGAATAAAAACAAAAGAAAAAGAGAAGGTATGGTTCGACGAAGACTGTAAGGGATTGCTGCAGAAGAAGATATCCGCAAGAATAACATGGTTAAGAACAGGAACCGGGAGGGACTACAAGAAATACCAGACAATCAGGAAAGAATGCACGAAATTAATAAAAACAAAGAAGACAAGATGGCTGCAGGAAGTAATCAGCATAATCGAGAAAGATAATAAAAATAACACAAAACTATACAAATAGATAAAGAAACAAAACATAAAAAGAACGACAACAAACATACGTGGCATAGAATGGAGAAACCATTTTAAGAAGCTCTTATCTGACAAAAAATGCAGGAAGTGACATTGTAAGAGAGAAAAAAAAAGAAAAAAATCAGGGACAAACGCAACAGAGATGGATACGGCCACTCTCACGGAAGAAGAATTGAAGAATGAAGTAATAGCATAGCTCAAACGGAACAAAGCAGGGGGAAGCGATGGTATTGTCAACGAGATGGTAAAACATGGAGAGGAACAACTAAGACAAAGAATATTCAAACTACTATCACAAGTCTGGGAAAAAGAAAAGATGCATTCGGACTGGGAAAAAGGGACAATAGTACCAATACACATGAAGGGGAACCCGAACTTATGCTCAAATTATAGGATATCACCCTGCTGAACGCAGTATACAAGATCCTAACCACGTTAGTAAACAAAAAACTTATGAAATATACAGAGACACAAATGGGAGACTACCAACACGGCTTTAGAAGGGAAAGATCGACCATCGACGCTGTATACATAGTGAACCAGTTAATTGAAAAGTGCTACGAACATAGGCGTAGGGCATAGGACTATAAATAACGTTTATTGACTTTAAACAAGCATTTGACAGCCTAAAGCGTGATCAAGTAACAAAAGCCATGAAAGACACATATATCCCAGAAACACTAGTGAGGCTAACAGAAATGACAATGAGGAATTTAAAAGCAGAGATAATGACACATGAGGGCACAACCGAAGCGGTCGAAATCAATCTAGGCATACGACAGGGTTATGGGTTATCAACGACATTATTCATTATAGTATTGGATGCTGCAAGTAGAGAGTGTTTTTTAAAGGAACTTTAATTAATAAAATGATACAGGTTGTTGCGTACGCAGATGATATCACAATGCTAGCCAGAGACAGGAGAAGCATGGAAGAAGCAATTCTAAAACTCGAGCAAGAGACAAAGAAAAGAGGACTAAAAGTAAACCAGGAAAAAATGAAGTTCATGGAGGTAAACAGAGAAAACAAGACCACAACTATCAAACTAGTGCACATAGGAAATTTCGAGTTCGAAATAGTAGACGACTTCAAATACCTATGAATAATAATAAACAACAAAAATCACCAAAGGATAGAGATACACCACAGGGTGCAGGCGGGATATAGAGCGTACTACAACTACAAGCTCATCATGAAAAGCAAGAGCATGAGCGCAAATACACAAATGAAGCTATACAAAACAGAAATTAGACAGGTAGTGACCTATGGGACAGAGACGATAAACCTAACAAACGTAGAACAGGAAAAGCTAAGAATCTTTGAAAGAAATATTATTAGAAGAATATATGGAATAAAGAGAACCACTGAAGGGGAACGCAGAAGACTAATGAACTCGGAAATACAAATCATCCTAAAAGGAGAAGATATTGTTAAGGCGATAACGTACCAAGACTCCGCAGGTATGGCCACATATATCGAATAGAAATCAACAGAGTGGTAAAGATGATTACAATGTGGAGACCAGTTATTACCAAAGGTAGAGGAAGACCGAAAAGGAGATGGGAGGATCAGGTACTAGAGGACATTAAGAATCTAAAGGTAGAGGCATGGAGGAGCAAGATATTAGACCGAGCCACGTGGAGGAAATTAACACAGGAGACAAAGACAAGCGACTGGACAGAGTAAGAACAGGACAGAGGAACGTGGAGTAACACACCAAACGAAAAGAGTTTAAAGAGCTCTTAAGGGTAACAACCCCGAGAGTGGTGTATAACCCTGTATATATATATATATATATATATATATATATATATATATATATATATATATATATATATATATATTATTTTATTATTTTACATGGATGTGTAATGTGAGGTGTCCCCTTAGGAACACACGAAGCTCTATTTATAATTTCGCTTGCGAAGGATCCAGGATGCTTTCATCTGTTCAATAAAGATCCTCTTCCTTTCTTCCGTCCACTTGATACCTGATCTTTTTGGTACTTCATTCTCTGGAACAACTGCCCACTTGTCAATTTTTCCTCTGTATATTTGTCGGTCCGAAATTTCTTTTGGTTGGATTTCAGCATTTCTCATGACTGCCCCAACTTGTTGTGTCCAAGGGAAAGTCTTTAGTTTGTCAATTTTTTCGATAATTTGGTGGGTTAACCTGGTGTCAGGAAGTCTCTTAACATGTCCATAAAATTTTAACCTTCTGTTCCTGAGGTCTGCCGCAATATAAGATAATTTTTCTGTGGATTTCCGTGATTGTAGGTGGTAACCATCTTTCGAATGTCTTGGTCGTAATATTTTCCTTATGATTTTTCGCTCTTCTTTTACGATATTTTCGAGCTGGCCTTTTTTATTAAGCGTGAGAGTTTCTCCTGCACATATGGCTTCAGGTTTCATTACAGTATTGTAATGTTTAATCTTAAGATGGAGCGACATACATGTTTTGTTGTAAATTTCTCTTGTTGTCCCATATGCTCTTCTGAGTTTTTGGAGACGGGTGTTTTGAGCTATTTTTTCGTTTCCAGTTGGTGCGATGATTTCACCTAGGGATGAAGTGAGGGACTTTGTTGATCTGTCCATATTTCGTATTTTGATTTGAGACGTTTAGTTTTGAAGCGAAAAATTCTGTTTTCTGGAAGGAGATTTGCAATCCGACTTTTTTAGCACATTCCTGCAGAGTTTTAATTTGCTTTATTGCAGTGAGTTCATCGCAGGACAGAAGGGCAAGGTCATCTGCGAAGGCTAAGCATGGAATTTCGAGCTTGTTTTTCTGTGTCCCAGTGTTTATTGGGTTCAAGCTATTTTGTGCTTTAAGTTCTTTTTCTCATTCCTTCATCACTTTATCTAGGACAAGGTTGAAGAGGATGGGTGATAGTCCATCTCTTTGACGTACACCAGTTTCTATCAGGAATTCTTCTGAGATTTCTACTATGAATTTTACTATTGATTTGGTATCAGTGAGGGTATGTATGGTCAATTTTAGTGTTTTGTTGTCTAGTCCTTGTTCTTTCAGGATGCTGAACAGGGATTGTCGATCAATTGAATCATAAGCCTTCTTGATATCTACGAAGGCACAGATGATTGGGAGGTTTCTGAGGTCCCTGAATTTTAGAACGGTTTTTAGGTTGAAAATTTGTTCAGTGCACGGTCTGTGAGGACGGAATCTACCTTGATATTCCCTTGTATCTGTGCACCTTGATATCTTATGCTCGAGTTGTTCTTGTACTCTTTTAAACAGGCACGTAGAGAAAATTTTGTAGCCGACTTCTAGGAGGGAGATTTCCCTGTAGTTATTTACATATGCTTTGTCTCCTTTATTGTGGAGTGGGTGAATTAGAGCACATTTTCAGTCTTTGGGTAGTTTTTAGTTTTTCCAGATTTCCTGTATAGTTTCTGTAAGTTCCTTGAGTGAATTTGGTTCTTGAGGAGTTCTGTCATAATCCCATCGCTTGCCGAGGTTCTGTAGTTCTTTAATCGTGTAATGTTATTCAGAATTTCTTCTTGGTTTGTTGGGGCTGACTCTGGGTGACTGAAACTGGGGGCTGTTTCAGGAAATCTTTCGGTAGGTTCAAGGCAAAAATTAAGAAGATCTGAGAAGTATCGTGCTAATTCTTCATTAGTAAGTTTTCTTCATTAGTAAGGGCCAATTTCCCATCTTTTTTCCTGATGCATAGGTTTTGCGGGATGTATCCTTTGATTTTTCTCTGAACGTTCTGTAGAATTCTCTAGTTCTGTGTTTCTTAAGTTTTCCTCAATTGAGTTCAGTTGTTTTTTTATGTGTTTTTTTTTCTTGTCTGATGGTTTTACATACTTGTTTTCGGATCTCATAAAATTATTGTTGAGTTTCCTGAGATTTAATACTGTTGTATTTCTGAAAAGCAAATTTTCTTATCTCTAGAGCTTGGTCACAGGTAGAGTTCCACCAGGGGTGTTTTGTGTTCTTTTTAGGGGTACAATTTCTCGAGCCTTCTGTGTGATTTTGGTTCAAAATTCTTCCCATGTTTTCGCTGGCTGATTTTCCCAAGCTTCTTTTAGATTGGTAAGGGGAATAATTTTCGTATCAAATTTTTGTTGTTGGAGTTTCTTGGTGAAGCATTTTCTAGGAGTAAATTTTACTTTAATTCTAGTCAGATAGTGATCAGAGTCGATGTTTGCTACTTTTCTCACTTCCCCTCATTCTGGAGGGGATAAGAAATAGCTATATGGTCAATTTGAAAATCACCAATGGATTCAATTGGGGATCTCCAGGTTTTTTGTTTCTTAGGATGCTTCATAAGGGATGTGGACATGATTTTAAGGTTGCAATGTTTGCATGGTTCAATGATTCTTGTGCCATTTTTGTTGGTAAATTTGTGTGCCGGGTAGAGTCCAACGGTTTATCTATGTTCTTTCTCTCGGCCAATTTGTGCATTGAAGTCGCCTAACAGAATTTTGATGTCATCCTTGTTCTAAATGTTTTCTACATTTTCGGGATACTTCTTGTTGTCTATATTTGTGGAGGCGTGTACATTTATCAAGGTTTAATTTTTATTGGCGCGCTGAATTTTTTTTACTACGAAGCTCATACCAAATAAGGGAATTCCGTTTAGATTTTTTTTGTCTGTTTTACTCTTAAATATACGATAGTTTACATAGTCCAAAAGGGATTCCTCAGTAAATCGAGTTTCTTGCAAAGCAAGGAAAATAATTTTTTGCCGATCAAGTTCTGTGACTAAATTTGGTAATTTTTCTGGTTGAATCAAAGTGTTGATATTGAATGTACCGATGTATGATGGGGTTTTGTGGGACAGTTTTGTAGAGAGCTCCGATTCTCTCCCATATTTTCGTGATTGTCTAGGTTCCCCAGAATCCGAAAGCCTGGTTGACGTCTCAGTGAGACGGGTGGAATGGTTACAGTAGGGAAAGATCCTATGTTCTAGATCCTCCTCCTCCTCAAACCCCCTCTGACCTTGACCCCTAACCTTGACCTTGGAACTTCCGGTTTCGACTTCCGGTTTCCGGTTTCGACTTCCGGTCGCCATTTTCGGAACTTCCAGATGCGCGGGAAAATTCAAAAAATGGACGCGAGGCGGGGAAATTCAAAATTAGATCCTGTTGAGACAAATGAGGTGTGAAGTTGGTTGCATACATCAACGGGACTAAATACATAAGATTAGACCGACGGGGGGCTAGATACATGAGACTAGACAGACGAAGCTGAATACATGAAACTAGATAGATGAGACTAAATACATGAAACTAGATAGACGAGGCTAGATACATGAGACTAGATACACGGGGCTAGATACATGGGACTAGATACACGGGGCTAGATAAATGAGACTAGATACATGGGGCTAGATACATGAGACTAGACGGGCGCGGCTAGATACATGAGACTAGTTAGAAAGAGACTAGAGAGACTGAACTAAAATATATAAGGGATTGTTTAATTCAACTTAATAATCTACGTTTTAATTTTGTTTACTGCTCTGACTTATTGATTAGGTTCGACTGGATGTTTGCTAGCAATAACAACTTCCTGTTATCTTATCAGCGGTGAGCGAGTGTTAGTTTCCAAGAGAATGAAAGGTTGTAAAATAAAGAAAACTCCACATAAAATTTATGGGTTTATTAAATTCTAATAATAATACATTTAAATTTACATCAAAACATTTAAATACTGAAATAAACATTTCTTGCAATACATATAGAATAGTCGCTAATATGATTTATACATACAATGGTTCATTTTAATTAAATTTTTAAATTAACTATTCCCGACAAAGGGGTGTATTCAACGGCAGCTTCACACAAAATAAGGCAATAGGCTCGAGTGTTTGGTTTGAATGCTTGCGTAGCTTCAAATTCAATTTTTAAATCAACAGCAGATGATTTAATACTCTCATTTTGTTTAGATACATCAAACACAAAAAGAACATGATCCTTGAATTGAATCATATCTAATATCGGCTCATTTCTGCGTTCATAGTAACTGCTTTGGAATGTGGCATAATACATGTAATAAGGTTGTGCATAATCACCACTATCCATATTAAGATTTAAGCTTTCATATGGATATGAATCCGAGTTTAGGTCAATTTTCATGTTGATTTTCAGATTTTCAGCGATGCATTATCAAATTCGGACGCGTTTTTTACATGAGCATCTCTTCGCCCCTCTTGCAGTGCAATTATAACGTATCGACGCTTCTCCAGAGTTGTAGATGTTTTAACAGACCAGATATCTCTGTCGGTATTTTTTAAAGCAGGTAGTTCATGCAACTCCCACCTACGAAACGGTATTAATATCGGCTTATCTTCTTCGAGTGTATCCAATACATTCAATCGAGCTTCGTCGTTGAGTTGGATATGGGGAATTCGCCAGTAAATTTGATCAATATTGAATCTTATATTTGCATCTCCTTTGTAGCAGTTCACGTCATTTCTAGCTAGTAGTAGAATTAATTCCTGCTTTACATTAATTAACATTTTTGTATAATCATCAGCAAAACCCAATAAATATTTCAATGGAATTAGAGCATAGAACTTTCTGTTATTATCAAAGTATGTATTATTTGTAGCATTTTCAGCCCAGCCGCAAAGGTCGAGTATATGCTGATCCCGCTTGGTATTGGAGAGTTATCCTTTTATCGTGCTTGTAATTCCTACATCTCGATTCTTATCTACTTCAACTCCATTCAATGCATAGCGAATTTCATCAAACAAAAACGCATATCCGTTTTTCAAGTTCAAAGTTGTGTGTAGTTGCAGGTGGAATGAGTTTCGGAAAATTAACGGTTCCGCTTACATAAATATAACTTTCGCTAGGATAAGTGTAAATATCCTGGTGTTGGATCCTAATACGAATCTCATCATTGTTTCTATAATTTTGAGCTATAGGATAATACGTATGAAATTCACCCTTTGTAATAGTATCCTCATAGTCAACTTTGGAGAATATATCTATTTTATCCATACTATCGCTTTAACTTATATCCTAGAGATAATAGTTTATTTTTTAATATAGGTGTTAACTCTTTGCGATGTAAATGTCGAGTGGTAGAATTGTCCGAAACAACCGCTTTTATACGTTTTCCGTGAAAATGAATTCCCATCTCTATCTCTCTCTCCCTCAATACTCACATAATACTCTGCAGCTCTAATCGGTTATGTGTAGCGTGGGGTCACATAGACCTCACACCCTGTTTAGCGTGGGGTCACATAGACCTCACACCCTGTTTAGCGTGGGTTCACATAGACCTCACACCCTGTTTAGCGTGGGGTCACATAGACCTCACACCCTGTTTAGCGTGGGGTTACATAGACCTCACACCCTGTTTAGCGTGGGGTCACATAGACCTCACACCCTGTTTAGCGTGGGGTCACATAGACCTCACACCCTGTTTAGCGTGGGGTCACATAGACCTCACACCCTGTTTAGTGTGGGGTCACATAGACCTCACACCCTCATTGAATCAAAGAACTCTGCACGATATAAATAGGGTTGGATAGCATTTATAATTTAGTGTTAACGCTGGTGTTTTACTATCAAGATGGGGATTGTATTTGGCGAGAAGCATGCCCGTAATAAAACCATCTATTCATCTATTGGACTCCACTTAGAATATCTCCTAGTTTATCACCATCATATGAGACGCGTCCTAGACGTCAAAAGAATAAAGTTGAGAGTTTCAATGGTGACTATGATAATAATAGAGAAAAATATGCACATCTTCCTGATTCAATAAACCAATCAGCTGTTTGTTCATCCAACGCTAAAGATAGTGAACAATCCCTGGAGAAAACGGATGTTAAATGTCAAAAGAATAAAGTTGAGAGTTTGAATGCACATGTTCCTGATTCAATAAACCAATCAGCTGTTTTTTCATCCAATGCTAAAGATAGTGAACATTCCCTCGAGAAAGCGGATGATAAAAGACGGTGTGTGGGTTGTTATAAAGAAAACCGAATGATATTTGGAAGACAAAAGGCCTCAAGTAAAACTAGTTGTGTAAAGTTTCGCTGTAATATGTGTGCAAGTCATTATTGCTTAAGCTGCTTCTTCCGAACGCATAACATATACAAAGCATGACCACTATTTGTATTTAAATGTATTGATGTAAATTTAAATGTAATATTATTAGAATTTAATAAAACCATAAATTTTATGTGGTTTTCTTTATTTTACAACCTTATCCATCTCCCCGTCTGTCTAGTCTCATGTATTTAGCTTCGTCTGTCTGGCCCTATGTATCTAGCCCCATGTATCTCCTCGTCTATCTAGTTTCATGTATTTAGTCTCATCTATCTAGTTTCATGTATTTAGCTTCGTCTGTCTAGTCTCATGTATTTAGTCCCGTTGATCTATGCAACCAACTTCACACCTCATTTGTCTCAACAGGATCTAATTTTGAATTTCCCCGCCTCGCGTCTATTTTTTGAATTTTCCCGCGCATCTGGAAGTTCCGAAAATGGCGGCCGGAAGTCGAAACCGGAAGTCGAAACCGGAAACAGGAAGTGGAAACCGGAAGTCGAAGGTTAGGTTAGGGGTCAGGGTCAGAGGAGGTTTGAGGAGGAGGAGGATCTAGAACATAGGATCTTTCCCTACTGGTTACCACCTGGGGTATTGTTGTTATTACGCTCACGAATCATGTTTGGCTTATGATAGCAGTTCCAGCTATGCTGGGTACTTCGAACCAGGGATTGTTAGTTCCTTGAGCATAGAGTGGCCGCCGCACCCACAGGATGACGCGGACCAGGAAGCCGGTAGATACCACTCAGACGCGCCTGGATTTTAACCAGGCTTTTCTTTTACTATCCTGAAAAGCATGGGTGCCTCTTCTGCTAGTTCTGCCGTACCGATGATCTTCTTCTCCGCCTTCACTGCCATGAGGACTTCACCGTGAGCCTGGGCCCTCACATGGTACTTTTACCCGGGCCAGGTGATCCATGTTTTTTTCACGAGGTTGTTACTCCTCCCCCTTCTCCTCCCACCTATTATTATATTACTACTTTTTTTTAAATCCCACAAAGAAAAACGAAAATTTGACATTAAATTAATTTGACATTTCGAAAGATAATTTTCTTGAAACCAATTCACTTTGTTTTTACACAATTTTTCTTTACACTAACACCAATCCAATGCTACCTCTTTGTCCCTCACTATAAACTTCTCTACCTACGAACTTTACACTACTCAAAATACACAATTTCTACGAGCAAATTTTTACGACTAATTTGTTTGGCGGTTGCCTGGGATATATATGATGAATAAATGAGAATCCGCAAAAAAAATACGTACTGTATATGGGAAATCAGTACATTGGTTCCTGGATTCGTAAAAATGTAGGATAAACAGGTGATTTTGTTTGAAATTAACAAAATCTGAACTGTCATATTTGAAAGTGACAGTGATTGAATTGTTATTCTTATTAAGATAAGAATAACAATTCAATCACTGTCACTTTCAAATATGACTCTTAATGTTTTTTTTTTTTAACTATAATATCACTTCCATCAGTGGAAGCTTCATCATTCTCCTTTTGAGTGGTACCTTCTTCAATCAAATTTCTTGATTCCAGCATCCCACATTTTGATTCTGATTTATCAAGAATTCTGTTATCAGTGGATGTCTCTGCTTCTTATTTAAGCCATTGAACAATTCTTGGTAACCGGACATGAGTAGGGAAAGATGATATGTCCTATTGCCACCTCCCCTTATGGGCTGCACCCATGTAATTCTTATAAACCGGGTGGAGCAAAACTGACCCCACCACCTATCATTAGTTCTGAACGCGGCCGAGCGTGTATGTGTAGATGGCGCGGTAATTAGCGAGCGTGGCGGATAACGGGAAAATTTGAAATTGATTCAAATGGGTAAGTTTAGGCCCGAGGGGATTGGGAGGAGATTTTGGGTTATAGACTAAGCGGTAAAACTCAAAATGGGTTGCGGGATGGATATTAATTTGTGAAGCTGTTTACCCCATAAGAGTAAATGGGTGAGACAAGGAAAAGTTATTAACGAAAATTTCATAGTCGTAATGCGTCTGAAAATCAGATGACCTGTGCTGCACACCACGTCGCAAAACTTCCAGCGCTTTTCTCATTTCTCTAATTGTTGGGGGTTGCATTGTTTGTATATATCTATATCTTCCTCTGGCTCTTGATTTTCAATAGATGACGTTGTTACACTTTTACAAGTTACACTTTCACAAATGTCTTCTTCTGTTACGTTCTGTGAAACATTTAAGTCGTTATCTATTGCCATCCACTCCTCGAACTCACTTATCGTCATGTCGGGTGGCTGAATGTTTAGGTGTTCAGGTTCTATGTCATCTTTTGAAAACCCACCATGTTTGAAACAATTTTTAATTGTTGTTGATGACATGGTAATGAGATGTAAAGCGTCTAGTAAATTTGTTTTCATGGCTAGATTATTTACGCTCATATTTAGGATATCCTCCATACTTTCCAAAATTCTAGCACGCATCTCTTTCCGGTAATACGCCTTCATGGTCCTTATAATGCCTTGATCACACGGCTGTATTATCCAAGTAGTATTGGCCGGTAAAAAAATAACTTTTAAATTTTTTAATTGCCAATTTACACAGTGTGCAGTGCAATTGTCCACGAGAAGAGCAATTTTGCGATTTAGTCTCCTATCCCAATTTAACAGCCAGTCATTAAAAATTAAGGATGTCATCCAGGCACTTGTATTTCAATAATAATCAACAGGTAGATTTTTGACTCTTTTAAAACAACGTGGATTCTTGCTTTTGCCAATTACAAAAAGCTTTTCTTTATCACCTGACATATTTGCACAACACAAAATTGTTATACGTTCTTTCGATGTCTTACAACCCTTTGCGTTGCCTTTTTTAAACATGAATGTATGATCGGGAGTATGATTGCTCATGATGAGAACATTTCTAAGAAAAAAATGATAACATAAACCGAAATCATGATTACTATAAACGAAGATTTTTGCATGTAGTATTACACGTCCGGCCCGTTCTTCGCAAAAGTGATAACAATATCCGATTGATAACATTATACGTGATTCTAATAAGCGGCGTCCACTGTATATATATATATATATATATATATATATATATATATATATATATATATATATATATATATATGTTGTATTTGAGGTTTTCGCGGATAGATACCTGTGTTGTATTGTTTTCTCGGGGATTCCGCGTTGATGCTGTGGGTTGGCTCTGAAAAGAACCGGATTCTCGACGTTTCGGCGAACTAACATTCGCCATTCTCAAGAGATATATGCGTCCGTGCGGGTCAACCGTTAGACGCATACTGAGAGCTCGTTCGTGCGATGCGACTACTTATAGCTGTCTGGCTACGGGTCATGCGCGTTGTGTGCGGTGCTTCGGTTCGGCTGTTTGTTTGTCTTGTTGGTCGTACATGAGTCTGGGGTGTCTGGGATTGCATTTTGAGGGTGGATATGATCGGCCGCCATGCTGGGGGCAGTCTCAAGGAATCGTCTCTCGTGTTCATGCAGTAGTCTCGTTTTTCTATCTCTATGGCTTCTCTGTATACTCGTGACATTTCGTGGCTAATCTGTGCAACAGTCCTTGAAAGTCCATCCAGTGACCGATGTTTGTGTGTTGGACAAGTGCCGATGAAACTTTGTCTCTGTGTCTTACTGAAACTACATGTTCTTGAATCCTAGCAGATATTTTTCTATTGGTACGTCCAATGTAGGTTCGTTCACATGTTCCGCAAGGTATTTCGTAAATTCCATGGGATTCTAACGGGATGGTGTCTTTAACGCTGCGTAGCATGGAGGATATTTTCTGGTTAGGTTTGAAAATGGTGTCGATGTTGTGTCTTTTAAGGATTCTGGCGATTTTGTCAGTTGATCCCTGAACATATGGTAGGTATGCTGTGCTAACGGGTTTCTGTCGTTCTTCAGTTGTTTGGCTACTGTTCTCTGTACGACGGAAAGCTCTGGATAGTAATCTGTTTGGATATCCATTTGAAGAAAGAGCTTCTCGTAAGTTCCTCAATTCTTTCGGTAAGTTAAGCTGGTCGGCTAGTCTTTTGGATCGGGTGGTAAGAGTGTTGACTACAGATGCTAGTTGTTTGTGATGATGGTGCGAAGAAGCGTTCAGATATCTGTCTGTGTGGGTTGGATTCCGGTACACAGTGTGGCTCAAAGTGCCGTCAGGTTTCTTCTGTACCAAAACATCCAAGAAAGGAAGTTGTTGATGCTTTTCTATCTCCATTGTGAATTTAATTTGGTCGTGTTGGGAGTTAAGATGGTTAAGGAATTTGTCCAGCTCTGGTCTGCCGTGGGGCCAGATTACAAATGTGTCGTCAACATATCTTAACCAGAGTGTAGGTTTAAGTGTGGCTGATGAGATTGCCTTTTCCTCAAAATCTGTAAGAAATATGTTGGCTATTACTGGGGATAGAGGTGAACCCATTGGTGCTCCTAGGACTTGTTTGTATATTTGACCATCGTACCTAAAGTATGTATTCTTTAAACAATGTTCTGCCAGATCTGATACATACTTTTCTGGTTTTAATTTTGATCTTATGCTGTTTAAGGCCTCAGGGACCGGTACTTTTGTGAATAAAGATACAATGTCAAAGCTCACAAGGAGGTGGCCGGGCTGGAGTTGGTGATTTTTCAGTATGTCTATGAAGTGTTCAGCATTGCGGACATAGGAATCACAATCTTCTGCGTATGGTTGTAAACATTTTGCTAAATGTTTCGCAAGAAGTTGGACCGGTGAACCAATGGAGCTTACTATTGGTCGTAGCGGGGCTCCATCTTTGTGGATCTTTGGCAAACCATATATCTTGGGACACCGTGAAGATTTCTCCCTTGGTATAAGATAATTCATTGATTCCTTGGCAATGCTAGAGCTTAGGATCTTTTGTCTGTTAGTTTTCTAAAGATAGGTTGTGGGGTCCGTTGTACTGGGTAGATAAGCTGGATCATCTAAGATTGTGGTCATTTTTTGTTTATAGTCAGCACTGTTCATGACTACAGAGCAATTTCCCTTGTCAGCTGGTAGGACCACAATGCTGTAGTTTTCTCTTAATGCCTTGAGGGCTTTGAATTCCTCGTATGAGATGTTTCTTGTCGGTGGTTTGGCAGATCTTAAAATGTGGCATGTTTCCTGTCTTATTGTCTCGGCTAATGTGGCAGGGAGTTGTGAAATAGCAGTCTCGACACCAGTGATTATGTCTTCTTTGGGAAGGCGAGTTGGTGCTATTGCAAAGTTAAAACCCTTGGCCAGTACGGTTTTGGTAGGTTCGTCTAGGGGCTGGTCTGAAAGATTGTAAACCACTTTGTCGACGTTGAGTGGTTTTGGTGCAGGTTTTTGTCTCCGTCTGAGAGGGTTGTATTTTTCTTTCTGTCTATTGGTAATTAATAATCTATTCTGTTCGGCTCTGTTGTTAGATATTAAGTCTATCCGTTGCCAGAGGAGAGGGTGTAGCGTATGGTTAGAGCTATGTGGGTTGTCAGGATATTTTGGCTGATGCCGTCAAGTTTCTGTCGTTTGGTTTGGATTTCGTCCCGAAGCAAAGCTTGGCTTGCGTTGTGTAGTATTTTGTTTGACCTGGCTGTCGGATTTTGGTGTGACAGCCTCATACAGACGGGTGTTATGTCTGTATCTCTACAGCGACGTAAAAATGCTAAATCGCATAATAATTGAGAGCGCTTTGTCCGTAGTTTCTCGAAACTACGGGTGAGGTGGTAAATTTCCTCCCCGTGGAGGTTTATAATGTTGTATTTGAGGTTTTCGCGGATAGATACCGCGATATATTTAAAAAAATATATATATCTGCTAGGATTCAAGAACATGTAGTTTCAATCAGACACAGAGACAAAGTTTCATCGGCACTTGTCCAACACACAAACACCGGTCACTGGATGGACTTTAGAAATTCAAGGACTGTTGCACAGGTTAGCCACGAAATGTCACGAGTATACAGAGAAGCCATAGAGATAGAAAAACGAGACTACTGCATGAACACGAGGGACGTTCCTTGAGACTGCCCCCCAGCATGGCGACCGATCATATCCACCCTCAAAATGCAATCCCAGACACCCCAGACTCATGTACGACCAACAAAACAAACAAACAACCGAACCGAAGCACCGCACACAACACTCCAATCAATCAACTACCTCTAATCAATTATCTTGCATCAATTCCCCAACATACGAACTGTCTAAATACATTGTATCGATCTTAAAATTTTTAGAACCGTACTTGACCTATAACATCAATAACTCGTACGATTTTGTAAATAAAATTACTGAAATAGTCTTACCCCCCGATTACATACTGGTGTCCTTAGATGTCACTTCCCTTTTCAGCAACATCTCAAAAGCCACAGCAAAAAAATCCCTAGACTTTTGGTGGAAAACGCTAACTGACTTTACAACAATCCCAAAAGCAATAATGCACCATTTGATTGAATTTACGGTTTATGACTCTAACATATTTACGTATAATAGCAAAGTTTTCAAACAAGCATTTGGAACAGCTATGGGCAACCCTGCCTCGCCTATTATAGCGAATTTAGTTATGCATATGCTACTAACATCGTGCACCCTACCATTCCGCGTTCCCTTCTTTCTTATACGTGGATGACATTTTAACCGCGATTCCCCGGGATACCCAGACTACCATATTATATGTGTTCAATGACGTTGACCCGCATTTAAAATTCACCCTTGAACCAGAAAACAACAGAACAATACCTTTTCTAGATACGATTGTCTACATAAATGATGACCAATCTATTATAACTGATTGGTATTGTAAACCCACAGCCTCTGGAAGATTTCTGAATTATCTATCTGACCACCCACTCCACCAAAAGATTGGTTGTTTGTTTGCCCTAAAAAATAGAGTCCTTAAACTGAGTCACCGCACTTTCCAAGAAAAAAACCTGCAAATAATAAGTGAGTTGGCTGTGGCCAACAATTACCCAACCTATGTAATAAGAAGAGTTCTCAACAACAGGGCAACCCGCACTAAATCTAATCTCATATCCAACCAACCAGTGATATACAAAAAGCTCATTAATGTACAAAAAATGAACCATAAGTTCAGGAGACTGTTTGAAAATGAGGGCACAAAACTGTTTTTTTACAACAAAAATACTATTTGCAACCTATTCTCGAAACTAAAAGATAGTACACCCACTTTGGATAGCAGTAACCTAATATACAAAATAAATTGCTCAAACTGCCCTTCTTCGTATGTCGGCCAAACAAAACAAGGACTATCAGCCCGCATTGCCCAACACAGATTAGATTGCAGACCATTTAATAAATCCCAACAGCTTAAGACAGCATTGGCCAACCATGCCATAACTACTGGCCACAAATTTGATTTGCAAAATGCAAAAATTTTACACTTTGAAGAAAATTTAAAAAAACGACTATTTTCGGAAATGTGGTTCATAAAAAGGACCAACAATTGTATAAACCAGGGGTCGGCAACCTTTTACCCGTGGTGTGCCAAGCCATTCTACCAATATGATAAAGGGTGGCAGCACCCAGAGAAGACTAGACAGACAAGACTAGACAGACAAGACTAGACAGACAAGACTAGACAGACAAGACTAGACAGACAAGACTAGACAGACAAGACTAGACAGACAAGACTAGACAGACAAGACTAGACAGACAAGACTAGACAGACAAGACTAGACAGACAAGACTAGACAGACAAGACTAGACAGACAAGACTAGACAGACAAGACTAGACAGACAAGACTAGACAGACAAGACTAGACAGACAAGACTAGACAGACAAGACTAGACAGACAAGACTAGACAGACAAGACTAGACAGACAAGACTAGACAGACAAGACTAGACAGACAAGACTAGACAGACAAGACTAGACAGACAAGACTAGACAGACAAGACTAGACAGACAAGACTAGACAGACAAGACTAGACAGACAAGACTAGACAGACAAGACTAGACAGACAAGACTAGACAGACAAGACTAGACAGACAAGACTAGACAGACAAGACTAGACAGACAAGACTAGACAGACAAGACTAGACAGACAAGACTAGACAGACAAGACTAGACAGACAAGACTAGACAGACAAGACTAGACAGACAAGACTAGACAGACAAGACTAGACAGACAAGACTAGACAGACAAGACTAGACAGACAAGACTAGACAGACAAGACTAGACAGACAAGACTAGACAGACAAGACTAGACAGACAAGACTAGACAGACAAGACTAGACAGACAAGACTAGACAGACAAGACTAGACAGACAAGACTAGACAGACAAGACTAGACAGACAAGACTAGACAGACAAGACTAGACAGACAAGACTAGACAGACAAGACTAGACAGACAAGACTAGACAGACAAGACTAGACAGACAAGACTAGACAGACAAGACTAGACAGACAAGACTAGACAGACAAGACTAGACAGACAAGACTAGACAGACAAGACTAGACAGACAAGACTAGACAGACAAGACTAGACAGACAAGACTAGACAGACAAGACTAGACAGACAAGACTAGACAGACAAGACTAGACAGACAAGACTAGACAGACAAGACTAGACAGACAAGACTAGACAGACAAGACTAGACAGACAAGACTAGACAGACAAGACTAGACAGACAAGACTAGACAGACAAGACTAAACAGACAAGACTAGACAGACAAGACTAGACAGACAAGACTAGACAGACAAGACTAGACAGACAAGACTAGACAGACAAGACTAGACAGACAAGACTAGACAGACAAGACTAGACAGACAAGACTAGACAGACAAGACTAGACAGACAAGACTAGACAGACAAGACTAGACAGACAAGACTAGACAGACAAGACTAGACAGACAAGACTAGACAGACAAGACTAGACAGACAAGACTAGACAGACAAGACTAGACAGACAAGACTAGACAGACAAGACTAGACAGACAAGACTAGACAGACAAGACTAGACAGACAAGACTAGAGAATTTTAACTTATATAATGGGGTTTTAGAGGAGAAAAAATTTATACCAAATTTATCTTTTAAACATATTTATTAAAAAAATAACATAAATTAAAAAATTTTAATGCGAACCTTCCTCCCTGCACATTTTTGCTTGATATTTCAGTATCAGGGGCATCATTTGTGACTTTTAATTTCACACAAGATTCTGAATGTTCATTTGTTAAACGACTTCTTTGTGGACTCAAAATATGTTTCATATGAGAAAAAATTTGTTCACAGAGATATTTGGAACCAAAAGCGGAAAGGAGAGCACATGTAATTTTTTTTAAACAATAAAATCTTTCCGGCAATGACATCCAACAATTTAATATAGCAGTCGATTTTTCCATAGAGTCATCTTCCAGATTTTTTCGTAATTCCTTAAATTTTGTTTACCATAATTCTGAAGATATTAGTTCGATAAGTTCCATTTCAAAATTATCAACATTCATCCACTCAAAAATTGAAAAATCAAACGGTATTATTAATGGATCTATTAAATCTGGTTTTATCAGGAAGGAAAATATAGGCAAATGAGCTTCAAAGTCTTTGCATCTTCTGGAAAATTCATCTTTGAGTGCTTCAACGTAGGTTTTAAGTTCATCTTTGTCTATGGTCGATTTATTTGCAAGCGCTTTAACATTTGGGAAGTATTTGTAGGTACTAGTATTAATATCACATAAAAATACATTTAATTTTGTAGCAAATCCTGTCCAATATTCAAAAAGATCGAGCACAGTTTGGCGCTTTCCTTGCAATCTTAAGTTTAGTTCCTTGAGATGTTTAGTTATATCAGTCAGAAACATCAATTTGCATAACCATTCTTTATCGTTCAATTCGGGGAAATGTTGTTCCTTTTCACTAAGAAAAACTTTAATGTGTTCCAGACATGACACAAACTTATTCAAGACATTGCCTCGACTAAGCCAACGAACATGGCTGTATAAGGGGAGGTCGACATATTCACTTTCCATTTCTTCTAAAAGAGATTTAAATTGCCTGTGTGTTAATGAAGAGCGAGACACTATGAAATTAACTATTTTATCAACAGTGTCCATTACAGGAATTAAGCGCTGTGACGAAATTTTGGCAACTAAACTTTCCTGGTGTATTATACAATGAAAGTTCAATATTTTATGTCCAATATGATTTTCAAGAAGTTTGACAAATCCTTTATCCTTGCCAACCATTGCAGGTGCGCCGTCAGTAGTTACACAAAATAATTTTTTTGATATTAATTTTCTTGCTGTCAAAAGAATTTATGAATGAAGCAAGAATATCCTGCCCCTTAGTTGTCCCAGACAGAGGAATCAAATTGCACAATTCTTCATAAACTTGACCTTTATCACAATACCGTACAAATACTGCAAGCCGCGCAATATCATTTACATCTGTACTTTCATCAACAGCGACGCTAAATACAACAGATTCTTGTAGTCCAGAATTCTGTTTTGTTGTCACATTGTCTGCCATTTCAGTTATTCTTCTTTCAATCGTTCGCGCAGAAGCCGGTATTTCTCGAATTCGGGATAGTATGGTTTGTTGGTTAGGTAAATCGCTAAACAACTTTTCTGCACTTTTTATAAAGATTTCCTCTATATATTCCCCATCTGTAAAGGGTTTGCCTTTGGCAGCTATGCAATGAGCAATTGCGAAGCTACATTCTGTCGCCTTAGGCTTCGTTCCAGTTATTCCACAAAAAAAGCTACTTGTTTCTTATAACCAGAAACAGCTCTCTTTATAGTTTCACATTTCTCATCGTTGCTATTAAATGTGGACTGATGTTTGGTTTGGAAATGTCTTTGTACGCTTGACGTGCGGCATACGACACTTTCGTGACATATCACACATACAGCACGATCCTTTTGTTGTATAAATCCATATTCATTCGTCCAATAGTCTTGAAACCCGCGAATATTTAGTTTTTGTTTCTTTGCCTCCATATGATTAAATATGGATTAAAAATAACAAATATTAAACCAATAAGATACAAGTCTTACAAAAAAAGTTAGAACGGAAAGTAACGACCAGTATTAAACGAAATGCAAGTTTTACTGGATTGCAGGCAAATATGCGCAGCACAAAACGAGAAAGAGAGGGGCGAATGTATTCCGGCTTGAACATTCGTATAAGTCCGCTTCGATAACTAGTCGGTGCTGCGCATGTTTCATTCATTTTGCTCCGAATGCGTTTCCACAAAAGCATCGCGCAGATTTTCGTGACATTGGCAAGCCTCCTTAGATAAATTATATAATTAAACATTTTCTCTTATTTAAAAATCACTTCATCTCGATATTTTCACGATTTCCCTGATTACTAGAGGTCCGAAAAAAATACGGTGCCGTATTTTTTTTTCGAAAACCCGTATTTTTGATGTTGTTGTAATAAGCTAAATTAAATATTTTATGTAAATATTAAAAAAAACGGCCCTCATGAAAAATTTAAACAAATATTCGGCGTTAACAGAATTTATAAAAGGTGAAATTTTGCTTTGAAATCTTTGATAAGGGCATTTATATTCATAAAAAATAGTTGTTAAAAAATTATTTTTTGATTTTATTTAAATGTTTATTTTTTACAAAAATTAGCTTGTTTACTAGGAAATTTATAGCAAATTCAGACCCCCCCCCCACAAAAAACCGTTTTTATTCAGTTATAGCAAAGACAACAAAGTGAACATTCGCTAGGAATACCGTATTTTACCCCCTAAATATATATTATAATTAAATTATATAATATTATTTTAAAATACCGTATTTTTCACTGTATTTAATCCGAACTCTGCTACTTACTTTGTAGAGTGCCATTCAGAAACTCGTCGCGTGCCAAGCCTGGCACGCGTGCCATAGGTTGCCGACGCCTGGTATAAACGATAAAATGGACACAGCGGGCCTCAGCAGCATATACACTAATCTGATTAATCCAACTCATATTGATTAGATGTTGGCAATTTTGTTATTAATTATGTGTTGGTGTGTGTTGTCGCAAAAGGAATGTGTGCAGCCTATATACATTAAAGTTCCGTAAATTATGGTAAAATATTAGAAGGAATTTTGGTTGCTAACATTTAATGATGACTGCCACATGTATAAGAAATATGGTTTTAAGTTTTAACTTTTTAATTTGTAATTTTTAATTGTTAATGTTATTAATGTCATTAATTTGTAGTGTTAGACGATAGGTAAGAGGAATCGATTATTTAAGAATTGATAAAATAAGCAAGTATTGTTCCGTTCTAGCATCCCGTAGAGGCCTAAATTAATAAAGGCGAAACGTCGATGATTAAATCGTAATTTTGTTTTTATCACAAAGAACCTCCTCCCTACGAAGTTACCGTTCCAATAATAACATTTCATAAATACGTTTATTCACAATGGAGTCTGTTATCAACAAATGCTGATAATGTGACTTTATCTTTTTAAAGGTCAGATGTTTCGATGCAAAACGATATCACAATAAAATCTGCTCGAGATAATGTTACAGGATATAATGTAAATTATTGACTGACTAAAAAACGATTTTTGGAATGATTTTTGGTAATACTCACACTTAAAACGTCATCAACTTTGGGTTTTCCACTATATTGAATAATGTTTTTCAGATCAGGCAGCCTTGACCGAACGCTTAAAATCTTTTGCAGTTGTACATCATCCTCCACTACAATTATATTTGCACGGCTATTCTCTGCACAATAAAAACAGGCTTCGCTACTATTTGTTGTATAAATTCCAACAGCAAAACCCCTAAATAATACATTTCATATAGTTTTTATTAAATTTGTTTACAAGAATCGTAGTTTGTCCCATTTTACTTGTCTTTTTATAGATTTAGATATTTGCATTTCAACTCTGATTTTGAAGTTTTGTTGTTAATTTCCTTCTGACAGATTTATTTTTACGAGTTTATAAGTCAAGTGGTTTCATGATTGATCACGTAACCATTACACTTTTCAACTTAAATACTTGATTGATTAAAACATATTCTCTTATATACAATCGATTGAGAGTGAAATGGCGCCTATAGACGTTGCAACAAACATTCGTATCAAACTTTGACTTGAGGTGTGCGCTAAATGCATCCATATGAGGTGAAAGACAAATGGGTTGCACACGGTAGACGAAATTCGTCTATCTGTGAAAGATTTACCACTTCTAATCTCCAAAACAAGCAGTTTGTACGAATCGGCTGTGGGAATCTCAACTTATGTTTCTGTCCACAAAATCTTTAACTATAATATAAAAAAATATTTACCCCGCAAAAATAGCTGCTAAATCCGAAATAAACCATTCCGGACTATTGAATCCCAAGATACCAACGGAGTGATATCTTTCTAATCCAAGTTTTATAAATGCCTTTGCACAAGTCCGAACACACTTTTCGTAATCTCTAAATAATAATAACATTATATGATATATTTTTTATTTAATGTAATACTTACTTATAAGTTAAAGATTTCCATTCCTTATTAACTTTCCATGATAGAGCTACTTGGTCTGGATATTCAGTAGCTGTTCTATGTAGTAAATTTGGAACAGAAATTGGAGTTTGTTTTTCAATAGCTAAACTATTTTCTGATATCCTGAGTTTTACTTTACCGGAAGGCTTAACATTTGTGTAGCTATCTATAATTTTATTTTTCAAAAATAATTAAAGTTTTAATTATTGTTTGTAAATAACTCACCACTAATATTCTCAGCGGTAAAACCTTCTTCTTCCATGGTACTACTTTGTTATAAGGAAATCGTAGAATTGGTTTAAAAATATATTTTTTAACCTAATGTAATTATTAATAGTTTTCAAAGCGTACCTAAATGATGTACTACAGCTAATCGTCGTGATAAGAGTTCAAATAGAGGATTTTGGTGTTCCAATGTGACTTTATATTAATTTATTTACATCATCTTATCTATGTTAACCCATGATAGGGCAACCGGTTATTATAAAAAAGCGTTAAATAAGCGCAAAGTCGAGATGGCGTTTTTATTAAGAGCAAAATGATTACTCTTATTAATTATTTTTTAAACTTGTTTTATCGATTTTTAGATTATTATTTAGCTTATTTTTAGATATAATTAGATTTATCAGTATTAATATTGTCTTTTTTATATTGCACATAACCTATTTCCTACTTTCGTGTTACTATTTCCTAAAATAATTTCACTGCTGTTATCCATTGTGCATTTAACTTCCATATAACAAAAGGGAATCGTAAGTTACATGTTTGTTTTAAGTCTTTCTAAAAGTGGTAGTTAAAATCCTTTTTTATTTAGCTCCGAAAGTTTTGCCACCAGGAAATTGTTTTTGCAATCGTTAGTACCCTAAATGTTTAATGAGCGTAGAATAAATAAATATGAATATTTATAAATATTATTATGATAATAGCATTAGTCAAACTATGAAACATTTTGATAAATATTATGAAGAGGATACATATATAGCTTGCATTCATCTTAAAAACATCCGATTCATAGTTTTAAATTTTATTTTAGGTTTTTTTGTAGTTCTATAAACTGCTCCTGTAAATTTTGATGTATATCTATTGAAATTGGATTAATCTCTCAATTTGTTTCAAGTTCGTTGCAAGTCTTAGAATCATATCTTCGATAATGATGATAATTCTATAATTTATTAATTGTAGTGAACAAATAAACGGAAATAGTATTCGAAGGAAAAGATTATTTTTATATTATTTGACTTGTTTCTTAGAAGCGCCATAAGAGTTTCATACAACTTTTCAAATATATCAGAAAGATAGACAGACCATCATTTTGTATTAATTTTAATGCAATGCATAAGTTTACATTACGCATCTCCAAAATTCCACAATCGTATCAAATAATGCATAAAATATTTTTAAGCAATTGCCTATGGATACTTGCTTCTATATGCACAGTTAGTGGAACAATCTATTATTCAAGGATATTCAAGGATAAGACTTTATATTTTATTGACAACATTAATAATATTTTTCATTCATTCGTGGAAAAAAATATTTATAGTGAAAAATATCTTTTTTTCGTCTTCATATAAAACCACTGTACGATCGGCACTAGTGAACGTGCCCGATTAATCAACCGCCGGATTATCAATTATAGTTATGAGTAGGGAAAGATCCTTCGTTCTGGCGCCTACTCCTCCTTATGGGTTTTACATGCAATCTAGCCCCTTATGGGGGAATTACATGTAAAATCTAGCACGATGCCCCTTATGGAGATTTACATGTAAATCTAGCATGAAGCCCCTTATGGGGAATCCTATGCAAAATAGTTCTGAACGCGTCCGAGCGAGAATGTCTAGATGACGCTGCAAGATACGTGTACGTTGGATATTTGGAACGTTGGAAAAATTCAAAATGAGGGGTGAAAATTCAGATAGGGGTTGATTCAATTGAGATTAGGGAGGATTTAGATTTATAAGACTAGACAGACAAGACTAGACAGACAAGACTAGACAGACAAGACTAGACAGACAAGACTAGACAGACAAGACTAGACAGACAAGACTAGACAGACAAGACTAGACAGACAAGACTAGACAGACAATACTAGACAGACAAGACTAGACAGACAAGACTAGACAGACAAGACTAGACAGACAAGACTAGACAGACAAGACTAGACAGACAAGACTAGACAGACAAGACTAGACAGACAAGACTAGACAGACAAGACTAGACAGACAAGACTAGACAGACAAGACTAGACAGACAAGACTAGACAGACAAGACTAGACAGACAAGACTAGACAGACAAGACTAGACAGACAAGACTAGACAGACAAGACTAGACAGACAAGACTAGACAGACAAGACTAGACAGACAAGACTAGACAGACAAGACTAGACAGACAAGACTAGACAGACAAGACTAGACAGACAAGACTAGACAGACAAGACTAGACAGACAAGACTAGACAGACAAGACTAGACAGACAAGACTAGACAGACAAGACTAGACAGACAAGACTAGACAGACAAGACTAGACAGACAAGACTAGACAGACAAGACTAGACAGACAAGACTAGACAGACAAGACTAGACAGACAAGACTAGACAGACAAGACTAGACAGACAAGACTAGACAGACAAGACTAGACAGACAAGACTAGACAGACAAGACTAGACAGACAAGACTAGACAGACAAGACTAGACAGACAAGACTAGACAGACAAGACTAGACAGACAAGACTAGACAGACAAGACTAGACAGACAAGACTAGACAGACATGACTAGACAGACAAGACTAGACAGACAAGACTAGACAGACAAGACTAGACAGACAAGACTAGACAGACAAGACTAGACAGACAAGACTAGACAGACAAGACTAGACAGACAAGACTAGACAGACAAGACTAGACAGACAAGACTAGACAGACAAGACTAGACAGACAAGACTAGACAGACAAGACTAGACAGACAAGACTAGACAGACAAGACTAGACAGACAAGACTAGACAGACAAGACTAGACAGACAAGACTAGACAGACAAGACTAGACAGACAAGACTAGACAGACAAGACTAGACAGACAAGACTAGACAGACAAGACTAGACAGACAAGACTAGACAGACAAGACTAGACAGACAAGACTAGACAGACAAGACTAGACAGACAAGACTAGACAGACAAGACTAGACAGACAAGACTAGACAGACAAGACTAGACAGACAAGACTAGACAGACAAGACTAGACAGACAAGACTAGACAGACAAGACTAGACAGACAAGACTAGACAGACAAGACTAGACAGACAAGACTAGACAGACAAGACTAGACAGACAAGACTAGACAGACAAGACTAGACAGACAAGACTAGACAGACAAGACTAGACAGACAAGACTAGACAGACAAGACTAGACAGACAAGACTAGACAGACAAGACTAGACAGACAAGACTAGGCGGACAAGACTAGACGGACTAGACTAAACCATATTTCAACCATTTGATGAGAAAAATCAAATCTGGTGTCAGAACGGCTCTAGCATGTGCCCTAAGGGAGTTACCGCCCGACCGCCTACCCCTCAGTAGATGACGTCAACCGCCGCGGCAGATATTGCTAAACTAATTATCTCGATGCTGATTGGCTGATTAACGAATAAATAATTACAGATGACCTTTTCCCTCAATTTATATGTAATGGACAAGACTGGACAGACAAGACTAGACAGACAAGACTAGACTGACGAGACTAGTTAGTTGAAGCTAGACAGATGGGGGCTAAATACATGAGATTAGACAGACCAAGCTAAATACATGAAACTAAATTAGACTGAACTAAAATATATAAGGGATTGTTTAATTTAAATAAAATATATTTTCGATTGTTTTTCTTATAATTGTTAATAATGTTTATATAATAACTTTCATTATGTTATCTACGTTTTATTTTGATTTACGGCTTGTCGATTAGACGCAACCGGATGTTTGTCAGTCATAACACCAGGTAAGAATAGAGGGACTAGACTAAACAGACTAGATTAGACAGACAGACAAGCGGAGAAAATTCAAAATGGGTTGCGGGTGGGTAGCGGACAATCGTGTATGCATACATAATTGATTGCAAAGATATTACGGATTGATTCAAATGAGATTATTGGTTTTAGGCCGGACAAGATCGGATAATACCGAACAAGGTCGAACAAGAACGGACAAGCCTATACAGACCTTATATTTATCCAAATAATTTCCTATGAGTAAGCGAAATTTCTTAAACTTGTCAGTCAACCAGATCGTATTAATGTTTTTCATTTATATAAATACCAAAGAGTTCAATTTTCTGGCATCTACTTTTCATCTACTTACATCCACCTTTCATTTACTTGCATCCACTTTTCATCTACTTGCATCCACTTTTCATCAACTTGCATCCACTTTTCATCGCGCTAAACAGGGTGTGAGGTCTATGTGACCCCACGCCAAACAGGGTGTGAGGTCTATGTGACCCCACGCTAAACAGGGTGTGAGGTCTATGTGACCCCACGCTAAACAGGGTGTGAGGTCTATGTGACCCCACGCTAAACAGGGTGTGAGGTCTATGTAACCCCACGCTAAACAGGGTGTGAGGTCTATGTAACCCCACGCAAAACAGGGTGTGAGGTCTATGTATCCCCACGCTAAACTCCGTCCACTTTCCGTCCACCCCATCCACTTTTCGTCTACTTTTCATTCTTTCAGATTTAATCTCATTGGGTTATTTGGGTTAGCATTATGTTAGGTTACGGGATGTTGGGAATGAAGCGCACTTCATTCCCAACCTCCCCTAACCTAACCTAATGCTAACCCAACTAACCCAATGAGATTAAATCTGAAAGAATGAAAAGTGGACGGAAAGTGGATGGGGTGGACGGAAAGTGGACGGAGTTTAGCGTGGGGTTACATAGACCTCACACCCTGTTTAGCGAGATGAAAAGTGGATGCAAGTTGATGAAAAGTGGATGCAAGTAGATGAAAAGTGGTTGCAAGTAAATGAAAGGTGGATGCAAGTAGATTGACAAGTAGATGATAGGTGGATAGATATAGACTAGAAAAGTTACATAGACCTCACACCCTGTTTAGCGTGGGTCACATAGACCTCACACCCTGTTTAGCGTGGGGTCACATAGACCTCACACCCTGTTTAGCGTGGGGTCACATAGACCTCACACCCTGTTTTGCGTGGGGTCACATAGACCTCACACCCTGTTTGGCGTGGGGTCACATAGACCTCACACCCTGTTTAGCGAAATGAAAAGTGGATGCAAGTTGATGAAAAGGGGATGAAAGTAGATGAAAAGTGGTTGCAAGTAAATGAAAGGTGGATGCAAGTAGATTGACAAGTAGATGATAGGTGGATAGATATAGACTAGAAAAGTAGATGCCAGAAAATTGTACTCTTTGGTATTTATATAAATGAAAAACATTAATACGATCTGGTTGACTGCCAAGTTTAAGAAATTTCGCTTACTCATAGGAAATTATTTGGATAAATATAAGGTCTGTATAGGCTTGTCCGTTCTTGTTCGACCTTGTTCGGTATTGTCCGATCTTGTCCGGCCTAAAACCAATAATCTCATCATGAATCAAATCCGTAATATGTTTGAAATCAATTATGTATGCATACACGATTGTCCGCTACCCACCCGCAACTCATTTTGAATTTTCTCCGCTTGTCTGTCTGTCTAATCTAGTCTGTCTAGTCTAGTCCCTCTATTCTTACCTGGTGTTATGACTGACAAACATCCGGTTGCGTCTAATCGACAAGCCGTAAATCAAAATAAAACGTAGATAACATAATGAAAGTTATAATATAAACATTATTAACAATTATAAGAAAAACAATCGAAAATATATTTTATTTAAATTAAACAATCCCTTATATATTTTAGTTCAGTCTAATTTAGTTTCATGTATTTAGCTTGGTTTGTCTAATCTCATATATTTAGCCCCCATCTGTCTAGCTTCATCTAACTAGTCTCGTCTGTCTAGTCTTGTCTGTCTAGTCTTGTCTGTCCAGTCTTGTCCATTACATATAAATTGAGGGAAAAGGTCATCTGTAATTATTTATTCGTTAATCAGCCAATCAGCATCGAGATAATTAGTTTAGCAATATCTGCCGCGGCGGATAACGTCATCTACTGAGGGGTAGGCGGTCGGGCGGTAACTCTCTTAGGGCACATGCTAGAGCCGTTCTGACACCAGATTTTATTTTTCTCATCAAATGGTTGAAATATGGTTTAGTCTAGTCCGTCAAGTCTTGTCCGCCTAGTCTTGTCTGTCTAGTCTTGTCTGTCTAGTCTTGTCTGTCTAGTCTTGTCTGTCTAGTCTTGTCTGTCTAGTCTTATCAATCTAAATCCTCCCTAATCTCAATTGAACGTATACACGTGTCACGTGATACGTACACGTGATACGTACACGTATCTTGCAGCGTCATCTAGACATTCTCGCTCGCACGCGTTCAGAACTATTTTGCATAGGATTCCCCATAAGGGGCTTCGTCCTAGATTTACATGTAAATCTCCATAAGGGGCATCGTGCTAGATTTTACATGTAATTCCCCCATAAGGGGCTAGATTGCTTGTAAAACCCATAAGGAGGAGGAGGCGCCAGAACGAAGGATCTTTCCCTACTGTTATGGTTGGTCGAACCATAACTGATGCTCATACATTTCCAAACGCAAACATAATATAGTTACAGTATAATTTTGATAATCCGGCGGTTGGTAAATCGGGCACGTTCAGTTATCCCGCGCTCTGGGGAAACACTTATCTTCTCTTTACGCTGTCCCGCGTCGGATATAAACCTTGCGCACAGAAGAAATAATAGTATATTAAAGGACGAGTTCAGTAAGCGCGATTTTACAGCACGTGTCCAAGTTGGGAAAACGACGAGCGTAGCGAGGAGTTTTCTAATGAACAAGTGCTGAAAAACGCCTTACGAACGAGTTTTTTATAGTATTTTTTCTATTTGCCCCCTTTTATGCCATTTCTAAATAAAAAAATCGCCGATACATATTGAGAAAATTGTATCGCACTCGGCGAGTCATAACGGCACGCATATGAGTGCTCTTATGAGTTCATTACAGACGCAAAATAAAAAAAGTAAAAAACAACATCATCCAGTGTTCTTGAAAAAAGGTCTGGCCAACTGACCAAGCTAACTCCATTCCAATGTTCCCTATAAGCTGCGCGGGTGCGCGGATGCGCAGTAGTTTATGTGACATTCTAAAATCTGGGCAGATAAATTTAGTTTCCGCGCACTTAAATTAAGAGACGTTGATTTTGTCCTCGAACAGCTTAACCGAACTTCGAACGAAGCAGACGTTAAACTTAGCAATTATTTGACAAAATAATTTAAAAAAACCCAACCGAGAAAACATGAACCCAATCATGCAAACCAGCGCCAACGGAACCGCCGCCTCCATGGAAATCAAGGACTACGACTTCATGGACTCCATCAGCGAGGACGGCCTGAAGAAGCTATTCAACCAAATAGCGAAAAAGATGAAGACCACCGCCACCGAACAACCCCAGGACACCGCCGCGACCAGAACGACCGCCGCCGAGAGGAGCTATGATGCCGGACCGAAGAGATCAACTGAAGCCGCCCCGAGGAGGATAACCCAACCGATGGACACGGACAGCACCACCGAGGCCGCCCCCAAGCGCAAAACCGACCCGGAGGACGAGGAAACCTTCCGGTTTCCAAAGAAAACCGAAAAGCAGACGAGCCCAACCACGTCAAGCCTTCGAGGACCGCAGGTGAGTATGAACAGATACGCATGCTTAAACACAAGGGACAGTGACGACGACGACGACGAAGACGAAGTCACTGAGACCGAAACCCCCACCGAAAACACCAACAACAAAACACCAATAGTTCTACGAAACAAGGACAAATGGGCAGGGCTTTCGAAGAAGCTCAACAGGAACAATATAAACTACACCAGGGCAACATCGACCAGGGACGGGATAAGAATCCAGCCCCAAACAATCACGGACTACCGAAACATGTACAAACTAATGAAAGAGGACAATTACGAATTTCACACGCACCAACTGAGCACGGAAAGGAACCTGAAGTTCGCAGTGAAGGGAGTTCCCTGCGGCCTGACGGAGGAGCAAATCAAAGAGAACCTCAACGACAACGGATTCCCGGCCATAAAAGTGACCAGGATGAAAGGGAGAGAAGCCACGCCAATCCAAATGGTCCTGGTAGAAATTGGGAAGGAATACAAATCCATCTACCAAATGGATCGATTCTGCGGATTGAACGTGAAAATGGAACCGCTGAAAACACGAGGAGAAACCGTATAATGTCACCGATGCCAGCTGTTCGGCCACGTGCAGAGGCACTGCAACGCCGAATACAGATGCATGAAATGCGGACAGAATCACAGCACGCACCTGTGCGAGAAACCGCTAACACTGCCGCCGAAATGCGCAAACTACGGAGGCGAACACACCTCAATCTGGAGAAACTGCCCGGCGAGACCGGAAATAGCTAGACAAGCAGAACAACGACAACAGGAAACGAGACCAAAACCCCCACCGAGACAAACAGCCCAAACACCGACAACTAGCCAAATACCGAAACCGGTAAGAAAAAACAACAACCCCAACCCGGAGACAAGGCCGTCAACAAGCAGAAACAAAAGGAATAGCAACGAAATAATCAGAGCAGAACTGACGGAAATGATGCTGGATTTTGCCGAAATAGGACACAGCAAAGAGGACACAGAAAAGTTCACCCGAAGAATCACAACCATCATGCTCACACTCAACAATGACCACTAGAAGAACTAGAGACAATCTGAAACTTATATTCTGGAACGCAAACGGAATACAAAACAAGAAACAGGAACTGGTAGCACACCTAAACGAACACAGCGTCGACGTGGCACTGATCAACGAGACGCATCTCAGACGTTGCAACCAACTGAACATAGCAAATTACCAAGTCTACAGAAAAGACAGAAGCGAGAAAGCCGGAGGAGGAGTCGCCATCATCATCAAAAGGAACATAAAACACCACGAACTGCCGGAAGTAGAAACAACCACCGACACGGAAACGGTAGGAGTAGAAGTACAGACAACCGACGGACCCGTAGCCCTCTACGCACTCTCCGCCACAGAAACAAATAAACGCCGACGACCTGGACAAAATATTCGACAGAAATATAGGTACCATAGCCGCAGGAGACTACAACGCTAAACACTTGCAATGGAATTGCAGAGTGACAAACACAAAGGGCGGACAATTACTAAGGTACACGGAAAACCGGATGCTACAAGTAATTGCACCGAGCGAACCGACACACTTTCCAGGAGTTCAGCGAATGCCGGATATTTTGGATATAGCCGTCATGAAAAACGTCACAGCAAACGTGGAAATAGTCTGTATCACAGACTTGAGCTCAGATCACAACCCAGTGCACATAAACCTCCAAGCGAAAACGGCCAGGAAAACAATCGAGAAAATTACCATAAATTGGAATAAATTCAAAAATAATCTGACGAACGTCGCTTGTACAGAAATTACAAGCCCCCCGTGCCTAGAAGAAGCAGCACGGACGATAGAAAACGAAATAAAAGCAGCACTCGAGGCCGCCACAAGGAAACGGACAGCCAACACGACAACAACCCTCCCACAGGAAATCAGGAATCTACTAAAAGAAAAGCGCAAAGCTAACAAGGTATTCCAACGGACGCTGGCACCGACGGACAAGAACGTCTTAAACAGACTGACAAACCAACTGAAATGGGCACTGCGCGAACAGCACAACGCCGAATGGGAAGACAAACTAGAACGCATCAACGAAACAATAGAGGAACCGTGGAAATTAGCCAAGAATCTTAGAAACAAGGAGAGGAGAACAATTCCCCCACTGAAAACAACAAACGACACTGTAGCAAGCACGGACGAGGAGAAAACGGAGGAATTCGCAAAGTCGCTTGCACAGCAGTTTAAACCAAACGCCGACACACACCCACTCCGCAAAAGGCAAGAGATACGCGAAACCGTACTGAGAGTACTAAATAGTAGCGTAGAAAACACGGAAATAGAGGAAACAACACCGGAAGAAATAAAAGGTATAATTAAAAACCTAAAAACCAAGAAAGCACCAGGCTGCGATAACATCAACAACGCCGCGCTAAAAAACCTAACACCGTACGCAATAGACAGAATAACACAAATCATAAATGCCGCACTGAAACTTGGAGTGTTTCGGACCCAATGGAAACACGCAACAACGATTCTAATCCCGAAACCGAACAAACCCCGAAACCTCACCTCCAGTTACAGACCAATAAGTCTGCTGACAGGTCTCAGTAAAATCACAGAAAAAGTAATACACAAAAGACTGACAGAAATAACTGAAGACAAACGTATTCTACCCGACGAACAATACGGCTTCAGAACAGAGCACTCTACCACCTATCAGACGACAAGAATAACCGAAGCAATAATCGACGCTTTCAACAAAGGGTTAGCCACGGGAGCCGTCTTTCTGGACGTCTCTAAGGCTTTCGACAAGGTATGGCACCTAGGTTTAATATACAAACTGCACCAATTTAAAATCCCAACAGCAATGATCAGACTAGTGACGTCCTTTATCTGTAACAGAACATTCCAAGTCAAAATAAACGACAGCATCTCCACAACTCAGACAATGACAGCCGGTGTCCCACAAGGATCTGTCCTGGGCCCCCTTCTTTACAGCATCTACACCGCAGACATCCCAAAACTAAACGACACAGAAATTGCACTATATGCAGACGACACAGCAATTTTCACAAGAGGATACTCGACCGAGGCCATAACAAAACGGCTCCAAAATCACCTGGACAGGATTACCGACTGGTGTAACACCTGGAGGATCAAACTAAACGCAGAAAAAACACAGGCAATTATCTTCACGAAGAAAAAATTTAAGCACGAACCCAGTAGCTGCTTGAGAATCAACATCACAGACATAAAATGGGAAAACCGAATCAAATGTCTAGGCGTAATCCTAGACAAAGCTCTTACATTTTCAGAACACATCTATCAGACAGCGAAAAAAGCAAAACAAATTAAAGGCTACCTCTACCCGCTCTTAAACAGGAAAAGCAAGCTGAACATAAGGAACAAACTACAAATCTACAAGTCCATAATACGGCCGACAATGACGTACTCATCGACGTGCTGGATACAATCCAAAGAATGGAAAATCTACAAACTCCAAATCATCCAGAACAAAACTCTGAGAGAAATAACAGATTCGCCATGGTACATGACCAATGAGCAGCTGCACAGCGATCTAAACATGGAGACAATCAAGCAACACATAGAAAAACTAGCAACGAAAAGCTTCGAATGCATGAAAACGCATGACAACCCAACAATCAACAACGCAGCAAACTACAACATCAACGTCAAATGGAAACATCCAAAACCTCAACAACATAGGTAATCACTGATCTTTCTTTTTCACAGGAAAGCCCACATCCCCGAACCCAGCGGAGCACCCAGGAACAAAAACAGGCAGGAACAACACGAACAAACCAGAGAGACATAGCACCCATCACGAGGACGAGCAAGGAACCACCACGAAAACGAAGGACGAACCAGGAACCGCCAGGAGGGCGAGCCAGGAACCAACACCAGGACGAACCAAGGACCAACAACGAGAAGAAGAAAAAAAACACAGAAACAAACAACAAGACGACGGAACAGCTGAGCGGAAGGCTCACGACCGTCAAGAAGCAAAGGACACATGATTTGTCCTCGAAATTAGGGAAATTTCGGAAGAAAAAAGATTAATTAATATATATATATATATATATATATATATATATATATATATATATATATATATATATATATATATATATATATATATATGTTGTATTTGAGGTTTTCGCGGATAGATACCTGTGTTGTATTGTTTTCTCGGGGATTCCGCGTTTAACGGTTGTTAAATATGCGTTAAGTATGCGTCTAACGGTTGACCCGCACGGACGCATATATCTCTTGAGAATGGCGAATGTTAGTTCGCCGAAACGTCGAGAATCCGGTTCTTTTCAGAGCCAACCCTCAGCATCAACGCGGAATCCCCGAGAAAACAATACAACATATATATATATATATATATATATATATATATATATATATATATATATATATATATATATATATATATATATATATATATATAATATAAATAGATTATTTAAAAAGACATATTATTCAAAAACAGCATAGAGGAGCTGCTAATAAACCACAAATATTGGAAAACTGTTAATTTTAAAAATGATTATGGAAACACGGAAAAAAGAGAAAAACAAGAACGGTCAAAATCTGATTTTGAGAATGTTAATGTATTAATCTAAAATGTAATATTGGCTGTACGTATTAACTGAATAACGAATACGTATCAATGAATTCCGTTCCTAAGATCCATAAGCATATGGAAGGAAAATTTAAGTTAATACAATATTGGCGAATTCAAAATTATGCTTGTGAACCTTTGAACCTTGTGAAAATTCAACCTTCTATACATTAATTGTAGACGAAAGTACCGATATTTCTATACAAAAGTACTAATTTTGGATTTTAAATATCGTGATAATGATATAAATTACAAAACTGTGTTTATTGGTATTTTGAAAGTCGAACATTGTGACAGAATTTGTAACAAAAAATTAAAAAAAATATGTTGAACATAACTTAAACATCAAAATATGATAATGTTTACTGGAGATAATGTCACGCTTGGAAAGAAAAGTGGGGTAGCTGTAAAATGTACCTGTTATGCAGAAAATTTAGTTTGAAAGTGTTTACAAAATGTTACACCGATCGAATATGAAATGCGAATATTTAGCTCAAGCAACTGCACATGATGCCATTACATTTAAACTAATCAATGAAGAAAGGTAGTTTACCAGATATTTCGCAGATAGTGCAAAAATTACGATGTTCTAATTGACTATTGTCAAGTTATGGAATGAAATGATCCTATCTGTAAATTTTGTATAAAAATTCTGTCGGATTCTCAATATCGGGTAGCAATTGCACATCTTTGTACAAATACCCACATAAAAGTTGTTTTCTTAAACTATTATTGATGCACATCCACATGTTAAGACGAAAATAAGAAAATTTAAATCTCAATACGTGGGAAACAAAATCCTCTGGAGCAGTCATGTGAAAAACTATTATCAGAAGATCAAAATAATATTGATACTTAAAAAATATGTTTTTTTTTATTTGTCTATGTTTTTATTTGTTTTATTTGCAATTTGTCCAACGTGTCTGATTTCCCGTGACGATCAAAAACAATGGGATGCACTTAATAATGAGATTATTATAAATTCAGGAAAATATTAAAATTTTGGAAAACAGAATATAATAAATCTTTCCGAAAAATATTCTATAATTATGATAAATATATCAAAGTATTTACGTTGATAAAACATGAGATGAATATTCTGAAATGAAATTTACCATTACTGAAGAAGAGTAAACTTGGATGGTTCAAAACATTCGTCGATACGTTAACTTTGTTACTAACCCATTCATAATTTTCTAATCTTGCTATTCTTTACAATATTATGGGTACCTTCCAAGCGTCCAGTGCGAATGGTGAATGGGGATTTTCAGTCATAAATTACATTAATAGAAAATTTCGACAGCAATATGAAATACCTAGGTGATCTAATGAGAATAAAATTACATTTATCAAATGGGCAAATAATAAAAACCGAGTTTAAAAACAATTAGTTAGTACGAAAGTCAGAAGACAACAAAATAATAAATTTTCATTGGAAATATTCGAAACTATTACTTTGCTATTTGATATTATGGTTTGAATAAATAAAAGTATAAAAAAATTGCGCAATTTATTTTTAGTTTATTTTTTTTTGCTCACACTCGACTTTGGACCGCGCAGCACTAGCAAAAATTTGAGGGAACACTGATCGTGATAATGCTATAAATTACAAAACTGTATTTGTTGGTATTTTGAAAGTCGAACATTGTGACAGCAAGTCAATTGTAACAAAAAAATTTAAAAAATATGTTCTTTAAAGATAACTTAAAGATCAAATAGTATATTTTGTAACTAGGCGGTAAGTTGTCAATTGGTCACGAGAGCGAAATTGGGCGCACGAACGAAGTGAGTGCGCACATTCGGTCGAGAGTGTTGCAAATAATATTTTTTATTACTCATGCGAGGGGACGTATACAAGTTTGGGATCCAGGGGCCATAAAAAAAAATAGAAGCAAAAATGAAGAACTTGCTTTTCAATTGTCTCCGGTTGTGTGAATTCGTCATAAGAACTCTCATCAGTTTCCGGTATCACCATATAATTTACACTCACCAATTACACCAATTCAAAATTTATCATTTATATCAATAACCCGCTAAGTTCATGTCTCTCTCACAAAATGTCAAAATTAAAAACATCTAACCCTAATCAACACATGGGTTTTCAAGTGAGTGATTTACAAAATACTGTTCATGGAAGCAAAGCTGTGCTGATGAGAGATAAATCTCGAAACGCGTCCACAGATGGCTATCCACTCAAGGTATCGGAAAGACATCATCTTAAAAATCAATGTTATTTTTATGGTTTTTGTTGAGTGCCATGAAGGTGGACTGAAAGCTATAGAATAACTGACAAATTTCATACGAGATTTGTTTTTGGTAGTCCTAAAAAGACTCATTAGTATTATAGAGTTCCGGAAAGGTTGAGTATATTTATATATTCAAGCTTTGTTCCGTCTTTATTAAGTTCATTTTAAAACATTTTCTTTAATTTTTATTTTGTAATGATACAAAATTTCTGTCACTTTCACGTCACTTTTTTTAATATTGAGGTCTTGATTGTGTTTATTTTATTTATTTAATTGTTGTTTTAATATAACTTAGCGATATTGAATATTTGTGTGCGTTACCCAAGTTGTAATACAACCAAAAATGGCATTTCTCGCACTAAAAAACGTGCGCCAAGATAGTACGCATGAGTAATAAAAATATTATAATGTTTACTGGAGTGTCATGATTGGAAAGAAAAATGGGGTAGCTGCAAAATGTACCTGTTACGCAGAAGAGAGAATAAAAAATATACTCAGAACTGTTTACACAATGTTTCACCGATCGAGTATGAAAAGCGAAAATTTGAAGTTTTAGCTCAAGACTGCACATGATGCCATATCGTTTAAATTAATCAATGATGTAAGGTAGTTTTCAAGATATTTCGCAGTTAGTGCAAAAATTATGATGTTCTAATTGACTATTGTCAAGTTAAGGAAGGGAGTTATGGAGTTAAGGAAGTTATGGTACGAAATGATTCTATCTGTAAATATTGCGCAAACATTTTGACGGATTCTCAATATCGGGTAGCAATATTTGCTCTCAAAGACTATGAGCTTTCATTTTTGTACAAATACCCACAGAAAAGTTATTTTCTTAAACTATTATTGATGCACATTAGTGTGTTAAGACGAAAATAAGAAAATTAAAATCTCAATACCTGTAAGAGAAAATCCTTTGGAGCAGTCATATAAAAAGCTATTATCAGAAGATCAAAATAATATTGATTCTTCAAATATATATAATGCAATGTGTCCGACGTGTCTGTATGCATTTGGAAAAACGATTTCCCGATGACGATCAAAAACAATGGTAAGCACTTGATAATGAGATTATTACAAATTCAGGAAAAAAATAAAATTTTGGAAAACAGAATATAATGAATCTTTCCGAGAAATATTCTATATTTATGATAAATTAAAATATTGACATTGATAAAATATGAGATGAATATTCTGAAATGAAATTTACAATATTGAAGAGAAGTAGACTTGGATTGTTCAAAACAGTCGACGAAACGTCAACTTTCTTACTCACCCATTCATAATTATCTAATCTTTCTATTCTTTACAATATTATGGGCACCTTCCCAGGGTCCAGTGCGGATTACGAACGGGGATTTTTACAGCAATATGAACAAAATACAGCAATATGACAGCAATATGAACACCTAGGTGATCAAATGAAAATAAAATTACATTTATCAAATGGGCAAATAATTAAAGCCGAGTTTAAAAACAGTGGGTTAGTATGAAAGACAGAAAACAAAAAAAATTTAGTTGGAAATATTCAAAACTATTACTTTGATATTTGATATTATGGTTAGAATAAATGAAAGTATAAAAAAATGCGCAATTTATTTTTAATTTAATTTGTTTTGCTAACACTCGACTATGGACCGCCCAACACTAACAAAAATTAGAGGGAAAACTGCTCCACTCTACAATTGTCTTACTATCTCACTAAGTTTGTACATATTTTTTTGAATGTATACGTTTACCATATAGATACATATTTTATTCTTTCTGAAATAAAATTGTAGGTACGTAAAATATGTAAAATTGTTACTGTTTTCTACTTATCCTGATAAGTATATCCTGATAAGTAGAATAATCCATCTGTGTCGGATTATCAAGATTATACTGTATATTGAAAATTGAATCTTTTTTCTTTGAAAATAATTTCGAGGACTTCTAATACTACCGAACCTTTCCTGTGAGTAATTTTTTAATTTACATTTGTTCTAATTTTTTTTATTCTTGACAAATCGCAAATATGCGATTAATTGATGCAGAAAGAAAAGAAATCGTGGTGCCGTGATGGGTGCGGTGGTGCTAATCCTAACTTACACGATGCTGGTGGATTCTCCAAACCTCGTATTAGCATTTCACTTAATGCGGAGGACATCGACTTTAAACAAGTCATTCTTGATCTAAAGTCAGACATGAGTGACGTGAAGACCTTCATGGAATTCATTATTGAAAAATTCGAAGAGGAGAGGAGAAAAAATGTCGTACTCACCGAAATGCTTCAAGAAACTAAGGAGCATCAAAACTGCATGCAAAAGGTTGACAAGCTCAAATCGGTATTAATGGCAATTGAGGTTAACAAGCGGAAGAGAAACTTAATTATCAGCGGTGTCACTATTGATACTCAGAACAAGGATGATAGTTACAACTTAATAATGAATATCAGTAAATGTATTCATGCTAACATAAACTCCCAGGACATTGTAGACCTTAGAAAGCTGAATTCCAAAAAAGGACATTTAGCCATAGTGAGTTTCAAAGAAGTTACTCCTAGGATTGAAATCCTGAAGAAAAAGAAATCATTTGGAAATTTAACATTGACAGAATTTGGCATTCCTGGTGCTGACAACAAAATTTATATAAACGAACACTTGCCATGTAATACCCAGGATCTATTGCCAGAGCCCTTGGGGACTTTAAATTTTTGTGCGAATTTAAGCAACTTCAAATGCCTAATTAACAGAGAGAGATTCGAAATAATATGCCTAAAAGAAACCTGGTTATCTCACAGAATACCTTATGATGTGCTGCAATTCGATGGATATAACTTATATGGGCATGACAGACAGGATGGCAGACGAAGTGATGGAGTTGTTGTTGTTACTCTGGGTGCGTGTAATATTGTTAATAAAGGGGAGGATGATGTGAATATTTATGGATATGGGTTGGAAAGGGTAACAATTCACTTATTGTTGGAGCTGTATACAGATCACCTGGTGGTAGAATTACGGACTCCATCAATAAATTTGAATATTTACTAATAGGGTTGAAGATGCAAAATGACAAGATCTTGTGTATGGGAGATTTCCCTCACGTGGAAGTCACCTTGTCGCGGTGTGAGGGCTTAGTTTCGCAAAATACCGTTGGACGTCACGACGGGAACAACTCCGGTCGGGGCGTTCGGCGGAGGGCGAACAACCAAGAACTTCCAAACCCTTAATCCCAAGGTGTCATGCGACCCGTGCCAAAGGGACTGGTTGATGGCCAAGGGCAACCGGCTATCGCTTACGGAGCCCCTCTGATACCTGGCGACCTCAGAGGGTATCCAGCCTTACCACTATCAAGCGGGGCTCTGATGTGGTGGACCTTTAGTTCCCTTGCGACTCGTGGGATTTATATGAATTCCAAAAGTAAAAATAATCCATGTGTACGGGACCTAACCGACACAGAGAACAAGGAAGTCCGCCATGTCTACAGAGGCAGAGGTAGATGTTCTTGTAGGGACAGAGGAGGACTTGCCGCCTCCTGTCACAAAACAAGAATGACCAGCAGGCGCACCAAAATAGCCCAAGTGAACATCCATCATGCCAAAGCAGCTTCAGCTGTGATGGCTAGGATGTTCACCAAGCAGCACCTAGGACTAGCGCTGCTTCAAGAACCCTGGACCTACGGAGGTAAGATCAGAGGCCTTAGCAACAGGGAATGTAAGTTGGTATGGGACAGCCGTGAGGTCTCCCCTAGAACTTGCATTATGGTAAGAAATGGCATAAATTACTTATGTCTTTCAGAATTTTTAACGCGGGATTTAGTACCGATTCAGGCCCTCATCAAGATCGAGGGTCTCCACCGCGAAGTAGTGATCGCATCAGTAGTGATTGCATCACTTCCCTGGCGATGGTAACAGCATACCACCCATTGAAGAACTGCTGGTGGAACACTGTATTAGGAGAAGGCTGCCACTCATCCTGGGATGTGACGCGGACGCACACAATGAGAAGTGGGGCAGCACGGTCACTAATAAGAGGGGTGAGTACCTTTTAGAATACCTCATTAAAGAGAACTTAATTGTGTACAACGTTGGGAACACACCAACATTTGTCACTAATGTCAGAAATGAGGTACTGGATATACGGTAGGTAGCGCTAACGTAAGTAAACTAATTAAAAAGTGGAGGGTTTCAAGTGAGCCCTCAATGTCAGATCATAGGATCATAGAGTTTGAGCTGGAAGGAGCGAGTGAGGAAAACACCCCCATTCGAAACCCCAGACAAACTGTGTGGCCTATGTTTAGTTCCCAACTAAAAGAAAACCTAGAGCAGGTGACAGTGCGGGGTAGTATCAAACACTACACCGTGCTGGAGCAGGCTGTAGGAGAAATAAATGTAGCAATCACCACGGCATTTGAATCCAGCTGCCCGGTAAAAACCGTGAAGCAGCATAAGGACGAAAAATGGTAGAACAAAAATTTGTCTACATTAAGAGCAAAAGTACGTAGGCTTTTTAACAAAGCCAAGCAATACGGAAAAAAGGGAAAACTTTAGGACCTTCTGTGAAAACATAGAATCCACGCCGGTGGCAGCTAGACTGCACAAAGCACTAGCGAAGGATAGAGTGGAAATGATAACCACTCTCAAGAAACCGGATGGGACCTTCACGGAGGATGAAGAGCAAATAGCTTTCCTCCTACTAGAAACCCATTTTCCGGGATGTAGAGGATACCGAGGGCTTGATGCAACCACGGAAACCAAGTCGGGCCGACTGGAAGAGGGCAGCGTCCATCTGTTCGGAAAACCGAATCAGATGGGCTATAGGCACTTTACAGCCGTTTAAGGCCCCAGGTGTGGACGGACTAGTTCCTGCCTTCCTACAAAAGGGAGAGAGAGAACTAATGCCGTATCTTCTAAATATCTTTAGAAGTAGCTTAGCGCTCGGATATATACCGGAGCTATGGAGAAGGGCTAAGGTGGTATTTATACCGAAGGTGGGGAAGAAAGACACCATTTAACCGAAGTCATTTAGACCCATTAGTCTAACATCTTTTATGTTAAAGACAATGGAGAAGGTGATTGATAATTACCTTAGGACTATAGTGCTGGTAGGTACACCACTACACAGGAGTCAGCATGCTTACAGAGCAGGGAAATCCACATAAACCGCCCTGTATCAGCTGACAAACGAAATAGAAGCAGCACTAGAGATAAAGGAAGTAGCGATATGTGCCTTCTTGGATATAGAGGGAGCTTTTGACAACACCTTACACGAGGCTGTCAGGGCGGCCCTCGAAAGAAGGAATATCGACAGCACTATCTCAAAGTGGATGGGAGAAATGCTGAGAACTAGAACGGAGGAGACACAAGTGGGAAAAGACACCATTAAGATCTCCACAACTCGAGGGTGCCCACAGGGAGGTGTACTATCACCGCTAATGTGGAGCCTGGTAGTTGATGAACTACTGGTTAGGCTAAACGACCTAGACATCAAATGTCAAGGTTACGCCGATGACATAGTCATAATGGCCAGAGGAAAATTTGAGGGAACGCTCTGTGAAATTGTTCAGAGAGGCCTCAAAGTAACTAGTAGATGGTGTCTAACAGTGGGATTGAGACTCAACTCGAGCAAAACCACGGTGATACCATTTACTAGAAGGAGAAAACTAAACTGCCTACCTCCCATACTCGTAGATGGGAAGGCAGTAGAATACCAACAGGAGATAAGGTATCTGGGTATCACACTAGATAGCAAACTCCTATGGAATAGACACACTGAGGCAGTGGTAGGTAAAGCCAAACGCGCCCTAATGGTGTGCAGAAATCTGGCAGGAAAATCGTGGGGTTGTAACCCCACTATCCTGCGATGGATGTACACCATGATAGTGAGACCTGCAATCACTTATGGGGCGGTTGCGTGGGGAAGTAGAATCAACCTGGCCTCTATGAGGAAACAGCTTGAGAAGATTCAAAGACTGGCGTGTGTCTGCATCACGGGGGCGATGGGGTCGTGTCCGACAGCAGCATTGGAGCTGCTGCTGGATCTGACTCCGCTGCACCTTGTGGTGGAGAGCGCCGCCAGATCGGCGATCGTAAGGTTCAGCAAGGAAGGAATGGGCAGAGGCAAAATAATCCCAACAAAACAGCCTCGCTGCCAAGATCCCCTGAATGGAAGTACCAAAAGACGATATGGTATGCAAATACCACTTCGAGAAAAACTACACAGCAATGTGTAGTAGTAAAGCCGATTGGAGCGACGAATCCTCAGCATACCACATAGAGCAAAATGCCATCAAGTGGTATACAGATGGTTCGAAGACAAAGGAAGGCACTGGTGCAGGAGTGTTTGGACCTCGTACCAGATAGTCCGAATCCATGGGAACATCCCCAAGTATCTTCCAAGCAGAGGTACACGCAATCGAAAGATGTGCACAGTTTAACCTCGACGTACCGCAAAAAAAGGAAGTACCGCAAAAAACGAATTGCTATCCTGTCAGATAGCCAAGCAGCCATCAAGGCCATTAGCTCATACACCATCAGATCTAAACTGGTATGGGAGTGTGTGGGGAAGCTGAACAAGCTTGGCAGGGATAATAAAGTAACGCTGTACTGGGTACCAGGACACACTGGTATAGACGGAAACGAAGAAGCCGATCACCTAGCAAACAAGGGATCCAGTAGCCCCTTTATAGGTCCGGAACACTTTTGCGGTATGAGCGTGAACACCATCCGCAAAAGTTTAGATGAAGAAATAAGAGGAAAATGGATGAAAACCTGGGAAGAACTTCCAGGGCTAAGGCAATCCAAAGTGATGCTGGGATCTTTTAACCAGAAGAGAACTAAAGCTTGCCTGAAACTAAGCAGGAACAAGCTCAGAATTCTGACAGGAGCCCTGACGGGACACTGCAGCCTTAGGAAACATCTCAAGGCCCTAGGCCTAGAGGAGGATGATGGATTCAGATTCTGTGGCTCAGCAGAGGAAACCCCCATACATCTGTTCAAAGACTGCGGAGCATTACTCCGCAAGAGACAGATGTACCTTGGGGCTCACTGCTTGAACACAGAGGAGCTGCAGGCCTTGAATCCCACCCAGATCCTGAGATTCCTAAAGGAATCAGGATTAGAGGAGGCGCTCTAAATGGGTAAGTACACCAACACTTGGAGGAGGAGGGTGGGGTACAATAGATCTATAAAGGTCGCAGTACAAGTCGTCACCACCATATCTACAATCTACAATCTATGGGAGATTTTATTATTGACATTTTACGGCTCACAAATAATAAGATCATGAAGTTCAATAACATGGTTGATGCATGCGGTTTTCACCAAATAATCAGTGATTCGACGAAAATTAGTTTCACAAGCTCGAACCTAATTGACTTTATTTTGGTCAATGATCACAATATTGTGAAAAAAGGCTATGTAAAAGATGTAAATATTTCGGATCACTGCTTGGTAGGTTGTAAGCTGATGTATACTGATACTATACTGGCGAAAACAACATATATTTTGACTCAGCAAAATTAACATGGATCAATGTAAAATTTACTTGTCAGCTTTAAGACTAGATGATATTTATATCGTGCCGGATATAAGCGCTAAAATAAAAATCTTTGCTGATAGAATAATATTTCCTAAGGCAGAAGGATCTTGTTGGTCGATAGCCCTTTGTATAAAATATACAATAAATATATTCTCTCTCTATTTCTTTTTAATCACCATGCACCTGTTAAACAATTAATAATCATTCAACCAAAAAACCTTGGGTTACACCAAATTAAAAAAAAAATTATAAGATGAAGAATGACGCATAAACTAAATATAATAAGACTAGGTGTATTTCTGCGATAAAATATTTCAAGGATCTGCAAAAACTTACAAAAACAAGAATTACCACATTACAAGAAAAGAGCTTATTTGGAAAATATCACTACTATAGGTGAGAAATAGATTATGTCAAGGTTTAAAGAACATGAACACTACCTGCTCAAAGACTAAACAAGGCCTACCAGAATCATTGGGTAGTGTCGATGGTCTAAACCAGGGGTCTCCAAACTTTCCAGCCTTAGGGCCATACTGATTACTCCAGTAAGTTCCGAAGGCCAAAACCATATTATCATTGTTGCCGGGTGTAAAAAGTGAAATAGTCCACTGATGAAATAAAAGTCCGAAAAAGTACGCAACGTTTAAAAAAGGCTGCAAATCGGACTAAAGTCCGCAAAACGGCAACACTGCATATTATTAATTTTCCTGTCATTATCTGTAATTTCTAGATTAGTCGTAGAGTACGAGCCATGAGGAGTAACGTGACACGACATCTGGTGGACACAAGCGGAAATAGGTAGTACCTTCAATCGCTAACAGATGGCGCTAATAGCACGTACAGAATAATCTCGTTGGTTCGAGAAAGTTCTGATGTCTTACATTCACTTCTAGATGGCAGTAATTGGAATATATAAGAAGGCTAGTGGCGCAACCACAAGTCAGTTCCGATGACACTGTTGTGAAATAAAATAGTGCGTATCTCCTTAAAACGTGTTTGTGCGTGTTTAAGTTTAAGACATCTTTGTAACAGTATTTTGATTTGAATTGTTGCTTTTGTGTGTGATTTAGTAGTATGGAAAAGAAGCGAAAAATTGATAGTGAATGCAGAAAATTCAAAGATCAGTGGAACATTCAGTATTTCGTAATTGAGTCCAGTAACAAGGCGCTATGTTTGATTTGCAATGAAAGCATAGCCGTTCTCAAGGAATATAACATTAAACGTCATTATGAAACAAAACATTTTCAAAATTACTCAAAATATACAGGAAGTTTGCGGACAGAAAAATTCGAAGCTATGAAGCGCGGATTGAAATCGCGGCAATCTTCATTTACAAAACTCAAAACTGAACAAGAGGCTGCCAACTCGTGCCAACTTTCGTGTGGCTCTTGAAATTGCAAAACGTGGAAAACCATTCACCGATGGAGAAATGATCAAAGAATGCATAATTGCAGTACCCGAAGAAATGTGCCCTGAAAAGGTAAATTTATTAAAAACTGTCAGTATGTCAGCAAACACTGTGGCTCGAAGGGTAGAAAACTCTCAACTGTTCGACAAAAATGGACATGTTGAGTGGTTTTCTTTGGCCTTGGATGAGTCAACGGATGTGTCAGATACTGCTCAGGTGTTGATTTATATTCGCGGAGTAGATAAAAGCTATGAAGTGCATGAAGAACTTCTTGATATGTATAGTATTCATGGCACAACTACTGGTACAGATATTTTTAAAGGAGTTGAAATGGCCATTAATCAAAAGAACCTTCGATGGAAAAACTTGAAATGTATTACAACTGATGGAGGCAAAAACATGAGTGAGAAAGATAAAGGAGTGGTCGCTCTTGTGTCAAAGGCTGTAGAAAATGACGGTGGTTCAAAACCATTAGTCTTACATTGTATCATTCATCAACAGTCTTTGTGCGGAAAATGTTTGGATATGTCTGAAGTTCTGAAACCAGTCATATCAACTGTTAATTTTATCAGATCTTTTGGGCTGAATCACCGATAATTCCGACAATTTATTGAAGAGATTGGAGAAAATGACTTAGCTTATCATACTGCCGTACGTTGGCTTAGTTGTGGGAAAGTCCTTCAGCGCTTTTTTGAACTTCGAGCAGTGATCGAAATTTTTTTGAATGAAAAGCATCGCCCGCTTACTAAATTACAAAACAACGCATGGCTGTGGAAGTTAGCATTCTATGTTGATTTGACAAAACATGTGAACGAACTGAATTTGAGATTGCAAGGAGAAAACCAGCATCTTCCTGATTTATACACTAATATCAAATCATTCCGGAAGAAATTGATACTGTTTCAATCACAACTACGAAGTAAATGTTTTTCACATTTTAAAACATGTGAAATATTCAGCCACACCACTGAGACTGAGTTTCCTATCGATTTTGCAATCGAAACTTTGAGTGCTTTGAAAATAAATTTTGATACTCGTTTCTCGGACTTTGATGTCATTGCGAATCAAATTAAGATTTTTCAGAATCCTTTTGATACTGACATTGAAACCCTAGCCCCGGAACTTCAAATGGAAATGATTGATCTACAGTGCAGTGATATAATTAAGAACAAATATCAAAACTCATCTTTGTTGGAATTTTATAAGAGTCTTCTACTGACACAATTTGATAATTTGCATAAATTTGCTCGTGGGCTGTTTTCTGTTTTTGGTACTACTTATTTGTGTGAGAAGACCTTCTCCAAAATGAAGTACACAAACAATGTTTACAGATCTAAATTAACTGATGAGCATCTTAAATCTCTTTTAATAATTGGTACAAGTAAAATTAGTCCACAACTGCAAACTATTGTCAGTGGAAAATCTCAATTACACAAATCTCATTAGTATTTCATATGTCATTATTTTTGTTATAAGTTATGTTTTTATTTAAAATGTATAAAATGTTAGTTGGATTCATTTCAATAATTTGTTAGTTATTATATACTGAAGTTAAATTTTCTGCATATTATACATGTCTTTACTCATTACAATTCTGTGTTTCTTTATCCAACTTATCACAAAAACAATAACAATAAGCCTACAACAATGTTATGAGTAGCCCATGACCATATCAATGTAGATGTCATATTAATAATTATTCAACATAAAATTAGAATACTTCAGTAAACTAAATTTAAATAGCTATAAAAAATATGTTCTCTAAAAGGAGTTTTCAAGTATGCTAGCTCTCCGCGGGCCGGACAAAATCTGTCCGCGGGCCGGATGTGGCCCTCGGGCCGTAGTTTGGAGACCCCTGGTCTAAGGCATTGTATATTTTAGTTCTTCATGTAATCTTTATATTAATTTTGTTGAAATCAATTCTTTCAAGGGGGGTGTATGTTTAGTATTGTAATTGTTGCGCGTGCGCCACCCCCTAAATGCATCATGTAGGGGTGGAACCTTAAGTCTGCTTATGTTTCTTCGAGAAACTATTTTATTCATTCATTCATTCACATTTTGGTCATATTAAGTAAACCATACAGTCCACTAATTATTAAAGGTTAAGTAACTTTGCATTTTTATTATATTAAATATTCTAATATTAATCAACTATTTAAAATTTATTATTGACCATCAGTGCGTATTAAAAATGAAGAAAAAAATATTAAAAATGTGCCACTGCGTTTCAAAGCATTTCATTACATGGTATTACCAAGGGAAAGGTGGAATATCTGAAAAGAAGCTTGAAAACAACAGGTAAAGCTCCTGTAGATCAAAGAGGAACGCACGGAAACCACAAAAAAATGCACCAGAGATAAAAGAACAAGTTTTAAATCATATTAATTCTTTCAACGGTAGCAGTTTAAAAGACAGTAGGAAAATTTACTTATCAGAAAACTTGACAATAAAGAAAATGTACAAAATGTTTTTAGAAGACAATGAAAATAAAAAACTAATTTCGTACGAGGCATACAGGCATATCTTTAACACACACCTTAACATAGCTTTTGGCTAACCGAGAATGGATACATGCAGCTCCTGTAATACTTATTTAGCCAAGTCTAAGATACTTGAGGAAGAAAAGAAACTTGATGAATTAAAACAGCCATCAATTTTGAATATACTTCTTCTAACAAGAGCTCATGTTTTTTATGAAAGGAAAAGGAGAACCAAAAAACAAAGTAGGAATCAAAAAGATTTTCTAGACAACAAATGATGTTTATTACAACAGACAATTATCTATCTACACATTCAATATTCATAATCTGGGGACTGGATAGTCTTATTTTGATTCCCATCCTGAAACATGTGCCAAGAAAGGATCTAATGAAGAGGTTTCGTTTTTATTCGATTTTATTACTAATCACATGGACAAAGCAAAATCTTGTTACATTTTGTGATTCCTGTTGGCGTCAAAACAAAAATTATACTATGCTTAGTTTCATACATACTATCATTCATGAATTAAATTTACTCGACTCCTTAAAAATAACCTTTCTCGTAAGAGGGCACAGCTATCTTGAGTGCGATAAGAATATGGGGTTGATTAATCTTAAAACTAAATTAGAATTGCCATTTCATTGGTATGAACTGTTTAAAAGTTCATTGACAAAACCGTCACCTTTCAAAGTTATTAAAATTGCTCCAGGAGAATTCGTAAGAGAATATTCTCACAATAAAATTCATGAAGAAATGTAAGATCCCAATTCAAAAGCAAAGGGCAGTAATGGTTTCCAAAGAACTTGGTTTTGTGGTACGGCACAGAGAAAATTACAATGTCACTTGGGAGAAAACGAGGATTCTAAGTAATTGTTGTAATCCTGTCACTAACATTGAGTTCGAACCAGATTATGCATATAAAAAGTTTTTACCCATAAGTGAAGTAAGATACAGAGATTTCATGAGTCTTATGCTATTTTTTGCAAGAGAAACACAATTATTTCATGAAACACTAAAATATGATTAAAAAAACAAAGATGATGATGACTAAATTTGTCATCCCTTGTTTTTGTTCGTGACGCCAAGGACATTCCTTAATTTGTACTTTTTGTAAGATGGTTGCCAATAACTGAAAACTGTGATTTTAACATAAATAAGCTTAATAATAAGTCATTGTTATTTCTAAGTAAAAGTTGCTGCATACTTTGATCTCAATAAAAATATATATCTAAACTTTAAATAGATCTATCTAAATATCTATCTAAACTTTAAATATAAAGATCTATCTATCTAAACTTTAAATTGCTTTTTGTCTCAAAATCTATTCATTAGGACATTCCCTGTTCTTTGCCTGTACCCTTCATTTATGATACAATAACCTTTCAAAACAACATTGAATTACTGGTTGCTTGGTCTCAACAAAATAAGCTGAAACTAAATATTTCCAAATGCTGTACTGTGACTTATACTTGAAAAAAATAAACCATAAATTCTTTTTATATAGTATCTGGCCAATTACTGAAAAAAAAGAGTGCGTTAAGGATCTAGGGATTTCATTTGATTGTCAGCTGTCATTTTCACAGCACATAAGCACCGTGTCGTTATTCGCATCTAAAATGCTAGGCTTTATATTATTTCTTTTATTATTAGTAAGCTCGAGTATGGAGCGCTGATATCGTACCCATATTATGCTTCCCAAGAACCTACCTATTGAAAGGGTACAGCGTCGTTTTCTGAAATACCTTTCTTTCATAATCGATGGTCACTATCTCGTCCGAGACATCGAATATGATTCCCTATTAGAGCGGCATGATGTCCCTTCTGGTGCGCAGACAACAGCTGAGTGCTCGTTTTGCTTGGAAGCTGCTACACGAGTCCTGTGAAGTTAGCAACCGAATTTGCAAAAATATAATATTACATCAGAGTTCCCGGCAGATATGAAATAGTTCTAGAGTACTTTGTGTAAAATTTAAATAGTTCTGCAGAATTTCGCGAAAAAAAATGGAAAATACCAAAATTGAGCTAGCAACCACTTTAGAGAAAAACTGTGCGTTTTTTACATATTCCTGTACCTCGACCATAGTTCTGGAGTACTTGATCAATTTTGCAAAAAGTTCTGCAAAAATTTACATTTTGCAAAAAAATTGAATTTTGAAACTTGCAAAAACAGTTCTATTCGCGGATCTGAATAGCACCCTAAGAGTTTTATCAAAGATCCCTTTGTCATTTTTTGATAAAAACCTTAGTTGAAAAGATATTTGCAATAATAAGAGACCTATTATTTTGAATGAAAATTTATAAAAATCTCAGAACAGTTCTGTTTGCAGTATCCGATAGAACTCTTAGAGTTCTATCGAAAATCCTTATATTTTTTTTCTGTAAAGTTAAAAATTAGAAAGATTTGCGAAAAATTAGACTTCACCAATGCGACGAAGTGAAGCTGAAAAAAAATCGCGACAGTTCTGTTTGTAGTTCCCAGTAGAACTCTTAGAGTTCTATCGAAAATCCTGATAACATTTTTCTTCAAAGTTAAAAATTCGAAAGATACGCGAAAAATTAGACTTCACCGATGCGACGAAGCAAAGAGAAAATAATCGCGCAACCGTTCTGTTTGCAGTTCCTGGTAGAACTCTTAGAGTTCTATCGAAAATCCTTATAACATTTTTCTCTAAAGTTAAAAATTCAAAAAAATATGGGAAAATTATACTTCACCGATGCGACGAAGCAAGGAGAAAATAATCGCGCAATAGTTCTGCTTGCTTATCCTGGTAGAACTCATAGAGTTGTATCGAAAATCCTTATAACATTTTTCTGTAAAGTTAAAAATTGGAAAGATATACGAAAAATACAAGTTCACGATTGAATTTCGAATTCACCATTGAAGTGAAAAATTTTCCCATATCTCTCGATTTCTTTTGTAGAAAAATTTTAGAAGGATTTTCGATAGAACTCTAAGAGTTCTACCAGGAACTGCAAACAGAACTCTTGCGCGATTATTTTCTATTTGTTTCGTCGCATCGGTGAATGTCGCATATCTTTCGAATTTTTAACTTTGAAGGAAAATGTTATAAGGATTTTCGATAGAACTCTAAGAGTTCTACCAGGAACTGAAAACAGAACTATTGCGCGATATTTTTCTCTTCACTTCGTCGAGTCGGTAAAGTCCAATTTTTCGCAAAATTTTCAATTTTTAATTTTACAGAAAAGTGTTATCAGGATTTTCGATAGAACTCTAAGAGTTCTACTGGGAACTACAAACAGAACTGTCGCGCGATTTTTTTCATCTTCACTTCGTCGCATTGGTGAAGTCTAATTTTTCGCAAATCTGCCTAATTTTTAACTTTACAGAAAAAAATTATAAGGATTTTCGATAGAACTCTAAGAGTTCTATCGGGAACTGCAAACAGAACTGTTCAGCGATTTTTTTAAATTTTCATTCAAAACAACGGGTTCCTTATTATTGCAAATATCTTTTGAACTAAGGTTTTTATCAAAAAATGACAAAGGGATCTTTGATAGAACTTCTGGGGTGCTATTCAGATCCGCGAATAGAACTGTTTTTGCAAGTTTCAAAATTCATTTTTTTTGCAAAATGTCAATTTTTGCAGAACTTTTTGCAAAATTGATCAAGTACTCCAGAACTATGGTCGAGGTACAGGAATATGTAAAAAACGCACAGTTTTTCTCTAAAGTGGTTGCTAGCTCAATTTTGGTATTTTCCATTTTTTTTTCGCGAAATTCTGCAGTACTATTTAAATTTTACACAAAGTACTCTAGAACTATTTCATATCTGCCGGGAACTCTGATGTAATATTATATTTTTGCAAATTCGGTTGCTAACTTCACAGGACTTGCTACACGGTAAGATTGATAGTCCATCTCTGATATCGAGTTTTTATTTCCACGTCCCGAGAGCTGCCTCTCGATATCTAGTTACCTTTGCACTGCAGGCATCACGAAGCACCATGCTACGAAGAGCGCCTCTTACCCACATGTGCTACAACGCTTATAAGCTGTACGAAGATATTTTTTTTTTGTAATTTATTGTAGCGTGTTAACTTATTTATGAGGAATGTTTATATTTCAATTCTCATTCTATTTAGATTTCACTTTTAATTTTATAACTTTAATTAAATTTTTTAACTTTCATTTTTTTTTCATATTAGTGTATAAATATTATTTGTCCTGTTAAAAGGGTTTCCTGTTGAGCAATCAATTTCAATTTCGCATGGAGGCACAGAAAAGCGACAAGGCATCAACACAAAGGTACACAAAAAATATATAAAGAGTTACATAATTACTAATCATTGAATTTGTTTTAATAATTAAAGAATTTAATGATTTTTTTTATTGGAGGCTGCTCAAGTTGTGGCGTGTACACTTGGAATGCCAATCAATTCAGTTAAAGTTAAAGCCGGGGTTATGTTAGAGCCACGCCGCGTAGGATTGCAATCGGTTACATACATTTAGTATGAACGTGATTACATTAGCTCAGTCCCACGTGTCGCTGAGCGAGCTGACTCCACGCAGACCACTCGATTTCGTTCGGCGTGGCATCGCTGGTGGGGGAAGTAACGAGTTGGTTGGCTCGGCTCTAGTATAATCACCACGTGGCTACGCGCATTCCGGCGCGGTGTGTTGATCAGCAAGCAAGCAGACGTCTACCAGATTTCCGTACGCGCGCAAAATGTCCGCCGACGAAAGTACTAAATATAAAAATTTGAACATGAACAGTTGTTTGGATTTATCACAGATTTAAAAAAACTCTGCAAAAAGTAATCTAAAGGAGTCAAATCTTCTGGGGGCTAATTAACCGTTGCATGTCTTGTTGCAAATTGTCGATATTATAGGTTTATTGGAAGAAAATTTGTATAAATCGACAATTTGCAACAAGACATGCAACGTTTAATTGGCCTCCAGAAGATTTGACTCCTTAAGATTACTTTTTGCAGAGTTTTTTTTTAAATCAATCATGAATCCAAACAAACCACGTGCAACACTGTTTAAATTTGTATATTGAACGACGCATTCATAACATGTATCATATGAAAGATCTCATTTATTTGATAAACTAAGCCAAAATTGAGTTCCCTTAAACCAGGGCTATTTAATTCATGTGCTCACAACATAATTTAGTAATTTGTGCTTTTTGCGCAATTCTGATTATGTTAAGCACCCAGTATCTCCTCTTCTTTCTTTTCTTCTTGAGTAGGCTTAACATAAATATGTAGGCAATATCTTCTTCAAGATCCGTATCAGAGTCGGAAGAGAACATTGCAAATAGGTGCGGACGTTTACACAGTCGTCACTGAACTGACACAATAATTTCATCAGCACCCGCGGCGACGCGACACTGTAGTATAATCACAGCCCGTTGCGTGAGGCAGCGTTGCGACACGCGGCGTGGCTCTAATATAACCCCGGCTTAAGCCGGGGTTATATTACACACTTATAACACAACAAATTGATGGAGATTTTGAAAATATTGTAATGGATGAAAAAGATTTGCGAATCATCAAGAACCTGTATTGGATTAAAACAGCAATATTGCGTGTTGATGAAGAACACACCGAAGCAGTCAAAATTTGCAGACATGGACCTAAAATAAAAACACATAGTAGAAGCTAGAGGCCTTTGGATTGGAGCTTTATAGACGGATCCTGATTATTATCTTGGATCCAGAGAGTGTTAAATAGGGTGTTTTTTAGAGGTATAGAACTTTGAACTGAAATGAATCTCATAAAAATTATATTATATCATGACGCAGATCCAAATGCTGTGCACGATGGCGAATCGACTCATTTGCGTCCTCAATACTACGCTCCACAGCTGCAACAACTTCTTCGGTGCGCACTGTACGACGTCTCTGCGGATGTACATTATCAATCAGACTATGCGTAGTGTGAAAACGATCCAGGGATCTCCGAATAACTTGCTCGGATGGACGATTATATCGACGGTAAAATGGACGCACGGTAAGTTTCGCGAACCGAACCACGACTTTTGAAGAAAATTTTCAAGCGATGTTCTGGCGTACGTTGCTGCAAGAATCTGAATGAATATCTTTATGTTTGTGGAATGTGTTTATTATCAGGTCATGTAGCATGCAAAAGTTCAATAGTCTATCTCCATTGTTGTTGTCTGCTCTTTCTTCCTCTTCCATTCCACTCCAAATGTAAAGATGTCTGTCTTTTATCTTTTTTGCTCCATTTCATTTCATATTTATTCCTGTAACTCCTAACAATTTTAAGTTTTGCCTTTTCAAATTCGTCTACTACTTCGTCTTCTTTTCCTTTTATACCCCTCAGATTCAATGTTCCTATTCTGATTCTTGCCGTCTTTGACTTAATTTTGTTTTTTTGTTAACTATCTGTCTTTGTTTTTACTTTGGTCTTTAATATTCAGTTTCTTATTCATTACCTTTGTCTTCTATAGTTCATGGTCTATTATGTTAATTAGTTTTTTTGGTAAAATCTATTTTTTTTTTTCTGACAATTTCCATAAAGTTTCATCGATCCATAAATTTTGGTAGCCTAATTTGGTTCTATTGTCTCTTATTACATTACAATGTTCATATTATTCTTTTTCAACTGGAAAGATTTGTTGCTCTCTAGTCCTTTAATTATTACATTGTTCTTTTTATTTGATCTTTCTCTTCTCTCCATATCCATCTCCAGCCGTTCCAATCTTTCAATTAATTCATTTCTCACTTCTTTCCATACTTCTTCCTCTACTTTCTAATAATTTCTCAGTTGAAGTATTTCAGCAGATATTTGTTTTTAGGCATCAATCATTTGTTTCACCATTTCTTTCAATTAGTTCATATAGCCTTTTTCCACTTTGTTTTCTGTAATCTAAATTTTATTGGTAATTTTGTTTGGCTTTATTAAAACTGTTTGTTCTCCACTGGAATCTAAGTCTATTCTGTTTCTATTGATCGATATTTTTTTTTTATTTGTACCTTATGCCGGCTCTGTAAATTCTTGGTTCGCGGTATTGCGCCTGACCTGATCAACTCCTCGGAGTTAGCACAACTTAACCTCACTCTTCACACACTTTTACTTACTGCTTTAATTTTAATACTTTCCTAGTTTGTGCTCTTTATACTTTTGCTTTATTCACTTTTCCATTCCTCCTTTATCACTTCTACCTTCTTTATCTGCTCGTTAGGTTAGGTGATTCAAGATGAAATGGCACAACATAGTGGTAAACAGTACAGTCAGTGATCGGTCATTTTAGACATCGAACAATGAAAACCATAAATTGCATGCTTGTATAAAATGAATTTACGAATTAATATAGTGCTAGTAATTGTAAAAAAATTGTCAAAAAACATAGTTATCGATCATAAAAATGTAGTGATTGTCTAGTGGATTTACTGTAATTAGTCAACGCATTATAATAAATAAAAGTAATTTGAAAATATGAAAAAATATTATGAACTAGTGATCACTCCAGTGAGGAACACTCCAGTGATTTAATAAAAGAAAAATATTTAATTATTGCTAAAAAAAAACAATCAAACATAAATTTATAATCAATGTTATGATTATTCATTTTTTTTTTAATTGCCACCTTTAAGATTTTTGTCCCCTACTTTTTTTTCTAAAGTTTTTCTTTTTGTTTATCTTTTTCTTTTTTGTTTTTTTTTCGAATTGGTAAAACTATCCTACGTTATAGATAATCATACAAACTTAAAACAATCGGAACACAGCCTGAATATATAAATATATTCAACATTTCCGGAGCTATATAACAATTACTGAGTCCTTTTAGGACTACCAAAAGATATCTCGTGTGCAATTTGTCAGTTATTTTATGGCTTTCAGTTCACCTTCGTGACACTCAACAAAAACCATAAAAATAACATTGTTGTTTGTAACATTCGAGATGTTGCAGAAATGCACCAATTTACTTTCTAAAACTGACACACAAGGGTTCCAGTTATGGGTTGTATCCAATACAGAAAAGAATATAGAATTTTCTTCTGTTGATAAACAATTATGTCACCAAAAGATTGTCTTATAGTTATATAGTTTTCAAAATTTGACCAATCATTACCTACTGACCAACAACTGTACTATTTACCCCTACTGAGCAGAAATCAGATGTCTCTCATCAAATTGACTGTCACTAGAAACAGTGTTGCCAGGTCGAAAAACAAACTTTAAAAAAACACCCAAAATAAGATTGGATAAGATTCCAGGCAGAACGAAGGAACGAGATCGCGCAAGACAAGACAAGGGAAAAGGAGTTTAAAGGCAAAATTTAAAGAGAATAACCTTAATTATTAAAGATTGAATTTAGTTATTAAAGAATTTTGGAGCGGCTAAAGCTAGATTGGTAAATATTATTTAAACTGAATTGAAATATTCACTATGTTTTTACCAATAATTTTTGTGAAAATATTTTATAACTTGTAAAGTTATATAAACCTACACACTTTACACGACTCGAATTTCGAATGTTTCAACACAAAATAGTGATAAAAATATAGTGTTTTAGAACAAAGGCGAAGCACGACTCGACTAAAGGTTGCCGACGCTTAACCCTTTCGCTACGGGAACCGGATAAAGCCGTAAAATATTTTCGTGCCCTGTGTACGGGAACCGGATTAATTCGCAAGCGTTTTTTTTTGTAATTAATATGGGAAATTAACTTATCCACTGTATTATAATTATCAAATACACTACTAAAAATGTTATAGAAACATAAAAACTTGATTTCAGAGTAATCAATTTGTTTGGCCCAAACTACGGGAACCGTATTAATCCGCTTGCATCATTTAACTGCAGCCCCTTCAAAAAACGCATAAAGAAAGACTGTCCAGCCTTTCATTTATAATTCCGGACGTATGCTAAGCCTACCAAGAACTGAGTTGCGTATTATGTTGGTTACCCATTAAGAAAATAAAATGAAACGAGTAAAATAAAATAAATGAATTTGAAACTACTACATACTACGGGAACCGTATTTATACGCAAAGAGAAAGTACCTATCTACGGGAACCGGACGAATCCACACTACCCTCAGCACCCCGTACACAGGGTACGACTTGTAGAATAGCACCCCGTAGCGAAAGGGTTAAGGAAATATTAATTTAATTTAATATTTAATTAAGAATTTTGTAATAGCAAAAATCTTTAGAGTAAATATAAAGTTTTTACTCAATAAGAAAACTTCATTGGTTAGCCAATGAAGTTTTCTTATTGAGTAAAAAAAACAGTTACCAAAACTAATATAAGTATATGATTTTTGTTTTCTAGAACCTATTTCTAGAAAGTTTTTTTAAGACAATCCTACTTATATATTGTATTTATTTACTTATTATTACTTTACCTGAATAAATAATTTTTTATCAAGAATTTATTATTATTTGTTCACAGCCAAACGGCCCTGTCTAGGAGTTTCTTGCTAAACAAATATCCCATAAGTAAATCCAATGTATATATTATATCTATTACAATGTATTTACTTCTTTGGCTTTACCAACAAAAAATTGTATTTAAATGCACTTTTTTAAATCGTAAACAAAGTTTTTAATCGTTTTCACTAATAACTAGTATACTGCACGATTTTTTTGAAAACATTGAACAAATATATTGAACTAAAAGCAAATTATGTCACTTTGAGAAAGTAGTGTCCCTCCAAAATTAAAAGTTTTAACTTTGAATTTATTTTGGCAACCTTGAATTTGTATCTGAATTCGTAGACGGCCAATGCGCAATTTTTATGTGTGGTAGTCGAGTGTACAAAGTGCATATTATAAATTTTTTGTGCAATTATATGAATCTTGTTTATTTTTTGCCTAAATGTATTTCCCAAAAAAATTAAACCAGCTATATTAATGTTTACATTTCTTCGTTCTTTTTATTTTGTAGGTAATTGTAACTAACATATTTAATATCAGGAAAATCATGTTATAAAATATATATATATATATATATATATATATATATATATATATATATATATATATATATATATATATATATATATTTAATTAATTAATTTTATAAATGTCATGTTGCTTTTAATCCGTTAAACTATTTAAACATGAGGACTTAACTCTCTTATTATAGATAAAAAAATTTCTCAAGGTATTGAAATAATGCCTTTTACAATGTGTATGAAATCATCCAGTGTTGTTAGATACTTTTCTCTGGTTGTTATGAAGCTGCTTTTTACGGTTAACCTCACGTTAGTAAGGATTTACATAAAACCTGTCTCAAGATCATGTAAGTGTAACTAATAAATAAATTTGTTGTAGATGATAAAGGGAAGAAAGAAAAGCTATATATATATATATATATATATATATATATATATATATATATATATATATATATATATATATATTTCTTAGAATTTCGTGGATTTCTTCAAACATCGACTCCAAGAAGAATCTTGGACAAATATCTCAGTAATGAAATTGATGTCAAATTGAAATCAAATGATTACGAAAATCAAGAACAATTTTGACTACATTTATAATACCCATTAAACTGTATATATAACTGGAACGCGCACGCTGCATTGCGAAAGTGAGGATCGGCTGTTAGACGAGTGCGGCTGCTGTAGAATGGATAGGCATCTTTGTTCCACTCAAGCGCGTAAATGATACAAATGCTACCTTCGGTAATGAATTCGGTCCAAGGTGCGATATAACAGGTAGAGCGCGCCTTATAATATTTATCAGGTTTTTAAGAAAAAAAGATTAAGTTAAAATTGGATTTTTAATACATATCAAAGTTACAAAATAACTACAAAACTTGTAAAAAAAATTTAAAAAAGTACCATTTTTTTACAAATAATATTAATTACTCACAAATATTAAATGTTCACAGTCAATGTTCATGAAATATTCAAATGTTCATTTTCGGCATTTAAAATTTTTGGTATATGAAACTATTTGAAAAACCAATGCCTCGGTGGTCATTTCTTCTGGATTTACAGGAGCAATATCGCCCAAATTAACATAGCCACATTGTTCATGATCATGTTTCTTGTCATAGAGTATTTGAGAACGAAAGGCCATTGAGTCGAAGATTAAAGCAACATCATTCAAATAATCCCGTGTGGGGTTGTAGGTCCCCCATCGGGCGCCTCCCCAGGTGGCGGATAGGGGGATGCCTCCTAGATATAGGTGGTACCGGGGAAATCAAATACCCGGGGCGGACCAAAACCTACAAATGTAGCGTCTGCACTCAGAATGAGCGGCTACAAATCCGCAGCGTCTGTTCCAGATTGGGCGGCTGCAACAGCGTCTGACCCAGAATGGGCGGCTGATTTAAATCCTGTAAACAGGAGGCTGGTTTGGAAGCTATAGCTGGCAGCCCCAGCACCAAACTACGGCCACAGTGGGCTAATAACCTGCTTGGCCTAAACTATGCTATTAATGAAACCTCTACGACACAAATCCGGACGGACAAAACGAAGACAACACTGGCTACACTTAAGGAAAAGTTACGTTTTGGATGCTGGAACGTAAAAACTCTATACGAAGCATCAAAACTGCATCAAGCGGTGAGAGAATTAAATAACTACAACATCTCAATTTTAGGCTTATCAGAAGTTCGCTGGCTTGGCAAGGGGGAGCTCAACTTACAATCTGGGGAGCTTTTCCTGTACAGTGGCAAAGAAACTGGGTCTCATGAAAGAGGCGTTGGTTTCATAATTACTAAAAAAAGCCAGAAAGAGCCTAATTTCATGGAACCCCATTGATGACAGAATAATTACAGCAAGGTTCCACACTAAATACAGAAATATCACCTTTGTACAATGCTATGCACCCACAAACAGTGCGAGTGCTGAGGAAAAAGGAAATTTCTACGATATCCTTGAAAGTACGTCAAGGAAGATAAACAGAGGTGATATCACCATACTAATGGGTGATCTCAACGCTAAGGTCGGGACAAATAACAGTAACCTAGAAGACATCATGGGTAAAGAAGGATGTGGGGAAAGAAACGAAAACGGTGAACTATTCACGAAACTCTGTTCAACATCAGACCTAGTTATAGGTGGAACAGTGTTCCCACACAAGCAAATCCACAAAGTCACATGGATATCCCCCGACAAGAAAACCCAAAACCAAATTGACCATATTGCCATATCGAAAACATAGCGGAGATCCCTACTTGATGTCAGAAACAAAAGGGGTGCAGACATTGCCAGCGACCACCACCTTCTGCTCGGCACGTTCAGAATCAAACTGGCCGTACCAAAGAAACCTGAACATTCAAAGAGAGTAAAGTTCAACCTACACAAACTGCGCCAACCAAACTGCAAAAAAGTTTTCCTAACAAACCTGCATGAAAATGCAGAACAAAATCCCATAACATCTTGGGATGGCTTAGCCAAGACACTACTCGAATCGGCCAAAACAACCCTTGGCACAAAGGAAAGAAATCGAAAAGACTGGATCTCAGACCAAACATGGCAACTTATACAAGACAGAAAGGATGCGAAGAAACTGGTACTCCAGTGCAAAACTTCGATAACAAAAAATGATGCAATCTGGAGATATACACAACTATGCAAACAAATTAAAGCATCTGCCAAAAAAGACAAGCGAATATGGATTGACCTGATATGTGAGCAAGCAGAAGAAGCAGCCAAAAATAACAACTCGAGGACTCTTTACACACTGACAAACAAGCTCTCCAAAAAGCACACAAAGACCACAAATATAGTTAGAAGCAAAGACAACCGCCCACTGACCACCCCAGAAACTCAGCTCGATAGGTGGAAGGAATACTTTGCTGATATGCTCAGCTAACCCACGGAAGACGAACTTGAGATAGCTCCAGAAGACAATGCAAATGAACAGCTGAATATAAAAATAGACGCGCCTTCAAAAACAGAAATACTAAATACCATCAAGCAGCTGAAAAACAACAAAGCGGCAGGGGTAGACAACATACCTGCCGAACTAATCAAGGTAGACCCTAAATGGATTGCACCTCTACTTGCAAAAATAATAAAAGGGATCTGGACAAACCAAGAAATTCCAGCAGAAATGAAACATGGTCTAATTATCAAACTGCCAAAGAAAGGAGACCTAACGCAATGCAAAACTTGGAGAGGAATAACGCTGTTAAGCACCATAAACAAAATTATTGCAAGTGTAATCCAACATAGGCTGGCAGAAGCATTCGAACCCATACTGCGTCCAAACCAAGCAGGCTTCCGCCCAAACCGCTCATGCATAGACCACATAAATTCAACAAGAATAATTATAGAACAATCCGTTGAATGGCGATCGCCACTATATCTTGTTTTCATCGACTTTGAACGTGCTTTTGACAGCCTATCCCACTCTGCTATATGGAAGATACTACGGACAAGAGGCGTGCCAACATAAATCATCGACACGATTAGAGAACTGTACCATGACGTATCATGTAGTATCCTGCATAGCGGAGCACATAGCAACCTTTTTCCGGTGAGATCAGGTGTGAAGCAAGGATGTGTGCTCTCTCCCTTGCTTTTTAACATTGCTCTTGACTATATCCTGGAAAAGTCTTGCAGACCAAACGATAGTATTCGATGGTCTCTTTACTCTAATCTCAAAGATCTCCAATACGCAGACGACATTTGCCTTTTTTCGCATACCTATGAAAGTATGCAAAGGCAACTCACCCTAATATCAGACATAGCACAGAAGATAGGGTTGAAAATAAATGTCTCAAAAACAAAAGCGATGCGAATGCACACAAATAACGACGCACCGTTTCAAATAAACGACCAACCAATTGAGAATGTAGAAAAGTTTCAGTATCTAGGAAGCATTCTCAACGTGACGGGCGGAACAGACCTAGACATTCTAAACAGAATTCAAAAAGCACAGATGGCATTCAGGCAACTAAACACAATATGGAGGTCCAACATCATAAAAACAAAGAGCAAGCTGCGTTTATATAGAACAAACGTCAAAGCAATCCTCTTATATGGATGTGAGACCTGGAAAAACACTAATGCCACAAAACATAAACTTCATGTTTTCGCCAACAAATGTCTACGAATCATCCTCAGAATCTTCTGGCCACAGAAAATTACTAATGAGCAACTTCTTAAACGATGCGGAGAAGAAACAATAGAGCACGACATTAAGAAAAGAAAATGGGGATGGATCGGCCACATTCTAAGAAGAAAACCAGACGACATTGCAAGGGCAGCACTAGACTGGAATCCCCAAGGAACGAGACGACGAGGAAGACCGGCTCAAACATGGAGGAGAACAGTGTTAGATGAACTAAAAGCCCAGAAAACCTCTTGGAGTGAAGCCAAAGCAATGGCCCAGAATAGGGTCCGCTGGAGGGTGCTTATGGAGGCACTATGCTCCACCTAGGAGTCCAGAACCCATATATATATATATATATATATATATATATATATATATATATATATATATATATATATATATATATATATATATATATATATATATATATATATATATATATATATATATATATATATATATATATATATATATATATACATATATATATATATATATATATATATATATATATATATATATTCAAATAATCATATTTTAAAACTTCTTCTTTTAAAAACTCAAAAACCTCGTCCAAGAATTTACCAACTTCACAATTAAAAGACGAAACCCATTTTCCAAAAAAAAATTTTAGGCCTTTGGCGAATAAAAATAAACAGTCAAAGCAAATTCCTTCATTTGTTTGGTGTAGGTACTTTCTTTGAGATGCCTTTACCTTAGCATTTTTAATTCCACTTGTGAATAAATTTAAAGAAAAACCTTCAAAATTATTCAAGAGAACCTCTTCAATAACGCTGTCAGACTTTGCGTTTTCCTTTAAATGTTGAATTAAATCCTTCATTGTTTAAATTTTTGTTTGCTTGCTAGAAACTTTTTGTTGGAGAGTTTTAATTTTATGCTTGTACAATTTGAGTTGTGGTAGAGAATTCCTTAGCAGCCGAGGGAAGGTTTAAATGGATATAAGTAGGGAAAGATGATGCGTTCTAAATCCACCACCTCCTTATGGGATTTACATGTAATCTAGCCCCTTATGGGGGAATTACATGTAAAATCTAGCACGATGCCCCTTATAGAGATTTACATGTAAATCTAGCACGAAGCCACTTATGGGGAATCCTATGCAAAATAGCTCTGAACGCGTCCGAGCGAGAATGTCTAGGTGACGCTGCAAGATACGTGTACGTTGGATAGCGGGAAAATTCAAAATGAGGGGTGGACATATTTCCAGATAAGGGTTGATTCAATTGAGAATATGGGGGTTTTATAATGTCAAGACTAGACAGACAAGACTAGACAGACAAGACTAGACAGACAAGACTAGACAGACAAGACTAGACAGACAAGACTAGACAGACAAGACTAGACAGACAAGACTAGACAGATAAGACTAGACAGACAAGACTAGACAGACAAGACTAGACAGACAAGACTAGACAGACAAGACTAGACAGACAAGACTAGACAGACAAGACTAGACAAACAAGACTAGACAGACAAGACTAGACAGACAAGACTAGACAGACAAGACTAGACAGACAAGACTAGACAGACAAGACTAGACAGACAAGACTAGACAGACAAGACTAGACAGACAAGACTAGACAGACAAGACTAGACAGACAAGACTAGACAGACAAGACTAGACAGACAAGACTAGACAGACAAGACTAGACAGACAAGACTAGACAGACAAGACTAGACAGACAAGACTAGACAGACAAGACTAGACAGACAAGACTAGACAGACAAGACTAGACAGACAAGACTAGACAGACAAGACTAGACAGACAAGACTAGACAGACAAGACTAGACAGACAAGACTAGACAGACAAGACTAGACAGACAAGACTAGACAGACAAGACTAGACAGACAAGACTAGACAGACAAGACTAGACAGACAAGACTAGATAGACAAGACTAGACAGACAAGACTAGACAGACAAGACTAGACAGACAAGACTAGACAGACAAGACTAGACAGACAAGACTAGACAGACAAGACTAGACAGACAAGACTAGACAGACAAGACTAGACAGACAAGACTAGACAGACAAGACTAGACAGACAAGACTAGACAGACAAGACTAGACAGACAAGACTAGACAGACAAGACTAGACAGACAAGATTAGACAGACAAGACTAGACAGACAAGACTAGACAGACAAGACTAGACAGACAAGACTAGACAGACAAGACTAGACAGACAAGACTAGACAGACAAGACTAGACAGACAAGACTAGACAGATAAGACTAGACAGACAAGACTAGACAGAAAAGACTAGACAGACAAGACTAGACAGACAAGACTAGACAGACAAGACTAGACAGACAAGACTAGACAGACAAGACTAGACAGACAAGACTAGACAGACAAGACTAGACAGACAAGACTAGACAGACAAGACTAGACAGACAAGACTAGACAGACAAGACTAGACAGACAAGACTAGACAGACAAGACTAGACAGACAAGACTAGACAGACAAGACTAGACAGACAAGACTAGACAGACAAGACTAGACAGAGAAGACTAGACAGACAAGACTAGACAGACAAGACTAGACAGACAAGACTAGACAGACAAGACTAGACAGACAAGACTAGACAGACAAGACTAGACAGACAAGACTAGACAGACAAGACTAGACAGACAAGACTAGACAGACAAGACTAGACAGACAAGACTAGACAGACAAGACTAGACAGACAAGACTAGACAGACAAGACTAGACAGACAAGACTAGACAGACAAGACTAGACAGACAAGACTAGACAGACAAGACTAGACAGACAAGACTAGACAGACAAGACTAGACAGACAAGACTAGACAGACAAGACTAGACAGACAAGACTAGACACACAAGACTAGACACACAAGACTAGACAGACAAGACTAGACAGACAAGACTAGACAGACAAGACTAGACAGACAAGACTAGACAGACAAGACTAGACAGACAAGACTAGACAGACAAGACTAGACAGACAAGACTAGACAGACAAGACTAGACAGACAAGACTAGACAGACAAGACTAGACAGACAAGACTAGACAGACAAGACTAGACAGACAAGACTAGACAGACAAGACTGGACAGACAAGACTAGACAGACAAGACTAGACAGACAAGACTAGACAGACAAGACTAGACAGACAAGACTAGACAGACAAGACTAGACAGACAAGACTAGACAGACAAGACTAGACAGACAAGACTAGACAGACAAGACTAGACAGACAAGACTAGACAGACAAGACTAGACAGACAAGACTAGACAGACAAGACTAGACAGACAAGACTAGACAGACAAGTCTAGACAGACAAGACTAGACAGACAAGACTAGACAGACAAGACTAGACAGACAAGACTAGACAGACAAGACTAGACAGACAAGACTAGACAGACAAGACTAGACAGACAAGACTAGACAGACAAGACTAGACAGACAAGACTAGACAGACAAGACTAGACAGACAAGACTAGACAGACAAGACTAGACAGACAAGCCTAGACAGACAAGACTAGACAGACAAGACTAGACAGACAAGACTAGACAGACAAGACTAGACAGACAAGACTAGACAGACAAGACTGGACAGACAAGACTAGACAGACAAGACTAGATGACCAAGACTAGACGGACTAGACTAACCCATTTTAAACCATTTGATGAGAAAAATCAAATCTAGTGTTAGAACGGCTCTAGCATGTGCCCTAAGGGAGATACCGCCCGACCGCCTACCCCTCAGTAGATGACGTCATCCGCCGCGGCAGATATTGCTAAACTAATTATTTCGATGCTGATTGGCTGATTAACGAATAAATAATTACAGTTGACCTTTTCCCTCAATGTATATGTAATGGACAAGACTGGACAGATAAGACTAGTTAGATGAAGCTAGACAGACGGGGCTAGTTACATGAGACTAGATAGAAAGAGACTAGATAAGACTGAACTAATATATATATATATATATATATATATATATATATATATATATATATATATATATATATATATATATATATATATATATATATATATAAGGGATTGTTTAATTTAACTAAAATACATTTTCGATTGTTTTTTTCGTTTAACGCGATCGGACGTCTAGTGCTGATAACACCAGGCAAGAATAGAGGAACTAGACAAACTAGATTAGACAGACAAGCGGGGAAAATTCAAAATGAGTTGCGGGCGGGGAGCGGAGAATCGTGTATGCATCACGATTTTGCTGGCGCTCGTGAGCAAACTTCCACCTTACCAAAAAAACGCCAAAAAAAGTATCACCTTCTATGAGAATGCAATATGCTACTATGGAAACGACCAAACCAACAATTAAATTTGTATTGACAGTTCTGACAGTTCGCTTCGAATTGGATTTATTAAAGAATTATGGATTCTACAACCGAAATCAGTAGAAAAAAATGCATTGACTACTCGAGATGAAAGTGTTTTTTTTGGTTCGGTGTGATTGCTAACTTGCTGGCGCTCATGAGCAAACTACCAACCAAAAAAAAAGCCAAAAAAAAGTATCACCTTCTATGAGAATGCAATATGCTACTATGGAAACGACCAAACCAACAATTAAATTTGTATTGACAGTTCTGACAGTTCGCTTCGAATTGGATTTATTAAAGTATTATGGATTCTACAACCGAAATCAGTAGAAAAAAATGCATTTGCTACTCGAGATGAAAGTGTTTTTTTTGGTTCGGTGTGATTGCTAACTCGCTGGCGCTCGTGAGCAAACTGCCACCTCACAAAAAAAAAATCCAAAAAAAGTATCACCTTCTATGAGAATACAATATGCTACTATGGAAACGACCAAACCAACAATTAAATTTGTATTGACAGTTCTGACAGTTCGCTTCGAATTGGATTTATTAAAGAATTATGGATTCTACAACCGAAATCAGTAGAAAAAATTGCATTTATACTACTCGAGATGAAAGTGTTTTTTTTGGTGAGGTGGAAGTTTGCTCACGAGCGCTAGCGAGTTAGCAATCACACCGAATGTTCGTAGAGCTCAAAATTATGCCGCCTTCGGAAATTCCCATCTTTTTTTACCGGGCCTAGGATCTTCCTGAGGATTTTCCTCTCCCTGATTTCCAATTTCTCTACCAGACCTCTTCGGTTCAAGGAAAGACACTCCATGGCACAAAGGCCTTCTGGTCGCAAGACTGATGTGTAGTGCTTAAGTTTCAGGTTGCGTGACAAGCATTTCTTGCTGTAAGTGTTCTTAGTCAGCCGATAGGCTAGTTCTAACTTGTTGACTCTCTTGGATAATGATGCTCTTTCTGATAAGTTGGGTTCAATCCGCCGAGATACTTGAATTTCTCAGTCCTCTTGATGTTTCCCTGCTCAAGTAACATTTTGTTTCCTTCTCTGATGTTGGTGAAGAATTCTGTTTTCTCCAGCGACACTTGAAGACCCACTATAGCAGCCTGTTTTCTTAGGCAATTTACCTGCATTGTTGTCATCTCAAGAGAATCAGCAAACAGTACCATGTCATCTGCAAAGGTCAGGCAATGTACGACTGGTTGTCGTTCTTACGTCCCAGGTAGATACCACTCTGAGCACCCAAGTTGATAAATTCCTTGCTTCTGTCATAACCTTTTCAAGGACACAGTTGAAGAGAAGTGGGGAAAGTACATCTCCTTGTCTCACTCCAGTTTTTATTTCGAAGCTTTCTGAAATCTCGCCACTAAATTTTACCTTGGAATAGGTGTTGGTCAAAGTTTCTAGGATGAGTCTGCGGGTTTTGTTGTCTAGCCCTAGTTCCTGGAGTACTTTGTTAAGCGTTTCTCTATCAATGGAATCGTAGGCCTTTCTAAAATCAACAAAGGTGACGACCACCTTGCGGTTTCTCATCTTGGAGTATGCAAGTACACTTTTTAAGATTGAGCATCTGTTCAACACAGGATCGGGTCTTCCTGAAACCCCCCTGGTATTCTCCCAGTTGACTATCCAGCTGGTTTTCTGCCTTTGTTTGTAACGCCTTCGAGATAATCTTGTATGTTACCGGGACGAGAGAAATTCCACTTTAGTTGTTTAGATCAGTAAAATCTCCCTTTTTGTGAGGCGGATGGATCAGAGCAGATTTCCAATCGGGTGGTAATTTCTGTGTTTCTCAGATCTCTTGGATGATTTCGGTTAGCTTGCGCATTGTTTCCAGCACCTTTCCACAATTCAGCAACAATAGAGTCTTCACCAGCTGCTTTATTATACTTAAGAAGTTTAACGATCTGGCCAACTTCTTCCAATAAAGGGTGGCAGCGAGTCGGGGTTTGGTGTGGTTTGTTTATAGTTTGTTATTCACAGTTGAGTAGATTTTTAAAGTACTGAGCCAAAAGGTGTCAGTTGACCGTTAAAAGCTAGTTTGCCTTGTAAGTCTCAGAAGTGGAGGCTTGGCTTGGAGCGTATTTTGAGAGAGTGTCTTGAAGCTTCCAAAGGCTTGAAGGTTCCAAAGAAATCTCTGGAGTTATTCTTAGCAAAGCTCTCTTCGATTTGGGTTAGTTGGTTTTGTGTGAAGGTTCGTTTGGTCCTGTCTTTGTTCCAAAAATTTATACCAACTTTCCTTGGTCTTTTTAGAATTCCACTTCACCCAGGCTGTCTGTCTTTGGGCTATTGCATTGTCACAGTCCACCATGCTTCCTTCTTCTATCGAGAGCCTCCTTCAGTTGGTCCCAGCTGTTTAGATCTGTATTGTTCAGTCACTGATTTACTTCTTGACTGTTCTTGAGTCGCTCTACGTCAAATCTTACCATTTTAGAGGTTCTGTGTAATCTAGTGTTTCTAGGCTGCAGTCTTATTTTGATCGGTAGTGGTCCGAGTTCAGATTGGCACTTCTTAGTACCTTCACGTTTTGTATTTCTTTTTGAGATTTTCGTGAAATGGCCACATAATCTATCTGGAATTCACCCAGATTGCTATTAGGTGAAATCCAAGTATTCTGCTTCCTTGTCAAGTGTTTGAAAGCTGTAGACTTCATGAGCAACCCAAAAGTCCTACACAGATCCACCAATCGTTCCGTTGCGGTTGGTTCGCTTATGCGTCGGATAATTGCCCACTATTATGTATTTTTATTATTAGCGGCAATATTAACGACTTCTTTTCAATAGAATATTAACGTTTCACTTCCAGAATCGACCCGAATAACATCGACTATGCAAATGTGAATGAACTATTAACCCTTAGGTACACGCGCCTTGGATAGTAATGTAAGTACAAGCTACAAGGGTAATGTAAGTACAACTTTGTACAAAGTACAAGGGGAATTTCACCGCAATTCGATTTTCATGGCTTTTCGGTCCATGACTTCTATTAATTATTCTATTTTGAACTTACTTTCTTAGCAGAGCAATTTATTTATGTGTTCATTAATTTATTAACGAAAGATCTATTCTGTGTCCCTTTAGTTATTAAAAAAAAAATTGTGTACCATTTAAAAGATCTTTGAATTATTCTTTCCACATTTCTATCATATTATCCTCATTGCCTATTAATCGTCCTTTGTTTTTTATAATATACTAATAGTCTCGGTTAATATCCTTTCCTTTCTTTTTTAATTCCTTGGTATATACTCTTTAATTCTTTATTATTATAACTTTCGTCTATTTCTGAGATTTTCTGTATACTTTCTATTCTTATACCTCATTACTTTTTTACACTATTTCCTTTGTTCCATGTACGCTTGCTTGGATTAATGTGTTTCTTTTTTTAACTTCTCCATTCTCTGGACTTTTCGCTTCTTTATTTCTTTTTGGCATTCTGCATCGAACGATTTTTGTTTCCTGCTATTTTATCCTTTCATTGGATATGTCTTGCTGCTAGATCTGTACACGTTTTTATATTCGTCCATATACTGTCTATGTCATTTGCGTCGATAACTATATTTTATAATTATTTTTATACGAGTATTGTATTTATAAGAAACTAGTAGGATACAAAAAATAAACCAAGATATATTTCAGTTCCTAATACTCATATCAACCTGTAAAATTGTTGGCTACATTTTTTCAGAAAACTGAAAAGGTAAAAATTTCGAAGGTAACTCAAATTGCATCAAAAGATAAATAAAAAGAAATCAGTAGAAGCAGTAAACTATAAATATTTTTGTACGAAAGATTGATTTTCCACAATTACAAAAGTTACGATAATCGTATTTAGAACATTTTAGTAGGGAAAGATAGTATGTTCTAAACCCTCCTCCTCCTCAAACCTCCTCTGACCTTGACCCCTAACCTAACCTTGACCCTGGAACTTCCGGTTTCGACTTCCTGTTTCCGGTTTCGACTTCCGGTTTCAGGTTTCGACTTCCGGTTTCGACTTCCGGTTTCCGGTTTCGACATCCGGTTTCGACTTCCGGTTTCTACTTCCGGTCTCGACTTCCTGTTTCCGGTTTTAACTTCCGGCCGCCATTTTCGGAACTTCCAAATGCGCGGGAAAATTCAAATAATAGACGCGAGGCGGGGAAATTCAAAATTAGATCCTGTTGAGACAAATGAGGTGTGAAGTTGGTTGCATACATCAACGGGACTAAACACATGAGACTAGACAGACGAAGCTAAATACATAAAACTAGATACATGGAACTAGATAGACTAGGCTAGATACATGAGACTAGATACACGGAGCTAGATACATGAGACTAGATACACGGGGCTAGATACATGAGACTAGATACACGGGGCTAGATACATGAGACTAGATACACGGGGCTAGATACATGAGACTTAAGACTGAACTAAAATATATAAGGGATTGTTTAATTTAACTTAATAATCTACGTTTTAATTTTGATTACTGCTCTGACTTGTTGATTAGGTTCGACTGGATGTTTGCTAGCAATAACAACTTGCTGTTATCTTATCAGCGGTGAGCGAGTGTTAGTTTCCAAGAGAATGAAAGGTTGTAAAATAAAGAAAACTCCACATAAAATTTATGGTTTTATTAAATTCTAATAATAATACATTTAAATTTACATCAAAACATTTAAATACTTATATAAACATTTCTTGGAATACATATAGAATAGTCGCTAATATGATTTATACATACAATGGTTCATTTTAATTAAATTTTTAAATTAATTTTCGAACTATCCCCGACAAAGGGGTGTATTCAACGGCAGCTTCACATAAAATAAGGCAATAGGCTCGAGTGTTTGGTTTGAATGCTTGCGTAGCTTCAAATTCAATTTTTAAATCAACAGCAGATGATGGCATACATGTAATAAAGTTGTGCATAATCACCACTATCCATATTAAGATTTAAGCTTTCATATGGATATGAATCCGAGTTTAGGTCAATTTTCATATTTCGCAGCGATGCATTATCAAATTCGGACGCGTTTTTTACATGAGCATCTCTTCGCCCCTCTTGCAGTGCAATTATAACGTATCGAGGCTTCTCCAGAGTTGTAGATGTTTTTACAGACCATATATCTCTGTCGGTATTTTTTAAAGCAGGTAGTTCATGCAACTCCCACCTACGAAACGGTATTAATATCGGTTTATCTTCTTCGAGTGTATCCAATACATTCAATCGAGCTTCGTCGTTGAGTTGGATATGGGGAATTCGCCAGTAAATTTGATCAATATTGAATCTTATATTTGCATCTCCTTTGTAGCAGTTCACGTCAGTTCTAGCTCGTAGTATAATTAATTCCTGCTTTACATTAATTAACATTTTTGTATAATCCTCAGCAAAACCCAATAAATATTTCAATGGAATTAGAGCATAGAACTTTATGTTATTATCAAAGTATGTAACATTTGTAGCATTTTCAGCCCAGCCGCAAAGGTCGAGTATATGTTGATCTCGCTTGGTGTTGGAGAGTAATCCTTTCATCGTGCTTGTAATTCCTACATCTCTATTCTTATCTACTTCAACTCCATTCAATTCATAGCGAATTTCATCAAACAAAAACGCATATGCGTTTTTCACAAGTTCAAAGTTGTGTGTAGTTGCAGGTGGAATGAGTTTCGGAAAATTAACGGTTCCGCTTACATAAATATAACTTTCGCTAGGATAAGTGTAAATATCCTGGTGTTGGATCCTAATACGAATCTCATCATTGTTTCCATAATTTTGAGCTATAGGATAATACGTGTGAAATTCACTCTTTGTAATAGTATCCTCATAGTCAACTTTGGAGAATATATCTATTTTATCCATACTGTCTCTTTAACTTATATCCTAGAGATAATAGTTTATTTTTTAATATAGGTGTTAACTCTTTGAGATGTAAATGTCGAGTGGTAGAATTGTCCGAAACAACCGCTTTTATACGTTTTCCGTGAAAATTAATTCCCATCTCTCTCTCTCTCTCCCTCTCGCTCTCTCTCTCTCTCTCACTTAATACTCTGCAGCTCTAATCGGTTATGTGTAGCGTGGGGTCACATAGACCTCACACCCTGTTAAGCGTGGGGTCACATAGACCTCACACCCTGTTTAGCGTGGGGTCACATAGACCTCACACCCTGTTTAGCGTGGGGTCACATAGACCTCACACCCTGTTTAGCTTGGGGTCACATAGACCTCACACCCTGTTTAGCGTGGGGTCACATAGACCTCACACCCTGTTTAGCGTGGGGTCACATAGACCTCACACCCTGTTTAACGTGGGGTTACATAGACATCACACTCTCATTGATGCAAAGAACTCTGCACGATATAAATAGGGTTGGATAGCATTTATAATTTAGTGTTAACGCTGTTGTTTTACTATCAAGATGGGGATTGTATTTGGTGAGAAGCGTGCCCGTAATAAAACCATCTATTGGACTCCACTTAGAATATCTACTAGTTTATCACCATCATATAAGACGCTTCCTAGACGTCAAAAGAATAAAGTTGAGAGTTTGAATGGTGACTATGATAATAATAGAGAAAAATATGCACATATTCCTGATTCAATAAACCATTCAGCTGTTTGTTCATCCAACGCTAAAGATAGTAAACATTCCCTCGAGAAAACGGATGTTAAATGTCAAAAGAATAAAGTTGAGAGTTTGAATGCACATGTACCTGATTCAATAAACCAATCAGCTGTTTGTTCATCCAATGCTAAAGATAGTGAACATTCCCTCGAAAAAGCGGATGTTAAAAGACGGTGTGTTGGTTGTTATAAAGAAAACCGAATGATATTTGGAAGACAAAAGGCCGCAAGTAAAACTAGTTGTGTAAAGTTTCGCTGTAATATGTGTGCAAGTTAATTATTGCTTAAGCTGCTTCTTCCGAACGCATAACATATCCAAAGCATGACCACTATTTATATTTAAATGTATTGATGTAAATTTAAATGTATTATTATTAGAATTTAATAAAACCATAAATTTTATGGGGAGTTTTCTTTATTTTACAACCTTTCATTCTCTTGGAAACTAACACTCGCTCACCGCTGATAAGATAACAGAAAGTTCTTATTGCTAGCAAACATACAGTCGAACCTAATCAACAAGTGAGAGCAGTAATCAAAATTAAAACGTAGATTATTAAGTTAAATTAAACAATCCCTTATATATTTTAGTTCAGTCTTAAGTCTCATGTATCTAGCCCCGTGTATCTAGTCTCATGTATCTAGCCCCGTGTATCTAGTCTCATGTATCTAGCCCCGTGTATCTAGTCTCATGTATCTAGCTCCGTGTATCTAGTCTCATGTATCTAGCCTCGTCTATCTAGTTCCATGTATCTAGTTTTATGTATTTAGCTTCGTCTGTCTAGTCTCATGTGTTTAGTCCCGTTGATGTATGCAACCAACTTCACACCTCATTTGTCTCAACAGGATCTAATTTTGAATTTCCCCGCCTCGCGTCTATTATTTGAATTTTCCCGCGCATTTGGAAGTTCCGAAAATGGCGGCCGGAAGTTAAAACCGGAAACAGGAAGTCGAGACCGGAAACAGGAAGTCGAAACCGGAAGTTCCAAGGTCAAGGTTAGGTTAGGGGTCAAGGTCAGAGGAGGTTTGAGGAGGAGGAGGGTTTAGAACATACTATCTTTCCCTACTCATTTTATTCGCCCAAAAATCATGACGATTCTATCAAATGATTTTTCGCATAAATCGCAGGCAGACATGGCCCTTGTTCATTGTCTCGTTTCTATGCATCCAACATGGGAAACAAAGACTCGAATTCTTTTTTTCAGCGCCCGTGGTCACTACACCAAATATCTTAAAATACACTAGTGTTTTTAAACTTTGGTGGCTCATCGAAGACTAATCAATAGTTCGAACCACGACCACTGCGCAGATTTGCAAATGACTAAGTTCAGAAGGAAGATATCATCTATGTATGTATGTATATATACATATATATATATATATATATATATATATATATATATATATATATATATATATATATATATATATAAATATATATATATATATATATATATATATATATATATATATAAATATATATATATATATATATTAGGGTGGTTCTTAACAATTTTTTCGACTCAGAAATTCCCTCCCATGGTCAGAAAGTGTTCTGATTCATGAAAAAATATGACGGATAACTTGACCCGATGGTTCCCTTATCAAAAACCCACTTCTAGAGCCCAAAAACCGTTTATCAGCTTAAAAATGAAGAATCTGTAAAACTTAATGAGGGACGGTCAAAATCATCAGTTTTACCATCAGGTGCACATAAATATTGACACTAAATGCTCTTCATTATAAAGTGTACTGAGAAACTAAGCCACATATTCGTGTCAGGTGGTTTCAGCCTTCCCTATGCACCTCGAACAAAATTTTGAACATTTCTCTAAAGTATTCGAAATAAGAAATTTTTCACATGAAATTTCATCACTTAATGATTACGAAAACATGAGCCATATAAAATATAGCCATATTGATTGTGATTCACTTTTCAACCCAAGCCAACAACCGATTGGGACTTATTCGGGTATCTCGGTAGATGAATTATCAACAAATTTATCAACAGCAGAATCTTTCAAATCTACACCTGAAGTAGAACATCGTGCTTAAATCCGTAGCTTTGGATAAATGTAATGTCAGTGATCGCAAAGCCGTTCATTTACTAGCTGCGGTGGCCGAAGCTCTTGGCCATAATATAGGAGACCTTGTTCTCAATATATCATCCATCAAACGTTTTCGCCAGAACAGTTACGCCAAGAGAAATCTGAGTATATTAGATCGTCAAAAGACGCTTGCGACCATACATCACTGAAATCAGTTGTTTTACACTGGGACAGGAAGATGATGACTGATTTGATGAATAAAAAACTGACAGACTTGCAGTTATTATTACTAATGACGGTTTTGAAAAACTTTCGGGAGTACCTGAATTGGAAAGTTCTACTGGCGAACAACAAGCAGAAACAATTTTTTATGTTTTAATAGATTGGGGTTTGGGTGAAACAATAAGAGACACACTTTTTGTTGTGATAGTACGCCATCAAATTTGGGGCATATTATTAATGGAGCGGCTCAATTATTACAAAATGTGGAATTGGATGTAGTTGATAGTTTTGTATATGATAAGAGAATCGTTATCCAAGCTAGAGATATCTTCAATTATAAACACATTGAAATAGATCACCTTATAAATTCGAAATCAAAGGCATTATTTGAAAGATTTTCAATTGATATAACATTTTTGAAATATAATCCTAAGCACTGGACGAAAAATAAAATAATTACATTCAAGCAAGAAATATCGTCAAAAATATCAAAGTTGTTAACGATACTGCTGAAAGGGACAATATGTTAGTGCAGGATTTAAAAAATAGTTTTACCAAAGACACAGAACAACGACTATTTGCATTACAAGTGAAAGAAGGATATAATAAATTGTATAAAGACTCTAATAAAAGAAACGCATAATGCGAGAATATCTTTAAAACATTTATGAAGAAAATTTATTTATTATTATTGAAGTTAAATTTCAATAAGAAATAACCAATTATAATATCATGTTTGTTTAATTTTAATGAATCTAAACATTGTATAGTTGTTTATTTAAAAAAAATTACGCACTTTGTCATAAAATATTCTATGAATTCATGATGTTCCTGATGAATTCATTCTAGACGGATCTTCAATACTTGATGTCTATCTGACTCCAAGGTTCGTAAAATCTTCATGACTTGTTTACGTAATCATACATGTATACACGTATACATGTTTTTGTAATCATTAAGTGATGAAATTTCATGTGAAAAATTTCTTAATTCGAATACTTTAGAGCAGTGTTCTTCAACCGGTGTTCCATGGAACCCTAGGGTACCACTAAAACATCCAGGGGTTCCGCGAATCAATGCTAAAAAATATGAACATTAACCGACGCGGCGTTTACAATTAGGCTAGCTACCCACGTAACGTGTGGATGAGTCCGGCGCCGGCGCGGCACCGGGTTGGACATCTTACACACATGCCGGAAGGATTTGTCCGGAACCGACCCGGTGGCCCACGAGGTCGAGCTACGAGCAGTGTATTTAATTGATTTCAGTACAAAATGGATCGCGAAAGAGTTATTTGTATGTGGTTACTTTATCGGCGGTTACTTCACAAGAAAGAAGAGCAAAGAAAACATTGGATGCACCCAATGGTTTTAGCAAGACCTCTTGTTGGGGCTATTTTTACATTGTTTAAGGAATTACTGCACTCGATAAGTGAAGACGGTGGACTGCCGGATCGGCACGTGTGCAAGCTTCAATACAGTTCCATAGCCCACCACAGCCGAGCCGGTACCCGGCAGTCGGATGGCCAGTGGGGGGCCGGCTGGTGATAACCCGACAAAATGAGTCTGCATTATAGTCTTAATTATTTTATAATAAATTGAGTTTTGTTTTAACTTATCCTAAAATCCGTTAGAAATAAAACTGGGAAATTGGAATCAAAATCCAAAGAACAAGCTTCTTGCTCTCTTGAAAATTCCACCAGTTTTCCGCCAACATTGGAGCTGATGGATAATATTGAAGAAGAAAATAAATCAGGATCTACTGGCCGAAAAATACGAAAGTATGATGAAGATTATTTGAATTTTCGATTTACCTGGGTTGGTGATAAAAATGAGCCATATGGGTTTTGTGTGGTATGTGAGCAAGTAGTTGCAGAAAAATTAATTAAAGCTTGTACAAAATATTTAATCAAATGCGTGATCGGTGAAAAAAATGCAAACAAAATTGACCTCGTCCCATTGTCTGATACGACGATTTCATGACGAATTAAAGATATGATTTCTGCGAAGTGGAACTAGTCCATTGAAAAATTCTTAAGATGAATTCAATTTCTTGGAATTTATGTCATCATATATGCAGCTAAATCTATGGTTGGTATTATAAAAGGGCGTAATAGCACGTTTAAAGAAACTAGTTTCAGACATCAAAGCCAGCCATTGGTGTCTTCATGCTCTCGCTGCTAAACGGACACCAAAAGCATTGCAGAAGTTCTCAATAAAGCCGTTAAGATGGTTAATTTTATCAAAATCCAGACCCCTAAAACCAGGGTATTTGCCCTATTGTGAGATAATCTGGGAAAGTCACATAAAAATCTCTTTCTTCACTTCTTCTTACTAAAGCAAGATGGTTATCCAGTGCAAAGGTTCTGACCGGACTCTGGGAATTGCATGATGAAATTCGAATCTTTTTATCTGAACGTGAATTTTCTGGAAAACTTAAGGACCAATTAGTGTCCTTTCAAAATCTAGCCTACCTTGCAGATATATTTTCGAACATGAACGAAGTTAATCTAACATTTAACGGGATTCCAAAATACATTTTTCGAATATTTCCCCCCCATTTGCAATAATTTAAGTTAAATCGAAAATCCTTTTTTCTATTTTGCGTCTGTAATGGACTCATAACAGCACTAATATGCGTGCGTTTATGTGCGCACTCGCCAAGTGCGATACAATTTTCTCAATATGTATCGGCAATTTTTTTATTTAGAAATGGCATAAAAGGGGGCAAAATAGAAAAAATGCTATAAAAAACACGTTCGTAAGGCGTTTTTCAGCACTTGTCCATTAGAAAACTCCTCGCTTCGCTCGTCGTTTTTCAAACTTGCACGCGTGCTGTAAAATAACGCTTACTGAACTCGTCCTTTAATATATGTACTATCAATGAGTGTTGTGATGTGGATACCTTGCCAATTAAGGAAAGAGAGCAATTTCTACATACATGTACCTACACTGCATTACAATTTACATTTGGACCGGATGGCATTGGTTTTGGATACAATTAAGGGAAGAATATTCGAAAATTTCCAAACGCGCGGTTGAGGAATTGATGCCTTTCGAAACAACCTATCTCTGTGAAAAATACTTTTCCACATACATCGCTACAAAAACTAAGTATAGAAATCGACTTGATGCCGAAAATGATACGCGTCTCCAATTAACACAGATCCAACCAGATATTGATAAATTATGCAGTCATAAACAAACACAACGAAGTAAATAATTTTTGATAGATTTTTTCTTTTGATTATAATTTCATTTCTATGTATGTATAGTACAAGTATTTTATATGAAGTTATTATTTTGTTTGAATAAATGCAAATTTATTTATTGAGACTTTTACAATTTTTTTATAAGAAAGCAGGGACGAACCTTGTTCATAACATGTAATACGATTCCCCCCTTAATCAAAGTGCTACTAAACAGAGGGTTCCATAAAAAGAAAATTCTCAAAGAAGGCTTCCGCGGGATGACAAAGGTTGAAGAACACTGCTTTAGAGAAATGTTCAAAATTTTATTCGATGTGCATAGGGAAGGCTGGAATCGCCTGACACGATTATGTGGCTTAGTTTCTCAGTACACCTGATAATGAAGAACATTTAGTGTCAATATTTATGTGCTCCTGATGGTAAAACTGATGATTTTTACCGTCCCTCATTAAGTTTTACAGATTCTTCATTTTTAAGCGGAAAAACGGTTTTGTGCTCTAGAAGTGGGTTTTTGATAAGGGAACCATCGGGTCAAGTTATCCGTCATATTTTTTCATGAATTAGAACATTTTTAGACTATGGGAGGGCATTTCTGAGACGAAAAAATTGTTAAGAACCACCCTAATATATATATATATATATATATATATATATATATATATATATATATATATAAGGATCTAAATATGATATATGTTATGATACCTATACTAATAGTGAACGGTTGGCATGTTATTTGAAATCTGTTTTTTTCTTTTAAATGCGGAAATATTATACCACTTGGTGTGTAACTATGAGTCATATGTGTAAAATAAATTAAGGAAATAAATATATTGAACAACACTAAACCAAAAATAGTAGAACGAGAGTTGTAACTCACCAAAAAAACGCCACTTTCATGGCGTTTTTTTGGTGAGGTGAGAAATTGCTCACGAGCGCCAGCGAGTTAGCAATCACGCCCAACCAAAAAAAAACGCTTTCATCTCGAGTAGTAAATGCAATTTTTTCTACTGATATTCGGTTGCAGAATCCATAATTCGACTTTAATAAAACCAATTCGACGCGAACTGTCAGAACTGTCAATACAAATTTAATCGTTGGCTTGTTCGTTTCCATGGTAATATTGTTGCATTCTCATCGAAGGTGATACTTGTCAAGTCAAATATCCTAATTTTACTTAGGTTTTTTTAAATAGTTTCAGGCTCGTTTTACGTTTGTACATAAACATTCCCTTGAAATTGATGCAATTAATAAGAAAGTCCATGCAAATTTGGTAAGTTTAGTGTTTTAATCGAGAAAATCATAAATTAAAAATGCTCATTTTCATCTCTAGATGTGAAAATATTTTCATCTCTAGAATGAAAAAATGTCACTTACATGTAGGGTAAACCGTGGAAAAAAATGCAGAAAGTGGCGTTTTTTTGGTGAGGTGGAAGTTTGCTCACCAGTTAGCAATCACACCGAACCAAAAAAAACACTTTCATCTCGAGTAGTAAATGCATTTTTTTCTACTGATTTCGGTTGTAGAATCCATAATTCTTTAATAAATCCAATTCGAAGCGAACTGTCAGAACTGTCAATACAAATTTAATTGTTGGTTTGGTCGTTTCCATAGTAGCATATTGCATTCTCGTAGAAGGTGATACTTTTTTTGGCTTTTTTTTCAAAATGAAAGTTCGGTGTGATTGCTAACTCGCTGGCGCTCGTGAGCAAACTTCCACCTCACCAAAAAAAAAACACTTTCATCTCGAGTAGTAAATGCATTTTTTTCTACTGATTTCGGTTGTAGAATCCATAATTCTTTAATAAATCCAATTCGAAGCGAACTGTCAGAACTGTCCATACAAATTTAATTGTTGGTTTGGTCGTTTCCATAGTAGCATATTGCATTCTCATAGAAGGTGATATTTTTTTTGGCGTTTTTTTTTGGTCGTCATATTAACTGTTAATTTTATCAGATCTTTTGGGCTGAATCACCGACAATTCCGACAATTTATTGAAGAGATTGGAGAAAATGACTTACCTTATCATACTGCCGTACGTTGGCTTAGTTGTGGGAAAGTGCTTTTTTGAACTTTGAGCAGTGATTCGAGCTGTGGAAGTTAGCATTCTATGTTGATTTGACAAAACATGTGAACGAACTGAATTTGAGATTGCAAGGAGAACACCAGCATCTTCCTGATTTATACACTAATATCAAATCATTCCGGAAGAAATTGATACTGTTTCAATCACAACTACGAAGTAAATGTTTTTCACATTTTAAAACATGTGAAATATTCAGCCACACCACTGAGACTGAGTTTCCTATCGATTTTGCAATCGAAACTTTGAGTGCTTTGAAAATAAATTTTGATACTCGTTTCCCGGACTTTGCCATTGCGAATCAAATTAAGATTTTCCAGAATCCTTTTGATACTGACATTGCAACCCTAGCCCCGGAACTTCAAATGGAAATGATTGATCTACAGTGCAGTGATATAATTAAGAACAAATATCAAAACTCATCTTTGTTGGAATTTTATAAGTCTTCCACTGACACAATTTGATAATTTGCATAAATTTGCTCGTGGGCTGTTTTCTGTTTTTGGTACTACTTATTTGTGCGAGAAGACCTTCTCCAAAATGAAGTACACAAAAAATGTTTACAGATCTAAATTAACTAATGAGCATCTTAAATCTCTTTTAATAATTGGTACAAGTAAAATTAGTCCACAACTACAAACTATTGTCAGTGGAAAATCTCAATTACATAAATCTCATTAGTATTTCATATGTCATTATGCTTGTTATAAGTTATGTTTTTATTTAAAATGTATAAAATGTTAGTTGGATTCATTTCAATAATTTGTTAGTTATTATATACTGAAGTTAAATTTTCTGCATATTATACATGCCTTTACTCATTACAATTATGTGTTTCTTTATCCAACTTATCACAAAAACAATAAGCCTACAACAATGTTATGAGTAGTTAGCCCATGACCATATCAATGTAGATGTCATATTAATAATTATTCAACATAAAATTAGAATACTTCAGTAAACTAAATTTAATTTGCTATAAAAAATATGTTCTCCAAAAGGAGTTTTCAAGTATGCTTGCTCTCCGCGGGCCGGACAAAATCTGTTCGCGGGCCGGATGTGGCCCTCGGGCCGTAGTTTGGAGACCCCTGGTTTAGATTATGATTATTATCACATTCTGCGTTAGCATTATATGAGTTTGGATAGTCTTGTTGGTCATAAGAGTCTTGATAGTTTTGATAGTTTTGTTGGTCGTATTCGTCAATCTGTTGAAAATTATATGGTTCGTCCAGGTTAACTGGTTCTTGATTTATTTCTTGAGTAAATAATTTTTCCATGGCAAAGGTTTGTCTAGGACTAGAGGTGTTTCCAGAGCTAGTGTCCATTGGTTCAGGTCTATAGTTATTCGGTGAAATATTCTTAGTGATGTGACTGGATTTTGGGTTGAATGGAGATGGTCTCGGTTGATTATTAAATGGTAGATGTTGTGGAAAGTTCGGTTTTGAAATAGGGAAGTTAGTGGATCTTGGTTGACAATTTGGTTGGAATCTTTGTTGGTAATTGGGTTGAGAATTTGGTTGGTATCTTTATTGGTAACTTTGTTGAAAATTTGGTTGGTATCTTGGTGGGTAACTTTGTTGAAAGTTGGGTTGAAATTTCTGTTGGAAATTTGGTTGAGATTTTGGAGGATAATTTTGTAGGGAGGATATTTTTGTAGGATATTTTGTATTGGGTAATTGGGTTTCGAATAATTGGGATTAAATAGTGGTTGCGGTCTGTAAGTAGATTGCGATTGAAATTCGGGTTATATCCAGTATTAACATATTTAAAATTTTCTTCTTCTGTAACAAAGGCTAAAGCTTGTTCAATCGAATTGGGGTTTCTTAATCTGATTACTAACTGAGTTTGATATGGTGAAAGTTGCCGTGAATGAAAGTTTTTAAAGCAAAGTCGTCATAATGTCTAATAATCTCAATTTGTCTTTCGTCTTCGTTTTCAATTGTTTAGAATTTAATTTGGGAAATAATAAACATCGTGAGTCTTCTATCCTCATGCCAAATTGGATGGGAGTTTCGTTTTTTAGAGGTTTCATGGATATTAGGTCTTGTATTAGACAGTCTGTAGCTCTCTGATCTGAAAAGGTCTGATTTAATGCCTTTTTTATTAATTGCCAACTATTTAATTCTGTCCTGGTGCTAATTAAATCGTCAGCAGGATCTCTTAATTTTCATAGGACCGTATCAAGCAAGCAAATGTTTAATGGTTCGTTTGCGTCTTGAGCATTTTGGAAAGTTTGTAAAAAATGTTCGCATGAATTTATAAATCTGTGCAACTGGCTTGGGTTGCCGTCAAAGTGAAGGATGTTATCGGCTTGGTAACGTAATAGTGGTACATTTAGTGCCATTTTGATTTATTTTTATGGATTATCAACTAAACTAATATTATTCTGATTCTTATGATCGATCAATTGGTTTTGATTATTTTGAATAAAATTAAGTCTTCAAAAAGTGTTTGGGAAATAGTTTTGATTGATATTTGTAACATTAGATGTATTTCAGCTTCAAACGGGATAAAGCACTTGTTAAAAAACGAGTTGTAATTTTCAGTTGTTGGTTTGATAAAAGCGGATATTATAGAAGCATTAGGCCATTAAGCATTAAGTAAAGGCAAGTGCAGACAGCGAATGTAAGATAGAAGCAGATAGAAAGCAAATGGAAGAGAAATTGGCTAAAATTGAAAATTTTAGGGAAGAAAAGGATAAGAAAGAAAGAAAGTTAAACATAGTTATGAATGGATTTAAAGAAGAAGCTACGTGGGAAAAGGAAGTAGAGGACTTGCTAAGGGACAAATTTCAAATAAATGCGGTACAAAACATGCACAGAATAGGAAGCCCGACAAATGGAAAAACCAGAGCAATATTAATTAAAATGAATAACTGGGAGGAAAAACTAAGGATAATGAAAATGAAAAACCAATTAAAAGGATCGCAGGTCTACGTGGACAATGATCTCACAGAGAAGGAAAGAGAGGTGCAGAGGGAGATAAGACAGAAAGCTAAAGAATTGAGGGAAAGAGGCAAGTTTGTAAGAGTAGGATACCGAAAAATGGAAGTAGACCAGAGGTGGTACCACTACAATGATGTTACAGGAATAAAGGATATAAAATTTTAGTAAGAAAGAATAGGGAGATGGAAAACCAGCAGGTCACGGAGCAAACGAAGATATTGTGTTGGAATGTAGCAGGTTTGAAGAGGAAATTAAGAGCGGATTATAAGGATGACTTGTTGGTTTACATGAAGAGCTTCGATATAATTGGAATAGTGGAAACATGGATTGACCAAAAGGATTGGGAGGAGGTGAAGAACGAACTGCCAGATAACTTCGCGTGGAAGTGCCAATGGGCAAAAAGAGATTTCAACATGGGGCGAGCAAGAGGCGGTTTAATAACCGGAGTAAAGAAGAACATAGAGGAAGAGAAAAAATATAGGGGAGAAGATTACGGCGAAGGGATTCAAATAAGAAAGATAAAATTAAACGGGGATAAATGGAAATGTATTACAGTTTATAATAATAAAAGACTAAAAGAATTATTAACGGAAATAGAGACGGAAGCAAAGGAGGAAACCTTGTCTAAAGTTATAATTGCGGGGGACTGGAACCTAAGAATAGGGGAGAGCCAGGTTGGGAATCTCGGGGAAGGAGGACATGAAGTAACAAGAAAATCCAAAGACAAAATAATCAACGCGGATGGTAGAAAATGGCTTGACTGGATGAAGGAAAGAAAATGGAACATATTAAATGGATGCACGGAGGGAGATTGGAGTGGAGAGACAACGTATGTAGGGGGAAGAGGGATGTCAGTGATAGACTATGTAGTAGCAAACGAGGCAGCAACAAGTGATATAATCAGCATGGAAGTAGGGAACAGGATAGAGTCGGATCATTTCCCGCTGGAAGTAACGGTAAAAGGAAAAACGGTGAGACGGAGAAGCAGAAAGCAGTAGCGATATGGAATAAAGATGCGGTACAAAGATGTAAGCGCAACCTGGAAGACTGTCAGCTAGAATCAATAAATAGCCTAGAGCAACTGGTATCTAAAGTCCATGAGGCGATAGTATGGAAAAATGTCAGCAGTGATCATTATAACAGCTCATGGATTGATAAAGAATATATCTCCAAGAAAAAACAGTTGAGAGAGGATGTCAAGAGATGGAGACAGAGCGGAGGAACTCCAGATAAATTAAAAAATATGAAGGATCAAATGAAAGAACTTGTGAAGAACAAAAAAGGAACGTGGCAAAGAAAACAAATGGAGGAGGCTAGGAAGCTCAATAGTGAAAGAGAAATATGGAAGTTTATTGCCAAAAATGTGGAAAAAGCAACCCAGAAAGTCAATGAAATTAAGATGGATAGATGGAGAGCACATTTTATGCAGTTGCTGGACGGAAAAGAAGATAAGGGAGCAGAGGAGACAGTGGAAGAGGACGTAAAAGAAGAAGAAGGCCTTCGACCAGAAATTATGTGGGAGGAAATGGAGCAAGTGCTGGGTGGGCTGAAAAGAAGAAAAGCGACAGGTCCGGATGGAATCCCAAATGAAGCGTGGAAACTAGCGCCGGTGTCAATACAAAAAAAACTCCACGAATTATACAACAAGATTTTCAAAGGACAGCAAGCAATTCCAGAAAGCTGGAGGGAAGGGGACATCGTACCAATTTTCAAAGCAGGAAATAAGGGAGAAGCAGAAAATTACAGAGGCATCACACTGATGGATACATCATATAAGATATATGCAAAAGTAGTGTAGATGAAAATACAGGAAGAAATTGAGAAAAAGGGAGTGATTCCGGAAGTACAAGGGGGATTCAGAAAAGGGAGGGGAACAACGGACCAGCTGGTTACCTTAAAATACGTAATAGAGCAAGAGCTGGCACAGAAAGGTGGAAAGGTGTATGCTGTATTCATAGATCTTAAAGCGGCATATGACACAGTAAACCGAAACATGCTATGGGAAATGATGAGAGCAAAAGGAATTAGTGGGTGGCTAGTGAAGGCGGTTACAGATCTATATGGCAAGACAAGCTGCAGAGTTAGAATAAGTGAAAAAAAATCAGAAAGATTCTGGGTTAGGAAAGGGTTAAAGCAAGGGTGTCCACTTAGCCCTGTCCAATTTAATGTTTTTATAAATGACTTAGAAAAGGTTTTAAAAAATGGGCAGGCAGGAGGAGTGGTAATAGGTAGGATGAAAGTGTGGTCTCTAGCTTACGGGGATGACATAGTTGCTTTAGCAAGAACAAAAGGGGAAATTAAAGAGATGATTGGAAGGATTAAAAGATATTTTGAGAAAAGAATGTTAAGTGTGAATGTAGAGAAGACTAAGTGGATGGTGTTTAGAAAGAAAGTTGGTAAGAAAGAGGAAAGCTTGATGTGGGGGGAAGAGGTTATAGAGCAGGTTAGCAGGTTCAAATACTTGGGATTTATGTTTGATAGTAATGGGTCCAATAATGAGTCTTAGGGATTTTAGGGTGGGTTCAATGAGGGTTTAACACTTTACACAAATAATATATTGTTTTACTCAAAACTTCGTTACATGCTTTCGTCTTGTTGCAGAGGAGAGTGTCTTGTTACACATGCGCACTCACACAAGCCACGTTGCCACTTCTATTCCCAACACTCCTCCTCGATTTTTACATATTAACCCTTTTTTAACATTACAAAACATAAAAATCGTTTCTCTTACAATCTAGTTCATAATACAAATAAAACTTTTTTTTTTTTTTAACAAATATTTAGGATATTTCTGTAGTAACTGAATTGTTCATAACTTAGTGCTTTAGTAAACATATCCGCCAGGTTCTCAGTAGAACTTACATATTTTATATCTATCTCCTTTGAGTTTACTTTGTCTTTAATAAAGTGATATCTAATATCAATGTGCTTTGATCGTTTACTATTTTCGTAACTATTCGCCATATCAATCGCACCCTTATTATCTACATACAATACAGTTTTTACATTTTCGTTCAAATCTTCGCTTAATCGTTTAATATTTATTTGTTCACATGCGCTGACAGTGGCAGCTATATATTCTGCTTCTGCAGTTGATAAAGAAACACATCCTTGTTTTCTGGATAACCATGATATAGCATTTTTACAATACATTGTTACTGATCCACTTATGCTCCTCCTATCTTTTTTGTCGTTTGCATAATCTGCATCTGAGTAAGTTTCAATTGACATTTGATTTGACTTTACATATGTTAATGACAAATCTATAGTAGTGTATAAATATTTTAACACTCTTTTTGCTTCTAACCATGCTGATTGCGTTGGTTTATCTAGACATTGACTCAAATAGCTTGTTGCATAGGATATATCTGGCCTAGTGCCTGTACTTATATACATTAATCCTCCGATTAATTCCCTATATGGAACATTAACAATCTCTTCGCTTGAATCTATTTGATAACCTTTTGTTATTGGAATCTTTGCTCCTTTACTCTCTATCATTCTAAATCTTTCAACCATTTTTCTTATGTGTTTACTTTGAGATAACTTTAATTTTTCTTTTGATCTTTCTATTTCCATACCTAAGAAGTTTTTTACATTGCCTAAATCTTTCGCATTATATTCTTTCTTTAGTTCAGATATAATAAACTTTACATTCTCGTCACTTCCAGTTATAAGTATATCGTCTACAAACACAATTAACCATACATTCTCGCCAATATAAAAACAACAATCATTTTTAGATCTTTTTAACTTGATACTACTTGCAAAACTATTAAATGTTTCGTTCCAACATTTTGGGCTTTCCTTTAGTCCGTACAAACCTTTATTCATTTTAAAAACTTTATTCCTTTCAATATTTATTCCTTGTGGTGGATTTACATAAATTTCAGATTTTAAGTTACTGTTCAAAAATGCCGTTGGGATATCCAACTGCTTCAATTGCCACCCTTTTTGAATAGCCTGAGAAATTAACAATCTAATTGTTTGCAATCTAGCCACTGGGGCATAGTTATTTGCGCTATAATTTACATTTTCTTGAAAACCTCTTGCGACAATTCTCGCTTTCTTTACACCGTCATCTTTGGTTTTAAAAATCCATTTAGAGTCTATAATTTTCTTATCTTTTGGTTTAGGAACTACTGTCCATGTGTTCATATTTGTATGAGCATTTATTTCTTTATTTATAGCTTCTTGCCACCCATCATTTAAGTTTATTGCTTCATCATATGTTATTGGATCTTTTCTTAAAAATAAACAATATGCAGTATGCAATTCGTATTCAAAATCTTTTTTATATCTTTCCGGTACTTTAATTGTTCGTGTTCTAGTCTTTCGTTCTTCATTAATAACATTTCTTTCATCAATACTACTATCATCACTACTATTCTCGTTTTCTACTTCACTATCACTTGATTCATTACTTTTTTCGGTTTCACTATTATTTTCGTTATTTACTTCGTTCTCACTTGACTTATTATTTTCGCTTAATACATCGCTTTCATTTAATATGAATTGCTCTGATAACTCATTTCTATTTTTATCGTTTACAAACTTATAATCACTTTCATCCAATTCTACATCTCTGGAGATTATTATCTCTTCTGTTTGAGGGTTCCACAAACGATACCCATTGCTACTATAACCTACCATTCGAGTTTCAATACTTCTTTCGTCAATTTTAAATTTACGTGGTAAAATTACCGCCCACGCTTTTGAACCAAATACTCTTAACCTTTTTAAATCTAATTTTCCGTAATACATTTCGGCTGGAATTTTAAAATTTATTGCTGCAGATGGACATCTGTTTAACTGATAAGCTGCGCACATAAATGCTTCTGTCCATAAGTATTTTGGTAACCCTGTTTCATTTATCATTGTTCTAGCTTTATTGTACAAAGTTCTATTAAGTCTTTCTGCTACACCGTTTTGTTGTGGTGAATAAGGTCTAGTATACTGAATAATAATTCCGTTTTCGTAACAAAATTTTCTGAATAAATTTGAAATGAATTCGCCGCCATTGTCACATCTTATCCTTTTTACATTTACATCTTTTTGCGTTTGAATTTCTTTAATATAATGTATAAGGTTATTTTCAGCTTCACTCTTATTTTTAAGTACATACAGTTTTACAAAATGAGAATAATCGTCCGTTATAGTTTGAAAATATTTTTGACCTTCATTTGACATAGGTGTCACCGGACCAGCTATGTCTGTGTGTATTAACTCACCAATTTGTCTGCTTCTTGGTAGTTCTTGTTTAATAAATGGCTTCCTTACGCTTTTGTTTTTCATGCATGAATTACATTTTTTGTCGGACATGGGTAGTTTCATTGTTGATAACCCCTTTTTATTTAAATGACCCAATCTCAAATGCCATATATTATTGTTTGAGCATACATTTGCTTCTTCAAACTTAGAATTATCTTTAAGTAATCCATTCAAATAAAATAAACCGCACCTTTCTTTGCAATGCCACACTGCATCATTTTTAATTAACGTTACCTTTAATGGTTTAAATATAACTTCAATACCTTTATCTATTAACCCTTTTACTGACAAAATATTATGAAATAAACCCGGAACAATTAATGCATCAATAGTTACTTCCCTTCCGCATGATAACATACAAATTTTACCTTGTTTCTTTGCAATTAATGCATCGCCGCTTGCGATTTTTATTCTTGTACACGTTTCCATGACAATAACATTGGTCATGTATTTTTCATATTCTTGTTGTATTAAGTGTTCTGTTGCACCTGAATCAATTATCCAATCAATATTGTCTGTGTTCACTGTTGCCTGATAACATTCTAGCTGCGTCGTTGCTACGAAATTGTAGTTTTCTTCTGTCTTGCTCATGTGTGTCTGATTTTGATTTGAATTTCCTCTATGCTGTCCTCGACCTCGATTATACTGGAATCTTCCACGACTGAAGTTGGATTGTGCACGTCCACGACCACGAAAATTTCCTCTCTGTTTGCCATTATTTGTGTTGCTAAAACACTCTGACTCTATATGTCCAGTACGCCCACATTTGAAACATTCGTATCTTGCACTAAATGCTGCTTCACTTCTATTTGTTGATGTCTTTTCACCTCTCTTTAATTCGTCGTCTAACAAACACGTTTTTACAAAATCAACAGTCAAGTCTTTTTCCGCACTCATTGTTTCTATGGCAGTAACTACATTATCATACGACGATGGTAATGTTAGTAATAGATGACACACTTTATCAGACTCATCCATTTTAGTGCCTGATGATTCTATGCTATTTATTAATGCATCATATTTTAGGAAATGATCTTGTAATTTGTCACTTACTTTGCATTTTAGCGTTAAAAGTTGTCTTTTCAGATGTAATTTGTTTACTGCGCTTTTTCTTTCGAAAATGTTTTCTAAGCAAGTCAGCATTTCTTGCTTTCTGCACATATGAGATGTATTTGTCGGTTATACATTTTACAATAGTTGATCTAGCTTTAGCATCTTTTTCTTTGTTCAGTTCCTTTCCAGGTTGTAAAGGTTCGATTGCTTCTTTTACTCCTTTTTCTTCTAGTATAAGATATACTCTGAATTTCCAATGTGTAAAATTTGTTCCCTCTTTCAGTTGCGGGTACACCACGATCCCTTCACCGGTCGCTGTCGCCATTTTTCTTTGTTCTGCTAAACACGTTTTTTGCACTTTTTTAAATTTACCCTTATTTTATCAAATAAAGCGATTTTTCAAAAAACTTTTTGTCTCTCCCCTGGGCCCATAACCTCTTAGGGATTTTAGGGTGGGTTCAATGAGGGTTTAACACTTTACACAAATAATATATTGTTTTACTCAAAACTTCGTTACATGCTTACGTCTTGTTGCAGAGGAGAGTGTCTTGTTACACATGCGCACTCACACAAGCCACGTTGCCACTTCTATTCCCAACAATGAGCACATTAAGTTCGTATGTAAGAAAGCATGGGTGGCTGCTAATAGGTTTTGGAATGCTTGGAAAGATAAATTTGAAGATAGTTTCGTGGCAAAAGTGATAGTATGGAAAGCGTGTGTTCGGAGTATTTTGTTGTATGGAGCGGAAATATGGGGTATGAACGAAATGGAACAAGTAGAAAAGGTACAACTCCAGTTTATAAAAAGGGCGTTGAAATTAGACAGGAGTACGCCAGCGTACCTGGTGCTACAAGAAGCGAATGCGTATAAAGTTGCAGTAGAAGCATCAGTGAGAGTGGCAAGATACGAAAGGAAAGTGTATAGGTTAGGGAATGAAAGGATAGTGAAAGAGGTGTTCAATAGTTTAAGGAAGGAAGGTGTCGGAGGGATTAGACTAACAAAATGGGGAAATGAATGGAAAAAAATGTATGAACGAGCAGGGTTGTCGAAAGAGGAGGTAGAAAGGATGAAAAGGGAAGGCGTAAAGTGTGAAAAATTGTTGGGTGAAAGGAGTAGGAAGATAGAGCTGCAGATACGACAAAGCCGTATAGACGAAAGCAGGTACAATCGGGAGTACAACAAGGTACAAGTGTACGGCAGACTCCCTTTGTACCTAAGCAGAGGGTCCAGTGGTAGCCAAAATAGGATAGCCAGGTTTCGGTGCGGCAACGAAGAAAAGGGAAGAAGGTACTGGTTGAATGAAAGGGAGAATTTGTGTACCATATGCGGAGAGGGTACTGACAGGTGGGCACATTGGATGGAAGAATGCAAAGGGCTAACATGGGAAGAAGGAAAGAAAAATAAATGTAAAGACTGGGAAGCGTGCATGGACGAGTCAGGTAGCGGGTGGCCCATAATGCGGGAAATTTTAGAGCGGAAGGGAGTGATTGTGGAAAGAGTTTAGGGAGAGAGAAAAGTTAGTGCGGGCGAAGAATTATTGTTTTTTTTTTGTTTCTTTAAAGTGTAGTTTTTTTTTAAGTTTGAGTATTTGGGGTATTTTTGGGTCGGTTATTTGTAATGTTCTGTTTTTTGTTCTTTTTTTTTATTGTTTCCATGTGTTTTTTTTTTGTTTTGTTTTTTTTTGTTTTTTTTTGTTTTGATATGTTGTATTGTTAGTCTTATAGTAATTGTTGTAAATATGCCAATAAAGGTAATAATAATAAGTAATGATATCCCAATGTATGTTTTCAACATTTTTACGACTGGTTTTCCCTGCAATACAACCAACCATCCTCAGCTTCAGCTTTATTTGCTATAGTTGATTGATTTTCTACAACACCAAGTTCAGTTTGGAATCTATTTTTTGAGACATAATTTCACTAATCATGTGTATGCTATGCTCAGGAAAGAAGCAGCTTAAACAATAATGGCTTGCACACATATTACAGCGAAACTCAACACAACTAGTTTTCTTTATAACAGCCAACACACCGTCTTTTGATATCAGTTTTCTCGAGGGAATGATCACCATCCTTAGCGTTTTATGATCCAGCAGCTGATTGGTTTATTGAATCGGGAGCATGAACATATTTTTCACTGCTATTATCAGTTTTCTAGAGACGGTGTTCACTATCTTTACCGTTGGTTGAACAAACAGCTGATTGGTTTATTGAATCAGGAACGTGCATATTTTTCTCTGCTATTGTCACAGCCATTACCAAAACTCTCAACTTTATTCTTTTGCCACCTAGGAAGTGTATCATATGATGGTGATAAACTAGTAGATATTCTAAGTGGAGTCAAATCGATGGTTTTATTATGGCACGTTTCATTTAATACATGCATTCATTTAATCTCATGTTATGTCACGTCTCATTATTCCCAATCTCTCATCTTGATCCCCATCTCAATCAATCCCCACCTTGATAATCAGACACAGGCGTTAATTTTAAATTATAAATGCTATCCCTATATCAGGTAGAGTGTGAGGTCTATGTAGCCCCACGCTAAAGAGGGTATGAGGTCTATGTAGCCCCACGATAAAGAGGGTGTGAGGTCTATGTAACCCTACGCTAAACAGGGTGTGAGGTCTATGTATCCCCACGCTAAAGAGAATATGAGGTCAATGTATCACCACGCTAAACATGGTGTGAAGTCTATGTATCCCCACGCTAAACAGCGTATGACGTCTCTTTAGCGTGGGGTTACATAGACCTCATAAAAAATATTAGGACTAAGTTTTATTAGGTTAGACTAAATCAGATTATGTGGGGTAAGACCAAATTATATTAGGACAGGTTAGTTTAATACATTCCACCCCGCTCTGAATTTTTAATTTTCCCGCGCACAGAGCAGGTCAGGTCAAGATAGGAGGCGGGAATAGAAGGAAGTATCTTTCGCTACTGATAACTGCAATAATATTTTTTAATATTGATTTTTTCGAGGAATACTTGAAGGTGCATCGCGAAACACCAGTGTTCCGCAGAACACGCTTTGAGAACCCCTGGTTTAAACATAGTGAATTTTTGTAATCAGTGTATTAAATATGTAGTTCTTGTATTAACAAATAATTTTATTGATTTTTAAAACAAGTTACATATCAAAACATTTTTTAATTTAGCGTTTTCTTAATTGGTGGGCAGTTTTTTTTTTGTTTGCGGCGAATTTTATTGTTTTACAGTTTTCAAACTTGTGAATACGAAAAGAAAATCATTCAACAATAACATGCAAGTTTGCAATAAACTTTTGTTTTATTGTTTGTGATAAGAGGGAAATACTATATAATAGAACGAGTTCAATAAGCGCGGTTTTGAAGCACGCGTCCATGTTTAGAAAACAACGAGCGTAGCGAAGAGTTTTCTAATGCACAAGTGCGAAAAACGCCTTAAGAATTTTTTATACTATTTTGCTCCCTTTTATGCCATTTCTAAATAAAAAAATCTCCGATACATATTGAGAAAATTGTATCGCACTCGGCGAGCCATAACCGCACGCATATGAGTGTTATGCTGTTATGAGTCCATTACAGACGCAAAATAGAAAAATAATAATACTCATATATTACAAAACCTATTTGTCAATTTCTTTTAATTTTACAGTATAAATTATTTTGTCTAAATATTCGTGGGTGCTGGGCGTGTGTGAGAGTGCTCGGCGAATTTATTGCGATTACGGGTGTTTTAAGCGTGAAGGAAGTGAAAGCCTGCGGGTGGTTTGTCTATTTTCATCAGGCAGTTATTGTCGTCGGGAAAATCTTCGTTGCAAGTAAGTCGTTATCGCAGCAAGCGTGTTAAAAACTTTACGCACGTGGTGATAAGTTGTGTTTGTGTGGTTGCGGCGCGACAGGGTAAGCGCCCAGGCAACGTTTCAAAGCGCAACTGGTGAGGGTTAGCGGAATTAGTAGCTAAGACCGGCTCCAACTGCGGAAGGTGTCTTCGCGGGAATGGACGAATGCGAGAGCAGACCTAGAGCGGGCAGTGAGTCGATGAAGCCGTTTGAAATATGTGCTAAACTAAACCCATCACCGATCCAGAGGGCTAATAATAAGATGTCGAGAAAAGAGTGTCAGATCAAGGAAGAGGAGAGTGCAGTTCAGGTCAGAGTGATCATTTAGAGAGAATACTGCAGGAATTAAAAGAATTTAAAAAGAAGTTCACGACGGTAGACAGGAAGTTTGAGGAAATGAGACGGGAAACAGAAGTTTGAATGGAAAAATTGGAAAGGGTGGTGAAGAGACAAAAAGAGAAGGAAGAAGCAGAAAAGGACCGTAGAAAGGAATTGTTAGCAGAGTTGAGGTCAATACGGGATGAGAATATGAAAATAAAGAATAAGTTATCGAAACTGGAGGAGCAAGCGGATGCAGCCAAGGAGGAGAAGAGAAGAACCGATAGTAAGTGGGAGTTCAGGCAATGACACGTTCCTCGTCAGGCAATGAGAGAGGAGCTGGCTAAACTAAAAGATACGGAAAAGAGGAGATTTATCAGGGAATTAACAAAATACATTGAAATTTATGGAATTGAAGGAGAAGAATGGCGGGAAAAGGCAAAGAACATATTTCGGGAAAAGCTATCTTTAAACGCAGCTTTCGGAAACGCATAGGCTTGGCTCGAATAGGGTTAATGGAGAAAGTAAAGGCCCTATTATGTTAAAATTTCAAAGTTGGGTACTCAAGGAAAGGGGCCACCAGATTAAAGTAGGATACCAAAGAATGGAAATAGATGGGAATTGAAGGATGAAAATCAAGGATGAATAAACCTTTGGTCGTGGATGGGACAATTACACAACGGCGGAACGGAAAAGGAAAATGTGAAGCTAATGTTTTGGAATGTATCAGGGATCACGAAGAAATTGGACGGGAGGTGGACGGGTCTTTTATAGAATTCTTGAGGAGATTCGAAATAGTTGGGTTAGTGGAGACCTGGGTTCAAGAGAAGGAATGGGAAGCCTGTAAAGAGAGACTCCCCAAGGAGTACAAATGGATTATGCAACCGGCACGGAGAGAGAGTGACAACGGAAGGGCAAAGGGTGGAATAGGAACAGGGATGAGAAGAGGTATCAAGGAATCGGAGAGAATTCTAGAACAGGTGGAGGGTCTAGTTTTTAGGGAGGTAGAACTGGAGAGGTAGTGGTGGCAGATAGCAACCGTTTGGAAGGCAAAGAGGGTTGAGAAGGTAAAGGAAAGAATTAAAGAGGGCACAAAGAGGAATTTAGAAGATATGGTAACGACAAAATTGCTACTAGGAGGTGATTGGAATGTAAGGATAGGAGAAGAGCAGGTCAATGCGGTGGATAAGGCTGTTGAAGTTGTTGCCTAAGTTTTATTCTGAGATTAAGTTGGTGGAACTGTTTTTAAGAACATTAACGGTTTTGAGTTGTTTTGTTCTGTTGACATTTATGAGATGTAATCATTAGGATATTTAACTTGTTTTCTTCTTTCTTTGTTTTGAAATAGACTATTAAAGTGTTTTTATTTATAAATAACCACAATAAAGGCGAGTGAAGTGATAAGAAGGAATTCCAAAGACAAAATTAAAAAAGCAGAGGGAAATGTTTGGCTGGCGTGGGTTATAGAGAACCAATAGGACATTTTGAATGGGTGTATTGAGGGCGACTGGGAGGGAGAATTACTAATATTAGTATGCCGCATCATACGATGCCGCAAGACGGCTAATAAAACTGATGGGAATAAAAAGTGAGTTGGATCATATACCAGAGAAATGGGTGGCCAGATGGGATAAGGAGGCGGCAGAAGAATACAGGAGGAAATTCAAAGAGGTAGAGTGAAACACCATAGATGATATAGACATGATGGCAAAGAAAAAGAAGTCAGTACTTGTCAAAAAGAAAATGGAAGGAGCGTATCCAGGGCGAGCATTGTACGACTGGAAGTGGGGAACGAAAAGCAAAGGTTTCGAGAAGCTATGAGAGAAGGGAGAAAGGGAGAAGGGCTCAAAGTGCACGTGCTGGAAGCGAAAACAGAACTGCAAAAAATAGAGAAGAATAAAAGTGAGCTTTGGGAGGAAAAGGAGAAGCAGCGGGTACGGGAAATCAAGACGGAAGCTGAGCTGTGGAAATACGTGGGAGAGAATTGGGAAAGGAAGGAAAGATTACCCAAGAGCATTACGATAGAAGATGCGGTGGAGATGCGGTTAGGAAGAGAAGATAATTCAGGAGATCGATAGAGAAAGCAGGAAGAGCTCGCCGAGGATATCACAGTGAAAGAGGTGGAGGATGTTATTAACTCCCTAATGCCAAAAAAATCGGGAGGTTTGGATGGGCTTGGAAATGAGGAGTGGAAAGAAGCACCTGGAATCTGTAAGGAGATGTTAACGGAGGAATTGACAAGGATAGGGAGGGGAGACAAAAGGATACCAGTCGGCTGGAAAGTGGGTATAATTCAACCGGTTTTTAAGAGTGGAACGAGGGACGCGCTAGAAAATTATAGAGGCATAACTTTGATGAACTCTTCATCCAAAATATTAGCTATAATCCTTGTTTGTTGCTTGAATAATTAACACGTTGACAGCCAACTACGAGATAACTCGTAGTTATACTACGAGATGACTCGTACCGTGGCATTGAACGTGTTAAATAAATGAAAGGAAGCTTTTGCCGCAAATACAAGCGAGGTTCAGAAAAGGAAGGAGCACGGTGGAACACCTGGTGACTTTAAGAGTCATCATAGACCGAGAAATAAGAAAGGGATGCCTCTTTGCTCTTATAATTCATTTGAAAGCCGCATATGACTCAGTGAACAGGAGGAGATTGGATGAGTGTTTGGGCAAGCTAGGTATCTCAGGGAGTGTAAGAAGGAACATCAGGGATTTGTACAAGGAAATTGTCTGTAAGGTAGTAGTCCGAATGAATGAGTAGTAGTGCGTAGAGCGAATGAATGGGAATCGGACTATTTTGAGGTGAGGAAGGGCCTGAGACAAGGCTGCCCTTTGAGTCCCACGCTCTTCAATTTGTATGTGGCGGATATGGAGAAGGTTTTACAGGCCGGTCAAGCTAGAGGAGTGGTGATTGGGAAAAAGAAGGTGTGGAGCTTGGCATATGCAGATGACATGGTGGTATTTGCAAAGTCGGCGAGTGAGATGAAGGACGTGATTGGAAGGCTCTGTAGGTATTTCGAAAAGAGGGATTTAAGGGTGAATGTTGTTAAAACAAAATGGGTTCGGTTTAAAAGGTGTGGGCGATATAGGAAAGAAAGGTTTGAATGGCAGGGTACTGAAATAGAGGAAGTTAGTAAATTTAAGTATTTGGGGTATGTCTTTGGGACTGGATACAGTAATAAAGAGCACATAGAGTATGTCACAAAAGTGGCGGCGGGTCGCATCTGGGAGGTTTGGAAAAGAAACTTTGACGGAAACTTTAGAGCAGCAGAGGCGATATGGAAGGTATGTGTGCGAAGCGTGTTACTGTATGGATGTGAGGTCTGGAACGAAAGAGGAACTTGAACAAGATCAAAAGCGTGCGGCTAAAGTTTTTTAAGAAAGTGTTGAAACTTGATAGGTCGTCGCCTGGTCACATTGTCCTTCAGGAAGTGAGTGCTTAATTTCTGCAGAAAGAGTGATCAAGTTCGAGTATAGGGTGGATGAATGATAGGGAAGATGAAAAGATCGAATAGTGAATAAAGAGGAGTTAAGTGATAGAAGAGAGAGTGGTTGGGTGCTGAATAAAACGAAACTGTATGAAAGAGGCGGGTTATCATCTGAGGGGTTGGAAAGGGAAAAAAGGTGCTCTGTGGAAAAGGATGCTAAGAGAGAGGTTATTAGAAGTGGACTACCAAGAGCACCAATCCAAAATAGAGGCTAGCAAATATCACCAAGGCTACAGTCAGATACAAGTGCACGGCCGTGTTCCTGGTTATTTGAGGACAAGTAAGGGACCGTACCCATACTACGTGACCCATTTTTTACATTTTTTTACCCCCCTCCCCCCCATCGGTGACCACCCGTAGTATATGCCAGACCCCCCCCCTAGTTTTCACGTAGTAATTCATAAATATGGTTTTAAATATATTTTTACAAACAAAAGCTAAAAAAATAGATTTATTTTTGTCTTTATTACTACGGCGCTTGCAGCGTGACAACAAGAGTGCGCGCATATCCCATTTAGAAACATATTGCAACAGGAATTATACAAAAACAACAGAATTATACAAAAACAAAAGTCTTTTTTTCTTTTATTCACATTTATTTTTCATCTTCAACGAACACGTTCCCAGCATCAATCCACTCGGATACATCGTAGATCACGGGGGCGGTAGCATCAGGAGTTTCCCCAGACGTGATTACATTCTCCTCATCAACGGCCTCGGCGTCTATCCACTCCACGCTTTCCTCCACGACACACAAGACCTCCTGTGGTCTCCTGGAGAGAATCCGTAGAGGTCTCACGCGAGACACGTCCACTGCACGACCATGCACGTTTTTGCGATGGTTGTTCATGGAAGTTTTTGAGGCAAAATAAATTCCACAAATTGAGCACGTCCTTCCGGTGATGTCATTTTTAATAGATGGACAATATGAATCGTAGGGTATTTCTCTACCCTGTGAGAGATCCGGACGTAGTGTTATACACTGTCGCACAAACAATGATGGAAATTTTTCCTTTCCGACTTCATCTGGGTTTGGTATACGGAAAGGGTTTTGGGACATTGGAAAAGGTGCCGGCAAAAATCCTTGGTATAGAATATTTCTAAGTGCACTGCGGCGTAGAGCGCAACAGGAATCATCGGCGCACTTCGTTATTTGAAGAAAATATTGACTTTCACGAACGTGATTTGCATACCAAGTGTCACAAACTTCTGCGGTTTCCGGAAAGACTTCCCCAGGAGGCACATATTCTGCTATCACGTTGTGGCCGTCAATAACCACCTGGGACCAAATCTCAGCCAATGTTTCGCCTGATAATAATTTAGAATATATATATATATATATATATATATATATATATATATATATATTTATATATATATATATATATATATATATATATATATATATATATATATATATATATGTTGTATTTGAGGTTTTCGCGGATAGATACCTGTGTTGTAATGTTTACTCGGGGATTCCGCGTTAATGCTATCTCTTGAGAATGGTGAATGAATAGTCCGCCGAAACGTCGAGAATCCGGTTCTTTTCAGAGCTAACCCTCAAGATCAACGCGGAATCCCCGAGAAAACAATATACCACATATATATATATATATATATATATATATATATATATATATATATATATATATATATATTATATATATATTATATTTATATATAAATGGTAAATGGTATCAATTTTACCTGCATGCTGAAAGTTTTTCAATTCTAGCTCGTTATCGATGGTTTTTCCTTGAGAATCGAGATGGGATCCGTAGTGTTCATATGGAAGGACTACCGTGGCTAGTTCACGGCTCAAGGGTGCCATTCTTCGCTCAACTCGGTTGTAAGCCGATCGACCGGGTGCATTCGTTAACACGAACAGCCCATCCAAATGAAACTTTTTAAAGTGGGATATACAGTTAGATATCACCTTTTTGTAACGTGGATTTTCATCCGGTCCTCCATCCACGGATAAAATCATCACAGGCTTGACTTTTCCATCTTTTCCTAAGGTCAGATTTTTAAAATCATCTAATGTTAGCAGTTTGATGAGGTCTTTGGCGTGAGTTGTTGCTGTCGAACTGCTATGTATTCCACTGCGGATTGCGATATAGGTTGGACCAGAGTATGTAACAGCTTCTTTCCTACCAATGCAGTTCTCTTTGATTATGATACCAGCATATACCGAAGGAATCAGTTGATGGCGTTCTCCAACAGCAAAATCGTGGTCATCGAGGCGCACTTTATAATTCAGATGCATTAAAACAGGAGCCTGTACTTTTGCAGCCGTTTTTCCAATTGGTACTTTTGCTTTATCATCTTGAGAAATAAACACTACCTGTTCAGGTCCAAGATGAAAGTCCCTCAAGGCCGTTAACAGTAGCCTTACAGAAATGTTGATCGACGTGATCTCGGTGTATATCTGTTTGGGCTCGACACAGTCTCACAGGTACAGTTGTGACATGGCGCTTGCCCTCTAAGGATTCAGAATACTTTGGCATCAGCCTACGGTACGTAGAGGTTCGTGAGATCAAATATCCATCTTCAACAAGCCGTGCATGCAATTCATCAAGAGTCTTACAAGTTCTCAATACTTCTGATCTGCGTCGATCAGCAGCTGAACTTCCATGCCATCGCAAATTACTTGAAGAAGGCCTGACTGATTTTCTTCAAGTGAAGGGCGTCCTGGCTGTGTCCTTATAAACGAGGATTGCACGTTGGGATGAGCGGATTTCAGTCTCAAAATTTCAGCTTTTTGTTTTGCTCTAAATTTTCGCATGTTCTTTGCACGGACTATTTTGTTCTTTAACTCCTTATTCTTCACATCAGTATCATGCCTTAATTTTTTTATTTTCTTCTCAATTCCGTCTTTTCCAAGTCTAGCATCTCGCTTTTTTACGGTAGCATTTAATTCGGCTTCAAGTACTGAAATTTCAGATTTCAAAGCGTCCTGTTTTGGTGTCGGAGCTGTTGTAGATACAGAAGATTTATTATTATTATCACTGATACCTTCGGTGTTGGGAAGCACTTTGAGATGAGCTTCATGTGTGGCTGGAGGTTGTCGTGCAGGTAACTACATTCACCAAATACAAAGAATAGTTCAATTTTCATTACCAATGTTCATACATGCGAAAGCAGAAACCATACTTTAAAAACATGCAAATAAGACCATACTTAAAATATATGCAAATAATATAAAACCATTTTAAGCATTCAACAAAATACGCTCAGAATACTCACCTTCACGAAGAAATTAAGGAGGCGAGCGCTTTTCTTAGTTCCAAGCTGACAAAGTTCCTCGATTTTTAACAGTGTGAGACGTTCCAGCTCTTTTGGATTCTTTTTGTGCTCATTCCTTAAAGGCACCCAAAATTCATTTGTCTTTCTTTGTATTGTCTGCATTGACAAGGAATCCTTGTGACATTTAATAAATGCATTGTATTGTATAAAGCCGATCATACAACGACATTATTGTATCGACACGAACAACACTATAATAATATTTATTATTAGATTTTTACAAATGTTTAGAAACGCTATATTTCTAAATTCCTTCTGATCTCTTTTCTCACCTCCACGCGCTCACCCCACCATAAGAGGAAGCAAGGCGGCCAATAAGAGGGTTACATTTTAAAAAACGCCATAACACTTCGCCGGCATTTTTCAAAGTGCCCTACCATGCCGCTTGTCCCTTTGAAAGGCAATAACTTGCCGCCGCCGATACGACTTTGAAAGGCCCTAGCATACCGACGCCGCTGCGTCTTTGAACGGGCCTTAAACGCTAGGTGAATTGCATGGTTGCGACCGTTACTACGTGTAATCTATACTTACACTGAATTGAAAAAATCAATATTCGGCTAGAAAGCCTGCAGAATATCCGGTATTCGGCGTGTGGTCGAATACACTATTCGTTGCAAGTCTAAAAACAACCGAAATTAGGAAATTGGAATCTTCTATAATTAATACCTGGAAGAATGTATTATCAGCGGCGCGTAGCCGATGCAATAGAAATAAATCCCTGTTGTAAAAGAACTAAAATAGAAATAAAGACTGAATAGGAATAACGAGTGTTACATGAATATAGCTCGAAAAAGCACATTTCCCTGGACGGCTTAGAGGAGATTTACTACGTGACCAAAACCTAAGACACCCCCCCCCCCCCCCCCGGCCCAGTGACCAAGCGTGGTATTTTGAAGACCCCCCTCCACCCCCCTGAACGGGTCACGTAATATGGGTACGCTCCCTAAAGGGTCGGAGGACCAGTCAGTGTTGGCGAGATTTAGGTGTGGTAATGAAGAGTGTGGCAGGAGGCATTGGATGAATGAGGAAAGTAGGTGTATGGTGTGTGGGTTGAAGGAGGATATATGGAGTCAGTGGTTGGAAGAATGCACGAAGGCGGAGTGGAATGAATAGGAGAGAAGGCGAGGAAAGAATTGGAGTGAGTGCATGGATGAGAACGGGAAGGGACTGTCGTTTTTATTCAGAGTGAAAAGATGGAAAGAGCGGATCCGCCGGGGTGGTTTTTTGAGTGTTGCGGTTTAGTTTGTAGTTTATGACCGATGTACAAGTGTTGATGTATAGGTTTATAGGGTGGTAAATTTTCTTTTTTCTTTTTAATGGGGTTTTAGTTTCATAACTTTATTTTTTTGCTTATTCTGTATGTTTAGTATGATTGTGTAAATTATTTTAATTATGCCAATAAAGGTTATTATAAATTATTTTTAATGCTTTTAATGCTTTTGTTTAAAACAGCTGGCCTATAATCAGACTATCTATTTATGAGTGTGCAAATTATAATTCAGAAATCTAGAGTTATTGAAAAAAGTTTTTTGTTTACAAATCCGATAAGTTTTTGTTTCGATTATATAATCCTTAGTTAGATTATATAAGACTTACTGTATTGTGACATTTATATGTAGGTCTTATACCACATTATGTCACTAATCGTTGGTGTAGTACCTACATAGAGCTCCCCTTCAAAATTCCGATTGTTTCAAGAAGGTCCAAAGATTTCAGCTCCTCCTGGATCAAGCATTAAATCGCATTTCTATTGCAAATTAATGCTCCACGGTTTTCCAAAAATTTTACATCTTCCTGCAACTCTATTCTTATTGGGATGTTTATCGAGTCTGCAGTTAGTTTGTTCCCTAAAAATTTTAGGCAAGCTTTTAGCTTTTCCTGGTTAATAGGTCCCAGCATTACCTTAATGGCTATTTGGCTGTCTGACAGTATAGAAGAAGTGGAGTCAATGTATATTCCACATTATTTCTCTTTAACACGATTATAACGTGCACAACATTTTTTTGCGATGGAGGTAAAATTCAGATAATAAGATTTACAGCTACTAGTACAAATAAATTTAATAGCAACTAGAAAATATATAACTGTATGTTTTTTTATGAAATCTGAATTATATACAGAAAATAAATACTTTCCACTTAAGACAAAGAAATTAAATTATTATACAAATAACATGATAAACTACATATCTAAAAATCACATACAAATGACAATGCAACATCTATGGGCAAGTTCTGGAAAACAGATATGTACAAATGTGCCAACGAGGCGCTTTACATGCGCTTGTAACACGTATATATATATATATATATATATATATATATATACATATTAAAAAAAGCATGGCTAGTCATAAAGAAACAAAAAAACATATTGTACAAAATAAAAAAGATTTGAACAAATGAATATATCAATGAAATAGATATACACACATACATATATATATATATATATATATATATATATATATATCTATATATATATATATATATATATATATATATATATCTATATATATATATATATATATATATATATATATATCATGGGTGTAGCCAGGGGGGGTGGGGGGTTTCAAACCCCCCGAAATATGCAAACCCGTTAAAATTGGTATAAAATATATATATATATATATATATATATATATATATATACAAATATGTGTATTTATATTTCCATATATACATACGTCTACACGTTACGGGATGAGGAGAATTCTGTTTGCGTGTTCACACAATGTTCTGTGTCAACACAATATTCTGAAGAAAGGGCACCGAAAATTAGAATAGAACTTTTCATATATTTACCAAACATTATTATCAATATAATTATTCGATGGTGCGGCAAAAATGAGTTAAGCTACGTCACTATGTTGGGACTAAACTTTTTTCTACACGGGCATATATGTATATGTATATATATATATATATATATATATATATATATATATATATATATATATATATATATATATATATATATATATATATATATAATAGTAATTACAATATCCAATAATTCAACTCTCTCAGGATTATAGGGGCATATATAACTTGATAATACAAATTAATAAGTGCGTTACATGAATAAAAAGAAATCAAACATATTTTTTTAAATTAGACGTTGTATTTATTTACTTTTGTCGCTGATTGGAAATTGGGCATTGTTTGTTGTCTTGGCCATTAGTAGGGGAGTCTTTCTCCTCAGCAATGCGTGGCAAAAGCTCACCTGGTGCAGCAAGAGTTAATGATAACCTACTACCTTCAGTAAGCAATGAATTATTCTCATTGGTATGAACTGCTTCATCATTATCTTTAGTGTCTACTTGACTAGTTGGTCTCCAAACAGCACTAGTTACACCCCTTGTCTGTGCTTTAACTTGATTAGATCCAGAAGAACAAAGAGGCGATATTGAGGAACATTTACTTTCAGCTGTTCTTGGATGCAATCTGTCTGGAGATAATGCTCTTCTTAGCAATGGAGATGCTGGCTCTGCTGCCTTCGTTCTTGCAAAACTTTTCTTGGGCTGCCCTGAAGTTGACGTTGATACACATAAAGCAGTAGCTAATATATTAGTTGTGCTTCCACAAGAACTGGGACTATAAGATTGAGTTGTATTTGAACTTCCTGGTTGATGACCAACTGGAAAAGCCAATGGACTTGGTGATCTGGTTGGTGACGCAGGTAATGGTGAAGGAGATGGTGTTCTAGCTAGAGGAGACAGAGGAATATGTCCAACTGATTTTCTTCTGTTTGGAATATTAGCAGTACTGGCTGCATGCAAACTTTTTGCACATGTGTTTGAGTGCAACTTATGCTTTAAACCATGCAATGTAGAGGGTCTCTGATAATGCTGTTTATTTCGATTGCTAATTGCAGGAGTTTGATTGGGCGAACTGGAAGGTGACTGAGATGATGAACTACTAGAGTGCTGATTGAAAGAATCTGATGGTGAAAGAGAGGATCTATTACAGTTATTGCTTCTTAGTGTACTACCACTATCCTGGCTTCTTGGAAAAGATGAAAAACTTCTACTAGGTGTCACACTAATTGGGGATTGAATCGCTGCTGATATCTAAAATGAAACATTTGCCATAATATTTAGTTTCAAAAAACCAACAAACAATAAACCGAATAAGTTACTCCTTATGGTTTTTAATAAACAATATCTTACTTGTTGAATTTCTGCATTTGCTCTTTTGTTACTAATTCTACGGAACAAAGAAGTTTTTCTTCTTTTTTCATTATCTCTTTTTTGTTTTCTCTGGCGATGTATACTCCTTTTAGCTAGCTTGCTTTGTCCAGGTTCGCGTTTCCTACCACCACTTTGAATAGAAGTTTGTTCTAATGGTGTCGCTCTCAAGCTAACATGTTCTGCTCCACCCAAAAGCAGTTGAAGTACTTGTGTATGATATAAACCCTGTACTACTTCTCCATTGATGTGTGTGATTAGATCTGCAGGTCGTAATCCTGCGTCAAAAGCTGGACTACCTTCATCAACAGCCTAAAAATATAAAAAAAAGTTATATGCTATATAGCGTTATATGCTCGTAGATTAATTAAAATATAACTAGAAATAAAATTACTATGACGAACACATACTTATTTCAATGTATGGACTGTCGAACTGTCGTTCAGGAATATTTATATGTGTAAAGCCAGAGTAATATTAGGCCCACGCCGCGTGTCGCAACGCAACGGGCTGGTGATTATATAGTGTCGCGTCACCGCGCGTGCTGATTAATTTTGATGTCACTTCAGTGACCGCGTAAACGTCCGCACGTATTTACAATGTTCTCTTCCGACTCAGATACGGATCTTGAAGAAAATATTGCCTACCTATTTATTTTAAGCCTACTCAAGAAGAAAGAAGAAGAGATACTGGGAGCACCCAGTCAATGCACTAAGAGGAACTCGAATTGAATATCATTTATTGGTGAATGAACCCCACCACGGAGCCCACGCCGATCGAAATCGAGCGGTCTGCGTGGCGTCAGCTCGTTCGGCGACACGCGCGACTGAGCTAATGTAACACGTTCAGACTAAATGTATATAACCGATTGCAATCCCACGCGTTGCGACACGCGGCGTGGCTCTAATATAACCCCGCCTTAACACCTACAATTTCGGAAAACCTTTTCTTGAAATGTATAGAAGATATAGATATAAGGTATAATAATATATGAGGTCATACAACTTCGACTACTAAAAACTACTAGTATCGGGAGTTCGGTTCGAGAGTTCGAGAAATTAGGACGTGCGAGTGTTTGACAAAAAGTTTAGTTGCGAGTATAACCGCTGGTAGTTCGCTAGCGTCGAATTTCCAGCGCAGCCCTACGACAGAAGGGGCCACGAAAACCCCAAAAGGCAAGAAATCATACCAGGAGAACAGGAAGGAGAAAAGGGGGCTGAGTGTAAGGAAACAGAAAGAAGAAAAAGAAAAAAAGCAAAGATAACGGTAGCAAGAAAAGAAAGAAAAAAAAAAGAGAAAAAAAGGATAACATGGAGTGTAGTGAGCAGGAACGCAGTTCCGATAGTGAACAGGCCAACCCATTCCAATCTAAAAAACGGCTAGGCCGTTCCCCCTGCTCTACGAGAAAAAAGGAGACCAGCCCAAAAGAGGCTAGCCCGAAGGAGGGCCACAAATCGCATCGATCGCTGATTGAAGCAAATCTCTCAGTGGTCCAGGAAATGGCGGAGATAAAACGCGAGCTGATGCGATTTACGAAGAAATTAGAAGAAGATAAAAGAGAGGAGAAAAAGTGGAGAACGGAATTAACAGAGGAACTAAAAGCAATGAGGGAAGAAAATAAATTAGCAAGAGAGAAAATTATAGGCTTGGAGAATGAGATTAGAGACTTAAAGAAGGCAAGTGCAGACAGCGAATGTAAGATAGAAGCAGATAGAAAGCAAATGGAAGAGAAATTGGCTAAAATTGAAAATTTTAGGGAAGAAAAGGATAAGAAAGAAAGAAAGTTAAACATAGTTATGAATGGAATTAAAGAAGAAGCTACGTGGGAAAAGGAAGTAGAGGACTTGCTAAGGGGATGAAAGTGTGGTCTCTAGCTTACGCGGATGACATAGTTGCTTTAGCAAGAACAAAAGGGGAAATGAAAGAGATGATTGGAAGGATTAAAAGATATTTTGAGAAAAGAATGTTAAGTGTGAATGTAGAGAAGACTAAGTGGATGGTGTTTAGAAAGAAAGTTGGTAAGAAAGAGGAAAGCTTGATGTGGGGGGAAGAGGTTATAGAGCAGGTTAGCAGGTTCAAATACTTGGGATTTATGTTTGGTAGTAATGGGTCCAATAATGAGCACATTATGTTCGTATGTAAGAAAGCATGGGTGGCTGCTAATAGGTTTTGGAATGCTTGGAAAGATAAATTTGAAGATAGTTTCGTGGCAAAAATGATAGTATGGAAAGCGTGTGTTCGGAGTATTTTGTTGTATGGAGCGGAAATATGGGGTATGAACGAAATGGAACCAGTAGAAAAGGTACAACTCCATTTTATAAAAAGGGCGTTGAAATTAGACAGGAGTACGCCAGGGTACCTGGTGCTACAAGAAGCGAATGCGTATAAAGTTGCAGTAGAAGCATCAGTGAGAGTGGCAAGATACGAAAGGAAAGTGTATAGGTTAGGGAATGAAAGTATAGTGAAAGAGGTGTTCAATAGTTTAAGGAAGGAAGGTGTCGGAGGGATTAGACTAACAAAATGGGGAAATGAATGGAAAAAAATGTATGAACGAGTAGGGTTGTCGAAAGAGGAGGTAGAAAGGATGAAAAGGGAAGGCGTAAAGTGTGAAAAATTGTTGGGTGAAAGGAGTAGGGAGATAGAGCTGCAGATACGACAAAGCCGTATAGACGAAAGCAGGTACAATCGGGAGTACAACAAGGTACAAGTGTACCGCAGACTCCCTTTGTACCTATGCAGAGGGTCCAGCGGTAGCCAAAATAGGATAGCCAGGTTTCGGTGCGGCAACGAAGAAAAGGGAAGAAGGTACTGGTTGAATGAAAGGGAGAATTTGTGTACCATATGCGGAGAGGGTACTGACAGGTGGGCACATTGGATGGAAGAATGCAAAGGTCTAACATGGGAAGAAGGAAAGAAAAATAAATGTAAAGACTGGGAAGCGTGCATGGACGAGTCAGGTAGCGGGTGGCCCATAATGCGGGAAATTTTAGAGCGGAAGGGAGTGATTGTGGAAAGAGTTTAGGGAGAGAAAAAAATTAGTGCGGGCGAAGAATTATTGTTTTTTTTTTGTTTCTTTAAAGTGTAGTTTTTTTAAGTTTGAGTATTTGGGGTATTTTTGGGTTGGGTTATTTGTTATGTTCTGTTTTTTGTTCTTTTTTTTTTATTGTTTCCATGTGTTTTTTTTTGTTTTGTTTTTTTTGTTTTGATATGTTGTATTGTTAGTCTTATAGTAATTGTTGTAAATATGCCAATAAAGGTAATAATAACATAGCTACTAGTGGTTGGAAGATTACGAGAATATCTCTGAGAGTCTAACGTACCCCAAGTTGGGATCAGTAGGTTCAGGTGCAGTAGTCAAAAAACAGAACAGGAGGTACTGCCGCCAAATGAAAGAAGTTTCCGTGTATATGGAGCAGTTAGCGAATCATGGAATAGCTGGGTTTCAAGATGAAGAGAATGTGCATGAAACTAAAAAGGCCAAGCTTGTGAAAAAGTGAGAGTTAATTATGGACTACAGCAGTCATAGCTGACTTCTGTTGCTAAGAGTTGTACCGTGGAAAGGGTCTTGTTTATAAATACAGTATAATCTCCAGACAACCGTCGGATTTTCAGAAAGAGTGGTGGGAGGGAAGAGCGCGAGCGGTCTCCAGACCGCAGGGTTACTGAACGTGTCGTCCGATTAACCAACGACCGAATTGCCGAGATTATTCTGTACTTATATGGAATAAATATTGTTGAAAAAGAAAAGAAATATTATATAGAAGGTACACTTATACTTATTAGTGATAACTATTAATTTCCTGAAAACAAAACATAGGTTATATAAAAAATATCTTACCATAACTAAATGATGCATAGTATAAAAATCAGTATCACCATAAAATACTCTAATTGTATGTACAGTAAAGCCAAAACCTCTGGGCCCTCTTCTTATTATAATAGGTGGCTTCAAACAAGTAACAAGTGGAGATAATTCTCTACATGGAGAATTATCTCTAGAACTTGCTGTGCTTGATCCTCCTCCACCTCCAGTAGCAATTCCTGAGAATCCACTTGCTGGTGAGTGTATACTTGAAGGGGGAGTTTGATACTCATCAGATGGGATCATCAAAGATAAACTGGATGCAGAAGCACTTTTGACAACTGCTCTGGATTTATTTTTTATAGGTGGTGTAATAGTGTTGCTAGACTGTGTACATGCAGTTTCACTTATTGAAGGCACTTCTCTATTACCATTAAAAATATGTTCATCTTCAACTGATATTGAGAATTTTGGTAATATTTCCCTTGATTGTCCAGTTTTTCTGCGCCTTTGAATTTGTGGTGACACATCATCACTATCAGTTTGTGAAGATTCCGGGGTACTAACAGTTCTATTTAAATCAAATGATATTTTCCTGTGTTCAACAACGATGTCTTGTGAATCAGGATCAAGCATGCTCTGTCGATGCTTGATTCTATAATCTATATTTTCTGGAGTACTTGGTGGAGAAGAAGTTTTAATTTTAACTGATTCGTTCATCATTTCAGAATCAGAAGATAGCTTCGAAGTATGCACTTTTCTATACTGAGGTGAGCATGATGAAAATAAACCAAATACCGGTGAATCATCTGTGTCATCAGTATCATCCTCTAATTCATGATTATATCGATCCACACGACTGTCAAAATAACTTGTATCTTCATCATTTTCTAACTGAGGCACAAATTCTGCCTTTTGTCTTAGTAAGGAATTCCAATCTAAATTACTGAAGTAAATATGATCCTTTACTTCTTGAGCACCACCAGTGCCTAATCTATCTCTGGGAGAATGCTGCAAAAGGCTTATTATCAAATCCTTTGCTTCTTCTTGAACACACCAATCTTCATTATCTGGCCATTCAATATCATCTATTAAACAAAGAAAAAAAAATATCTACAATTGGCTTAAAATCATAAAGCCATATTTTACTTAATATTTCCTATACTCGAACCGGCGAGAGAATGCAGAGAGTACTGTGCTGAGGTATGAGTGGCAAGGGACGCGCCGAGGTACGCGCAGATTAGTTTTAGTTAAGAAATATGCGTCAGTTTTTGAAATACGGACAACTAAACACCGCGCACTCAAAATAAAGTGGGGAATGCGCAGAACAATGCTAAACTCGTCGAGACGAGATGCATTCTCTCGCCGGTACGAGTATATACATACAGTATGTAAATAAACAAACTTGAGATTTGTAAATGGAAATTAATTATTGAAATAAAATAGAGAAACATGTTTAAAATTCAATTTCTTGCATAGTCATTTTATTTAATCACATTTTCTATGCACTATCTATCTAAAACTTTCATACAAAATTTTCTAGTAATATAATAGTAATAAAACAAAATATGAGGGAATATTTACCATTCACTGTGTGAGCAAATAATTCTTCTGGAGTTTCTCCAAAGAAAGGTACACAACCAACCAAAAATTCGTATAAAATTATTCCCATGGACCACCAATCCACTGGTTTTCCATAACCTTGTCTGAGAATAACTTCGGGTGCTATATATTCCGGTGTTCCAAAAACTTGTTTATCAGAAAATTGACGAGTTTCACAATCAATGTACCCTTCATACAGATTTGTAGCCACTAAACATATTTTATAATAAGCAATTTTACAATTAAAACAAATTTGTTAATACATACAAGACATAAGTCCCATTTTACTTAAGCCAAAGTCTGTTAGTTTTATATGGCCTAATGCTGTAATAAGTAAACTAAAACAAACATTTTAAAACCATAAAACTTCCATAATAAAGTAAATAAGAACTTACTTATCTGGCTTGAGATCTCTATGAACTATACCATAGCTATGTAAATATTCAACAGCTAAAACTGTTTCAGCAAAATAAAACCTTGCCATATCTTGTGGTAAGGGACCAATATTTTTTAACAAGCTGGCACAATCACCTCCTTCAACATACTCCATAACTAAACACAAATGCTTCTTTGTTTCAAAGCTACAGTACATAGATACAACGAAAGGATTATCAGCGAAGCTTAAAATATCTCTTTCAGCAAAAACTTGTTCTACTTGATTTCTTAACATTAAGTTGTTTTTATTAATTTTTTTCATAGCAAATCTCTGTTTCGTTTGTTTAAGCTTGACGAGATATACAGCACCATAAGCCCCATTAGAAATCAACTTAGCAATTTCATAATCATTTTCATTAGGATTGCTTGATGTACCCCATTTATTACAATTTGAGACAGAAAGTGTATTTATAGAAGAATTTTGTTTATTTGAATGGGTAGTAAGACAAACAGATGTTTGATTTGCAGAAGTGTTTGACCAGTTACAATTACGAATCTCATTTTGTAAATCTGCTATTGGATCCCTATTCAAACCAAGTTTCTGTATAATATATTGTGGTAAATCTGCTTTAATGCCCTGGAGTACTTTAAGGTGTCCTTCAGCTGCTTCTAAGAAGTGATAAAACTCTTCAGGATCAAATTCTAAACATTCAAGAAGACGAGCTGGTCTCGATATTATCAATAACAGTTTTTTGATGAGACCTGTAACTTCAGTTGCAGCTTCTTCTGACTTCTCTTTAGTCTGAAAAAGAGATATAGATTTAGAAACATAGTAACACGAATTGTTAATTCGTTCGAACCAAATGTTCAGGCCAAGGACTATTTACGTGGAATAGCACACTATATTACTTACTAATTATATAAGGGTTACTTTCGTTAATCGTATATTCTAGTAGTTAATAGTATATAATATGTTTAAAGTGTTCTTTCGGTGATTTAATAAAATATTTAATATATTAAATGTCGTGTTATTTCAGTGATTTCGCGTTGATGTCGAGTGTTGGTTCTGACAACATTCACCATTTTCAAGAGATATATGCATTCGTGCAGGTTAAGCGTTAGACGCATACTGCATGCGTCTAAAGCTGTGTTTCTTAACCTTTTAAGTGAGCCGCACCGCTTTGAATCTCAAAATAAGTGTCCGCACCCCATTGAAAAATGTGTTTCAATTTTTTAGTTTAAAAATACATTTTTTTTCAAAATTTATTGTTTATTTAAAAAAACGTGTACATTTTATATATCAAATACAAAACAATATTATTGCTATTAATCGCTAGGCTGTTGCTGCTTGTTCATTATAATACTTGTGAAGCGAGGCTCTTTTTTTGAAAGAGACACGCGTAAGTCATCACTTGCATTTGAGCGATTTCTCGCTTTAGTTTTTATATGCAAAGGCGATGAAAATCCCATTTCGCAGAGATAGGTGGTGGCAAATGGTAAAACTAATTGCAATGCTTCTTTCGCCAACTCTGGATAACATTCAAACTGTGTACACCAGAAATGTTGTAATTCTAATTGTTCGAATTCCATTTGAATATGTCCACTGTCACGCATTTCAATAAATCAAATCAAATACTTTTATTTCATTATTTAAGTATATATTACAAGTACAACATGCTAAATGAAATATGTCCAACAGATTATTCTAGAAGACTAATCAAAGTGATAGCCTGAGAATTAATATGAGAAAATAAGAAATAATATCAACACAAATAATGCTGGAATATTTTAGAAATTGAAATAAAAGTCAATTTATCGGGTTATTAATTTTCAAATATTTCTCGTCCACATTATATGGTTCTATCACAACAATTAAGCCGTACAGTTCCTTTTTAAACTTTATAAAGTTTGTTATGTGCTTAATATATGCTGGCAATTTGTTATAAAGTTTAATATTGCTGCATGGAGGGCATATAATATTGCTGCATGTAGTTCTTTGTTGTACCTTGTATGACGTTCACTCGGTTTGTGAAAACTTGTAAATAAGTGCCTGTGTTTGACTATGAACAGGATACTTTCATATATGTAGATGCCCGTAGTAGTTAGTATATTCGCCCTTTTAAAAACACCCCTGCATGATTCGCGGTATTTTAGGTTCTCTAGAATACGGAGGGCTTGCTTCTGTATCCTGAACACGTTCCTAATGTAAATGCTGTTACCCCAGAAGATGATTAAAAATTTTATATGTGATTGGAAGTTAGAGAAGTACACTAGCCTCAGAACTTGATCATCTACGTATCGCTGCAGGACTCGCAATGCAAAAACTGCCCTGTTCAGTTTATTAGTAACATGGTCGACCTGTGACGACCACTCAAGTTTATTGTCAATATGCAGTCCAAGGAGTCTTACTGATTGGTCTACATTTATAACATCATTCCCCATTCGGATTTCTTGAGGGTAACTCGTGGTGCTTCTATTAGTTTAGAAGAAGATGGACTTCGTTTTATTCTTGTTTAATAATAATTTATTATTAGTAAACGGCGGTCATCAATGACATTGCTAGACCAGCATTCCGACTAATGTCCTCTACTGACTTGTTAATTAATAGCACAGTCGTATCGTCGGCATAATTTACCATTGTATGCTGCGGGATGATGGGTAATCGGGGCAGGTCATTAATAAATAATGTGAAGAGCAGTGGTCCTATAGTACTGCTTTGTGGTATCTCCATATTGATTATTCTTGCGTTTGAGTACACATATCCACAACTGGATTTTAGTTTGGTAATATGTGTTCTATTTCTCAAAAATGATGAAATCCAGTCCAGTGCGATCCCTCTGATACTATATTTAGATAGTTTATCTGCTAGAATGGTGTGATCCACTAGGTTGTATGCTGTCGATAGGCTCATCAACATCCCGTTTGGAATATTTCGAGCTTCTAGCTGGAATCCTATGTCGTTGATGAATTGATAGCATCTTCCGTATTCTTTCCTTTTATGAAGCCATGTTGTTGATGGCTTATGATTTGTTGCTTCTCGCAGAAGTAAAGTAATCTAGAACACATAAGTTTTTCAAAATTTTTAGAAAACACCGGCAACATATTTATCGGCCTGTAATTCTCTATAGCTGCTCTATCGCCCGATTTGTAAACAGGAGTAATTTGACCCAGTTTAAGCCTCATTGGAAATTTTTTAAAGTTAAAAGAGTTATTTATTATATGCTGTAGCGGGGAGATAATATAGGGGAGCACCTTTTTTACAATTACAGATGAGTTTTCATCATGACCCGCACTTTTTTTGCTTTTTAGGTTCATGATTGTGTTACCGACTTCCTCCTTACTAATTGGGGTTAGAAATATAGATTTAGTATTCACTGGAATATTATCTTCATACTGGATATTATTATTAAAGTGTACAAGGTTTTTAGCTAAGTTGGCGAAGAATTTATTTATATTTGATATTTGAGACGCTTGGGAGCGGATCTTCGTTGTAGTTTATATATATATATATATATATATATATATATATATATATATATATATATATATATACATATACATATATATATATATATATATATATATATATATATATATATATATACTTCTTCAATTCGGTAGTTTCCCTAAATATACTCCATGTGGTTTTTTCTCGGTTTGATGATAGTTGTATTTGTTTTTTGAAACGCTTCTTTTTATCCGTCTTTAATAAGTTAATGTATTTTCTGCGTAGGTTATTGTACCTATTCTTAATATCCGGATTGTAGGCTGCTAATGTTTGAAGGAGTTCCAGGTTTTTCTCCAACTGAGCCAAAGATGGGTTGTTATACACCCGTTGATCCCTATGTTTCGTGGGGGTAGGAACTCGAGGGAATGCCTCCTCGGAATTCCCTCGGTAGATGTCCATGAACAGATCCCACTGCGCATAGATGTCATTGTCGCAAATTTGAAACAAATCATCCCAACACACCTTCTGCATCAATTCTACGTGGAAGTTCTTATTCCTTTCATTCAAAAGTCTTGTGAGAATAATGTTAGGGGTTGAAACCTCAGCAGACGACTCCATGGTAAGTATTTGAGCATAATGGTCAGATATGTGATGGTCCCTAGTTACGACACTGAATGAAACATGTGCTTTTACAATAACGTTGTCAATGCACGTCCGAGAATCAGGGTGGCTTATTTCCCTAGAAACTAGTACTGCGCTAAAGAATTGGACCAGGGACAAAAACTGAATGAAACATGTGCTTTTACAATAACGTTGTCAATGCACGTCCGAGAATCAGGGTGGCTTATTTCCCTAGAAACTAGTACTGCGCTAAAGAATTGGACCAGGGACAAAAACTGGGTAGTAGTACCTGACCTTTTTAAGACATCAATATCATAGTCGCCAGCTATGATAAACTAGGTGTCTATCTACAATAAGATCGCCTTTTTTTAAATCACTATCATCCATCGAATTTGAGTTATATAGAAAGGGATCCAGTATCCATCTCTGAGTTTTGGTAACATTTCCGGTAGAAAAATATTCCTTGAATGAATCGCTCAATCGTTTCAGATAATGTCGGGTATAATTGTATTTTTTTTTCATTTTCCACAACAATTGAATCAAGCATGGAAAAATTTGCAAAATTCCTATTTTCAACTCGACCTATCCAAATTTCTAGTTTTCTAATAAATGAAGATAATATTTCACTAGCTATTATTATATTTTTACCAAATTCTTGGATTGATAATATGTTCAATTCATTCAATATCTGCTAAGTAGGCGAGTCTCATATATATATAATATATATATATATATATATATAATATATATATATATATATATAATATATATATATATATATATATATATATATATATATATATATATATATTTATATATATTGTATTGTTTTCTCGGGGATTCCGCGTTGATGCTGAGGGTTGGCTCTGAAAAGAACCGGATTCTCGACGTTTCGGCGAACTAACATTCGCCATTCTCAAGAGATATATGCGTTCGTGCGGGTCAACCGTTAGACGCATACTGAGAGCACGTTCGTGCGATGCGACTACTTATAGCTGTCTGGCTTCGGGTCATGCGCGTTGTGTGCGGTGCTTCGGTTCGGCTGTTTGTTTGTCTTGTTGGTCGTACATGAGTCTGGGGTGTCTGGGATTGCATTTTGAGGGTGGATATCATCGGTCGCCATGCTGGGGGCAGTCTCAAGGAATCGTCTCTCGTGTTCATGCAGTAGTCTCGTTTTTCTATCTCTATGGCTTCTCTGTATAGTCGTGACATTTCGTGGCTAATCTGTGCAACAGTCCTTGTATTTCTAAAGTCCATCCAGTGACCGGTGTTTGTGTGTTGGACATCGGCACTTGTCCAACACACAAACACTTTGTCTCTGTGTCTGACTGAAACTTCATGTTCTTGAATCCTAGCAGATATTTTTCTATTGGTACGTCAAATGTAGGTTCGTTCACATGTTCCTCAAGGTATTTCATGGGATTCTAACGGGATGTTGTCTTTAACGCTGCGTAGCATGGAGGATATTTTCTGGTTAGGTTTGAAAATGGTGTCGATGTTGTGTCTTTTAAGGATTCTGGCGATTTTGTCAGTTGATCCATGAACATATGGTAGGTATGCTGTGCTAGCGGGTTTCTGGCGTTCTTCAGTTCTAGGGCTACTGTTCTCTGTACGACGGAAAGCTCTGGATATTAAGCTGTTTGGATATCCATTTGAAGAAAGAGCTTCTCGTAAGTTCCTCAATTCTTTCGGTAAGTTAAGCTTATCGGCTAGTCTTTTGGATCGGGTGGTCAGAGTGTTGACTACAGATGCTAGTTGTTTGGGATGATGGTGCGAAGAAGCGTTCAGATATCTGTCTGTGTGGGTTGGTTTCCGGTACACAGTGTGACTCAAAGTGCCGTCAGGTTTCTTCTGTACCAAAACATCCAAGAAAGGAAGTCGTTGATGCTTTTCTATCTCCATTGTGAATTTAATTTGGTCGTGTTGGGAGTTAAGATGGTTAAGGAATTTGTCCAGCTCTGGTCTGCCGTGGGGCCAGATTACAAATGTGTCGTCAATATATCTTAACCAGAGTGTGGGTTTCAGTGTGGCTGATGAGATTGCCTTTTCCTCAAAATCTGTAAGAAATATGTTGGCTATTACTGGGGATAGAGGTGAACCCATTGGTGCTCCTAGGACTTGTTTGTATATTTGACCATCTACCTAAAGTATGTATTCTTTAAACAATGTTCTGCCAGATCTGATACATACTTTTCTGGTTTTAATTTTGATCTTATGATGTTTAAGGCCTCAGGGACCGGTACTTTTGTGAATAAAGATACAATGTCAAAACTCACAAGGAGGTGGCCGGGCTGGAGTTGGTGATTTTTCAGTATGTCTAAGAAGTGTTCAGCATTGCGGACATAGGAATCACAATCATCGGCGTATGGTTGTAAACATTTTGCTAAATGTTTCGCAAGAAGTTGGACCGGTGAACCAACGGAGCTTACTATTGGTCGTAGTGGGGCTCCATCTTTGTGGATCTTTGGTAAACCATATATCTGGGGACACCGTGAAGATTTCTCCCTTGGTATAAGGTAATTCATTGTTTCCTTGTCAATGCTAGAGCTTAGGATCTTTTGTCTGGTAGTTTTCACAAGATAGGTTATAGGGTCCGTTGTACTGGGTAGATAAGCTGGATCATCTAAGATTGTGGTCATTTTTTGTTTATAGTCAGCACTGTTCATGACTACAGAGCAATTTCCCTTGTCAGCTGGTAGGACCACAATGCTGTTGTTTTCTCTTAGTGCCTTGAGGGCTTTGAATTCCTCGTATGAGATGTTTCTTGTCGGTGGTTTGGCAGATCTTAAAATGTGGCATGTTTCCTGTCTTATTGTCTCGGCTAATGTGGCAGGGAGTTGTGAGATAGCAGTCTCGACAGCAGTGATTATGTCTTCTTTGGGAAGGCGAGTTGGTGCTATTGCAAAGTTAAAACCCTTGGCCAGTACTGTTTTGATAGGTTCGTCTAGGGGCTGGTCTGAAAGATTGTAAACCACTTTGTCGATGTTGAGTGGTTTTGGTGCAGGTTTTTGTCTCCGTCTGAGAAGGTTGTATTTTTCTTTCTGTCTATTGGTAATTAATAATCTATTCTGTTCGGCTCTGTTGTTAGATATTAAGTCTATCTGTTGCCAGAGGAGAGGGTGTAGCGTAGTGGTTAGAGCTATGTGGGTTGTCAGGATATTTTGACTGATGCTGTCAAGTTTCTGTCGTTTGGTTTGGATTTCGTCCCGAAGCAAAGCTTGGCTTGCGTTGTGTAGTATTTTGTTTGACCTGGCTGTCGGATTTTGGTGTGACAGCCTCATACAGACGAGTGTTATGTCTGTATCTCTACAGCGACGTAAAAATGCTAAATCGCATAATAATTGAGAGCGCTTTGTCCGTAGTTTCTCAAAACTACGGGTGAGGTGGTAAATTTCCTCCCCGTGGAGGTTAATAATATTGTATTTGAGGTTTTCGCGGATAGATACCTGTGTTGTATTGTTTTCTCGGGGATTCCGCGTTGATGCTGAGGGTTGGCTCTGAAAAGAAGCGGATTCTCGACGTTTCGGCGAACTAACATTCGCCATTCTCAAGTGATATATGCGCCCGTGCGGGTCAACCGTTAGACGCATACTGAGAGCTCGTTCGTGCGATGCGACTACTTATAGCTGTTTGGCTTCGGGTCATGCGCGTTGTGTGCGGTGCTTCGGTTCGGTTGTTTGTTTGTCTTGTTGGTCGTACATGAGTCTGGGGTGTCTGGGATTGCATTTTGAGGGTGGATATGATCGGTCGCCATGCTGGGGGCACTCTCAAGGAATCGTCTCTCGTGTTCATGCAGTAGTCTCGTTTTTCTATCTCTATGGCTTCTCTGTATACTCGTGACATTTCGTGGCAAATCTGTTCAACAGTCCTTGAATTTCTAAAGTCCATCCAGTGACCGGTGTTTGTGTGTTGGATAAGTGCCGATGAAATGCATCGATGAAATTCAGATGTTAGTTTATATATATATATATATATATATATATATATATATATATATATATATATATATTTGGGCTCCCACCAATTGGGCTCCCGCCAAGTTGAGCACAACCGTACTAACTTTTGTACGACAAACGGCACATTTGACCTCTCTGTAACATCGTTGAGTATAAAGCAGGAAGTTTGAATTTTTAAATATCAAGAGACATACTATAACTGGCTATATTATACCAAATAATTATACCTTATAGTTTACGAATTATCGGCAGTCAAATTTCTTAATTTTGTAAGTGACACACTCACCTACGATCAAATTTTTAAAGTACTTCTAACAATCCTACAAACTCAAAATTTGGAATTTTAGTTAGCCTTTAGGCTATAACGGAAGGAAAAAGTAAAAAATCCCGAAATTTCATTATGGATTAAATGAAAAATAATGATTATTTAAAAATTTCTTAATTTTGTCACCGATAATCAAAATTCTAAGTTACTTATTGATACGGTCACTATAAATGTTGATAGGTAATTGATTAGATAACAATTTACAACAAAGTTGTTGAATAGGTGCTTCCAGAGACACCAACTAAAATAACTGACTTGGTCTTACATAAGATCTCACAACTTTTTTAGCGAAAGGAAAGCGTTACGAGACTTGGCATTTTTTACATTTATGTTTTTGATGTGATATAAATATATAAGTGGCTAAATATATATCTTTGAACATACATAAATAGTTCATTCTCGTATTTTTTTACTTTGTTCTTCGTTTTGGCATATATGCATTTTTTTGCGAAAAAAACATAAATAACCCTAATTTTTGTATAAGCTTCAATATCGCTTCAATATATCTAACGCTTAACCCGCAATATGAATGCGGAATCCCCGAGAAAACACATATTTATATATATATATATATATATATATATATATATATACATATATATATATATATATATATACATATATATATATATACATATATATATATATATATATATATATATATATATATATATATATATATATATATATATATATGTTGTATTGTTTTCTCGGGGATTCCGCGTTGATGTTGAGGATTGGTTCTGAAAAGAACCGGATTCTCGACGTTTCGGCGAACTAACATTCGCCATTCTCAAGAGATATATGCGTCCGTGCGGGTCAACGGTTGGACGCATACTATGCGTCATAAGGCGTCAGTATGCGTCCAACCGTTGACCCGCACGGACGCATATATCTCTTGAGAATGGCGAATGTTAGTTCGCCGAAACGTCGAGAATCCGGTTCTTTTCAGAACCAATCCTCAACATCAACGCGGAATCCCCGAGAAAACAATACAACACAGGTATCTATCCGCGAAAACCTCAAATACAACATATATATATATATATATATATATATATATATATATATATATATATATATATATATATATATATATATATATACATATATATATATATATATATATATATATATATATATATATATATATATATATATATATATATAATTTTTTTTTAATAGAAAGGAGGTACTTCTTTTCCCGGAAAAGGTTTTCCTGGAACCGCGTGAGCATTACTTCGGAAAAAGAGAACTGATATTCTAATCAACCTATATCCGTTTCTTCTTTTTTCCGTTCATGAGCGATATTCCGCGCAAGGGTATCTACAATATTCCACGTATCCTCGTTAATAAGCATTAACTCCACACAATTATGGCTAGTTAGTGTCACTCCCGCTGCGTAATGTGCTGCGTCTATTAGCAGTCTCCATTTATCGCAGAATTATATCCATTCCATCCAGAATATCTCCATTTATCAAGAACACGTGGTTTGCATCTTCAAACACCATGTATTTTCGGCACAAGTCACTATCGTTGAGGTGGAAGCGATTCCGATAACTATTTTCCGGAAGAAATGTATCCATCCGTGCTTGTGTCCTATCCACTTTGTTAGATCTGGTATCAGTAACTATGCCCTTTTTCGGTTTCCGTTGCCCATTTTCGTTGTCATTCGGTATCTCCTAGTCGGCGTTACTTTCTATTCCTTTGACAATTTGATACAGAAAGCATATATTTTTAATTTGGAGATCAATGGCTGGAATTTTGGTCAGTACCAATGCAGCTTCCGTAGATACAGTTCAAAAACTGCAGCATATCCTAAGCGGCACTCTACGTTGTACCCCTGCCAAGAGTTTTCTTTTTTTTCCAACTTGGTAGCTTGGCTCCATATGGGCGCTGCATACAGGAGAATCGAATGTGCCACGTTTGCTATGAGTCTTCCTCTTGGATGATTTTGGTCCCCCTAGGTTTGGAATAATTCTGCTTAGTACCATTACAGACTTTTCAGCTTTGATGCTGCATGCGATTTTGATTCTATCACTTCATTTTCTAGCTACAATGTGGCTCTGCCTCCATAAAGTATTAGAGCTTCCGTCTTCTCTGCTGCCAGATTCAGGCCTTTCTTGCGGATCTCCGACGACAGTTTAGCCAAGACCCAGTTAGTGTTACTGACTAGCTCCAGCTGTGTTTTTGTTTTTTGCAAACAACGGCTGTCATCAGCGAATCCAATAATGGTTGTCGCGGTAGGTACTTCTATTGTAAGCGCAGAATTATAGAAAATGTTCCATAGGATAGGTCCCAGAATACAGCCTTGTGGTACTACACATTCCATTTGCATGTTCATGCCCCGTCCAACAAGTATAGATCTTTCCGAGAGATAGTCAGATATTATTCGGCGAAGGTACATTGATACTCCCATGTCTTTGAGCGCCAGCATGATTCCTTCCCACGGTGCTGAGTTGAAAGCATTGCGGATATCTAGCGTAGCCATTACGCAGAGTTCTCGGTTATTTGGTACTACTTGATGCTATTCACGAACTTCAGCACCTCTTGCATTGCATCAGTGGTAGACTAGCTTTTCCTGAATCCGTTTTGGTGGTTATATAGTTTCTAATAACTCTTTAAAATAGTTTGCCAAATACGTCCAGTAGACAGATTGGCCTAAATTTTGTGGTTATGTTTCTGGATAAGAACCAATTTCGCGATCTTCCCTTGACGTGAAAAGATTCCCTTTTGTAGGAGTTTGTTATAAACTTGCAGAAGGGTGTCGAGTTCCAATAGGGCTGCAGTCTTTACTACCTCTGGCGGTATTCTATCTGGACCAGCAGCCTTTTTGTTCATTATTTGAGATACTGCTGTTGTGAGCTCTTCAGCATCAATTGGAGGCAGTGGGCAATCTGGTAGTATAGCTTCCCTTATTGGTGTCGTTTCGGTGCGTGGAAAAAGTTCCTTCGCAATTTCCAATTGTCTTGCATCATCTAGCTTGACTCGCCTTTTTGTGCTATTTATATACGCCCTTGAGTCTCTTTTTCTGTGATAGTGGAAGGCTTTGGTGTCGATTGCTTCTTACAAGTATTCTCTTGTACCGCAAGCAAGTTTTGCGTAGATTCGCTATTTCCTCGTTCCATCAGTATGCTGTTTATCTTCTAAATGGCTTTTTTTGCTAGAAACGAGTTGTAACAGGCTATTGTACATTCTTGTACTAGATTTTCTGCCGTTAGTTGTTCAAGCTAGTTTTTCCTTATTTACATTCCATTCCTGAAATTTTACGTAACGATTTCCATACATTTACTATCTATTTCCAACCCACCTTCTATTTCTATTAATATTCACTTCTCTGCATTTCTTTCCTTTTTGTTAGCGTATTTTACTTCGTAGTAGATATACATGTGATCACTCAGACTTTCTTCTTCTAGGACTTGCCATTTACTGATCTTTTTAGCTGTGTTTTCAGATGTTAGTGTGAGGTCAATTATTGAATGGCTGGTGCCTCTCCTAAAATTCGGTTCATTACCTTGGTTATGCAGTATAAGATTATTACATGCAATCCAGTCCAGAAGAATAGTTCATCTCTTGTCGCCAGCTTCATTGCCCCATATAGTAGATTTAGCATTAAAGTCCCCACCTACTTACTATACATTTGGTTCCCACTTGATTTATACCACCCTGGAGTCTATCTAGAAAGTCTTCAAATTCGCTTATTACACAGTTAGGTTAGATGTAGCATGAATAGTAAGCTATGCTACACACCTTAACCCAGATAAATCTTTCATTATCCATTCCGAAGCCGCCGATATCAACTATTTGGCTTGTTATTTTGATAGCGACATCTCTAGAGTTGTCTGTCAAACCATCCTGACTTGCCTACTGTTTTAGTATTCGGTTCGGAGATAGTATATCGACATCGTGTGTCGCTGCGTAGTTACATGCCAAATCCATCAGCGGTATCAGCAGCGGTATTTCTTGCTTTGCTAAGCTGCAGAATTTTTATGATCAATGCAGGTCTGCTCTACGATCATTGCCGTCGTGTACTCTCCTTTTACTCCTTTTCTCGTTAACATATTTCGCATACATTGGGTATAGCATACTATCCGCTCTATGTTCCTGTGTGTTACATTCGAAACACCTAGGCGAGTTTTTGCAGTCTTTCGCTGTGTGATCGCTTTGTCCACATTTAAAGCATGCTTTGGCGCTATCTTCCTTGTTAGGACATGTCGCTGCAAAGTGGCCAAGCCTAAGGCATCTGTTTGGCGAAAATTTTTCTTCTATTCGGCACCTGCTCCAGCCAACATGGATTCGGGTTTGCTTAATCATATCTTCCCCATAGCAGTTTCTGGAATAGTAATAAAAGTGAGCTTAAGGCCCCTCTTGTTCATGCTTCCCTTCATTCTTGTCTCTATGGTAGCGTTTTTACCAGTTATTATTTTAACAGCTTCTCCTAGTTTATCTTGTTCTATATCTGGATCTAGGTCTATAATTACTGTGGTTCCTGTCTTTTCTATTACCTGAGCTTTGACAGATTCTCCTCTTACTCGCCACTTAAGATTGATTGTATGTTGTCATCTTCCTTGCAGGTAAATTGTATTTGTATCTTCCTATTATCGGGAGATTTATGTACCCTGTGCACTTGAACGCCGATCTTTCCGACATCAATGTCTTTTCTTAAGCTCTTAAGCATTCCCGCATAGCTTATATTGGGCTCCTTCGGTGTAATCGTCATGGACTTCTAGTCCTAGTCCGTTGGATATATGTATATTAGGGTGGTCCTTAACAATTTTATCGTCCTAGAAATGCCCTCCCATGGTCCGAAAGTGTTCTAATTGATGAACAAATATGAAGGATAACGTGACCCGATGGTTCCCTTATCAAAAACCCACTTCTAGAGCCCAAAAACTGTTTTTCAGCTTAAAAATGAAGAATCAGTCAAAAATGATTGAGGGTTGGTAAAAATCATCAGTTTTACCATCAGGAGCACATAAATATTGACCATAAATGCTCTCCATTATCAGGTGTACTGAGAAACTAAGCCATATAATCGTGTCAGGCGATTCCAGCCTTCCCTATGCACCTCGAACAAAAGTATTCGAAATAAGAAATTTTTCTCATAAAATTTCATCACTTAATGATTACAAAAACATGAGTCGTGAAGATTTTACTAACCTTGGAGTCATCAATTATTGATAGGCATCAAGTATTGACGATCCGTCTAGAATGAATTTAAAAATTATATTTATTTAGAATGAATCTAGAAAAGAGCTGAATTCGAAAAAAAAAACCAGGTACCACAGGAACCCTTTATACAAAAGACTCAAAGATAATTGGAGTCAATTGAGGAGAACTAGCTTTGAAAGTGGCATTGCAGACCCTACAATACAAAGTATTCTTACAGATCATATACAAACAAGAGATTTATTCTTTTACTCGTAAAATGAAGAATATGCCTGGTATCAGAGATGACTACAAAGAATTATTGGAACTTACACAAGTCTTTCTTGTCCTCCAGGAGCAATGCATCAAGCCAGATGGATGTCGAAGGCAATATATTCTTTGAAAATTTATCTTTTCAGAGAGCAATTTAAATTATCCACTCAGGATAAGAGAGGTTTGAAAGAAGTTTGTGCTTTTATTGTTTTAATTTAAGAGTTTGGTTCAAATCACCCATTGCAGCATCGGCCGCAAATAACGATTTGTCATTTTTTAAAAAACTTCTGAAATATGAGTCTATTGACGCAGACATATCGAAAATAGCGCTTAAAAAGTTTATTAACCATCTATGGTGTTTAATACCAGAAACCGCTGCTTTAGCTTTTTTTGATGAAGAAATATCTACTGGAATGAAAGAAAGAATGGTTGCAAAATTGGATGTGGTTGAGTTTTGTATGTGATAAGATAATCGTTATCCAAGCTAGAGATATTGTCAATTATAAAAACATTGAAATAGATCACTTTATAAATTCGAAATCAAAGGAATTATTTGAAAGATTTTCAATTGATATAACATTTTTAAAATATAATCCTAAGCACTGGACGAAAAATAAAAATTACATTGAAGCAAGAAATATCGTCAAAAATATCAAAGTTGTTAATTATACTGCTGAAAGGGGCATTAAGTTAGTGCAGGCTTACAAAAATAGTTTTACCAAAGATACAGGACAACGACAATTCGCATTACAAGTGATAGAAGGATATAATAAATTGTATAAAGACTCTAATAAAAAAACGCTATTGCAAGAATATCTTTTAAATTAATGAAGAAAAAATTTATGAAGAAAATTTATTAATTATTATTAAAGTTAAATTTCATTAAGAAAAAACCTATTATAATATCATGTTTGTGTAATTTTAATGAATCTAAACATTGCATAGTTGTTTATTTAAAAAAAAATTACGCTTTTTGTCATAAAATATTCTATGAATTCATGTTCTTATTATAAAACCATTGCCAAATTATTTATTTCAATGATGATTTTAAAGGAATTCATTCTAGACCGATCGTCAATACTTGATGTCTATCTGACTCCAAGGTTAGTACAATCTTCATGACTCATGTTTTTGTAATCATTAAGTGATGAAATTTCATGTGAAAAATGTCTTATTTGTGAAATAAGACAATTTTGTTTAATTTGTTATATAAACTTAATAAAGACGGAACAAAGCTTGAATATATAAATATACTCAACCTTTCCGGAACTCTATAATACTAATGAGTCTTTTTAGGACTACCAAAAACAAATCTCGTATGAAATTTGTCAGTTATTCTATAGCTTTCAGTCCACCTTCGTGGCACTCAACAAAAACCATAAAAATAACATTGATTTTTAAGATCATGTCTTTCCGATACCTTGAGTGGATAGCCATCTGTCGACGCGTTTCGAGATTTATCTCTCATCAGCACAGCTTTGCTTCCATGAACAATATTTTGTAAATCACTCACTTGAAAACCCATGTGTTGATTAGGGTTAGATGTTTTTAATTTTGACATTTTGTGAGAGAGACATGAACTTAGCAGGTTATTGATATAAATGTCTCTCTCATCATTGATCATTGATATCATGTCTCTCTCACAAAATGTCAAAATTAAAAACATCTAACCCTAATCAACACATGGGTTTTCAAGTGAGTGATTTACAAAATATTGTTCATGGAAGCAAAGCTGTGCTGATGAGAGATAAATCTCGAAACGCGTCGACAGATGGCTATCCACTCAAGGTATCGGAAAGACATGATCTTAAAAATCAATGTTATTTTTATGGTTTTTGTTGAGTGCCACGAAGGTGGACTGAAAGCTATAGAATAACTGACAAATTTCATACGAGATTTGTTTTTGGTAGTCCTAAAAAGACTCATTAGTATTATAGAGTTCCGGAAAGGTTAAGTATATTTATATATTCAAGCTTTGTTCCGTCTTTATTAAGTTTATTTGATTATCTATAATGTTGTATGGTTTTACCAATTCATAATTTGTTATATTTTAGAGAAATGTTCAAAATTTTGTTCGAGGTACAATGGGAAGGCTGGAATCGCCTGACACGATTATGTGGCTTAGTTTCTCAGTAAACCTGATAATGAAGAACATTTATTGTCAATATTTGCAATAATATGATCCTCCTGATGGCAAAACTGGTGATTTTTACCGTTGTCTCACGGGCACAGGAACATTCAATAATGAATATATTGATTCTAAATTATTTACCATTGCACTCACAGCTTGTCTGGTGGAACGATTGTTGCGACCAAAAATTGGAGTAAGAGCTCCTAAAGATGCGACCATCGACTCAGAATTTCGGTATTAAGTTTTAAGGAATTTCAAACGTTGCAAGTATGTGTCTAACGTTTAAATCGCAACACACACACATATATATATATATATATATATATATATATATATATATATATATATATAGACATATATCTAACGGAGTAGGACTAGAAGTCCATGACGATTACACCGAAGGAGCCGAAGGAGCTTAAGAAAAGACATTGATGTTAGAAAGATCGGCGTTCAAGTGCACAGGGTACATAAATCTCCCGATAATAGGAAGATACAAATACAATTTACCTGCAAGGAAGATGACAACATACAATCTTTCGAACAGCAAGTGGCTAGTAAGAGGAGAATCTGTCAATGCTCAGGTAATAGAAAAGACAGGAACCATAGTAATTATAGACCTAGATCCAGATGTAGAACAAGATGAACTAGAAGAAGCTGTTAAAATAATTACTGATAAAAACGCTACCATAGAGACAAGAATGAAGGTAAGCATGGACAAGAGGGGCCTTAAGCTCACTTTTATTACTATTCCAGAAACTGCTATGGGGAAGATGATTAAGCAAACCCGAATCCATGTTGGCTGGAGCAAGTGCCGAATAGAAGAAAAATTTTCGCCAAACAGATGCCTTAGGCTTGGCCACTTTGCAGCGACATGTCCTAACAAGGAAGATAGGGCCAAAGCATGCTTTAAATGTGGACAAAGCGATCACACAGCGAAAGACTGCAAAAACTCGCCTAGGTGTTTCGAATTTAACACACAGGAACACAGAGCGGATAGTAGCGGATAGCCGCATTGTATGCGAAATATGTTAACGAGAAAAGGAGTAAAAGGAGAGGACACGACGGCAAGGATCGTAGAGAAGACCTGCATTGATCATAAAAATTCTGCAGCTTAGCACAGCAAGAAATACCGCTGCGATGGATTTGGCATGTAACTACGCAGCAACACACGATGTCGATATACTATCTCCGAACCGAATACTAAAACAGTCCGCAAGTCAGGATGGTTTGTCAGACAACTCTAGAGGTGTCGCTATCAAAATAACAAGCCAAATAGTCGATATATATTATAGCTATTATTAATAACTATTCATGCTACATCTCACCTAACTGTGATATAAGCGAATTTGAAGACTTTCTAGATAGACTCCAAGGTAGTATAAATCAAGTGGGAACCAAATGTATAGTAGGTGGGGACTTTAATGCTAAATCTACTATTTGGGGCAATGAAGCTGGCGACAAGAGAGGAACTATTCTTCTGGACTGGATTGCATGTAATAATCTTATACTGCATAACCAAGGGAATGAACCGAATTTTAGGAGAGGCACCAGCCATTCAATAATTGACCTCACACTAATATCTGAAAACACAGCCAAAAAGATCAGTAACTGGCAAGTCCTAGAAGAAGAAAGTCTAAGTGATCACGTGTATATCTACTACGAAGTACGCTAACAAAAGGGAAAGAAAAGCAGAGAAGGGAAAATTGTGGGTTGGAAAATAGATAGTAAATGTATGGAAATCGTTACGCAAAATTCCAAGAATGGGATGTAAATAAGGAAAAACAAGCTTGAACAACTAACGGCAGAAAATCTAGTCCAAGAATGTACAGTAGCCTGTTACAACTCCTTTCTAGCAATAAAAGCCCTTTAGAAGATAAACAGCATACTGGTGGAACGAGGAAATAGCGAATCTACGCAAAACTTGCTTGCGGTACAAGAGAATACTTGTAAGAAGAAATCGAAACCAAAGCCTTCCACTATCACAGAAAAAGAGACTCAAAGGCGAATATAAATAGCACAAAAAGGCACTAAAGATCGCGATCTGCAAGTCAACAACAGCTGGCATGGACCAAAATCTGCGACGAAATAGACGAAGATAAAGCAGAAATTGGCTTTAAGATTGTTATAAAGGAAGTCCATTTGTACCCCAGAGTCAAGCTGGATGATGCAAGACAATTGGAAATTGCGAAGGAACTTTTTCCACGCTCCGAAACGACACCAATAAGGGAAGCTATACTACCAGATTGCCCACTGCCTCCAATTGATGCTGAAGAGCTCACAACAGCAGTATCTCAAATAATGAACAAAAAGGCTGCTGGTCCAGATAGAATACATCCAGAGGTAGTAAAGGCTGCAGCCCTATGGGAACTCGACACCCTTCTGCAAGTTTATAACAAACTCCTACAAAAGGGAATCTTTCCACGTCTATGAAAGATAGCGAAATTGGTTCTTATCTAGAAACATGACTCCACAAAATTTAGGCCAATCTGTCTATTGGACGTATTTGGCAAACTATTTGAAAGAGTTATTAGAAACTCTATCTCTATAACCACCAATACGGATTCAGGAAAAGCCAGTCTACCACTGATGCAATGCAAGAGGTGGAGAAGATAGTGAATAGCATCAAGTCAAAGGCACCAAATAACCGAGAACTCTGCGTAATGGCTACGCTAGATATCCGCAATGCTTTCAACTCAGCACCGTGGGAAGGAATCTTGCTAGCGCTCAAAGACATGGGAGTATCAATGTACCTTCACCGAATAATATCTGACTATCTCTCGGAATGATCTATCCCATCAAAAACATAAAATGTAAAAAATGCCAAGTCTCGTAACGCAGTTCTTTCGCTACAAAAAGTTGTGGGATCTCATGTAAGACCAAGTCAGTTATTTTAGTTAGTGTGTATGTAGAAGCACATATTCAACTACTTTGTTATAAATTGTTATCTAATCAATTACCTATCAACATTTATAGTGACCGTATCAATATTAGACACCTTTAGTTCTATTATAATTATAATAGAAAGAAGAAAGAGAAATGAAGGTGTCTAATATTGATACGGTCACTATAAATGTTGATAGGTAATTGATTACATAACAATTTATAACAAAGTGTATGAATAGTTAATACACATTAACTAAAATAACTGACTTGGTCTTACATATGATCCCACAACTTTTTGTAGCGAAGAGACTTGGCATTTTTTACATTTTATGTTTTTGATAGGATATCATTTCTTTTTGTGGGTCATGTTTTTTTTCTCGGGTAATATACCGTGTCCGTCAGCTACTGATTTTCTTAAAGACCACTCCCTGTCTCTATTTTAAAGTTAGCAACCATACGTACAAGCGCGATGCGTTCGTTAAATATTATTTTTAATAATCCTTATTTTTCATATAATGGAAAATGAAATAAGGGGATTTTTGATTTGTTTCTTCCTTTATAGGCTAAAGGCTAACTAAATATCAAAATCTGGAGTTTGTAAGATTGCTAGAAGTACCTTAGAATTTTGATGATCGGTGACAAAATTAAGAAATTTTTAAATAATCATTATTTTTCATTTAATCCATCATGAAATTTCGGGATTTTTGATTTTTTCCTTCCTTTATAGGCTAAAGGCTAACTAAAATTCAAAATCTGGATTATGTAAGATTGCTAGAAGTACCTAAGAATTTTGATTATTGGTGACAAAATTAAGAAATTTTTAAATAATCATTATTTTTCATTTAATGTATAATGAAATTTCGGGATTTTTTATTTTTTCCTCCCTTTAAAGGCTAAAGGCTAACTAAAGTTCAAAATTTGATGTTTGTAAGATACCTTACAATTACCTTAAGGTACCTAAGGTACAATTAAGGCACCTTACAATTTTGATGATCGGTGACAAAATTATTTTTTTTTAAATAATCAGTATTTTTCATTTAATGCATAATGAATTGTCGAGATTTTTGATTTTTTCCTTCCGTTATAACCTAAATACTAACTAAAATTCAAAATTTGGAGTTTGTAAGATTGCTAGAGTAGGGAAAGATAGTTCTAAATCACTCCGCCTTATGGGGATTTACATGTAAACCTCCACCTTATGGGAAATTACATGTAATCCCTCCTCCTTATGGGAATTACATGTAAAATTTAGCCCACCCCTCCGTATGGGGAATCCTATAGAAAATAGTTCTGAACGTAGCCGAGCGTGTATCTGTAGATGTCGCTAGATTGACTAGATAGATAGACTAAGCGGGAAAATTCAAAATGGATTGCGGGGTGACGAGTGTAGAAACACTGTCATCTTCTTGGAATTAATCTGTGTGTTTATCCTAGAGTTTGACCTAGTTTTTGGTTATTGAACCCATGCAAAGAATCGTAGGAAACTTAAAACCGTCGAGTCAGCATTTGCCTGTTTCAACTTATCTGTAAACGTGACTGTCAGTTTCTTGTAATTGTTCTATGTTTATTCTAGAAACGTGACCGCAGAAATAAACACTGTCAGTTTCTTGGAATTAATGTGTTTATCCTATTAAGAGTTTGACCTAGTTTTTGCCCCGTGCAAAGAATCGTGGGAAAGTTAAAACAGCCGAGTCAGCATTTTCCTATTCCAACTTGTCTGGGTGATTCTGAGAAATTTATAAGTTATTTAAACTCATCTGTATCCTCTATCGTATTAATTATTTAAATATTTAATATAAATAAAAAAATATTTCTGTTATTAGGGTTTAATTTTGAGTGAGAAATTGTATTCTTTCTTTTAAGTTTGCGTAATCAGTTTAGTATTTGAACTTGAAGATTTTAAATGTGTATCAAGAAAATAACATTATTTTAACAACTACAACAGTGAGTCTTTATGTAACCGCACGCTTACGACCGGGCGCTTAATAAAATATATAAACAATCGTGTCCAGTTTAAAAATTACAACCGCTGCATTACAAACTACCGCAATAAGAAATGTGGTCTAATTAATTTACTATTTGATCTTGTAAATGCATGCGAGTATGACATATCTAAATCGTGAGATAGGAAACGCTATCAGTTTCATGTTTCAACTTATGTGGATGTGAGTTTGAACATATTCGATGTATTCTGAGAAAATTGGATGAGTCATACATGCATAGAATCGTGGGAAGGTTAAAACCGTTGTTGAAAACCACCGAGTCAGCATTTTCCCGTTTCAACCTGTCTGGATGAGTCATTGAACACGTGATACATCCGGCGCATTTTGATTGGCTTATTGAGTCTACATACTGAATTAATTGAAATTCACCCTAAACCTCCAAGAAGATAAAGTTGGAGCCGTAGACAGTCAACAATACCCAACAAGGTTAAAGTTTGCGGGAGATCCTTCGATTACAGAAACACCTTCAAGCAACAGTGAAGCTGGTCCAGCAGAACATAATCCAAGCTTGTGTCAGCTATAGAATTGATGGTTCAAGGATTGATGTAGATAGCTTTGTTAGTAAATTGAACAGCCGTTGTACGAGAAGCCCCATTCTATCCATCCACTTTTCGTCCACTTTCCGTCCACCGTCCACTTTTTTCCGTCCACCGTCCACTTTTTCCGTCCACTGTCCACTTTTTCCGTCCACTTTCCGTCCACTTTACTCAGCTTTTAAACAGATTTTAATCAGATTTTAAACAGCTTTTCAATCAGCTTTTTAATCAGCTTTCAGATTTTTAATCAGCTTTCAGCTTTTTAAGTTTCCTACGATTCTTTGCATGGGTTCAATAACCAAAAACTAGGTCAAACTCTAGGATAAACACACAGATTAATTCCAAGAAGATGACAGTGTTTCTACACTCGTCACCCCGCAATCCATTTTGAATTTTCTCGCTTAGTCTATCTATCTAGTCTATCTAGCGACATCTACAGATACACGCTCGGCTACGTTCATAACTATTTTCTATAGGATTCCCCATACGGAGGGGCGGGCTAAATTTTACATGTAATTCCCATAAGGCGGAGGGATTACATGTAATTTCCCATAAGGTGGAGGTTTACATGTAAATCCCCATAAGGCGGAGTGAATTAGAAGGAACTATCTTTCCCTACTTGCTAGAAGTACCTTAGAATTTTGATCGTAGTTGAGTGTGTCACTTACAAAATTAAGAAATTTGACTGGCGATAATTCGTAAACTATAAGGTATAATTATTTGGTATATTGGCAATATAGCCAGTTATAGTATCTCTTGATATTTAAAAATTCAAACTTCCTGCTTTATACACAACGAAGTTACAGAGAGGTCAAAAGTGCCGTTTGTCGCTTCGAGAAAAGATAGTACGGTTGTGCTCGACTTGGCGGGAGCACTGCCGTGCTCCCAGATACTTGTTGGACAGGGCATGAACATGCAAATGGAATGTGTAGTACCACAAGGCCGTATTCTGGGACCTATCCTATGGAACATTTTCTATAATTCTGCGCTTACAATAGAAGTACCTACCGCGACAACCATTATTGGATTCGCTGATGACAGCCGTTGTTTGCAAAAAAACAAAAACACAGCTGCAGCTAGTCAGTAACACTAACTGGGTCTTGGCTAAGCTGTCGTCGGAGATCCGCAAGAAAGGCCTGAAACTGGCAGCAGAGAAGAAGGAAGCCCTAATACTTTACGGAGGCAGAAAATTTAAAAGAGCCACATTGTAGCTAGAAAATGAAGTGATAGAATCAAAATCGCATGCAGCATCAAAGCTGAATAGTCTGTAGCAGAATTATTCCAAACCTAGGGGACCAAAATCACCCAAGAGGAAGACTCTAACAAACGTGGCACATTCGATTCTCCTGTATGCAGCGCCCATATGGTCCGTATTGAATAACCTATTAATCTATATATATATATATATATATATATATATATATATATATATATATATATATATATATATATATAAATATATATATATACACATATATATATATATATATATATACACACATATATATATATATATATATATATATATATATATATATATACACATATATATATATATATATATATATATATATATACATACATATAACAAATAAACCATATATTATATATTTTATACATATTAGATATATTACCTCAGTCAAAAGCCTCTCTAAGTTTTCAGACATCTCATAAAAATAACGGCTGGTTACTAATTTGTTCTGAGATTTGTTTAAACAATCTCTAGCTACTTCAATAACTTGATGATGAACAAACCGAACAATTGGTAGATAATCACAATATTCACCTCCCTCCATACTTTTATTTTCGTTTATAAAATGAGTTAATCTCTCTTCCATCTGCTGAGTAGCTTTTGGAAATCTTTCCTTGTATAGCACATTCATCATTGATATCTCATTGTCAACCACTGGAGATCGGCTTGGACTGCTGTAACATAAGTTTTGTATTAAAGTACATAAAACCAAACAGTAAAGATGTATAAGATATATAAAACAAAATACATAAACTCTTTATTGAAAAATTCACTCTGTTCTTAACACTTTTTGTGAAAATATAATATAATTCGTGTGTAAGTTATATACATCTACACACTTTACACGACTCGTATTTCAACTTTTGAAGGTCGTTTTCAAGTGGTTTACAAATTGATGAGATTGAATTTATAACAAGAGTTTTGGTGGGGAGGGGGAGTGTTTATCAATAGTTGGAGACTTGTCTGGAGACGATTACGTTAGATTAAAAGTTGAGAATAGATTAGGTCGCACAGTGGTCTGAATTTGAAAAAATTGAAAAAAATGATAGTCACCAAATGGGATTATTTCTAAAGAATCTTTTAAAGAATACTTTGGTGTGTGTTATTCTAAAAGAAAAGTGATATCTTTTTTCACTGAGACGCTACGTTCCTTTACAAATTTTTACTTAACAACCTTACCCTTGTCGGCATAGCTCGAGCACGTTTAGCGGCTCCGAAATGTAATTGTAAATTCAAGTGCGTGTAACTTTTTACAAGAGTGTCCTTTTTCATTTCTGTTTGATGGCGGGTGTTAGATGGAAGGTTAATTTATACTCGCGTGTGTTAGAAATCATGTCAAAGATGTGTCTACATAACGGTTTTTCTAGTAAAAAATTTCCGTAAATTAGCGAAAAAATTATCACCGCAGCGGGGCTTCAGAATAGAATTAGAAGTAGATTACGATGTTTTGTAATAGAATCTAGAAGAAAATCTTGCCTATGTCTGCCTCTATACATGTGAGATTAGAAATAATATTGCCCGGCATGGCGACGCGGCTGGCAAATTGTTTGTTAGTTTAGGACAGAGGTCAGAGGACAGAGACAGAGGAACTGACGATCAAGGAGAGCGCCAAGTACTTAGGTCTCATACTACACCGAAAGTTATCATGGAAGCTCAACATAAACGAAAGAGTACGGAAAGCAACAGTGGCGCGGTACTCTAGCAAGAGAGCGGTGGGGAAATCTTGGGGCCTCAACCCCAAGATTACCTTCTGGCTATACAGAGCCGTAGTTACACCAATACTCTACTACGGCGTTTTCATATGGTGGCCGGCACTTAATAAAAGAGTCCATCAAATGGCGCTTACAAAAGTGCAGAGAATGGCGGCGCTCATGATAACGGGAGCCATGAGAACGACACCTACGAAAGTCTTGGAGACAATCCTGGACATAGCCTCGGTCGATTTAATGGGCAAGCACCTTGCCATTAGCACAGCACTTAGACTAAAGTCAGTGCGAATGTTGACATCGGACTATCGTGGACACGCCGGAATAATCAATGAATTTAAAGGGGTGCCCAAAAACATAGACCGATGTCTAGCAACACCTGCTTTTGGCAACAACTTCTCATACCACATACCCTCTAAAGAGGAGTGGATGGAAAAGAAAGAGGTACCAGCAGGACACGCGCAGGTCTTTACAGACGGCTCACGGAGGGAGGACAAAGTGGGCAGTGGAGTTTTCTCCAACGACCTCAACCTCAGAATTAGCTTACGCCTGCCAGACTACTGCAGCGTTCTACAGGCGGAGGTAACCGCCATAAAAGGGACAGCAGAGTGGCTGATGGTAAATGGGGACCCTGGTGAACAGATCCACATTTACACCGATAGCCAAGCTGCTCTCCGGGCAATTACTAGCGTGTGCACCAACTCAGCAGTGGTCTCTGACTGTCGGAGAAAGCTGAATGAGCTCGCAGCACACACAAACGTGAGACTCATGTGGGTACCAAGCCACAGCGGGATCCCAGGTAACACAAACGCGGATGAGCTTGCAAAGAACGGCACAAGCCTGAACTCAACCGTATTACGGGATATTGGTATTCCATTTGCCTCGTGCAAGGAGACCATAGCCGAAATAACTTCGAACCTAGCGGAGCGAAGGTGGAGGGATGAAGACACCTGCGAGGTAACCAGGCAAATACGGCCTCACCGAAACAGGAAAAGAAGCACCAACATCGTCTCTCTAAAAAGAAACGATATCAGACTGGCAGTGGAAGTCATCACGGGACACTGTCCCATTGGCAAGCACGCTGAGAGACTGGGCATAGCGAAGCGGGGCTACTGCAGAGGCTGCCTGGACGAGGAGGAAGAGGAGAGTGTTCAGCATTACCTATGCCAATGCCCCTCTCTGACCGCAACACGATTGCTCTTCTTAGGCCGACCTTTCTTGGATGATTTCTCTGACCTCGCATCACTAAATGCGCAGACTCTCATGAGGTTCATCCACGTCTCGAAATGGTTTGACAATATCCCCTGAGGAGGGTTGTACCGTGGCAACACAACGGGCCCATCTGAGGCCTATGTGAGCATTAGCTGCCACTTAAACCTACCTTCCTTAGGACAGAGGTTCTCAAACTTTTCGAAGTCGCGGAACACATCTATATTATATCATAAAAGTGAAATCAAGGGGCGCGGGTAGGTAACCTTTTTGGAACCAAATGAGCAATAGCAGAATACTGAATAATGTTCGCAAAAACGCTATGTTATCATAGAGCAAAAAAAACGGATTCGTGTCGTAGCATGTGATTAGCAACTCCATGCTTCAAAGTGCTACGTTTAGAAAATAATATGTATGTAAATAAAATATGAACCGATATTGATTGATGCAAATATACCCAATTTATTGAGAACACAATTAAAATTATACTATTTTTTTTTAAATCTCAAATTTAATGCGATACATGAGTTTGACGATCTTGACAGATCTCAGCGCTATTGGGACGAATAAATGACAGGGCAACACGCATTTCTTCTTCTAAATTCCATAGTTTCTCGCGTTTCTTGTCTTTATATTAACCATAGTTGAAAATCCTGCTTAGCAAAGATATGACGTGGAACATAACAATAATATATTCAGGGCTTTTTTGCTTATATTCGGATTCATTTTTCAACAGAGATCCAAAAATTTTCAGCAGTGTTTTCATGGAAACACTCCTGAATTTTCGGATGTCTGTTTTTTTTTTTGTGCTGTCATTTTATTCCACGATCTGAAGAAAAGGACGTCAGTTCTTCTTCTTTTAAATTAAAACTAGAAAATACGGAAGAAACAAACGGGATTCTTATCCAATCTTACTGTTCTGGGTTTAGCAATGGAAAATATTTTTCAAGCTTTTCTTCTATTGTTGATAAATGTTCCATTATCGAAGAAACGATTGACTCGTTGGTATTTTGCACAGGAAACATTTCTGTGTTTCTCTCTCTTTTTCCAATAGTTTTTTCACAATAAAAGTATTTTTTCCATTGAACGTAATTTGTCGGTCGATGTAAGAATGTTTTCATCTTTTCCTTACATACTGACAGTATTAAAGTAAACAAAAATATCAGCCAAATACGCCAGATTATTGCACCATTCATCATTTTTTAGATAATTTCCAAATGTTTTCCGATTTTTTGTTTCAAAACAATTAATTCATGTTTTAATATTAACACACGATTTAAAATCTTTCCTCATGACAACCACCTCACTTCGGTATGAAGAAGTAAACACTTATAATCTGCTTCCATCGATGAACACAGTTCTTTGATAATTCGGTTCTTCATCGGTTTCATTTTAATAAAATTAACCATGGCAACTACTTTGTCAAATAAGTCGTCTAGTTTCTTGGGCATTGTTTTTATGACAAGTACTTCTCGGTGCAAGAAACAATGATGAAATGTTATATTTGAATTTATGGTTTTAGCTAAGATGTAGATGTAGATTGTAGATATGGTGGTGACGACTTGTACTGCGACCTTTATAGATCTATTGTACCCCACCCTCCTCCTCCAAGTGTTGGTGTACTTACCCATTTAGAGCGCCTCCTCTAATCCTGATTCCTTTAGGAATCTCAGGATCTGGGTGGGATTCAAGGCCTGCAGCTCCTCTGTGTTCAAGCAGTGAGCTCCAAGGTACATCTGTCTCTTGCGGAGTAATGCTCCGCAGTCTTTGAACAGATGTATGGTGGTTTCCTCTGCTGAGCCACAGAATCTGCATCCATCATCCTCCTCTAGGCCTAGGGCCTTGAGATGTTTCCTAAGTCTGCAGTGTGCCGTCAGGGCTCCTGTCAGAATTCTGAGCTTGTTCCTGCTTAGTTTCAGGCAAGCTTTAGTTCTCTTCTGGTTAAAAGATCCCAGCATCACTTTGGATTGCCTTAGCCCTGGAAGTTCTTCCCAGGTCTTCATCCATTTTCCTCTTATTTCTTCATCTAAACTTTTGCGGATGGTGTTCACGCTCATACCGCAAAAGGGTTCCGGACCTATAAAGGGGCTACTGGATCCCTTGTTTGCTAGGTGATCGGCTTCTTCGTTTCCGTCTATACCAGTGTGTCCTGGTACCCAGTATAGCGTTACTTTATTATCCCTGCCAAGCTTGTTCAGCTTCCCCACACAGTCCCATACCAGTTTGGATCTGATGGTGTATGAGCTAATGGCCTTGATGGCTGCTTGGCTATCTGACAGGATAGCAATTCGTTTTTTGCGGTACTTCCTGTCGAGGTTAAACTGTGCACATCTTTCGATTGCGTGTACCTCTGCTTGGAAGATACTTGGGGATGTTCCCATGGATTCGGAGTATCTGGTACGAGGTCCAAACACTCCTGCACCAGTGCCTTCCTTTGTCTTCGAACCATCTGTATACCACTTGATGGCATTTTGCTCTATGTGGTATGCTGAGGATTCGTCGCTCCAATCGGCTTTACTACTACACATTGCTGTGTAGTTTTTCTCGAAGTGGTATTTGCATACCATTTCGTCTTTTGGTACTTCCAGCCAGGGGATCTTGGCAGCGAGGCTGTTTCGGTCTCTGCTCCCGATTATTTTGCATCTGCCCTGGTTTTAGCTAAAGTCACAAATGCTTTCATTGATCCCATCATGGACGCTGTTACATCGGTACAAATACCGACACAATGATTCCATGATAATTTTAAAACATTCAAATACGTTGTTATTCCATTCCAAGTCCTGACCAGTTGTACGAACCAAAAGTTCTTTGCAGCATAAAAATTGATTTATTATCTCTTGTTCATAAATAAATCGTATAAAGCCTAAGAGCTGCACCTTGCCACATATCAGTTGATTCGTCTACTTGTAATGCAGAAGACATATTAACAAGCTTACCTGCGACTGTTCTTTCAATGTTGCAGGACATATCATTAATTCATCTACCAATCGCATCATAAGACACCGGAATCTTCAAATTTTCCTTCTTTGCTTATTCCCAAAATTCACAGCAGGCAGGCAAAATGAAAGAATCTGCTATCGTGTGTGGATTTAATTTTATTGCTACAAACTCGGCAATTTTATACCACGCAAGTTGACTTTATTACTTAGTTTCATTGTTTTCTCAAAATAATCCCTTTGTATGCCTTACATTTCTATAAAAATCTCTTTATGTTCAGTGGTGAAATGAGGCCTTAATTTAGTGGGCGCTATTGTGCTTAACTATTGGCAAGTTTCTTGCCGAATGCAATGCAGAGCGGGGTTGAACAATCTGTACTTCCGGTCCAGGTAAACCCAAATTTTAAGTATTCTTCGCCATACAAATGATTGACATTTCGAGTTAAGTGCACAATTTTTTAATTTAAATTTTCAAATCTTCATTTTCTTCAATTCTACCAGTTCTAACGATAGCATTGTCATTATAGTAATCAAGACGAGTTTTCTTTATGACGAAATTATCCATTACTATAAATTGCAATATAAATCAATAATGTGGTTCAAAATTAACTTAAATTTATTTTCCTAATTAAAAAATGGTATGCTAAAAATAACTGCATATGACTAACCTAGCGAATTGTAGAATTGGATTAATCAGATTTTTGATAAATGCAATATTTTTTTAATATTGATTTTTTAAAGATGCATCGCGGAACACCAGTGCTCCGCGGAACACGCTTTGAGAACCACTGGTTTAGGATCTACGCAGACACAGTTGGGGTACGGGACTACTAGTAATATATATATATATATATATATATATATATATATTTATATATATATATATATATATATATATATATATGTATATATATATATATATATATATATATATATATGTTTTATTTTAATATTTATTTTATAATTACATTTTCATCATTCTTGAAATTAATAATTTGAATGACACTCCGCGAAAATATTATTGTGAATAAATTTCTTATTATTTCATCGCTTTATGTCTGCATTTTAGAATCGCGTATTGATAAAATAATCTGTTCTCGTCTAGGACTGTTCGAGATCATACGGAACGATTTGAACTTAGACTTGGAAGCTCAATGTAAGCGTTTGGAGGAACATTTTATCGGGAAGCCAGAAATAAGGACATAAAAAAATATCGTGAAGGATTTTCCAAAAAAAATTCACGCATAAATACAATGGAAGATGTGTTTCATTGGCTCCTAGTATCTTCGGATTCATTTATTTCGAGCTTGAGATAAATGAAACCAAAAATAGGTAAAAATTTGTCATCGGAGGCTCTAGAGCTTTTGCTTTTCCTTGAAAATGATGAGTCTGAAAGTTTCCTAGAAATTTCTGATAAGCATTGACTTTGAGTTTGAACATGATAATTATCCCGACAGTGATAGCTGACTGATAGCTGTGATAGAGACTGATTAGTCGCTTTTACCCTATTTTTTTCATTTATGGTTTATTTATTTTTCCATTATAACTGCTACATAAACTGTTTCTAATTGTTATTACCAATATTGAATACCCTTAACCCTTACTTAACCCTTAACACTTACAATCTGGGGAGCTTTTCCTGTACAGTGGCAAAGAAACTGGGTCTCATGAAAGAGGCGTTGGTTTCATAATTAGTAAAAAAGCCAGAAAGAGCCTAATTTCATGGAACCCCATTGATGACAGAATAATTACAGCAAGGTTCCACACTAAATATAGAAATATCACCTTTGTACAATGCTATGCACCCACAAACAGTGCGAGTGCTGAGGAAAAAGAAAATTTCTACGATATCCTTGAAAGTACGTTAAGGAAGATAAACAGAGGTGATATCACCATACTCATAGGTGATCTCAACGCTAAGGTCGGGACAAATAACAGTAACCTAGAAGACATCATGGGTAAAGAAGGATGTGGGGAAAGAAACGAAAACGGTGAACTATTCACGAAACTCTGTTCAACATCAGACCTAGTTATAGGTGGAACAGTGTTCCCACACAAGCAAATCCACAAAGTCACATGGATATCCCCCGACAAGAAAACCCAAAACCAAATTGACCATATTGCCATATCGAAAACATGGCGGAGATCCCTACTTGATGTCAGAAACAAAAGGGGTGCAGACATTGCCAGCGACCACCACCTTCTGCTCGGCACGTTCAGAATCAAACTGGCCGTACCAAAGAAACCTGAACAATCAAAGAGAGTAAAGTTCAACCTACACAAACTGCGCCAACCAAACTGCAAAAAAGTTTTCCTAACAAACCTGCATGAAAATGCAGACCAAAATCCCATAACATCTTGGGATGGCTTAGCCAAGACACTACTCGAATCGGCCAAAACAACCCTTGGCACAAAGGAAAGAAATCGAAAAGACTGGATCTCAGACCAAACATGGCAACTTATACAAGACAGAAAGGATGCGAAGAAACTGGTACTCCAGTGCAAAACTTTGATAAAAAAAAATGATGCAATCTGGAGATATACACAACTATGCAAACAAATTAAAGCATCTGCCAAAAAAGACAAGCGAATATGGATTGACCTGAAAAATAACAACTCGAGGACTCTTTACACTGACAAACAAGCTCTCCAAAAAGCACACAAAGACCACAAATATAGTTAGAAGCAAAGACAACCGCCCGCTGACCACCCCAGAAACTCAGCTCGATAGGTGGAAGGAATACTTTGCTGATATGCTCAGCTCACCCACGGAAGACGAACTTGAGATAGCTCCAGAAGACAATGCAAATGAACAGCTGAATATAAAAATAGACGCGCCTTCAAAAACAGAAATACTAAATACCATCAAGCAGCTGAAAAACAACAAAGCGGCAGGGGTAGACAACATACCTGCCGAACTAATCAAGGTAGACCCTAAATGGATTGCACCTCTACTTGCAAAAATAATAAAAGGGATCTGGACAAACCAAGAAATTCCAGCAGAAATGAAACATGGTCTCATTATCAAACTGCCAAAGAAAGGAGACCTAACGCAATGCAAAACTTGGAGAGGAATAACGCTGTTAAACACCATAAACAAAATTATTGCAAGTGTAATCCAACATAGGCTGGCAGAAGCATTCGAACCCATACTGCGTCCAAACCAAGCAGGCTTCCTCCCAAACCGCTCATGCATAGACCACATAAATTCAACAAGAATAATTATAGAACAATCCGTTGAATGGCGATCGCCACTATATCTTGTTTTCATCGACTTTTAACGTGCCTTTGACAGCCTATCCCACTCTGCTATATGGAAGATACTACGGACAAGAGGCGTGCCAACAAAAATCAACGACACGATTAGAGAACTGTACCATGACGTATCATGTAGTATCCTGCATAGCGGAGCACATAGCAACCTTTTTCCGGTGAGATCAGTAGTGAAGCAAGGATGTGTGCTCTCTCCCTTGCTTTTTAACATTGCTCTTGACTATATCCTGGAAAAGTCTTGCAGACCAAACGATGGTATTCGAAGGTCTCTTTACTCTAATCTCAAAGATCTAGAATACGCAGACGACATTTGCCTTTTTTCGCATACCTATGAAAGTATGCAAAGGCCTATGCACCCTAATATCAGACATGGCACAGAAGATAGGGTTGAAAATAAATGTCTCAAAAACAAAAGCGATGCGAATGCACACAAATAACGACGCACCGTTTCAAATAAACGACCAACAAATTGAGAATGTAGAAAAGTTTCAGTATCTAGGAAGCATTCTCAACGAGACGGGCGGAACAGACCTAGACATTCTAAACAGAATTCAAAAAGCACAGATGGCATTCAGGCAACTAAACACAATATGGAGGTCCAACATCATAAAAACAAAGAGCAAGCTGCGTTTATATAGAACAAACGTCAAAGCAATCCTCTTATATGGATGTGAGACCTGGAAAAACACTAATGCCACAAAATATAAACTTCAGGTTTTCGCCAACAAATGTCTACGAATCATCCTCAGAATCTTCTGGCCACAGAAAATTACTAATGAGCAACTTCTTAAACGATGCGGAGAAGAAACAATAGAGCACGACATTAAGAAATGAAAATGGGGATGGATCGGCCACATTCTAAGAAGAAAACCAGACGACATTGCAAGGGCAGCACTAGACTGGAATCCCCAAGGAACGAGACGACGAGGAAGACCGGCTCAAACATGGAGGAGAACAGTGTTAGATGAACTAAAAGCCCAGAAAACCTCTTGGAGTGAAGCCAAAGCAATGGCCCAGAATAGGGTCCGCTGGAGGGTGCTTATGGAGGCTCTATGCTCCACCTAGGAGTCCAGAACCCATATATATACATACATATATATATATATAATTATATATATATATATATATATATATATATATATATATATATATATATATATATATATATATATATATATGGAGGCTCTATGCTCCACCTAGGATATATATATATATATATATATATATATATATATATATATATATATATATATATATATATATATATATATATATATATTAACCCTTACATACCTATTTATATGAAATTCCGAACAATTTTTAAATATTATGAATATATTGTTAAATATTATTAATATTGCTCGGTCATATTGGATCTGCCAATTGAATTTTAAAATTGCATTATTAAATTCGTAATCCGTTACCTCGAAAAACTTCATATACTAATTTATATGAAATTTCGATCAAATTTTAATGAAGTATTCGGCCATATTGGATTCGTCATTTTGAATTTAAAAATTTTACTCTGAAATTCGTAATCAGTGGCCTGGAAAACGCCTATATACTTATTCGCGTTTAAATCTGAAACTTCTTTCTATTTTTGGCCAACTTTTTTGAAATCCTGACCACTGTGGGTCCGTTTGCCCGTTAAGGAGATTAATTGATTGATTACGGCTTTATTGGAGAATTTCTAATAACTCCACGAGATTAAGCTTCGGGTCTTTGTTTCAATTATGCAAAATTTTATTATCTATTTTTATTATCTATTATCTATTTCGGGGAATTTATGATTACATTCTACACAATGCTGAGAAAATGAACTTTTGTTCATGATTTGTTCTTTTGAACTGTTTTTTTAAGGCAAACGGAATGAAATTGAACTTAACCTATCCTAACCTAACCTACGTACAGACTATTGCAATCCGAACAATGAATGCCATATATGCCGAATTTTTTTAGGTATTTTTTATCTTTAGCATTAAATAATATGTGGGATAATTTTGAAGAAGGTTTAAATGCTCCTTGTAGATTTTGTTTTCGCAAAACGTCAGCTATTTGTTCAATTGTTTTGCCAAAACATGTAAGAGAAATGAATGTTTTATCTGAATTGGGCGTTTTCGGGTATATTTATTCTATTTTACCTGTTTTACTAATCTTCGAAACAAAAAATATTATATTAATAATAATACACAGAAACTCGATAAAAGCAAAAGTATGTTTGAAAATTCCTACCTGGAAACAACTTTTATCTATGAAACTAAAATTTGTTTTTTGTGTATTATCAAATTCTAAACAACTTATTGAACAACAACTTATTTTTTAATTAACACATTGGGTATTGGTTAAGATGGCGCATATCGTCAGCATCACCGGTGATTATGATGTTATATTAATCGTTCATTATTTATTTTCGAAATGAATAAAACTAAAAATCAAAAATTTAACTTTGGACAAATAGATTCATTTACAAAATTGTTTCTTCCCAATTTAATAACACAAATATGTTGGGTTTACTAATAGATTATTGGTAGTATTTATATTAAGGGTTTTAGCAGAGGTTGTGCTGCAATTACAGAATTACCTGGAGACGTTTGTACAAGATTAAAATTCGGGTTAAATGTTTTTTATATACCAGTGAATAACAAGTTATATAATATTTTTACATATTAATTGTAGTTAAAACATGAATTTATACAGGCGAATTTTTCACTCAAGTAGGGATTACCACTGTTAGTAGGGAAAGATGTCACCTTCTAAATCCTCCACCTCCACAGTCATGCGCATGCGCGATGACCTTTGACCCCTAACCTAAACTTGACCTTGACACCCAACCTTGAGCTTGGAACTTCCGGGTTCGACTTCCGGTTTCGTCTTCCGGTCGCCATTTTCGGAACTTCCAGATGCGCGGGAAAATTCAAAAAATAGACGCGAGGCGGGGAAATTCAAAATTAGATGCTGGCGGAGGCAAATGATATGTGAAATCGGTTGCATACATCAACGGGACTAAATACACGAGACTAGAATGACGGAGGGACTAAATACATGAGAATAGACAGACGAAGCTAAATACATGAGACTAGATACATGAAACTAGATACATGGAGCCAGACAGACGAAGCTAAATACATGAGACTAGACATACGGGGCTAGATACATGAGACTAGATAGACGGGGCTAGATACATGAGGCTAGACTAGACGGACTAGACTAAACCATTTTAAACCATTTGGCAAATACATGAGATTAGACAGACCAAGCTAAATACATGAAACTAGATTAGACTGAACTAAAATATATAAGGGATTGTTTAATGTAAATAAAATATATTTTCGATTGTTTTTTATAATTGTTAATAATGTTTATATTATTACTTTCATTATGTTATCTACGTTTTATTTTGATTTACGGCTTGTTGATTAGACGCAACCGGATGTTTGTCAGTCATAACACCAGGCAAGAATAGAGGAGAAAGGACTAGACTAGACAGACTAGATTAGACAGACAGACAAGCGGAGAAAATTCAAAATGAGTTGCGGGTGGGTAACGGAAAATCCTGTATGCATACATAATTGATTGCAAACATATTACGGATTGATTCAAATGAGATTATTGGTTTTAGGCCGGACAAGATCGGACAATACCGAACAAGAACGGACAAGACTATACAGACCTTATATTTATCCGAATAATTTCCTATGAGTAAGCGAAATTTATTAAACTTGTCTGTGAACCAGATCGTATTAATGTTTTTCATTTATATAAATACCAAAGAGTTCAATTTTCTGGCATCCACTTTTCATCTACTTGCATCCACTTTTCATCACGCTAAACAGGGTGTGAGGTCTATGTGACCCCACGCTAAACAGGGTGTGAGGTCTATGTGACCCCACGCTAAACAGGGTGTGAGGTCTATGTGACCCCACGCTAAAAAGTGGACGGAGTGGACGGAAAGTGAACGGAAAGTAGACGGAAAGTGTTTACGAATAAAATCTTGTATTCATTGGGGTAGGTTAGTTGGGTTAACATTAGGGTAGGTTAGCATTAGATTAGTTGGGTTAGGTTACAGGTGTTAGGAATGAAGCGCGCTTCAGTCTTAACTGCTTTGTCTTGCCAGTCTGTCTACTCTATGTCTTGCTTATCTAGTCTTAACTATAAACTAAAACATAATTACTTAAAGCTATTCTTCTATATACATCTTTCCTGCTTGGAGTTTCTGGATCCAGAACAGTCCATCGACAACCCGCAAAAACTTTTCATACAGTGCAATCAAAGAATCATCCTCCCATATATTTTCACCTGATAGATCTACTTCCTCCACTTTAAACATCTTTCCAGACTGTATCGCAACTTTAACTTCATGGACTCTGTTCTTCTGGTCACAGTATGAAATGTTTATGTGGGAGAGATCGGCAGTGGACCGTCCACTCCGTCCACTTTTTAGCGTGGGGTCACATAGACCTCACACCCTGTTTAGCGTGGGGTCACATAGACCTCACACCCTGTTTAGCGTGGGGTCACATAGACCTCACACCCTGTTTAGCGTGATGAAAAGTGGATGCAAGTAGATGAAAAGTCCTCACACCCTGTTTAGCGTGGGGCCACATAGACCTCACACCCTGTTTAGCGTGGGGTCACATAGACCTCACACCCTGTTTAGCGTGATGAAAAGTGGATGCAAGTAAATGAAAAGTGGATGCAAGTAGATGAAAAGTGGATGCCAGAAAATTGAACTCTTTGGTATTTATGTAAATGAAAAACATTAATACGATCTGGTTCACAGACAAGTTTAATAAATTTCGCTTACTCATAGGAAATTATTCGGATAAATATAAGGTCAGTATAGTCTTGTCCGTTCTTGTTCGACCTTGTTCGGTATTGTCCGATCTTGTCCGGCCTAAAACCAATAATCTCATTTGAATCAATCCGTAATATGTTTGCAATCTATTATGTATGCATACAGGATTGTCCGTTACCCACCCGCAACTCATTTTGAATTTTCTCCGCTTGTCTGTCTGTCTAATCTAGTCTGTCTAGTCTAGTCCTCTCTCCTCTATTCTTGCCTGGTGTTATGACTGACAAACATCCGGTTGCGTCTAATCAACAAGCCGTAAATCCAAATTAAACGTAGATAACATAATGAAAGTAATAATATAAACATTATTAACAATTATGAAAAAACAATCGAAAATATATTTTATTTACATTAAACAATCCCTTATATATTTTAGTTCAGTCTAATCTTGTTTCATGTATTTAGCTTGGTCTGTCTAATCTCATGTATTTAGCCCTACCCCCTCCCCCCCCTGTCTAGCTTCATCTAACTAGTCTCGTCTGTCTAGTCTTGTCTGTCTAGTCTTGTCTGTCCAGTCTTGTCCATTACATATAAATTGAGGGAAAAGGTCAACTGTAATTATTTATTCGTTAATCAGCCAATCAGCATCGAGATAATTAGTTTAGCAATATCTGCCGCGGCGGATGACGTCATCTACTGCGGGGTAGGCGGTAACTCCCTTAGGGCGCATGCTAGAGCCGTTCTGACACCAGATTTGATTTTTCTCATCAATTGATTTAAAATGGTTTAGTCTGGTCCGTCTAGTCTAGCCTCATGTATCTAGCCCCGTCTATCTAGTCTCATGTATCTAGCCCCGTCTGTCTAGTCTCATGTATTTAGCTTCGTCTGTCTGGCTCCATGTATCTAGTTTCATGTATCTAGTCTCATGTATTTAGCTTCGTCTGTCTAGTCTCATGTATTTAGTCCCTTCGTCGGTCTAGTCTCGTGTATTTAGCCCCGTTGATGTATGCAACCAACTTCGCATCTCATTTGCCTACGCCAGCATCTAATTTTGAATTTTCCCGCCTCGCGTCTATTTTTTTAATTTTCCCGCGCATCTGGAAGTTCCGAAAATGGCGGCCGGAAGTCGAAACCGGAAACCGGAAGTCGAACCCGGAAGTTCCAAGATCAAGGTCAAGGGTAGGGGTCAAAGGTCATCGCGCATGCGCATGACTGTGGAGGTGGAGGATTTAGAACGTGACATCTTTCCCTACTACTGTTCATCAAAGAACTAAATTCCCTGAAAAAGAAATATAGAATCAACTTGTTTAATTTTGTGTTTCAGAGAATTTTATGATAAATGGGATCAAAAAGGCTTAATTACTGAATTTCAAAAAAAATGAATATTTGGTCCGTTTTATTCAGTTTCGTAATCAGCGACCTCAAAATCCTGTTGCATGTGTCACCATAGAAAACAATAATCCATCCAGCACCGTTCTACGAGAGTGAAGTCTTGACTCTGACAACAGCAAAATCGCTTAACGCATTCGAACGGAAAAGCCTGAAATGAATAATTGGGCTTATACAAAAATGAGTTCAGGAGAATGCGCTATAAAAAGAATTGTATGAAATTGTATAAAACTAGGTACTAGGACTCCGATCCGCGGGACACGCAGAGTAGATGAATCTCACACGTATCCAGAAAAAAATATCTGCAGGGCTTGTGGAAGGCAGAATACCAGTAGATCAGAAGGAAAATGAAGTCCGTACGCCAACATTCTACTGGGAACAACAAGATGGAAGAAGAATGCGAAGGAACGAAGAGTCGAAAAATGGGCTTTGGCCCGATGAGCTGTTGTACCACTGGAAAGTCAATTATTGGAGTATATACGCACGCAGTTATGTATAATACGCAAGGGCGAAATTTGAATTAAAATCTTGCCCTGCACATATTGTTCCTAAATCCGCACAGCATTGATGGATTTGATTCGATTTTTATATAATATATATATATATATATATATATATATATATATATATATATATATATATATATATATATATATATATATATACACAATGACAATAATTTAAAAAAACGAGCAACCTCTCTTAATTGCTCACTAATTGCTCAATTAAAATCCGCAATTGCTCATATCATTAATTAATTATTTTATTAGTTATTAACTATTTAAAGTACAAATTGTTTTTCCCTATTTGTGAGGGAAGCATTGAGTTTTTCTTATTAAATTTGCTTTCAATAAATTGCTCACTTTTTGCTCATCTAGTTTCTATGCAAGATCTTGGTTATTTTTCTATTATTTATTTTTAATTTTTCAAAAGAAATTATTTCGATTTAAAATGGCGATAAACGTGGTAAAAGACTGACATCTCATGCGCATGCACATAAATAAACTCATCGCGATGCGCATTGGGGGCAAAACAAATGCGTAGGGAAAATAAATTTGAAGGGGGTATATAAAAATCGTTTATACTATTGATATATTTTCCCTCACGTGGAAGTCACCTTGTCGCGGTGTGATGGCTTAGTTTTGGTTTAACATACCGTTGGACGTCACGACGGGAACAACTCCGGTCGGGGCGTTCGGCGGAGGGCGAACAACCAAGAACTTCCAAACCCTTAATCCCAAGGTGTCATGCGACCCGTGCCAAAGGGACTGGTTGATGGCCAAGGGCAACCGGCCATCGCTTACGGAGCCCCTCCGATACCTGGCGACCTCAGAGGGTATCCAGCCTTACCACTATCAAGCGGGGCTCTGATGTGGTGGACCTTTAGTTCCCTTGCGACTCGTGGGATTTATATGAATTCCAAAAGTAAAAATAATCCATGTGTACGGGACCTAACCGACACAGAGAACAAGGAAGTCAGCCCGGATTCCCGGGAAGACGACCTTGACCTCACACTCGTAGACATGATCAGTCCAGCCATGTCTACAGAGGCAGAGGTAGATGTTCTTGTAGGGACAGAGGAGGACTTGCCGCCTCCTGTCACAAAACAAGAATGACCAGCAGGCGCACCAAAATAGCCCAAGTGAACATCCATCATGCCAAAGCAGCTTCAGCTGTGATGGCTAGGAAGTTCACCAAGCAGCACCTAGGGCTAGCGCTGCTTCAAGAACCCTGGACCTACGGAGGTAAGATCAGAGGCCTTAGCAACAGGGAATGTAAGTTGGTATGGGACAGCCGTGAGGTCTCCCCTAGAACTTGCATTATGGTAAGAAATGGCATAAATTACTTATGTCTTTCAGAATTTTTAACGCGGGATTTAGTACCGATTCAGGCCCTCATCAAGATCGAGGGTCTCCACCGCGAAGTAGTGATCGCATCAGCATACTTCCCTGGCGATGGTAACAGCATACCACCCATTGAAGTACAAAAGCTGGTGGAACACTGTATTAGGAGAAGGCTGCCACTCATCCTGGGATGTGACGCGAACGCACACAATGAGATGTGGGGCAGCACGGACACTAATAAGAGGGGTGAGTACCTTTTAGAATACCTCATTAAAAAGAACTTAATTGTGTACAACGTTGGGAACACACCAACATTTGTCACTAAAGTCAGAAATGAGGTACTGGATATTACGGTAGGTAGCGCTAACGTAAGTAAACTAATTAAAAAGTGGAGGGTTTCAAGTGAGCCCTCAATGTCAGATCATAGGATCATAGAGTTTGAGCTGGAAGGAGCGAGTGAGGAAAACACCCCCATTCGAAACCCCAGACAAACTGTGTGGCCTATGTTTAGTTCCCAACTAAAAGAAAACCTAGAGCAGGTGACAGTGCGGGGTAGTATCAAACACTACACCGTGCTGGAGCAGGCTGTAGGAGAAATAAATGTAGCAATCACCACGGCATTTGAATCCAGCTGCCCGGTAAAAACCGTGAAGGAGCATAAGGACGAAAAATGGTGGAACAAAAATTTGTCTACATTAAGAGCAAAAGTACGTAGGCTTTTCAACAAAGCCAAGCAATACGGAAATTGGCTAGAATACTCTGAGGTGCTTACCACCTACAACAAAGAGATCAGATGGGCAAAAAGGGAAAACTTTAGGACCTTCTGTGAAAATATAGAATCCACGCCGGTGGCAGCTAGACTGCACAAAGCACTAGCGAAGGATAGAGTGGAAATGACAACCACTCTCAAGAAACCGGATGGGACCTTCACGGAGGATGAAGAGCAAAGAGCTCTCCTCCTACTAGAAACCCATTTTCCGGGATGTAGAGGATACAGGGAGACCGAGGGCTTGATGCAACCACGGAAACCAAGTCGGGCCGACTGGAAGAGGGCAGCGTCCATCTGTACAGAAAACCGAATCAGATGGGCTATCGGCACTTTCCAGCCTTTTAAGGCCCCAGGTGTGGACGGACTAGTTCCTGCCTTCCTACAAAAGGGAGAGAGAGAACTAATGCCGTATCTTCTAAATATCTTTAGAAGTAGCTTAGCGCTCGGATATATACCGGAGCTATGGAGAAGGGCTAAGGTGGTATTTATACCGAAGGTGGGGAAGAAAGACACCACTCAACCGAAGTCATTTAGACCCATTAGTCTAACATCTTTTATGTTAAAGACAATGGAGAAGGTGATTGATAATTACCTTAGGACTATAGTGCTGGTAGGTACACCACTACACAGGAGTCAGCATGCTTACAGAGCAGGGAAATCCACAGAAACCGCCCTGTATCAGCTGACAAACGAAATAGAAGCAGCACTAGAGATAAAGGAAGTAGCGATATGTGCCTTCTTGGATATAGAGGGAGCTTTTGACAACACCTCACACGAGGCTGTCAGGGCGGCCCTCGAAAGAAGGAATATCGACAGCACTATCTCAAAGTGGATGGGAGAAATGCTGAGAACTAGAACGGCGGAGACACAAGTGGGAAAAGACACCATTAAGATCTCCACAACTCGAGGGTGCCCACAGGGAGGTGTACTATCACCGCTAATGTGGAGCCTGGTAGTTGATGAACTACTGGTTAGGCTAAACGACCTAGACATCAAATGTCAAGGTTACGCCGATGACATAGTCATAATGGCCAGAGGAAAATTTGAGGGAACGCTCTGTGAAATTGTTCAGAGAGGCCTCAAATTAACTAGTAGATGGTGTCAAACAGTGGGATTGAGACTCAACCCGAGCAAAACCACGGTGATACCATTTACTAGAAGGAGAAAACTAAACTGCCTACATCCCATACTCATAGATGGGAAGGCAGTAGAATACCAACAGGAGATAAGGTATCTGGGTATCACACTAGATAGCAAACTCCTATGGAATAGACACGCTGAGGCAGTGGTAGGTAAAGCCAAACGCGCCCTAATGGTGTGCAGAAATCTGGCAGGAAAAACGTGGGGTTGTAACCCCACTATCCTGCGATGGATGTACACCATGATAGTGAGACCTGCAATCACTTATGGGGCGGTTGCGTGGGGAAGTAGAATCAAGCTGGCCTCTATGAGGAAACAGCTTGAGAAGATTCAAAGACTGGCATGTGTCTGCATCACGGGGGCGATGGGGTCGTGTCCGACAGCAGCATTGGAGCTGCTGCTGGATCTAACTCCGCTGCACCTTGTGGTGGAGAGCGCCGCCAGATCGGCGATCGTAAGGTTCAGCAAGGAAGGAATGGGCAGAGGCAAAATAATCGGGAGCAGAGACCGAAACAGCCTCGCTGCCAAGATCCCCTGGCTGGAAGTACCAAAAGACGAAATGGTATGCAAATACCACTTCGAGAAAAACTACACAGCAATGTGTAGTAGTAAAGCTGATTGGAGCGACGAATCCTCAGCATACCACATAGAGCAAAATGCCATCAAGTGGTATACAGATGGTTCGAAGACAAAGGAAGGCACTGGTGCAGGAGTGTTTGGACCTCGTACCAGATACTCCGAATCCATGGGAACATCCCCAAGTATCTTCCAAGCAGAGGTACACGCAATCGAAAGATGTGCACAGTTTAACCTCGACAGGAAGTACCGCAAAAAACGAATTGCTATCCTGTCAGATAGCCAAGCAGCCATCAAGGCCATTAGCTCATACACCATCAGATCCAAACTGGTATGGGACTGTGTGGGGAAGCTGAACAAGCTTGGCAGGGATAATAAAGTAACGCTATACTGGGTACCAGGACACACTGGTATAGACGGAAACGAAGAAGCCGATCACCTAGCAAACAAGGGATCCAGTAGCCCCTTTATAGGTCCGGAACCCTTTTGCGGTATGAGCGTGAACACCATCCGCAAAAGTTTAGATGAAGAAATAAGAGGAAAATGGATGAAAACCTGGGAAGAACTTCCAGGGCTAAGGCAATCCAAAGTGATGCTGGGATCTTTTAACCAGAAGAGAACTAAAGCTTGCCTGAAACTAAGCAGGAACAAGCTCAGAATTCTGACAGGAGCCCTGACGGGACACTGCAGACTTAGGAAACATCTCAAGGCCCTAGGCCTAGAGGAGGATGATGGATGCAGATTCTGTGGCTCAGCAGAGGAAACCCCCATACATCTGTTCAAAGACTGCGGAGCATTACTCCGCAAGAGACAGATGTACCTTGGGGCTCACTGCTTGAACACAGAGGAGCTGCAGGCCTTGAATCCCACCCAGATCCTGAGATTCCTAAAGGAATCAGGATTAGAGGAGGCGCTCTAAATGGGTAAGTACACGAACACTTGGAGGAGGAGGGTGGGGTACAATAGATCTATAAAGGTCGCAGTACAAGTCGTCACCACCATATCTACAATCTACAATTGATATATTTTTCTTATTTCGGATCGAGAGGTCGCGCTGCCGCGTGGTATGTGGTCTTGATTGATTTTCTCCTAATATAACCTAATGTAACCATAATATAACCATCCATTTTGTTCAAATCTGTAGCTACGATGGCGTTTTGTACACGCCACTGGAGGTTTTATGACAATTTCCGTTAGTTTCAATTGTGGCACGGAGGGCGCTGAATGGCTCAACGCATACTAACCGGAAATTATAATAAATTTTTTAATAGTTTATAAATATTTAAAATAAATAAACAAATAATTAGAACAACACAAAAGACGTTTATTCATTAAATGGCGACAAGACATCATAATAACATTCCTATTGTAAATTTAATTGTCTTATAGCAATGACTACATTTAAAAAAAATTTAATTTGATAATAACTAATTAGTTTCCCTTGAAAGTATTTGTTTAATGTAGGTTAGCCTTCGGTATATATGTTTACTTGTTGTGTTATTATTTTGTACATATGTTTACGTTTTCAGTGCCATAAGCGCATGCGCGATTTATTTATGTGCATGCGCATGAGATTTCAGTCTTACTACGTTTATCGCCATACTAAATCGAAATAATTTCTTTTGAATAATTAAAAATAAATTTAAAAAAAATAACCAAGATCTTGCATAGAAACTAGATGAGCAAAAGTGAGCAATTTATTGAAAGCAAATTTAATAAGAAAAACTCAATGCTTCCCTCACAAATAGGGGAAAAACGTTTTGTACTTTAAATAGTTAATAACTAATAAAATAATTAATTAATGGTATGAGCAATTTAGAGAGGTTTCTCGTTTTTTATAATTATTGCAGTTCCACGCCAACTTTTTGTAGGTCTCTTTTGACATACATTTGCAGTCACTGGCGTAGAATTTAGTGATATGTAATTAAATGAATACAATACTACGAATTATTTCTAAATACAACGTTAAATTATACTACGGATAATAAGTACTATATTATAGAATAATGTTTTATATATAATTTTATATTTAATTTCAAATTTAGATAAAAAAATCAATTAAATCCAAGTATATTTTTTTCGTACGCCAATGCATGTTCAGCTGTTAGTTGTCAATGGCTGCCGTGTCAATTCACAATTGTCATCTGATCTCTTTGTATCATTTAGATTTCGTGCCATTTTCTTCATTTTCTCCATTTATTTGTTTGTATTTTATTACTATAGTTGCCATTTGGTGTATTTAATAGATATTCAATCAAACTATTAATAAATTACCAATTTTATATTCAAGTAACTATATTTGAATTTAGCGCCAAATTTTGTAACTAGATTGAACATTTGTCATAGTGTAAATCAGGTATCTAGTTACTGCATTCTTAAAAAAATGGACTATAGTTAGAGTATTGAACCCACGATATGCAACCAACTATACGCCCCATTTTGAATTTTCCCTCTCGCGCATAATTATAAAATTTCCCGGCCGCGCAGAATTTTGAATTTTCCCGTTCGAAGGTTTTTGTTCCCGTTCGTAGGTGGAGGTGGGCCTAGAAGGAACTATCTTTCCCTACTAAGAACTTTTAGAATAATTGCACGATACACGTTGTGGGATAGACAAAGAAACAGATATATAGGAGAGAAACGCAATGTTGGAACGTGGTACGATATATAAGAACTAGAACTAGAAGACGAGGCGAATCGCTACAAAGAAGTAAAAAAAGCAGAATATTTTCATGTGATAGGCAAATAAAAAAGGTGTTAGTACACAATTGTAACTTCCAGTTTTTTTTAGACATATTTTGTTAGCAAGTATATTTAAATGTATTAATATTGTTATCGAGATTTGTGTCTTTAATTTTGTGTTCAGATTGAGATTGAAGAAGAAATGGTTATTATTATATGTCTGGTAACGTGAGTTCTCCGAAATTCCGTGTTTGTTGGAGGACCAACGGACTAAAGTAAATATATTCTTATAGTTTACGATACACCTACCTAAGACTACGAGAGCGAGGCCTGTGTACGGGTGATCGGTGAGTAACAATCCCATCTTCGAAATTGTTTCCTGACAAGGAAGCGTTGCTCTCGTTGCTTGAGAAATGGTGGGTGAGAATTCTCATATCATCCGATGTTGGTATATGTGGTAACTGATGTAACTTTTCATTGCTTGAACATTTGGACTTTGGAAAAGAAGCTTATTTATAATAAAGAAACTATCGTGCTTTCATTTCACTTACTGACATATTTGAACTACCTGGTGTCGTACCATAACCTGAGGAAGGTAATGACGCAACGGACCATCTTCTTCCATCTCCTCTATATCCAGCAGCAATTCTAGTAATGAAAATATTTATTATTTTTCGATATGAGATTATTGTATCAATTAATATTTCAAGTAACACAAATAAATATTTAAATACATAATTATTATTTATTCTAAATATATAATAATTATTACGTGCCCAAATATATAATAATTATTACGTGTTTCTGAATAACAAGAATGATCCACTAAGAATAAATCCAATGAATGACAGTTTCTAATGATTAATCATTGCTTATAGATCACCAAAAACAACATTATTTAATTACAAAAAATGAAGGTTATTAATATTTTTACAAAATAAAATCGGCTAATTTACGCATTCTGTCACGTGACAGTGAACACAAATCAGAAAGCATTAGGTCACGCTGTGCGAAACAACATTGGTGTTGTTGACATTTTCGTAGAGCAGAGTAGCAGAGGAGTGAGAAATTTCACGTTTTAATATTTTTCTTGTCGAATTAACCCCCTATTGAGAAACAAGTACAGTTCTCTATGAAATCAGGATTTTCAAAACAAACGGTAGTAATTTGCCCAAAATCGATATCGTTAAGCTTGGCAAATTTTTCGCGACAAACAATGAGTTTTGTTCATGGGAACTCCACAATGTTCAAACTTTGATCTAAGTATAAGCAAGCATGAAATGAATATTATTAGCTTAAATATAATTATTTCATTTCTGTAGATAACAACCGTTTATTGTTGTGGCTTGTTGGATTGTGTGGCTGGCCCAAATTATGTTAAAAATAAAGAAGTAGAAATATTAAGTGTGCCATTCAATCTTGAATATGTTTAAAATATGATGAATGATAGGTTAATAAACTTTTGGAAAAGTATATCAGAGTGTAGAACTGCAATCAATATATTTCAAATAAAAAATTAACAATCTAAAGGTTTAACTTGTTTTTTTGTATTAAAGAATCTTCCAAATTAATCAAAGCACAAGCTATGATTAATATGTCGTCCAAAATTTTTACAAATCTCAAATTAGCACATGCATGCGGTTTAAACAAATAAAATTGTTGTATAACTCTCTCTCTACATGTATTCTTAAGCAGGCTGTCTATTTTGTTAGCTTCGCTTCACTTTTACTCATTTTCACTCTTGTTTCAACACTTGGGAGGTTTTATTAGCGTAACACCTGACCTTTGCAGAGATTTTTTAACGTGTTTAAATCTTCTAGTTTTTAATTTTTTTATTGTTTGGAACGTATATAAATCACTTGCTTGGCATTTATATACTTGTACTTTTACACTGGGGAACTACACAGTACTTGTAATATGAGAAATTCACTTTTTAATAAAGAAATAGTAAATTAAAGAACGAGTTCGATAAGCGCGCTTTTGCAGCACGCGTCCATGTTTAGCCTATCCCAGCGAAAAACGCCTTATGAACGAGTTTTTTATACTATTTTTTCTATTTTGCGCCCTTTTATGCCATTTCTAAATAAAAAAATCGCCGATACATATTGACAAAATTGTATCGAACTCGGGGAGTCATAACCGCACGCATATGAGTGCTGTTATGAGTCCATTACAGACGCAAAATAGAAAAACAAAATTATAATAAGTACTGCCGTACACAAACACGATTGTTTTGATTCGTTTCGCACCGCGTGACGTCATTCAAGGCGGCATGGCAGTACTGAGCGTTTTAGAGGTAACTTTAATTTGGTTTTTTAAAACGCAAAATACTTAATGTAAATGATGGATTTTTTAAAAATAAAATATTTTTTGTATTAAGTAGGTTTTAAGGTACAGTATTAACCAATTTTTCAAATTTAGTTAACTAGCCTATTGATGTCTATTAAGACACAATATGTATATTTATAGTATGGATATAACCGATCTCTTGTCAACCAAGATGGGCAACCAAAACCAAATAGTGATAAAGAGTCCTGTGAAGCTAGCAACCGAATTTGCAAAAATATAATATTACATCGGAGTTCCCGGCAGATATGAAATATTTCTAGAGTACTTAGTGCAAAATTTCAATAGTTCTGCAGAATTTCGCGAAAAAAATGGAAAATATTAAGCTAGCAACCACTTTTGAGAAAAACTGCGCGTTTTTTACATATTCCTGTACCTCGACCATAGTTCTGGAGTACTTGATCAATTTTGCAAAAAGTTCTGCAAAAATTGACATTTTGCAAAAAAAAATGAATTATGAAACTTGCAAAAATAGTTCTATTCGCGGATCTGAATAGCACCCTAAGAGTTCTATCAAAGATCCCTTTGTCATTTTTTGATAAAAACCTTGGTTCAAAAGATATTTGCAATAATAAGGGACCCGTTATTTTGAATGAAAATTTAAAAAAATCGCGGAACAGTTCTGTTTGCAGTTCCCGATAGAACTCGTAGAGTTCTATGGAAAGTCCTTAAAAGATTTTTCTGTAAAGTTAAAAATTAGAAAGATTTGCGAAAAATTAGACTTCACCTATGCGACGAGGTGAAGATGAATAAAATCGCGCGACAGTTCTGTTTGTAGTTCCCAGTAGAACTCTTAGAGTTCTATCGAAAATCCTTATAACATTTTTCTGCAAAATTAAAAATAGAAAATTTTGCGAAAAATTGGACTTTACCGACGCGACGAAGTGAAGAAAAAAAAAATCGCGCAATAGTTCTGATTGCAGCTCCTGGTAGAACTCTTAGAGTTCTTTCGAAAATCCGTTATCAGATTTTTTTATAATTTTTCAAAAATTACAAAATTTTGAAAAAAAAAGTAGAACTATATGCATTATCGATTGAGAACTCTAGAACTATATATAAAGAACTGGAATATTACATCAGAACTCTTTTTCCTGAAAAAGAGGGGGCTGCGTGAAGTTGGCCCCCAAATTGTTTTTCTCGATTTCTGCCCGAAATTTCCCGAAACTATTGCAATTTTCAAGCAAGAACTCTAGAACTATTCGAAATCTTGCCAGAACTCTAAAAAAAAATTAATTTTTGAAAAATTCGGGGGCCAACTTCACACGACTAAAAAATTAGACTTCACCGATGCGACGAAGTAAAGAGAAAATAATCTTGCAATAGTTCTGTTTGCAGTTCCTTATAGAACTCTTAGAGTTCTATCGAAAATCCTTATAACATTTTTCTCCAAAGTTAAAAATTCGAAAGATATGGGAGAATTAGACTTCACCGATGCGACGAAGCAAGGAGAAAATAATCGCGCAATAGTTCTGTTTGCAGTTCCTGGTAGAATTCTTAGAGTTCTATCGAAGATCTTTATAACATTTTTCTGTAAAATTAAAAATAGAAAATTTTGCGAAAAATTGAACTTTACTGACGCGACAAAGTGAAGAGAAAAAATCGCGCAGTAGTTCTGTTTACAGTTCCTAGCAGAACTCTTAGAGTTCTATCGAAAATCCTTATACAGGACTCGAATATCTAAAACGAGAGTCCGACCACTGCGTCACTTCCGAAAGAGTCGATCTCAAAAGCGCCGACGACCAAGCGGCGTTTTGAATCTTTCTTGTTTGTTGTCGGCAGATAGTTTTAGGGCCGCACGAAAATCTGCGCGCCGAGCTTGTACAATAATTCTAATTAGGAAATTTTATTAAGAGAATGTGCACATTTTGCAGAAAACCACCGAATTCAAATATGAACACAACTGTTTCACGATTATTTACTTTTTCACTTCAATGGTGAATTCGAAATTCAATCGTGAACTTGTATTTTTCGTATATCTTTCCAATTTTTAACTTTACGGAAAAATGTTATAAGGATTTTCGATAGAACTCTAAGAGTTCTACCAGGAACTGCAAACAGAATTATTGCGCGATTATTTTCTCCTTGCTTCGTCGCATCGGTGAAGTCTAATTCTCCCATATCTTTCGAATTTTTAACTTTGGAGAAAAATATTATAAGGATTTTCGATAGAACTCTAAGAGTTCTATAAGAAACTGCAAACAGAACTATTACGCGATTATTTTCTCCTTGCCTCGTCGCATCGGTGAAGTCTAATATTTCGCATATCTTTCGAATTTTTAACTTTGAAGAAAAATGTCATAAGGATTTTCGATAGAACTCTAAGAGTTCTATAAGGAACTGCAAACAGAACTATTGCGCGATTATTTTCTCCTTGCTTCGTCGCATCGGTGAAGTCTAATTTTTCGCATATCTTTCGAATTTTTAACTTTGAAGAAAAATGTCATAAGGATTTTCGATAGAACTCTAAGAGTTCTACCAGAAACTGCAAACAGAACTATTGCGCGATTATTTTCTCCTTGCCTCGTCTCATCGGTGAAGTCTAATTTTTCGCATATCTTTCGAATTTTTAACTTTGAAGAAAAATGTCATAAGGATTTTCGATAGAACTCTAAGAGTTCCACCAGGAACTGCAAACAGAACTATTGCGTGAATATTTTCTCCTTGCTTCGTCGCATCGGTGAAGTCTAATTCTCCCATATCTTTCGAATTTTTAACTTTGGAGAAAAATGTTATAAGGATTTTCGATAGAACTCTAAGAGGAAACTCTACCAGGAACTGCATTAACTTAACAGAACTATTGCGCGATTTTTTTTTCTTCACTTCGTCGCGTCGGTAAAGTCTAATTTTTCGCAAAAATTTCTATTTTTAATTTTACAGGAAAATGTTATAAGGATTTTCGATAGAACTCTAAGAATTCTACTGGGAACTACAAACAGAACTGTCGCGCGATTTTTTTTCATCTTCACCTCGTCGCATTGGTGAAGTCTAATTTTTCGCAAATCTTTCTAATTTTTAACTTTACAGAAAAATCTTGTAAGGATTTTCCATAGAACTCTAAGAGTTCTATCGGGAACTGCAAACAGAACTGTTCCGCGATTTTTTTAAATTTGCATTCAAAATAACGGGTCTCTTATTATTGCAAATATCTTTTGAACTAAGGTTTTTATCAAAAAATGACAAAGGGATCTTTGATAGAACTCTTAGGGTGCTATTCAGATCCGCGAATAGAACTATTTTTGCAAGTTTCATAATTCATTTTTTTTTTGCAAAATGTCAATTTTTGCAGAACTTTTTGCAAAATTGATCAAGTACTCCAGAACTATGGTCGAGGTACAGAAATATGTAAAAAACGCACAGTTTTTCTCAAAAGTGGTTGCTAGCTCAATTTTGGTATTTTCCATTTTTTTCGCGAAATTCTGCAGAACTATTGAAATTTTGCACAAAGTACTCTAGAACTATTTCATATCTGCCGGGAACTCCGATGTAATATTATATTTTTGCAAATTCGGATGCTAACTTCACAGGACTGTGATAAAGTTCAGCTAAAAATAAATTTAAGCCAACACATGCCGTGATGCATATTTGCATCACGTCATCGCCAAGTGGAAGTGAAGATAATGAGGATTATGAATTTGAAAGTATAATATATAATAAATTTATAATAATGTATATGTCATAGTCATATAATGATGATAATAATTCTAATGATATCCGACTAATTGCGAATAACTGAGTCATTGATCATTAGTCATGATCTATCGGTAGTTCGTTTAGTTCGTGTAGCTCATGATTTTGAGGCATTTAGGGGTCGTCCATTAATCACGTGATGTTTTTAGCACCTTTTTAACATTTTTAGAATGAGTGTACATTCTATGGTGATACCGGAGACTGATGAGAGTTCTTATGACTCCACCCGGCCGGAGATAATTGAAAAAGCAAAACCTTCGTTTTATTTTCTTTTATTTATGGCTCCTGAACCCTAAACTTGTAAGATACGTCCCCTTACTTATAAAAAATATTATCTGCAACTCGTGCGGTATTGTCAGTTGCCCTCATTTCGTTCGTGCGCAAAACTTCGCTCTCGTGGGCAGTTCACTACTTGCCACACTAGTTACACAATTGTATATTGTGCGAAGTTGAGCTCATTCGCTCGACAGGACAATTGAGGCATAACATACGTGGCAACGATGCATTCGATTCGTGTGAAGTTGGCCCCAGAGTTCTGGAAAGATTTCGAATAGTTCTAGAGTTCTTGCTTGAAAATTGCTTTAGTTCCGGGAAATTTCGGGAAGAAATCGAGAAAAACAATTTGGGGGCAAACTTCTCGCAGCCCAGTTTTTTTTTCAGGAAAAAGAGTTCAGATTTTTTTTCTGAGGTTTATATGAGTTCTCAATCGATAATGCACATAATTCCACTTCTTTTTGAAAAATTCAAACAAGGATAACGGTTTCCGATAGTACTACGGCAGATAAACAAAAAAATCTTATTAGACATTTTTGTAAAACCAATATCTATAAATTTATTTATAAAGACTTTCGACAAAAATTTAAAAAAAAATACAAGAGTTATGATAAGAGTTCTGAGTAGCCCCCGGAGAGTTCTGAACAAATAACCTATACGATTTCTTTGTCAAACCAATATTAAAGAAGCAAAAACGAGGCGCAAGATTTTTGAAAATTAATGAATTCAAAAAAAAAATCCATGCGTTCTGCTATGATGTATGAGTTCTGTATGAGTTCTGGGTAGCTTCTCGCGACTTATGAACAAAGTTCCCTCTAATTTTTTCACTGACTGCGCGGCACAAAAGTATGATTGTGCAAAAATCTTCGAAAGGTTTTGAAAGTGCAAAAAAGGTATATCGTATCATTGTTTAATTAAATTTCTTGCTGTAAATCAAGCTTATTATATTGCGACATTTTCAAAAATTATAGTAGTATATTATTAACTATATTGTAGTTAATAATATCTATAATTACTATACATATTAATTAATTATATGTACGATGCATAAACAGCATTTAGTGCTGCATTTTTTCTCGCCTAAGTTTTCTTTTCTAAAGTTTTCTCGCGTAAGTGCGGGTTTGAGCTCCAGGACTCTAAGTATTATTTTAAACTTGGCGCTAAGTTTATTTATATATATTTAAATTTATATAATTTATATTTAAATTATTGGCGTCATTCGTACGCCTGAGCAAGAAAACAAAAAGTGCAGACATGATAGTGGTACACAGTGTTTGAGGACCATCAGAACAGTTAGGAAGGTATTTTTTGTCCTAAATTATTTCCTCAATCAGTTGTGTTTATTATATAAATTTTGATTAACTATACCATAATTGTTTTAAAATTAGTGAGTCTAAACCTTTTTATGTCTAAAACTCTTTCTACTTTAATTTGAGAAGTAGGCTCGCACTTGCCCCGACATTTTCTGTCTGTGAGGTAAAAGCGTGTTTGAGCTGGGGTAAGTGCTCCTTCCGTCACGTACTTGCCCCAACAATTCTGATGTGAGTACTCATGCAATGAGTTCTTAAGTATTTCTTTACATTCAGAGAAATGGTTCGTTCTTATGTGAGAAAAACTGAAAGGGGTCAATCTTGCACCCCCAGAACTCTACATACAGCCCTGGATGATATGAGAAATCAAAATAAAACAATTAGAGGGGCTTCAAAGCATTATGGAATTCCAGAGACAACTTTAAGGGTCCATTTGAAAGGACGCAGAGGGAAGAAAAGCCAGAATCAAGGTCGAGGGACTTATATTCCTATGGATAAGGAAATTCAAATTACGGATGGACTAAAAACAATGGAGAGATAGGGGTATGGGGGGTATAGCGAGATTTTAGAAAACTTCGAAATAAAAACTGGAGTGAGACAAGGAGATGGACTTTCCCCACTTCTCTTCAACTGTGTCCTTGTAAAGGTTATGAGAGAATGGAGTAAGGAACTGATCAATTTGGGTGCTCAGAGTGGTATCTACCTGGGACTTAAGAACGATGGCCTGGTTGGAGATTGCCTGGCCTTTGCAGATGACATGGCACTGTTTGCTGATTCTGCCAACAGGCTGCCAAAGTGGGTCTTCCAGTGTCGCTGGAGAAAACATAATTCTTTACCAACATTAGAGACACAAACGGAGAGATATTACAAAAGATAATAATAGAATAATAATAATAATAGAAGAGATAGCACAAAAGCTGTGCCACCCCGAGTCAGTTCCCATGCAAAAATGTAGAGACCAAAAAAAGGACGCGTACATCTGTTTTATTGATTATGCAATGGCATTTGACTGTTTAAAACACGACGTCCTAATTAACATTCTGATGACCAAAGGCCTCGACCAAAAAGATATCTCCTTCATAAAAAAATTATACACCAGGCGCTGATGTTGTACGACTCGAGGACGATACAACGTGCGATATACCTATTAAACGTGGAGTACGTCAGGGCTGTGTACTATCACCATTATTGTTCAATATCTACTCGGAACAAATATTCCTGAGAGCCTAGGAAAACTTTACCCATAGAATCAAGATCAATGGTGAACTATTGAACAATATCAGGTACGCTGACGAAACGGCTATATTTGCAGACACTGCAGCTGGCCTACAACGTTTGATGAACCAACTAATAGCAGAAGGTGATGCGCTTGGGCCAAAAGTAAATACGGGCAAAACGAAAACAATGGTTATCAGTAGAACACCTGATATTCAAGCTAATTTGCAAGTATACAATAAGCAAATAGAGCAGGTCGCTAAATTTAAATACTTGGGCAGCTGGATCACCGAACACCTGGATCCAGATCTGGAAGTAAGAACATGCATCGAAATAGCCAGAACAACGTTCCTTAAGATGAGAAAAGTATTTTCCGAGAGAAGCCTAAACCTTAAACCAAGATACTGGTTCGTTAAGTGCTACTGTTGTATGGTATTGAGGCTTGGACGTTGAAGATCAATACTATGAACAAAATAGAAACGTCCAAAATAGGATCGAAAGATCCACATCTCAAGTGGATCTTTCGAAGAACGCAGAGAATATCCTGGGTGGAACATATCACGAATAATGAGGTTTTTAGACGCATAGACAAAGACAGAGAGCTATTGGTTATTGCGAAGAAACGTAAGACAGCGTACCTAGGACATATCCTCAGAAATACAAAATATAGCATTCTAAAATTAATAATGGAGGGCAAGATAGAGGTGCGCCAGTCCAGGACGAAGGAAGTCATCCTGGTTAAAGAACATAAGAGACTGGACTGGTCTGGACTCATTGTTCTCCAATCATTGTTCAGAGGGCCACAAGACCGTGCGGAATTTACCATAATTGTTGCCAACCTTCAGGAATGGAAAAGGCACCTAAAGAAGAAATAGAAATAATGATTTTCTTTGTCTCCTTTGCAATTTCCTAGTCCGACCAATATTAAAGAAGTTATAAGCACAAATGTGGCGGCAAGTTTTTAGAACATTAAAGAATTCAAAAAAAAATTTAATTTTCCTTGATTTTTGGGTAGGCGCTCGAGAGTTCTGAACAAATAACCTATACAAATTCCTTGTCCAACCATCATTAAAGAAGTTATAGGCAAAAAAAGGCGCTAAATTTTTGAAAATGAATTAATTTAAAAAAAAAAATTGTTCAGTTAAGAGTTCTGGGTAGCCCCTCGAAAATTCGAGGGACAACTTCACGCGAATATGTATTCGGCTTCAAAATCACAGACTTCTACTGGGACTGACAAGCGGAGCCGGGCAGTTTTCGCGGCGCGCGGGAAAATCGTTGCCTAGCAAAGGCGAGTCGCGCGCCGCTTTTCGGTTTAAAAATTGCGCGTAAGACGAAAAAATAAATATCGGTCGGACTAAGAAATTGCAAAGGAGAGAAAGAAAATCATTATTTCTACTTCTTCTTTAGGTGCCTTTTACATTCCTGAAGGTTGGCAACAATTATGGTAAATTCCGCACGGTCTAGTGGCCCTCTGAACAATGATTGGAAAACAATGAGTCCAGACCAGTCCAGTCTCTTATGTTCTTTAAGCAGGATGACTTCCTTTGTCCTGGACTGGCGCACCTCTATCTTGCCCTCCATTATTAATTTTAGAATGCTATATTTTGTATTTCTGAGGATATGTCCTAGGTACGCTATGCGTCTAAGAACCTCATTATTCGTGATATGTTCCACCCAGGATATTCTCTGCATTCTTCGAAAGATCCACATCTCAAACGTTTCTATTTTGTTCATAGTATTGATCTTCAACGTCCAAGCCTCAATACCATACAACAGTAGCACTTAACGAACCAGTATCTTAGTTTAAGGTTTAGGCTTCTCTCGGAAAATACTTTTCTCATCTTAAGGAACGTTGATTGATTGGTTGAACGCTTATTGTATACTTGCAAATTAGCTTGAATATCAGGTGTTCTACTGATAACCATTGTTTTCGTTTTGCCCGTATTTACTTTTGGCCCAAGCGCATCACCTTCTGCTATTATTTGGTTCATCAAACGTTGTAGGCCAGCTGCAGTGTCTGCAAATATAGCCGTATCGTCAGCGTACCTGATATTGTTCAATAGTTCACCATTGATCTTGATTCTATGGGTAAAGTTTTCCTAGGCTCTCAGGAATATTTGTTCCGAGTAGATATTGAACAATAATGGTGATAGTACACAGCCCTGACGTACTCCACGTTTAATAGGTATATCGCAGGTCGTGTCGTCCTCGAGTCGTACAACATCAGCCTGGTGTATAATTTTTTTATGAAGGAGATATCTTTTTGGTCGAGGCCTTTGGTCATCAGAATGTTTATTAGGACGTCGTATTTTAAACAGTCAAATGCCATTGCATAATCAATAAAACAGATGTACGCGTCCTTTTTTTGGTCTCTACATTTTTGCATGAGAACTGACTCGGGGTGGCACAGCTTTTGTGCTATCTCTTCTATTATTATTATTATTATTATTATTATTCTATTATTATCTTTTGTAATATCTATCCGTTTGTGTCTCTAATGATGGTAAAGAATTATGTTTTCTCCAGCGACACTGGAAGACCCACTTTGGCAGCCTGTTGGCAGAATCAGCAAACAGTGCCATGTCATCTGCAAAGGCCAGGCAATCTTCAACCAGGCCATCGTTCTTAAGTCCCATATATATATATATATATATATATATATATATATATATATATATATATATATATATATATATATATATATATCATCGTATTCGGATCATCGTATTGAACATCGTATTCGGATCATCGTATTGAACATCGTATTCGGATCATCGTATTGAACATCGTATTCGGATCATCGTATTCGGATCATCGTATTCGGATCATCGAATTTGAAACGTTTTCGGGCTTCATCGGACGATGATAGTCGTGTTTGTGTACGAGCTCTCTTTCCTTTACATAGTTTGATTCAATCGCCGTCGTCGCCCGAGCAAACTTCGGCCGATGACGGATTAAGGTTACGCGAGCCATAAGGGAATGCTAAAATGTTACACTTACGTGTTGGTATTCTATTAAACTTGAAATTGATTTGTGACAACAATTCTGGACATGATTTTATACCAAAAATTAATATGTATAATAAAATTAAGTCAGCTCTATTCCGACTAGTTTCTAAGGTAAACAACCGAAGATAGTATAAGATTTGAGAATAATTATATGTACCCAGACGTAAGTCGTCATATCAATTTTATCAACAATACATCTCAAAAACTTATTTTGTAAACAAAGTGGATAAATTTATGAATTACTATGTTTCGATTCACTCCGAGTGAACCGAAACGTAGTAATTCATTGATTTATCTACTTTTATTATTAAAGATTCACATAGTAACTTCTCCCAATGTTATTTGGTATACACTCAAGATGGTGGATATGAACATGATAGTAAGAGAGAGAAGTACAGAAGAGGCACAATGGTGACAAGAATTTACAAGTGACATGTATACAGTTTTTGTTGAAAGGATTGATAATCTCCGAGTATTTCTAAGAACAAATCCTAGTATTCGAGAACTATTGCTTACAGTTGAATTTATATGCTGGACAAATGTAAGTTCTTATCAAATAATACACCAAGGTCTTTTACAAAGGATACTCTTTTAATGATATTGTTATAAATATGATAGTCATTTTGGATTATAGTGTTTGCTCTACTGAAGGTAATGCATTGGCATTTATCCGGATTTAGCCACATTCCGTTTAATTCAGACCATTTTACCAGGGAATCTACATCTTCATGAAGTTTATTACCATCAGATGAATTTGAGAAGTCCATATACAATTTCAAATCGTCTGCAAAAAGGAGATGATTACAATTTAAAAAAATGGTACCTATGTCATTGATATAAATGTTAAACAACCCAAATGTGACGCCTCTGAACTCTACCTGATGTGAGAAGAACTGAATTTGAAACAAAATTCTAAATTTTGAAGTTGATGTCTATTATAAAGATAGCTACGTAGCCAGTTTGTCAACAATGGCAGAAAGCCAGCTCCGGATAACTTGCTGATCAATAAGTTGTGGTCCACTTTATCAAAAACTTTGCTAAAGTCGGTATAAACTGAGTCAATTTGACCATGTTGTTCTAGTGCATGGATATCATCTTGATATAATAATAAGTTTGTTACCGTTGATCTACCACCAACAAAACCGTGTTGTTGTTCAATTATTAAATTTTTACAATAAAAGGAAATATGATATACTAAGAGTTGTTCAAATAATTTAGGTATACCAGAAGGTTTACTTATTGGTCTATAGCAGAGGTTCTCAAACTGGGTGCCGCGGGCGTATGCCTGGGGTGCTCCAGCAATAATCAAGAAATGTAAAAAATGTTCGTCTCGCTCAGTTCCCGAAATCGCAACTCACGACAAAAAGATAATCCGTGAAAAATAAGGAAATATGATCCTAGCAGCTTCACATTGTTTGGCTTTGCTTCTGTTCGGAACGAATAAGCACCGGAAGGGCAATGTGTTATCTGTCATAAAATTCTTTCTAACAGCTGCTTGGTTCCATCCAAATTAAAAAGGCATCTGGAATGCAATCAGTCTGATTTAGTACATAATGGTGAAGAAATATTTATCTCTTCAGGCAGGGTCATCCATGGTGGAGAGAATTTTTAAAATTGAAAATGAAAACGCAACTGAACCTTCATTTATTGTCAGTTCACACTTGGCAAAATCTGGAAAGCCGCATACTATTGCCGAGACACCGATTAAACCTTGCGCGAAGGATGTTGAAAGTCGCATTTCAGGTCCAGACATGGCCAAGAAGATTGATATTGTGCAGCTGTCAAATAGCATATAAGAAAGCGAATTTACACAATTTCAGAGTCTGTGGAGAACGAGCTTATAAAATGGTTGAAAATCTGTATGCTTTTTTTAGTTTACAGCTTGATGAAAGTACCGACGTTGCGGGACTTTTTTGCAGTTTTTTCATGTGTTTGTAAGGTATCCATACGAAATGCAAATAGAAGAAGAACTTTTGATGAGTGAATTGCTTGAAACTTACACCAATGGCGAGGAAATTTTCAAAGTTATCGACAAATATATACAGAAAAATAATTTTAAATGGAACAAGTGTGTTGATATTTGCAGCGATGGATCGGCTTCAATGGTTGGAAAAGTAAAGGGAGCCGTTTCTAGAATGAAGCAAGTGGCAGACAATACCACCAGCAGCCACTGTGTCATCCATCGACATTCTCTGGCAACTAGAAGGATGCCGCAAGATTTAAAAGTCGTATTGGATGGTGCTGTGGAGATAATTAATCATGTTAAGAGCCGCCCGCTTCAAGCACGTCTTTTAAAACTTACCGCCTAAGATCTGGGTAGGGATCACTTCCACCTCTGTTTATAGCCAGACTATTTGATATAAAAGATGCAGATAGTACTAACATTTGTACTAACATTTACAGAAGAGCCTTTTATCCAACAATTCACTGATTGGCAGCTTAAATTAGGATACCTTTCCGAAAAACTAGTGATTTGAGGGTAGAAATAACCACTTTAGATAAACTAGACTAAAGAATCTTCCAAACAAATTCATTCATCCCATTAAAGACAATTTGTATTGTTACATCTTAAGAGCATCAAATTTGTATTGTTTTTTTTTAAATTTTTTTTTAAGTTTTCCAACCGTTATTAGGGTAGCTGTGCCGCGAAATTTTTCTAGTCCGACAAGGGTACCGTGAGATTTTTTTATCTCGATAAGGGTGCCGCGGCAAACAAAGTTTGAGAACCACTGGTCTCGATTTTTTTCTTAGAACCATTTTTTAAAATTGGTGTGATATAGCTATTTCGCCAGATGTACACTGGTGCAAAAGACCAAATTAGCTGTACAAAAACAACCCTTTAATTCGTGGAATATGAGTATCACAATTCACAGAAAAACACTTAGGTAAAGACATCTCCAGATTTTTTTCCTAATTACTTCTTAATGACAAGTCATAAAAAATATGTTTATATAAGAAAACATATGATTTTTTTCATTAATTCGGTAACATTTGTGCATCTTACCATTTAATTTTATTGTGTGTTTTCAAAAAGTTCTGTGCTATTTGTGCATTATTGTGTACTCTCAAAACTCAGATTTTTGCCTATTTTTCAACTTTGCCAGAAAAAAGGTCACATAGCCCTTATCTATAAAGTAGATGAATGCAACTATATTATACATTAATTCTAGAGGGGGGCGACTCTAGAATTAATGTATAATATAGTTGCATTCATCTACTTTATAATGATATAAAACTGGCCTGCGACGATTGGCGATATTAATTATTTTAATTTTTATTCCAGTTGTATTATTCGCCAAACCGAAAATTGATTTATTTGAAGAATGGCTGAAACATGGAAAGGAAACAAGAAATGCTTTGTTTTGATTTATCTGTACACAACACGATATTAGGGATGCAAATAAACAATCTTTAAAGACCATAAAGGCCATCATTTCGCGATTTTTGTCCAAAATTCTTGAAAAGTGGAGGAGCTGTGGAAGGAACAAAGAGCGGTTTCTAATTCAAAAGAACGCTTATCAGGCACTGGGAGGCCTATGAAAGAGTTCTCGGAATCAAGCCTTAAAACAAAACGAAGACGGGTTGATGATCTTATCCGGACCAGAAGTACTAGTGAGATGACCTACGCTGCTGAGTCAACGCGATTGTCAGGTAGTAGAGACATGACAAAATGGTTAAAAATTATGACGAACGATCCTATGCAGAGTAAGGAACAGTTGTGCATCAAATGACCCAAGAGCTATGACCAGTGACGAAGCTTTAGCGTGCTATGTTGAAAGTAAATCAACAAGCCATGCCTACAAGCAGACTCGGAAGTGGGGAATTAAACTTGTGAATAAGGTATTTCCGTCACTGCATATTCATAGGAGAGCTAAAATAGCTTGTTATCCTTGAGAGGAACAGATTGTTGTGACTGAAACGCGAGCCGATATCACAGTTCAAGCAGTTTTAGATAAAACTGCAGAACGTTTGTTATTGGCACAGCAAGAGATTGTCAACAGTTTGTCTGCTCGTCATTTACTCTGATGAGTAAGTGGGGCTGTGATGGAAGTTCCGGTCACAGCACATACAAACAAAAATTTACGAACAGTGAGGACACAGAAGTATTTTTGTTTGTTTTTTCATTCGTTCCCCTTCCATTAAAGGATAAAAGTGGCAATATAGTCTGGCAGAATCCTCGACCATCTTCTACAATGCATTGTCGTGAAATAAATTTTATCTTTTCCAAAGAAACTAAAGCCTTTACTGTGGAAGAAAGTAATGTTTTGGTTGATATAAATTAAAAAATGTATTGCCGACAATATGCAAAGTAAAAGAAGGTGAGGTTTTGGTCATGCATGATATGCTTCTGACCATGATTGATAGGAAAGCCTGTAATGCGTTAACCCAAACTTTCTCATCGCAGAAATGCTTCATATGTGGGGCGACTCCAAAAATGATGAATGGCGAATCAAGGAAGTTTCTAGCCAACAAAGACAAACTTGGTTTTGGTTTATCTACATTTCATAGCTGCATTAGGTGTTTTGGATGCTTGCTTCATATTAGCTATCGTCTTGATAATAAGAAATGAGTAGGGAAAGATCCTTCGTTCTAGATCCACCTCCACCTCTGACATGCGCATGCGCGATGACCTTTAATCCCTAACCTAACCTTGACCCCTAACCTTGACCTTGGAACTTCCGGTTTCGACTTCCTGTTTCCGGTTTCGACTTCCGGCCGCCATTTTCAGAACTTCAGAACCAGGTGCGCGGGAAAATTCAAAATATAGACGCGAGGCGGGAAAATTCAAAATTAGATGCTGGCGGATTCAAATGAGATGTGTAGTTGGTTGCATATATCAATGAGACTAATTCATGAAACTAGATAGACGGGCTAGATACATGAGACTAGATAGACGGGACTAAATACATGAGACTAGATACATGGAGCTAGATACATGAGACTAGACAGACGGGGTTAGATCCATGGGACTAAATACATGATACTAGATAGATGGGACTAGATACATGGGGCTAGATACATGAGGCTAGATACATGAGACTAGTTAGAAAGAGACTAGAGAGACTGAACTAAAATATATAAGGGATTGTTTAATTCAACTAAAATATATGTAAAATTTCTTAAACTTGTCTGTGATTTAGATCGTATTAATTATTTAATATAAATAAAAAAGTATTTCAGCAATTAGGTTTAATTTTTGAGTGAGAAATGGAATATATTGTTTCTTAATGGACAAGACTAGGCAGACAAGAATAGACAGTCATGCGGAGAAAATTCAAAATGAGTTGCGGGTATACACTCAGGGTAGCGGGTATACAAGATTGATTGCAAACATATTACGGTTTGATTCAATTGAGATTATAGAATTTAGACCGAACCGGACAGGACTAAACAGACAAGACTAGACAGACAAGACTAGACTAGAGAGACGAGGCTAGACAGACTAGATTAGACGGACAAGAGGGGGGAAATTCAAAATGAGTTGCGGGGATAGCGGGGAAACGAGTATACAAAATTTGCTGCAAACATATTACGGCTTGATTCAATGAGATTGTGAGATTTAGACCGGACAGAACTAAACAACCAAGACTAGAGAGACAAGACTAGACAGACGGGACTAGATACATGAGGCTAGACAGACGGGACAAGATACATGAGGCTAGATAGACGGGACTAAATACATGAGACTAGACAAACGAAGCTAAATACATGAAACTAGATAAGACTGAACTTAAATATAGCGTTTAGGATTATAAATTGAACATCGATAAAACCCGCTTATATCATTCCTAATCAATTTTCATGTTTACATGAAACAAGTTCAAACTAAAAATTAATTATGTGTTATTTCTTACTACCCCTTGTTAATTATTATCACTCAACCCCTGGGTAATTAATGTTTTTTATTTTAAATAAAAGGATGTGCCATAAGAAAATAATATATTTAAGCATCCACACATTCATATTTTTAATTTCATTAAAACATATTTATAACTATGAAAATTAGGATTTCCTAACGGTATTGCTGGTATTATAGTTATCTACATTTCCATCAGATATCGATGTTGGAAACATCTGTGTGAGTACATATTACTGTATCCATTCCGTCAGTATTTAAACCAACTAAAAAATAAAAAAACGATTAGAATTTAATATTGAGAAAAAACCAAATTCTAATAAATTCTATGAAAACATCAAAAATACTTACAGGTAAAAACTCAATCTTGTACGCTCGGTTACATTTCCCGGGGAAGGTCTGCAGTTCTCGGTATACCAATGCATTACCGTTGTTGACGAGCTGTCGCGCGTCTTCAACTGATATCTTCTCAGCATATCGTGTTGGTAGAAAAACATAAACGTCTTCGCCTCCAAATTTAATGCTTGCTAGTAGACTCTTCCCATACTTTGTTTCAACGTTTTTTAATTCAACCAGTTTATATTGGATGTCTATGGTTAAGTCACACACCCTTTTCACGGGCGTCTCAGGAACATCCACAGAATTATTTATTTTATTGTATAGGTCCATGATAATTTTTAGGACGGCTTTGTTAGCGATGTAAGTGACAACTAACTGCAGAATATATTTACGAGTATAAAACGGATTTATCGATCTAAATGAAAACCTCAACATCCTAAACAAATATTTTTCTATAGTTCAGGAGTAAAACCGCTACTAATCAACGGCCACACGTGGAATTTAATCAGTTTGTTTACCAAACCAGAATTCTCGTTAAGACTTTAATCTTACATTGAAAACGTATATTCACATTCATATTAAATTATATAAGGTATAAATAATTTCCTCAAAACTTTATGAATCTTATATTGAAAAACGTATATCCACATCAAATTATATCCGATATAAATAATTCCTTTATTAAATTGAGGGTAATCGTAAATAATACTCGATTATGACGGCTTCTCTTAAAGCGTTTTCTATAGTTTGAATCTCATAATCCTTAGATGTGCTTCCAAATTTTTGTGACTTTTTTAACAGCCATAATCGTTCAACCAACTCATTAGGATCATTCCATTCAATAAACGAATTAAACGACTCGCTTGCAATTTTCTCGTAGTATCCGCTTGCGACGGCTTCACCATAACTTTCCACCCATCAGCTAAACGGAATAGAAGCAGATATATCACATTACAAAGCAGAGGGGTTCAATTCGATCTAGATCAAAAGGCAGTATGCAAGTTAGATGGTTTATTTAAATTAATTGACTATCGTTTGGAACGTTTGAAAACCTTAAACTTTGCCGATTATTACAACGAGTGACTGCTACATTTTATAAACCTACCAAAAGATTGTGACATCACATCAACGCTTGAAAACCTACTACAAACATCTTCAGCTAGCCAGCAGTTTGAAAGCGTAGAATATATGTATGAGATATTGGCGCAAAACAAATGTAATTTATTTAAAGATATAGAATTAATTCGGCAGTGTAATGATTAAGATCGATGTCGACAATGCAGTAGAACGGTTAGTATAAAGAAAAGCATGCTTGGAACAACACATTAAAAAAATTCAACGATTAAAATTAACAATTAAAAAATATCAAGATGCTAAAAAGTGCTATCAACTTTTTTCTATTCTGTATATCAACGGATAGGTGTCGTGCTTGCCGTAGTCAGTATAAACTACATTTTATGACACATATAACATCCAGGGAACTACTATCAATGTGGGAGGCACTTCCATCACATTTTCAAGAAGATGAAGATATAGCCGCCTGTCTCCCATGCTACGAACACTACAATCTACCAACTGATGTAGATCATATTGATGGACCCCCACCACCCCGATATAAATGTTATAAATGTATTGATGAAAAAAGATTTTGTAATCTGCAATGATTTTTTACTAATTATAATAAAAATAATAATTTAACAATGTATACCGTTTTTCTTAACCATTTTATTCAGTTTCAGGATTACGGGTAAAAATAAAACCAAGTTATTAGTAGAATAAAAATATATATTTAATTACAATTACAAATAGAATCACTATTTTACAATAAGTACATATTTTTTAAAATAACACCTTCGATCCTTTACGACAGCTAATGTTAATTAAGAAGATCATCGTCAAATATTACTCGATTATTGCATGCGAGTATTGCGCAAAAATATTTTCTCGTCGCGATATATATAATCGCCATTTGTCGACTAAACATTATGTAGCTAAGATGAGTAAGCTGGTGGATCTCGAAGAACAATCGCAAGACACTCTTAATGAAGCCGCATTTAGAAATTTGCGAGATGAAGACATAATCCAAAAAGAAAAACGTATCAAAATACTTGATAATGATGATCTAGTAAATAAAAATGAAAAATCGAAAGAATTTAGAGATATAATATTAAAGAAAGTACAGCGAGCGAAACAATCGGAAAACGATGACAGCTTGATTGAAAGTAAAGTAAAGAAAGTGGAAGCGAAAGTACCTGAAAATCATGTTATAGACAATGACTTAATTTAAGAAAACAGTTTGGATAAAAGTGTGGCTGAAGATATTGAAGCAGATATATCTAAAGACCATGCTACAGATATTGAAGCAGATATTTCTAAAGATCATGCTATAGATAATGACTTAATGGCGGAGATAAAAGAAAACAGAATAAACGTCTCAATATTAGCTGACTCCTTTAAAGAGTTGTTAAATTACCTGGATTTATGGGGGCGTCAATTTGATATTAGTAATTCTCAAACATCTAAACAGAACATCTCCGCAGGATTTCCAAGAAATTGCATTAATAAGGGAGAACAAGATGAAGAAAGTGTTTTCACAGACTATGATTTCGAAGGGAACATACCTTACCTCAATGAAAAAATTGCAAACGGGAAGTCGTTTGATCCGTTTATTGAATAGAATGATCCCAACGAGTTGGTTGAACGATTATGGTTGTTAAAAAAGTCTCAACAATTTGGAAACAAATCCAAGGATTATGAGATTCAAACTATCGAAAACGCTTTAAGAGAAGCCGACATAATCGAGTAATATTTGACGATGATCTTCTTAATTAACATTAGCTGTCGTAAAGGATCGAAGGTGTTATTTTAAAAAATATGTACTTATTGTAAAATAGTGATTCTATTTGTAATTGTAAATAAATATATATTTTTATTCTACTAATAACTTGGTTTTATTTTTACCCGTAATCCTGAAACTGAATAAAATGGTTAAGAAAACGGTATACATTGTTAAATTATTATTTTTATTATAATTAGTAAAAAATCATTGCAGATTACAAAATCTTTTTTCATCAAAACATTTATAACATTTATATCGGGGTGGTGGGGGTCCATCAATATGATCTACATCAGTTGGTAGATTGTAGTGTTTGTAGCATGGGAGACAGGCGGCTATATCTTCATCTTCTTGAAAATGTGAAGGAAGTGCCTCCCACATTGATAGTAGTTCCCTGGATGTTATATGTGTCATAAAATGTAGTTTATACTGACTACGGCAAGCACGACACCTATCCGTTGATATACATAATAGAAAAAAGTTGATAGCACTTTTTAGCATCTTGATATCTTTTAATTGTTAATTTTAATCGTTGAATTTTTTTAATGTGTTGTTCCAAGCATGCTTTTCTTTATACTAACCGTTCTACTGCATTGTCGACATCGATCTTAATCATTACACTGCCGAATTGATTTTTTATCTTTAAATAAATTACATTTGTTTTGCGCCAATATCTCATACATATATTCTACGCTTTCAAACTGCTGGCTAGCTGAAGATGTTTGTAGTAGGTTTTCAAGCGTTGATGTGATGTCACAATCTTTTGGTAGGTTTATAAAATGTAGCAGTCACTCGTTGTAATAATCGGCAAAGTTTAAGGTTTTCAAACGTTCCAAACGATAGTCAATTAATTTAAATAAACCATCTAACTTGCATACTGCCTTTTGATCTAGATCGAATTGAACCCCTCTGCTATGTAATGTGATATATCTGTTTCTATTCCGTTTAGCTGATGGGTGGAAAGTTATGGTGAAGCCGTCGCAAGCGGATACTACGAGAAAATTGCAAGCGAGTCGTTTAAATCGTTTATTGAATGGAATGATCCTAATGAGTTGGTTGAACGATTATGGCTGTTAAAAAAGTCACAAAAATTTGGAAGCACATCTAAGGATTATGAGATTCAAACTATAGAAAACGCTTTAAGAGAAGCCGTCATAATCGAGTAATATTTACGATTACCCTCAATTTAATAAAGGAATTATTTATATCGGATATAATTTGATGTGGAAATACGTTTTTCAATATAAGATTCATAAAGTTTTGAGGAAATTATTTATACCTTATATAATTTAATATGTATGTGAATATACGTTTTCAATGTAAGATTAAAGTCTTAACGAGAATTCTGGTTTGGTAAACAAACTGATTAAATTCCACGTGTGGCCGTTGATTAGTAGCGGTTTTACTCCTGAACTATAGAAAAATATTTGTTTAGGATGTTGAGGTTTTCATTTAGATCGATAAATCCGTTTTATACTCGTAAATATATTCTGCAGTTAGTCGTCACTTACATCGCTAACAAAGCAGTCCTAAAAAATATCATGGACCTATACAATAAAATAAATAATTCTGTGGATTTTCCTGAGACGCCCGTGAAAAGGGTGTGTGACTTAACCGTAGACATCCCATCCATATAAACTGGTTGAATTAAAAAACGTTGAAACAAAGTATGGGAAGAGTCTACTAGCAAGCATTAAATTTGGAGGCGAAGACGTTTATGTTTTTCTACCAACACGATATGCTGAGAAGATATCAGTTGAAGACGCGCGACAGCTCGTCAACAACGGTAGTGCATTGGTATACCGAGGACTGCAAACTTTCCCCGGGAAATGTAACCGAGCGTACAAGATTGAATTTTTACCTGTAAGTAGTTTTGATGTTTTCATAGAATTTATTAGGGTTTGATTTTTTCTCAATATTAAATTCTAATCTTTTTTTTTATTTTTTAGTTGGTTTAAATACTGACGGAATGGAATACAGTAATATGTACTCACACAGATGTTTCCAACATCGATATCTGATGGAAATGTAGATAACTATAATACCAGCAATACCTTTAGGAAATCCTAATTTTCATAGTTATAAATATGTTTTAATGAAATTAAAAATATGAATGTGTGGATGCTTAAATATATTATTTTCTTATGGCACATCCTTTTATTTAAAATAAAAAACATTAATTACTCAGGGGTTGAGTGATAATAATTAACAAGGGGTAGAAATAACACATAATTAATTTTTAGTTTGAACTTGTTTCATATAAAAATGAAAATTGATTAGGAATGATATAAGCGGGTTTTATCGATGTTCAATTTATAATCCTAAACGCTATATTTTAGTTCAGTCTTATCTAGTTTCATGTATTTAGCTTCGTCTGTCTAGTCTCATGTATTTAGTCCCGTCTATCTAGCCTCATGTATCTAGTCCCGTCTGTCTAGCCTCATGTATCTAGTCCCGTCTGTCTAGTCTTGTCTCTCTAGTCTTGGTTGTTTAGTCCTGTCCGGTCTAAATCCCACAATCTCATTGAATCAAGCCGTAATATGTTTGCAGCAAATTTTGTATACTCGTTTCCCCGCAACCCCCGCAACTCATTTTGAATTTCGCCCCTCTTGTCCGTCTAATCTAGTCTGTCTAGCCTCGTCTCTCTAGTCTACTCTTGTCTGTCTAGTCTTGTCTGTTTAGTCCTGTCCGGTTCGGTCTAAATCCTATAATCTCAATTGAATCAAACCGTAATATGTTTGCAATCAATCTTGTATACCCGCTACCTGCCCGCAACTCATTTTGAATTTTCTCCGCATGACTGTCTATTCTTGTCTGCCTAGTCTTGTCCATTAAGAAACAATATATTCCATTTCTCACTCAAAATTAAACCTAATTGCTGAAATACTTTTTTATTTATATTAAATAATTAATACGATCTAAATCACAGACAAGTTTAAGAAATTTTACATATATTTTAGTTGAATTAAACAATGCCTTATATATTTTAGTTCAGTCTCTCTAGTCTCTTTCTAACTAGTCTCATGTATCTAGCCTCATGTATCTAGCCCCATGTATCTAGTCCCATCTATCTAGTCTCATGTATTTAGTCCCATGGATCTAACCCCGTCTGTCTAGTCTCATGTATCTAGCTCCATGTATCTAGTCTCATGTATTTAGTCCCGTCTATCTAGTCTCATGTATTTAGTCTCGTCTATCTAGTCCCATGTATCTAGCCCCATCTATCTAGTTTCATGTATTTAGCTTCGTCTGGCTAGTCTCATGTATCTAGCCCGTCTATCATCTAGTTTCATGTATTTAGTCTCATTGATATATCCAACCAACTACACATCTCATTTGCCTCCGCCAGCATCTAATTTTGAATTATCCCGCCTCGCGTCTATATTTTGAATTTTCCCGCGCATCTGGAAGTTCCGAAAATGGCGACCGGAAGTCGAAACCGGAAACCGGAAGTCGAAACCGGAAACAGGAAGTCGAAACCCGACGTCGAAAGTCGAAACCGGAAGTTTCAAGGTCAAGGTTAGGTTAGGGTTAAAAGTCATCGCGCATGCGCATGTCAGAGGTGGAGGTGGATCTAGAACGAAGGATCTTTCCCTACTGAAATGGCAAATTAGTTCGGAATCTGAAAAAGTTGCTGCTAATTATAGATAAGCCAAAACCAGAGTATGGCAATACAAATGATGGGAATACCGCTCGAAAGTTTTTTTGAAAATCCAGAATTAAGTGCTGATATTACAGGATTAGATATTAATTAATCAAAAATTGGAATTATACTTTATTAACACATTAACACATATTAACACATTAAAGGCGGGTGGGGGTATTAGTACCCGTCTCGCCGACTGCTGTCTATCAGCGGGACGGGTATTAGTATCCGTTTAAAAGTACGCTCGTTAAAAGCGGGACAAGATATTATTACCTGCTTAAAAAGGGCATATGGCCATAAAGGAGTAATGAATTTAGTATTTATTTTCGAGTTTATTGATTATTTAGCATATTTAATCCGGATATCGCCCTGCAATAAAATATTACCACTCATTCTTTGTGTTCCATAAACATTTGTTAAATTATTTCATTTTACAACTTACACAGTATTTAAGGTTTATTGTTTGTCATATTTTGGGTCTTAAACCAATTTGTTATTCTCACCCTCCCCTACATTTATCTGTATATAAACGGCCTATCTCGTCAAAATAAATCATCATAGCTTAACCGAACTTCGAACGAAGCACAAGTTAAACCGAACAATTTATTTAGACAAAATAAATTACAAAAACCCCAACGAAAAACATGAATCCAATCATGCAGACCAGCGCCAACGAAACCGCCTCCATGGAAATCAAGGACTACGACTTCCTGGACTCCATCAGCGAGGACGGCCTGAAGAAGCTATTTAACCAAATAGCGAAAAGGATGAAGCCTACCGCCGCCGAACAACCCCAGGACACCGCCGCGACCAGAACGACCGCCGCCGAGAGGACCAACGACGCCGCCCCAAGGAGAGCCACCGAAGCCGCCCCAAGGAGAGCCACCGAAGCCGCCCCGAGGAGAGCCACCGAAGCCGCCCCGAGGAGAGCCACCGAAGCCGCACCAAGGAGAGCCACCGAAGCCGCCCCACGGAGAAGAACTACGCCGATGGACACGGACAGCCCCACCGAAGCCGCCTCCAAGCGCAAACCCGAACAGGAGAAACGTTTAAGTTTCCCAAGAAAACCGCCAAACTAGAGAGAGCGAGTAAGTCAGGATCACAGGTAAGTATGAACATGTATGCATGCCTAGATACAGAGGACAGTGACGACGAAGACTATATAGAACCAGAAACCGAAAACCCCACCGAAGAAAAGAACAACACCCCAATCATCCTACGGAGCAAAGAAAAATGGACCAGACTCAGCAAGAAACTGGACAGCAAACACATAAAATTCACAAGGGCCACGTCGACAAGAGACGGAATAAGAATCCAACCACAAACGATAACGGATTATCGTGAAATGTACAGCCTAATGAAAGAAGAAAACTACGAGTTCCACACTCACCAACTGAGCTCCGAAAAGAACCTCAAGGTGGTGATCAAGGGAATCCCCACCGAAGTCGAGGAAGAAGTAATACTCAACGACCTAGCCGAAAAAGGTTACCCGGCAATCAAGGTGACAAGAATGAAGGGAAGGAACGCGACCCCTATCCAAATGGTATTAGTGGAAATACCTAAACAATACAAATCCATCTATCAAATGGAAAGAATACACTACCTCAGAGTAAGAATAGAGCCGCTCAAGCCTAGAGGAGACACTGTACAATGCCATAGATGCCAGCTCTATGGACATGTACAGAGAAACTGCAACGCGGAATATAGGTGCATGAAATGTGCTGGAAAACACAGCACGCACCTATGCGAAAAACCACCAACACTGCCACCGAAATGCGCAAACTGTGGAGGCGAGCACGTCTCAATATGGAGGAACTGCCCCGCGAAACCAATAAACATAACCGCGGAGACGACAAGACAACGACCAACTCCCAGGACAAACCCGAACAGCTACAGACAAGCTGCAGTTAGGGAAAACACGACATACCGGGACACAGCACAAGCAACCACCAGCGAAAACAGACAAAACACCGAAAGGAAAACACCGATGACAAAGACAACAATAGACAAAGTAGCGGACGAACTAGCAAAACTGCTAAAGAAATACGCCTCTGTACAAACAGACGACGACGAACTGGAAAATTACTCAAAAACCTCACAAACATCGTCAAAATCATCAAAAATGACTAGAAAACGGAAAATAGACGAACTAAAGATTGTTTTCTGGAACGCAAACGGAGTCGAAAGTAAGAAACTAGAACTGGTAGCACACATGACGGAATACAACATAGATGTGGCGCCAATCAACGAGACGCACCTGCGACGCTGCAATCGCCTGAACATACCAAACTACCAAACCTACAGGAAAGACAGGGGCCAACAAGCCGCAGGCGGAGTTGCCATAATAATCAAGAGGAATTTGAAACACCACGAATTGCCCGAAGTTGACACGACGGATAACACAGAAACGATAGGAATCGAAATAATGACCGCAGACGGTCCACTGGCCTTGTATTCACTATACTCGCCACCAAATAAAGAAATGAGCACTCCAGACATGGATAAAATATTTACAAATAACACGGCAACGATAGCCGCAGGAGACTTTAACGCAAAACACACACAGTGGAACTGCAGAAAAACAAATAAAAAAGGAAGAGAACTAAAACGTTACACAGAAAACCGCCTACTAACGGTTCTAGCCCCAAACGAGCCAACACATTTCACAGGTAATAACAGACACCCGCCGGACATATTGGACATAGCGGTAATGAAAAACGTCACAGCAAACATCGACATAGTCTGTATTGAAGACTTGAGCTCCGATCACAACCCCGTGCACATGAACGTCCAAACGAAAAGTGCGAGAAGAACGTGCGAGAAAACATTAACAAACTGGGAAAAGTTCAAAGAGAACCTAGATATTACCTGCACAGACATTACAGACCCATTAAGCCTAGAACAGGCGGCACAAACATTCGAGAGCGAAATAAAGGAGGCGCTCCATACCGCCACAAGAAAAGTAACCTTCAACAAAACAACTACACACCCACAGGAAATAATGAACCTATAATACGCGCAAAACGGAAAGCAAACAAGACGTACCAACGTACATTAGCACCGACAGACAAAACGGTCCTGAACAGACTGACAAAACAACTAAAACTGGCGCTACAAGAACAACACAACGCAGACTGGGAAAACAAACTAGAACGAATAAACGACACCAAAGACGAACCGTGGTACTTAGCCAAGACTCTAAAACAACAGAACCGCAACACAATACCACCTATCAAAAAGAACGACGGCAGCACAGCAACCTCTGACATTGACAAGACAGAGACTTTCGCAAACGCCCTCGAAAAACAATTCACACCAAATATCCCAAACGCAAACCACAACTCTCAAGGAATCTACGAAACGGTAAGGAGGATTCTAAACAGCGAAGAAAACTGCGACATAAAAGAATCAACGCCAGAGGAAATAGCCGAGATAATAAAAAAACCTTAAAAACAGGAAAGCACCCGGTTGTGATAATATTAACAATGTCACTATCAAGAACCTAACGCCGCCAGCTATAGACAGAATGAATAAGGTGACCAACTATTTTTTGTTCAAAAAGAGTACACTTTGCAAGTATTTCATAGGTGAAAAAACAAGAAGAAAAAACAATAAAAACTTTTTTTTGCTAAATGAGGATGTTCGTCTAATAATGTAGCCACATCCGAACAACTTTCATTTTGCATATTAAATTTGACTGTTAAGATGGCAGATAATGTTTTTACAGAAAGTTGCGACTTCTCACTGCTCCAATAATCATTCCCTAGTGAAAATTCCCTTTCAACAGCAGCATTAGTGCCTGGACAACATAAGGAAATTTCTATTAAAACTTTTAAATTTTCATGTGGGATATGTTCTACTCTAAAATGCCGAAAGGTTTCTACCCATCTTTTGTCAAGTTCTATTTTGAAAATAATTTTCTCATCGTTCCATTTCTTCAATTTTCTCTTCATTTAAATATAAATTTACTCTTCGAATTTCTTCAAAGAGAAAATTGTCATTAATAACAATATCTTTTACTTCCTTCATTACAAATTCGACTGCTGAAAAAACTTCTTTCCATTCAATTATCTAAATATAATAATTCAATAATCTAAATTATTAAAAAATAAATCTAATTATTCAATAATCTAAAAAAATGTTTTAAAAATACAAATGAGTATAAAATTATACAAATGAGTACTTTCAGAGTACAGGATTTGAAAAGAGTACGGTTTGCGAAAAAAGAGTACAAAACTCAGTAAATGAGTACAGTTGGTCACCTTAAGAATGAATCAAATCGTAAACGCATCGCTCAAACTCAGAACGTTTCCGACCCAATGGAAACACGCCACAGCAATACTGATTTCCAAACCCAACAAACCCAGGAACAAAACATCAAGCTATAGGCCAATAAGCCTACTAACAGGACTTGGAAAAATAACGGAGAAAATAATACACAATCGACTGACAGACATAGTTGACGAGAAACAAATAATCCCGGACGAACAGTACGGATTCAGACAAGAACATTGCACAACGTACCAGACAACTAGAATAACCGAAGCGATAATTGACGCTTTCAACAGAGGATACGCCATGGGAGCGGTACTCCTGGACGTCTCAAAGGCCTTCGACAAGATGTGGCACGAAGGCTTAATATACAAAATGAATAAATTCAAAATCCCGATGGGGATGATAAAGCTACTAGCTTCGTACCTCGGCAACAGAACGTTCCAGGTGAAATTAAATGACACGATGTCGACGACACGTCCAGTGGGAGCGGGTGTCCCCCAAGGATCCATACTGGGGCCCCTGCTCTACAACATTTACACAACATACCAAAAATGGAAAACACAAAAATTGCACTATACGCAGACGACACTGCTATATCTACCAGAGGAATCCTGGCGAGCACCATCACCGAGAGACTACAAAACCACCTAGATGAGATAAATCGCTGGTGTAACACGTGGAAAATACAACTTAACGCTGAGAAAACTCAAGCCATCATGTTAACAAGAAGAAAATTCAAACACATCCCAACAAAACGCCTCAACATTAATAATACAAGTATAAAATGGGAAAATCAGGTAAAATATCTAGGTATTATATTGGATAAAAGACTAACCTTCGCAAGACACATGGATCACATTGTGAAGAAAACCAAACAAATTAATGGCTATCTTTATCCCCTCATCAACAGGAAAAGCAAACTCAACATGGAAAATAAGCTGAAACTGTACAAGACAGTAATACGACCAATAATGACATACTCGGCGACGTGCTGGAAGCAAGCTGACAAACACACAAAATACCGACTACAAATTATACAAAACAAAATACTGAGACAAATCACAGACTCGCGATGGTACATAACCAACGAACAAATACATAAAGACCTCGAAATGGAGACAATCACAGAGCACATAGCAAGACTTACACAAAAAACATTTGACAACATGCGACAACATGACAATATAACAATACAACAAACCGCAAACTACAAAACGAACATCAAGTGGAAATTCCCAAAACTGCAACAAACCATATTCAGACAATAAATAACACTGTTTTCTACCTACAGGGTACCCAAAGCAACCCCAGAGAAACAAAAGGACCACACCGACAACACAGCAAATGAGACAATACAGAAGAAACAAAGAAGGAAGCCAAAGGACCACAGCAGGACCAGCCGAGGACAAGAGGCCACAGCAGGATCAACCCAACCGAGGACCAGAAGCCACAACAGAAGAAACCAGGAAAAAAAAAAGAAAAAAAAAAACTGAAAAGAGCCGTTGTTTTAACGTTTCTCGCTAAAAATCAAACCAAAAGACAAACAGAAAAAAAAAACAAAAAAAAACAAACGAACCCAAACAAAAGACGGCGGAAGGACGGGCTCACGGCCCACAACCGCCACAAAACAAAGGATCCCATACAAAATAAATCAGTTTGTAGTACCACTATTTCAATGCAACAATATTTCATTAAAAGTTTTAAAAAAGCACATTGACAAAGCCTTGCCAATACCTTCTAGCGACGGAGAAAGTGATGGTGAAGCATTGGACTGGTCGGAAAGTGATAATGTGCCAATTATCGAAGATTTCTTAGGACAAAGTGGGGTTTTCGTGATGCCAAATAATTCAGAAAATGTAGTTGATGTGGTTCAGTTATTTATTGGAGACGATTTATTTGAATATATGGCGACAGAAACAAACCGCTACCATGCACAGAATGAACATTTATTTAGAGATCGTGCTAAGTCCGTAAAGTGGAAAAAAGATGTATCGGTGATAGAACTAAAAAAAATGCTCGGATTGCTTCTACTAATGGGAAGAGTTCGTAAGGATACGAGGGATGAATACTGGTCGAGAGATGAAACAATTGAAACTCCAATTTTTCCTCAAATTATGAGCAGGGATCGATTTAGGCAAATATGGTATTCATGGCATTTTTCCAATAACGATGACAAAGATGACAGAGATCGCCTTAAAAAAATTCGCCCCATTATTTCATACATATTACCCAAATTTCAAGAAGTTTATAAACCACAGAGAGAATTGTCCTTAGATGAAAGCATCATGCCATGGAGAGGTCGTCTAGCATTCAAAGTCTACAATGCTTCAAAAATAACGAAATATGGTATTCTCATAAGAATGGTTTGTGAAGCGAAAACCGGCTACATATGTAATTTCCGAATATACTGTGGTGAAGGAAATCGACTGCAACACACAATTTTGAATCTTCTTCAGCCATATGTAAACTTATGGCATCACATATATATATATATGGACAATTATTACAATAGTGTGGACACGTGTGAAATACATCTACAATATAGATTTCGGAGTTGTGGCACTATTCGCATAGAGGCATTCCTCTCTGTTTAAAAAACGCGAAATTGAATAGGGGGGAATCTATGTTTCGTCGGCGACAAAACATTTTGTCAAATCAAAAAGGCCTGTGCGTATGATTTCGACTATACATTCAGCTGATGTTGTAGAAAGCCATAATATTGATTGGGCGACAAAAGAAAAAATCTGGAAACCAATATGCGTAGTGGATTACAATAAATTTATGAATGGTGTAGATCGCGCCGATCAATATTTATCATATAATTCGATAGTACGTCGTACGAAGAAATGGACAATGAGAGCTGTGATGTTTATTGTCAACTGCGCACTATTTAATGCTTTTAGAGTGTATAAAACATTAAATCCTCATTGTAATAAAAAATACAAAATATTTTTACATAATGTGGCAAAAGAGTGGATAAGCGAACCGACTACGGAAAATGTGAATGAAGAGCATCCTGTTCCTGGTACATCAGCTACACCCAGAAGGGATGACCCTCCAGGAAGGTTGTCAAAGGATACCAGAAAGCATAAATTAGTTAAACTAATTACAGGCGGCATAAAACTTAAACCCCAGAGACAGTGCCGCGTTTGTGCCGCGCATAAGAAGAAAAGTTTGACATGTCATATGTGCCAATTTTGCGAAGTGCCTCTTCACAAGGGAGATTGTTTTTTTAAATTCCACATTTTAGAAAAATATTAGTGACTGGTTTTATTACATAAGTTTAAAAACGACAAAACATTTTATTTGTTTATAATTTTTTTGCCCTTCCGTCAACAGTCAACAACTTTACGTACACCTGCGCATCCACCATTACGAATCCATCCGGAGCATCCACCATCAGGATCAGTGATCCTGACTCAACCTCCTAAAATTTGTCTTCAAAATTTTGAAAATATAGCCAGTTTTACCTTCACCAACTTTGCTTTTCAAAAATTTGTATTGTAGCTTACAAAGAACCTAAATCGTCCCCTATTTTACCCCCTTCAGGGATGATATTGCAAAAAAAACGATGAAATACGTATTTTTTTTAATTTCTTACCAAAAGCTTAAATATTAATTTTCATCTCCTAAAAAAACCTAACCTAACCTAACTTGAAAAATGATCGTTTTTTTTTTAGAAAAAGTATCTCAGGGTGCAATCAGAAGTCCTTTCTCAGTGTGCAATCGTTAAAATACCCAACTTTTGATAAAAAAAAGCCTCGAAAATTACACCCGCTAAGCAGCACAGTTTCATATCTTAGGTTACCCGCTCAAAATGTGTTAACATTGAGAAATTTCAGGCATTTGCAGCAGAAACAAAGAAACTGTACATAAATCTCTATCCGTGGTATTACATCCCTGTTACTGTTCACAAAATCCTTGTTTATAATTCGGAAGTTATTGTATCTGTTGTTGCCTATCGGCCAGCTTTCCGAGGAAGCTCAAGAAGCGCGAAACAAGGACTGCAGAAGGTTTCGTCAACACAATACTCTCAAGCAGTCACGTATTGCCACGAATAGAAATTTAATTAACATGTTATTGATAATATCTGACCCTGTAATATCAAGCTTAAGAGATGTTCCGCGAAAAAAGGCTTCAAAATTCCCTTCTGAAGACATAGATTTATTAATACCCCTTAGTATTACTGGAAAATGCAAAAAAGTAAATGCAAATAGTTCAGAAATTACTGATCATCATGATCCTGATCATGATTACTCAGCAGCAGATTCATCTGAAGAAAGTGTTGAAGACGACTAATATAAAGTGACACGTCCCGATTTTGGCGGGAAAGTCCCGCATTTTGGAGGAGAGTTCCGCCGACTTTTAAAATATTTAAATATCTGCATTTCTTATTTTAAATGTACTGTAATATATAAAATAATATTTTTCCACATATTCCCATAAATTCTCCTTTTTAATGTCACCTTTAATCAAGTCAATTTTTAGGGTTCCGTACCGAAAACGGAACCCTTATAGGATCACTTTGTTGTCCGTCTGTCTGTCTGTCTGTCTGTCTGTCTGTCTGTCCGTCTGTCTGTCTGTCAAGATCTTTTTCTCAGGAACGCGTAGAGGTAACAAGTTGAAATTTGTATCAAATACTCGAGTCTGCGGTCTCTTTCAGCTGTGAAAAAATCAAACTTGTAAGTCAACGCGATCAAAAGATATGACCGTTTATGTCGCATATTTTGCGATTTCACGAGGGAATCAAAACCTATAGGGTACTTCCCGTTGACCTAGAATCATGAAATTTGGCAAGAAGCAGTGTCTTACAGCACATGTCAAGGGAAAAATCTGAAAACCGTAAATATGTAGTTTAATTACAAGAAAAATGCGAATTTACTATTTGAAACTTATGAAAATTCACTAATGTTGTCGTAGTGGTATTGTCAGGCTCCAGAAGCATATGGGTTGCATACAGTTAGGTCCTATTCTATGTTTATTCTGAATTTTCTTTGTTTATATTCGTTATGCATTTCATCACGTACGCTTCATATACATAATATATACAGGGTATATATTATGTCTAAATTTTGCTTTTTTATAACCAACATGCGACATACTCAAGTCCCGTAACATCCTGTATATATTATATTTCGTCTAATTTTTCTTTATAATCTACATAATATGTTGATAATCTACATAATAATACTATACTATACAAGTTTGTACGGAACCCTCGGTGCGCGAGTCACAACTCGCACTTGGCCGGTTTTTTTTTAATATTAATTTCATATTAATATATTTGGCACACGTTGAAAAACCGGCACCTTGTTCTGAAATTTTCATTGGGTGACATTAAAAAGGAGATTTTATGGGAATATGTAGAGATATCTTTTAAATATATTAATAACCATTTTCCGAAAAATAATATTTCAGAAAATAATCTTTTATCTACTTACATACACAAATGAAAACATTAATAAATATATTATTGTATGTGAGGGATGACATTATTATAATCGTCGTAAAAGTATCCAAATCGTGCGTAAAAGTCCAATGTAAATCAAATGGAGTTTCATTATTAAACGATTTCTGTCTGTTGTTACTATGACAACAACATGCGTTGAGAAATATTAATTCAATTTTAATAAACGTCAAAATTTATTTTCACAACGTCTATGTTTTTTGTTTAGTGACGAAAGTTGTTGCCAGAGTAACAACAATCAGAAATCGTTTAATAATGAAACTGCATTTGATTTACATTGGACTTTTTCGCACTATTTGGAAACTTGCACACACGATTATAATAAGGGCATCCTTCACATACAATAATGTATTTATTAATGTGTCCATTTTGGTGTGTGAGTAGATAAAATATATTTTTATGAATTACTGATCTGCTTTCATAACTAAATTATAATTCTCATTTCATCCCGTTTGTCCCGCTTTGCCTCAATGAAAATGTGGTCACTTTAGACAAATATGTAGCTTTACATAATTCGATAATTTTATGAAATGTTTCATTTAGTTTTTTTGTATTTTTACAAATACTTAATTATTGCTACTGTAAAATTTAAATAACTATTTTTTTAAGTACTTTCCCACTTGTTTTTATCAAAAACAGTTTACGATGCGTTGAGAGCTGCTACTACGTGCTCATACGTTCAGCGCTCCCCGTGCCACAATTCAATCTAACAGAAATTTACATTGCGTACATTGGGTTGCCTATATCTATGAGCACTCATTCCAGTTTAACCCAAATAAGTACTAAATAATAAGGCATGAAACCATTAAGAATGTATTTCGTTTCAATTCTTTCAAGTCAATGGCGAGTAGCAGTTATACATGAAAATACAACTGTTTATTATAATGTTAAATAATGATAATTAAATAAACATAACCTAATAAGTAATACATTTGTTACATCAAACATATTTTTCTTATTAAACAGAAACAAATTAGGGTGGTCGTAGATAAAGAAGAGTACATAACTCGAGTTGTAAGGCAATTACGTGCTCGCGGAATTAACTGTTCCGTACGTAACATGCATCTTGCAACTCCCGTTACGTAATATACTATTGTCCAGCGAAAAGAGCTACACGAACCACTATGAGATGGTGGGAAATATTTGATATTTAAGTTGTTGAGTCGCGGTGGTTGTTTGTCTTTGGGCAAACGCTCGCGTGATTAAACCTAAGGCGGCTAATTCAGGGTTGCCAATAGCTTCGATCGGCACTGGAATTTAAATGGTTGGGCGAAATAAAACTTGTACGCCTCGATAAACATGTATTTAATATTTAATTCTATTTTAAGCACTTTTCTTCTTCACATTTGCCTGCCTCCATCGATTTCTTCGTCCTTCTTATGGAGACGCTTCTCAGCTTCATGGCGTAAACTTTCCATTTCGGAAGACAGACGTTGGCTGCGTTGTTCCTCAGCTTTGCGACCGGCTTCGGCAGTGTTCGGCAAAAAACCTAGTGTTCGGTGAGTCGGATGACTAGCACGCTGAGGTCGGCCTTCTCTCTCTCAATCTTCAAGTCTTGGGACTCGGATTTATTAGAAATTTTTTCTTTCTTCGTGATATCGTCCAAATGAAGTAATGTGTGATGTCGTCCTGTGCACAGTGTGATGTCGTCCTGTGCATCCACACAGTGTCCACTTTGTACATAATTCACACATAATCCCTTCTTATTGACCATGTCTAGACGTTCTTGTAGGGGTATGAACCTGAACGTCGTACAGCTGTTGACAAAGTGATGTTATGGACAAAAGTTACACTGCTTTGTTGCTATTAGTATTTCTCTTCTGAGCGTCTGATGCTGAAACGAACGTGTGGGCCGTGCTAGGATGGGTTGGTCTTTTATGGGGTGCGCCTTGATAATTTCGTCTAGAGTTCCCTCCTTTGACCTCTGTATGACTCCCAGGATTCCTTTCTAGAATGTTGCATTGTTTAGACAGAAACTGTCTAAAATTATTAAGTTAGGACTCGTGTCTCCTCGCTAAATTCGTTCCACTTATATCTTGTTTGTGTATCAAGTTTTAAAGAAATTAGATAAATCCACATGTCTTCGAATAACTCGCCATCCGTTCGTCCAGCGGTTCTGATGGATCTTACTAATTTAGGCACTATAGTAAATATTTCTTAAAGGTAAAAATGCTGCCCACCTAGCAGTTGGTATTTCAGCCAATTCCCTGAAATATTCACGAATTAACTCTGCATTATTGTCATAACGTTCCTTTAGCGTTTCCCATACTATTTCATAATCTTCCGGTGATATTTTTAAAGTATCAATTAAATTAATTGCACTGTCTAGTCCTAGAGATGGATTCAAGTAATGAAACTTTTGGATGGCATTCAGAGTGTTTGCGTCATGTATTAGTATCTTGAATGTATTATAGAATGAAGGCCAATCTTTTCTATTTCCAGAGAATCTTGGAAGGTAAATTGGATTTGGAATGGTCAATTTGCAGACTTACTTGAATATTAGACTGTGGTTGAATAAATGAACATGGTGGAGCCGTATTGTGTTGTGTTGAATTCCTTTCAATAATTCTGCGTGCACTTGATGTTATTGTGTCGAATCGCATTTCAATCTCAGAATGGGTATCCTTGTAGTCGTTGTCTTGGTGTAAATCTTATAATTGCTCCAACGCCTGTTTATAATCATCAAAATACTTATTGGTTCTCTTAATTCCATTTTCTATAGAAACAGGGCTATTTGTCTCAACATATTTGGACAGATTTGTCATTGACGTCTTAAGCGTCCCCTTCTTAATGTTATAGAATTTTAAGCATGTGCTAATTCACTATTTTCCGACTCCATTCTTGAAGTTAATTTTTACTCACATGCTCGAAGGACCGATATGTTTCCTCTGTTTCTTGTTGATGTCCGGTTGATTCTATCGGGTGTATTGGCATTCACAAGTCACTGGTTTTATATCCGGTTCGAAGGACCAAATGTTGAGTCGCGGTGGTTGTTTGTCTTTGGACAAACGCTCGCGTGATTAAATCTAAGGCGGTTAATTCAGGGTTGCCAATAGATTCCATCGGCACTGGAATTTAAATGGTTGGGCGAAATAAAACTAAACGTACCTCGATAAACATGTATTTAATATTTAATTATATTTTAAGCAATTGTGACGACGTGCACTGTCGGAGTTTTGAATCTTCTTGGTATGTTTGTGGCAAGAGGGTTTTTTTGGTGGCAAGAGGCAAGAGGACAATTGAACTGGGTGTGATTAAATATTGTTAAAAACAGAATGGAACGGGAAACGGGATAAACCGCGTTCGTGAGCAGGAGCGTTGTGGGCGCCATGTATGATCACTGAAATATATACTAACTGGAACGAGCGCTGGCCTCTTAGCTTGTGCGGACCGAGAGTGAGGTCCCAAGGACCTCCCTTCATCCTTGTCTAGCCAACAGTGTCGAGAGTGGGGAGGATGTGATACAGTCAGAGAGAAAAGCTAGTTGTATTGAGTTGTATCAAGAAAGGGAGTGAGATTGTTCAATCGGTGAGCATATTATAAACTGAAGTTTATATATTTTAATGAAAGTTGTTTCCAAAAAGACAATGGTAAAATATTGTTGTATTTGCAAGGAAAAATGGACGTCGGAGACAGACAGATCATTTTTTTGATACTTGACGAAGCCAAGCGGGCTCTTTCGGCCCGCAGACGCCAAGAGGCAGCGCTCGTTCCAGTTAGTATATATTTCAGTGCGTATGATACCATCCGTATGATGCGATGCGTCGGATGGGTACGATGCGAAAATATGGACCGCGCATGCGCTTAGTCAATCGTAGCTAACCGCCATGGCGTCAGCACGTGCAATAACCGAAGAATTTATAGAAAAATATCTCTAATAGTTACGTCAGTCACTCGGTTTCACTGACAACTCATTTAACGAATTAATATGAGATAACTGATCTTTCTTTTTTAACCATTCTTTCGATATATATTTTTTTGTTTTTCTATTGATTAAACGGCTACAAACAGTAGCTACAAACAGTAGTACGGCTACAAACAGTAGTAGAATATCCTTTTCAAAATCCGAATCCATTTTTTTAAGTTATGCGGTGATAAACCATCTAGAAATGAAGGCCGGTTTTTAGCCAGTGAGTGAGAAAATCAATTTTAACTGATTAGTTAAAACTGATCAGTTAAAATTGATTTTCGAGCTGTAGTCTAAGAAGTGCTATTATTGTAGTGATCCAAATTCTCAATTTCTGTCAAAGCTTTTAAAGAAGCCTTAGTTTATCATAATGGTTAAATTAAATCCGAACGCAGTGCAAACGCATTCAATTTTTAGTGACGATTGATTTTGGTGACCGCCGAAGAACCCATCAAGTTGCTAGCACTATTTTTCATAATTAGCACCGATGTGGAAACCCAATAACACAATCAGTGGTTATCAAAGATTGTAGATTGTAGATATGGTGGTGACGACTTGTACTGCGACCTTTATAGATCTATTGTACCCCACCCTCCTCCTCCAAATGTTGGTGTACTTACCCATTTAGAGCGCCTCCTCTAATCCTGATTCCTTTAGGAATCTCAGGATCTGGGTGGGATTCAAGGCCTGCAGCTCCTCTGTGTTCAAGCAGTGAGCCCCAAGGTACATCTGTCTCTTGCGGAGTAATGCACCGCAGTCTTTGAACAGATGTATGGGGGTTTCCTCTGCTGAGCCACAGAATCTGCATCCATCATCCTACTCTAGGCCTAGGGCCTTGAGATGTTTCCTAAGTCTGCAGTGTCCCGTCAGGGCTCCTGTCAGAATTCTGAGCTTGTTCCTGCTTAGTTTCAGGCAAGCTTTAGTTGTCTTCTGGTTAAAAGATCCCAGCAACACTTTGGATTGCCTTAGCCCTGGAAGTTCTTCCCAGGTTTTCATCCATTTTCCTCTTATTTCTTCATCTAAACTTTTGCGGATGGTGTTCACGCTCATACCGCAAAAGGGTTCCGGACCTATAAAGGGGCTACTGGATCCCTTGTTTGCTAGGTGATCGGCTTCTTCATTTCCGTCTATACCAGTGTGTCCTGGTACCCAGTATAGCGTTACTTTATTGTCCCTGCCAAGCTTGTTCAGCTTCCCCACACAGTCCCATACCAGTTTGGATCTGATGGTGTATGAGCTAATGGCCTTGATGGCTGCTTGGCTATCTGACAGGATAGCAATTCGTTTTTTGCGGTAATTCCTGTCGAGGTTAAACTGTGCACATCTTTCGATTGCGTGTACCTCTGCTTGGAAGATACTTGGGGATGTTCCCATGGATTCGGAGTATCTGGTACGAGGTCCAAACACTCCTGCACCAGTGCCTTCCTTTGTCTTCGAACCATCTGTATACCACTTGATGGCATTTTGCTCTATGTGGTATGCTGAGGATTCGTCGCTCCAATCGGCTTTACTACTACACATTGCTGTGTAGTTTTTCTCGAAGTGGCATTTGCATACCATTTCGTCTTTTGGTACTTCCAGCAAGGTGATCTTGGCAGCGAGGCTGTTTCGGTCTCTGCTCCCGATTATTTTGCCTCTGCCCATTCCTTCCTTGCTGAACCTTACGATCGCCGATCTGGCGGCGCTCTCCACCACAAGGTGCAGCGGAGTCAGATCCAGCAGCAACTCCAATGCTGCTGTCGGTCACGACCCCATCGCCCCCGTGATGCAGACACACGCCAGTCTTTGAATCTTCTCAAGCTGTTTCCTCATAGAGGCCAGCTTGATTCTACTTCCCCACGCAACCGCCCCATAAGTGATTGCAGGTCTCACTATCATGGTGTACATCCATCGCAGGATAGTGGGGTTACAACCCCACGTTTTTCCTGCCAGATTTCTGCACACCATTAGGGCGCGTTTGGCTTTACCTACCACTGCCTCAGCGTGTCTATTCCATAGGAGTTTGCTATCTAGTGTGATACCCAGATACCTTATCTCGTGTTGGTATTCTACTGCCTTCCCATCTATGAGTATGGGATGTAGACAGTTTAGTTTTCTTCTTCTAGTAAATGGTATCACCGTGGTTTTGCTCGGGTTGAGTCTCAATCCCAATGTTTCACACCATCTACTAGTTACTTTGAGGCCTCTCTGAACAATTTCACAGAGCGTTCCCTCAAATTTTCCTCTGGCCATTATGACTATGTCATCGGCGTAACCTTGACATTTGATGTCTAGGTCGTTTAGCCTAACCAGTAGTTCATCAACTACCAGGCTCCACATTAGCGGTGATAGTACACCTCCCTGTGGGCACCCTCGAGTTGTGGAGATCTTAATGGTGTCTTTTCCCACTTGTGTCTCCGCCGTTCTAGTTCTCAGCATTTCTCCCATCCACTTTGAGATAGTGCTGTCGATATTCCTTCTTTCGAGGGCCGCCCTGGTTATCAAAACAGTTTGAGTTAACCGGCACAGTTAAAAATAAACAGAAAACTGTACGTACAAGGACTGTAAGGGCTGGTAAAATTTTGCGATGATATTAGAAGAGCAACCACGACTTGTTTTAATAATTGGATTAAGCTTCAGTTAGGTCTTCTGCAAATTTTGAATTACCTGGAGACGATTGTGCAAGATTAAAGAGTTGCAACAAAACATTTGTCCGTTTGCTCGTTAAGGAGATTGACAGATGGGTACGGCTCAAAATCTTCAATTAGCATTTAAACCTACCTCAAAGTTGTCCCACAAATTGTTTAATGCCAAAGACAAAATCCCCTAAAACCCCCCCCAAAAAATCCTGAGAGGTTTTTCAACTCGGTTTTTCCAAGAGAAGTTTAAGAACATCGGTTTTAAGAACATTCTCGCGCTTCCCGTCTTAAAAAAGACACTAGTTCTTTTTCAAACCATTGTCTCGAATGTAATCATTCGATTTCAATCAAATAGACAATCTCAAAATCTTGCATAAGTTGGTAGTTGAAAAAATAAAAATTATCGATTTTTTTATGTATTTTAAACCTTTTTTAATTATACATAATTTTGATACTTGATGCGAAAAAGTTTTTTTTTTCAATTAATTATAAACAATTTAAAAGTGATAATAATAAGTGATAAAAGTGAAAGTGAAATTCAAAAAGAATCACTTGACTCCAAACGCGCCAAACAAGACGACCATGCTTGTGACGTCAGACTGTTACAATAATTCCTCAATAATACAATAGTATGGTTTTAATGGCTAAACGAAGCGAAATGAGAAGCAACTCGGATACAACAAGACGAACTAAAATAAATAAACAAGAAAATCTCCAAAACCATCAAGCGGGACACCAGAAGATATCGTAGCGAAAAAATCCAACAAACAAAAGAGCAGAACAAAAGCATGAAGGTGTTACGCAGTAACCTTGGAGAAGGAAAGAAAGAAATAGCAATAGTAATAGAATAAAAATAGAAGAGCTTCTAGTCAAAAGAGCTCAGAGTAGAAGTAGAGTAGTAGAAAGAGTAGAAGAGCTCGTCCTGTCAAAAACAAAAAACAACAAATCGCCGGGCGAAGATAAAATAGTTAAAGAAGCAATGAAGAAAATAAGAACACAATTTAACGATAGCACAATTCCAGACATGTGACCCAACGCAATTACCACCCTGCTCCACAAAAAAGGGGACAATCCCGATTTTCAAAACTACCGACCCCTAGCACTTTTGAGCCAACTACAAACTATTCACAAAAGTAATAACATCAAGATTAGAGCATAAATTAGATTTTTACCAACCAAACGAACAAGCTGGATTCCGCTCTGGGTTTGGAACAAACGACCATTTGCAAAGCATCACGGTCCTAATCGAAAAGTCAGTGGAGTACAATAGGCCCTGGCCCTTGCATTCGTGAACTTCCACAAAACTTTCGATACTGTAGAGCTAAACGCCATCATGGACGCCTTGAGAGAGTGTCCACATACTCAGAACAAATCTATAACATCTTCCAGCATGCTACAATATCTGTAAAGTTACATAAAAACCCAAACTCCATTAAATGTGGAAGAGGAGTAAGACAGAGGGATACCATGTCCCCAAAACTATTTATAACGGTCCTACAGTATGCCCTCAACAAGCTAAATTGGGAAACAAGAGGCATTAACATAGATGGATAAAACTAAACCACCTTCGTTTTGCGGACGACATAGTCCTCAAAACCGACAACCTGGGACAGTTGAGGCAGATGCCGGAAGAACTTCATATCGTATGCTTGAAAGTTGACTTTTAAATTTGACTGATTAATTTGGTACCGAGCGAACACTTTAACATCGGAAACACAAACGTAGATTTAGTCTACAAATACATATACCTTGGTCATGAAATCAGAATATCTAGAGATAACCAGAGTTGTGAATTGCAAAGAAGAACCAACCTCGCTTGGGAAGCATATGGGAAACTCAGCCACCATGACCAATGTATTCTGCCTGTCCTTACATATGGGAGGCGTGTATAGGATGATTAGGCAAAAGAAATCGGCAACTGGCTACCTAACTGGACTAAAAGTAAGCGGATCTTCGCTCGCTGTCGTGGGGAAAATCTTAAATTCCCTTCTGATTTTAAGAATTGAGTACCACTTCTACAGTCGAAATCTGCTGAATAAAAACCAATTTGGTTTCCGCAGGGGAGTAGGTACAGTCGATGCCGTAGCCAATGTTACAGATTTCATCAGGGATCCTATCAAGAAAAAACAATATTGTACAGCCTTTGCCTTGGAAATTAGAGGAGCTTATGCCAACACTTGGTGTCCGTTAATTATTCACAGACTGATTCAAAAACAATGCCCTTATAATCTCATGAACCTTGCAAGGCATTATTTCTCATAACGAAAGGTCATTATTTTCGAACCAGGAATATATCTAAACCAGAGTGTTAGCAAAGGTTGTCCGCAAAGCTCGAAGTCAGTTCCAGGATTTTGGAAGATCTTATACGACTCCATTTTTGAAAAAACCTTTCCAGTTCCAGAGAACTGCGAAATTGTGGTTTATGCGGACGACACCATGCTGCTTGTTATAAGCAACACGATTACAGAGCTAAAACGAAAGGAAAACCAGGCCTTGGAATCTCTCCGTCAATGGTCATTCGAATGCAAACTTAAATTTAATGCCGCAAAGACCGAGGCTCTATTTTTCGGAAAAAACGCCCAATCAAAGAAGGCTGGTATTCACAATTGCAAGTGAAAAAATTAAATGCCAAGATTCTATTAAATATCTTGGTATATGTATAGACAGATGTTTAAACTTTAAAGAACACGTTAAACAATCTTGCGGTAAGGCGCAACAATGGAGTTTCAGAATTCGCAACGCCTCGAGAAAGGAATGTGGCATGAATAGAAAATAGGCCATAGCAGACATTTACAAGCGGGCTTTGGAACAGGCACTTTTGTATGGAGTCTCAATTTGGCACAAATTCTGTAAAACCAAAGAGAATATGAAACTTATGAGCGTATAACGTCTATGAACGATTCCTGCTGTATCAACAGAGGCAGAAAGTGTTATTTCAGGCCTTCTTCCAATTGACATCCGGGCAAACCAAGTTGAATTAAACCTCACTATGCATGATCTGGACGAAGCAAGTCTTAGAGAATTAACGGGTTTAAGGGCCTCTCCAAACCAGATCGAGCGTAGAGTAAACCTTCAGGAACTCTTTCATCCCTCGGATATTGGCCACCTAAAATTCCTCATAATTTTGTCCAACACCCTTCAAATACAACTTTTTACAAATTCCTCAACAGCTAATAATGGAATGGGTTCAGCTTTTGTGGTTTACAAGAAAGGGAATGAAACATACTACGAAACATTCCGACTCGAGAGTTACTGCACAACATTCCAGGCGGAACTTTTCGCGCTAAAGCGAGGGCTACAGTGCATCCGAACAAATACCGACAACGTAGATGTTTATTCAATAATTTGTGATAGTTGTTTTTGTTATACTTTTTAATTACAACGAAAAAAAAATTTTTTTTGTTATAAAACTTATATGTCATCTTTCAATTTTTTCTTCAAAAACTAAGAGCCATTAGAAAGTTTCAAACAGAGCAGTTAATCTCCTTAACGAGCAAACGGACTTAATTTGGACTCAGCTCTTTAATCTTGCACACTCGTCTCTAGGTAATTCAATAATTGCAGAAAGGCACCTCCCTCCGCCAAAAAACGTTTAGCATAAATTCAATCGATCATCAATTTGTAATCCACTTGAAAATGACCTTCACCGGTCGAAACTCGTGTTTAAATTTAGTTTATTTAAGTTATATAATATTTTTTCATATTAAGTGTGGTTAAAACAGAGTGAATTTTTCAATTCAGTCTATGTTGGATGAGTATGGATTACCACGTAGTAACGGTCGCAACGATCGTATTCACTAAAAAACTTTATTTTCGTTTTTTTGTTAATTATGCCAGTCTTTAATGGTTCTTTCTCCAAACAAAGTCTTGCGTTGTTAACTAAATTTATTTCTTATAACATCGTATATATAATATCATCAAGGTGATTTTTTTGCATCGAACTGTATATCAATGATTTTCTACAGTGTTACATTTAGTCTTGTCTGTCTAGTCTTGTCTGTCTAGTCTTATCTGTCTAGTCTTGTCTGTCTAGTCTTGTCTGTCTAGTCTTGTCTGTCTAGTCTTGTCTGTCTAGTCTTGTCTGTCTAGTCTTGTCTGTCTAGTCTTGTCTGTCTAGTCTTGTCTGTCTAGTCTTGTCTGTCTAGTCTTGTCTGTCTAGTCTTGTCTGTCTAGTCTTGTCTGTCTAGTCTTGTCTGTCTAGTCTTGTCTGTCTAGTCTTGTCTGTCTAGTCTTGTCTGTCTAGTCTTGTCTGTCTAGTCTTGTCTGTCTAGTCTTGTCTGTCTAGTCTTGTCTGTCTAGTCTTGTCTGTCTAGTCTTGTCTGTCTAGTCTTGTCTGTCTAGTCTTGTCTGTCTAGTCTTGTCTGTCTAGTCTTGTCTGTCTAGTCTTGTCTGTCTAGTCTTGTCTGTCTAGTCTTGTCTGTCTAGTCTTGTCTGTCTAGTCTTGTCTGTCTAGTCTTGTCTGTCTAGTCTTGTCTGTCTAGTCTTGTCTGTCTAGTCTTGTCTGTCTAGTCTTGTCTGTCTAGTCTTGTCTGTCTAGTCTTGTCTGTCTAGTCTTGTCTGTCTAGTCTTGTCTGTCTAGTCTTGTCTGTCTAGTCTTGTCTGTCTAGTCTTGTCTGTCTAGTCTTGTCTGTCTAGTCTTGTCTGTCTAGTCTTGTCTGTCTAGTCTTGTCTGTCTAGTCTTGTCTGTCTAGTCTTGTCTGTCTAGTCTTGTCTGTCTAGTCTTGTCTGTCTAGTCTTGTCTGTCTAGTCTTGTCTGTCTAGTCTTGTCTGTCTAGTCTTGTCTGTCTAGTCTTGTCTGTCTAGTCTTGTCTGTCTAGTCTTGTCTGTCTAGTCTTGTCTGTCTAGTCTTGTCTGTCTAGTCTTGTCTGTCTAGTCTTGTCTGTCTAGTCTTGTCTGTCTAGTCTTGTCTGTCTAGTCTTGTCTGTCTAGTCTTGTCTGTCTAGTCTTGTCTGTCTAGTCTTGTCTGTCTAGTCTTGTCTGTCTAGTCTTGTCTGTCTAGTCTTGTCTGTCTAGTCTTGTCTGTCTAGTCTTGTCTGTCTAGTCTTGTCTGTCTAGTCTTGTCTGTCTAGTCTTGTCTGTCTAGTCTTGTCTGTCTAGTCTTGTCTGTTTAGTCTTGTCTGTCTAGTCTTGTCTGTCTGTCCTCCTCGGTGGTGTAGTTGACAACATACCCGCCTTTCAATGCGGGAGACCCGGGTTCGAATCCTGGTCGGGGAGGCGACAACTAGGGCGGTTTTCATTAACCGTCCGGGCTGCCCACCCTGAATGAATGCAATATATGCGATACCGGGGTGGCGCATACTAAAAGCCAAGGTGGAATAGGGGATTTGGTGAGAGTCTTGTCTGTCTAGTCTTGTCTTGTCTGTCTAGTTTTGTCTGTCTAGTCTTGTCTGTCTAGTCTGTCTAGTCTAGTCTGTCTAGTCATGTCTGTCTAGTCTTGTCTGTCTAGTCTTGTTTGTCTAGTCTTGTCTGTCTAGTCTTGTCTGTCTAGTCTTGTCTGTCTAGTCTTGTCTGTCTAGTCTTGTCTGTCTAGTCTTGTCTGTCTAGTCTTGTCTGTCTAGTCTTGTCTGTCTAGTCTTGTCTATCTAGTCTTGTTTGTCTAGTCTTGTCTGTCTAGTCTTGTCTGTCTAGTCTTGTCTGTCTAGTCTTGTCTGTCTAGTCTTGTCTGTCTAGTCTTGTCTGTCTAGTCTTGTCTGTCTAGTCTTGTCTGTCTAGTCTTGTCTGTCTAGTCTTGTCTGTCTAGTCTTGTCTGTCTAGTCTTGTCTGTCTAGTCTTGTCTGTCTAGTCTTGTCTGTCTAGTCTTGTCTGTCTAGTCTTGACTGTCTAGTCTTGTCTGTCTAGTCTTGTCTGTCTAGTCTTGTCTGTCTAGTCTTGTCTGTCTAGTCTTGTCTGTCTAGTCTTGTCTGTCTAGTCTTGTCTGTCTAGTCTTGTCTGTCTAGTCTTGTCTGTCTAGTCTTGTCTGTCTAGTCTTGTCTGTCTAGTCTTGTCTGTCTAGTCTTGTCTGTCTAGTCTTGTCTGTCTAGTCTTGTCTGTCTAGTCTTGTCTGTCTAGTCTTGTCTGTCTAGTCTTGTCTGTCTAGTCTTGTCTGTCTAGTCTTGTCTGTCTAGTCTTGTCTGTCTAGTCTTGTCTGTCTAGTCTTGTCTGTCTAGTCTTGTCTGTCTAGTCTTGTCTGTCTAGTCTTGTCTGTCTAGTCTTGTCTGTCTAGTCTTGTCTGTCTAGTCTTGTCTGTCTAGTCTTGTCTGTCTAGTCTTGTCTGTCTAGTCTTGTCTGTCTAGTCTTGTCTGTCTAGTCTTGTCTGTCTAGTCTTGTCTGTCTAGTCTTGTCTGTCTAGTCTTGTCTGTCTAGTCTTGTCTGTCTAGTCTTGTCTGTCTAGTCTTGTCTGTCTAGTCTTGTCTGTCTAGTCTTGTCTGTCTAGTCTTGTCTGTCTAGTCTTGTCTGTCTAGTCTTGTCTGTCTAGTCTTGTCTGTCTAGTCTTGTCTGTCTAGTCTTGTCTGTCTAGTCTTGTCTGTCTAGTCTTGTCTGTCTAGTCTTGTCTGTCTAGTCTTGTCTGTCTAGTCTTGTCTGTCTAGTCTTGTCTGTCTAGTCTTGTCTGTCTAGTCTTGTCTGTCTAGTCTTGTCTGTCTAGTCTTGTCTGTCTAGTCTTGTCTGTCTAGTCTTGTCTGTCTAGTCTTGTCTGTCTAGTCTTGTCTGTCTAGTCTTGTCTGTCTAGTCTTGTCTGTCTAGTCTTGTCTGTCTAGTCTTGTCTGTCTAGTCTTGTCTGTCTAGTCTTGTCTGTCTAGTCTTGTCTGTCTAGTCTTGTCTGTCTAGTCTTGTCTGTCTAGTCTTGTCTGTCTAGTCTTGTCTGTCTAGTCTTGTCTGTCTAGTCTTGTCTGTCTAGTCTTGTCTGTCTAGTCTTGTCTGTCTAGTCTTGTCTGTCTAGTCTTGTCTGTCTAGTCTTGTCTGTCTAGTCTTGTCTGTCTAGTCTTGTCTGTCTAGTCTTGTCTGTCTAGTCTTGTCTGTCTAGTCTTGTCTGTCTAGTCTTGTCTGTCTAGTCTTGTCTGTCTAGTCTTGTCTGTCTAGTCTTGTCTGTCTAGTCTTGTCTGTCTAGTCTTGTCTGTCTAGTCTTGTCTGTCTAGTCTTGTCTGTCTAGTCTTGTCTGTCTAGTCTTGTCTGTCTAGTCTTGTCTGTCTAGTCTTGTCTGTCTAGTCTTGTCTGTCTAGTCTTGTCTGTCTAGTCTTGTCTGTCTAGTCTTGTCTGTCTAGTCTTGTCTGTCTAGTCTTGTCTGTCTAGTCTTGTCTGTCTAGTCTTGTCTGTCTAGTCTTGTCTGTCTAGTCTTGTCTGTCTAGTCTTGTCTGTCTAGTCTTGTCTGTCTAGTCTTGTCTGTCTAGTCTTGTCTGTCTAGTCTTGTCTGTCTAGTCTTGTCTGTCTAGTCTTGTCTGTCTAGTCTTGTCTGTCTAGTCTTGTCTGTCTAGTCTTGTCTGTCTAGTCTTGTCTGTCTAGTCTTGTCTGTCTAGTCTTGTCTGTCTAGTCTTGTCTGTCTAGTCTTGTCTGTCTAGTCTTGTCTGTCTAGTCTTGTCTGTCTAGTCTTGTCTGTCTAGTCTTGTCTGTCTAGTCTTGTCTGTCTAGTCTTGTCTGTCTAGTCTTGTCTGTCTAGTCTTGTCTGTCTAGTCTTGTCTGTCTAGTCTTGTCTGTCTAGTCTTGTCTGTCTAGTCTTGTCTGTCTAGTCTTGTCTGTCTAGTCTTGTCTGTCTAGTCTTGTCTGTCTAGTCTTGTCTGTCTAGTCTTGTCTGTCTAGTCTTGTCTGTCTAGTCTTGTCTGTCTAGTCTTGTCTGTCTAGTCTTGTCTGTCTAGTCTTGTCTGTCTAGTCTTGTCTGTCTAGTCTTGTCTGTCTAGTCTTGTCTGTCTAGTCTTGTCTGTCTAGTCTTGTCTGTCTAGTCTTGTCTGTCTAGTCTTGTCTGTCTAGTCTTGTCTGTCTAGTCTTGTCTGTCTAGTCTTGTCTGTCTAGTCTTGTCTGTCTAGTCTTGTCTGTCTAGTCTTGTCTGTCTAGTCTTGTCTGTCTAGTCTTGTCTGTCTAGTCTTGTCTGTCTAGTCTTGTCTGTCTAGTCTTGTCTGTCTAGTCTTGTCTGTCTAGTCTTGTCTGTCTAGTCTTGTCTGTCTAGTCTTGTCTGTCTAGTCTTGTCTGTCTAGTCTTGTCTGTCTAGTCTTGTCTGTCTAGTCTTGTCTGTCTAGTCTTGTCTGTCTAGTCTTGTCTGTCTAGTCTTGTCTGTCTAGTCTTGTCTGTCTAGTCTTGTCTGTCTAGTCTTGTCTGTCTAGTCTTGTCTGTCTAGTCTTGTCTGTCTAGTCTTGTCTGTCTAGTCTTGTCTGTCTAGTCTTGTCTGTCTAGTCTTGTCTGTCTAGTCTTGTCTGTCTAGTCTTGTCTGTCTAGTCTTGTCTGTCTAGTCTTGCCGGTCTAGTCTAGTCTGTCTAGTCTTGTCTGTCTAGTCTTGTCTGTCTAGTCTTGTCTGTCTAGTCTTGTCTGTCTAGTCTTGTCTGTCTAGTCTTGTCTGTCTAGTCTTGTCTGTCTAGTCTTGTCTGTCTAGTCTTGTCTGTCTAGTCTTGTCTGTCTAGTCTTGTCTGTCTATTCTTGTCTGTCTAGTCTTGTCTGTCTAGTGTTGTCTGTCTAGTCTTGTCTGTCTAGTCTTGTCTGTCTAGTCTTGTCTGTCTAGTCTTGTCTGTCTAGTCTTGTCTGTCTAGTCTTGTCTGTCTAGTCTTGTCTGTCTAGTCTTGTCTGTCTAGTCTTGTCTGTCTAGTCTTGTCTGTCTAGTCTTGTCTGTCTAGTCTTGTCTGTCTAGTCTTGTCTGTCTAGTCTTGTCTGTCTAGTTTTGTCTGTCTAGTCTTGTCTGTCTAGTCTTGTCTGTCTAGTCTTGTCTGTCTAGTCTTGTCTGTCTAGTCTTGTCTGTCTAGTCTTGTCTGTCTAGTCTTGTCTGTCTAGTCTTGTCTGTCTAGTCTTGTCTGTCTAGTCTTGTCTGTCTAGTCTTGTCTGTCTAGTCTTGTCTGTCTAGTCTTGTCTGTCTAGTCTTGTCTGTCTAGTCTTGTCTGTCTAGTCTTGTCTGTCTAGTCTTGTCTGTCTAGTCTTGTCTGTCTGTCCTCCTCGGTGGTGTAGTTGACAACATACCCGCCTTTCAATGCGGGAGACCCGGGTTCGAATCCTGGTCGGGGAGGCGACAACTAGGGCGGTTTTCATTAACCGTCCGGGCTGCCCACCCTGAATGAATGCAATATATGCGATACCGGGGTGGCGCATACTAAAAGCCAAGGTGGAATAGGGGATTTGGTGAGAGTCTTGTCTGTCTAGTCTTGTCTTGTCTGTCTAGTCTTGTCTGTCTAGTCTGTCTAGTCTTGTCTGTCTAGTCTTGTCTGTCTAGTCTTGTCTGTCTAGTCTTGTTTGTCTAGTCTTGTCTGTCTAGTCTTGTCTGTCTAGTCTTGTCTGTCTAGTCTTGTCTGTCTAGTCTTGTCTGTCTAGTCTTGTCTGTCTAGTCTTGTCTGTCTAGTCTTGTCTGTCTAGTCTTGTCTGTCTAGTCTTGTCTGTATAGTCTTGTCTGTCTAGGCTTGTCTGTCTAGTCTTGTCTGTCTAGTCTTGTCTGTCTAGTCTTGTCTTTCTAGTCTTGTCTGTCTAGTCTTGTCTGTCTAGTCTTGTCTGTCTAGTCTTGTCTGTCTAGTCTTGTCTGTCTAGTCTTGTCTGTCTAGTCTTGTCTGTCTAGTCTTGTCTGTCTAGTCTTGTCTGTCTAGTCTTGTCTGTCTAGTCTTGTCTGTCTAGTCTTGTCTGTCTAGTCTTGTCTGTCTAGTCTCGTCTGTCTAGTCTTGTCTGTCTAGTCTTGTCTGTCTAGTCTTGTCTGTCTAGTCTTGTCGGTCCAGTCTTGTCTGTCTAGTCTTGTCTGTCTAGTCTTGTCTGTCTAGTCTTGTCTGTCTAGTCTTGTCTGTCTAGTCTTGTCTGTCTAGTCTTGTCTGTCTAGTCTTGTCTGTCTAGTCTTGTCTGTCTAGTCTTGTCTGTCTAGTCTTGTCTGTCTAGTCTTGTCTGTCTAGTCTTGTCTGTCTAGTCTTGTCTGTCTAGTCTTGTCTGTCTAGTCTTGTCTGTCTAGTCTTGTCTGTCTAGTCTTGTCTGTCTAGTCTTGTCTGTCTAGTCTTGTCTTGTCTGTCTAGTCTTGTCTGTCTAGTCTTGTCTGTCTAGTCTTGTCTGTCTAGTCTTGTCTGTCTAGTCTTGTCTGTCTAGTCTTGTCTGTCTAGTCTTGTCTGTCTAGTCTTGTCTGTCTAGTCTTGTTTGTCTAGTCTTGTCTGTCTAGTCTTGTCTGTCTAGTCTTGTCTGTCTAGTCTTGTCTGTCTAGTCTTGTCTGTCTAGTCTTGTCTGTCTAGTCTTGTCTGTCTAGTCTTGTCTGTCTAGTCTTGTCTGTCTAGTCTTGTCTGTCTAGTCTTGTCTGTCTAGTCTTGTCTGTCTAGTCTTGTCTGTCTAGTCTTGTCTGTCTAGTCTTGTCTGTCTAGTCTTGTCTGTCTAGTCTTGTCTGTCTAGTCTTGTCTGTCTAGTCTTGTCTGTCTAGTCTTGTCTGTCTAGTCTTGTCTGTCTAGTCTTGTCTGTCTAGTCTTGTCTGTCTAGTCTTGTCTGTCTAGTCTTGTCTGTCTAGTCTTGTCTGTCTAGTCTTGTCTGTCTAGTCTTGTCTGTCTAGTCTTGTCTGTCTAGTCTTGTCTGTCTAGTCTTGTCTGTCTAGTCTTGTCTGTCTAGTCTTGTCTGTCTAGTCTTGTCTGTCTAGTCTTGTCTGTCTAGTCTTGTCTGTCTAGTCTTGTCTGTCTAGTCTTGTCTGTCTAGTCTTGTCTTGTCTGTCTAGTCTTGTCTGTCTAGTCTTGTCTGTCTAGTCTTGTCTGTCTAGTCTTGTCTGTCTAGTCTTGTCTGTCTAGTCTTGTCTGTCTAGTCTTGTCTGTCTAGTCTTGTCTTGTCTGTCTAGTCTTGTCTGTCTAGTCTTGTCTGTCTAGTCTTGTCTGTCTAGTCTTGTCTGTCTAGTCTTGTCTGTCTAGTCTTGTCTGTCTAGTCTTGTCTGTCTAGTCTTGTCTGTCTAGTCTTGTTTGTCTAGTCTTGTCTGTCTAGTCTTGTCTGTCTAGTCTTGTCTGTCTAGTCTTGTCTGTCTAGTCTTGTCTGTCTAGTCTTGTCTGTCTAGTCTTGTCTGTCTAGTCTTGTCTGTCTAGTCTTGTCTGTCTAGTCTTGTCTGTCTAGTCTTGTCTGTCTAGTCTTGTCTGTCTAGTCTTGTCTGTCTAGTCTTGTCTGTCTAGTCTTGTCTGTCTAGTCTTGTCTGTCTAGTCTTGTCTGTCTAGACAAGTTTTTTTTTACCAACCGGTTATTTTCAGAAACCTAAAAAACATTGCCATGTATTCAAATTCATTTCAATCGCTTGAACAGTATACAAATCTATGTTCCAACCTTCCATATTTAATTATGATTAAATTATTATTATTAGAATAAACATATAAAGTTTAAATTACCTTTTTATTGGTGCAAATGAAAAATTTATAAAACTACTATGATTTCGAGGACTATCAATTGGACTGCTACAAACTGGTGAATGTGACCTTGGTAGTATTGGAGAAGTGTTTGAGATTAAACTAAGCCTATGGACTGCACCAGGACGGTTGCTCCTTCTCCCACTACTATTATCTCTCTGAAAACCATTTAAATAATATTATATTAGGTAAAAATGAAAATATTTTATATGTACCATATTTGCGGATAGAGATGGTGCTGACTTCCCTAAAGCTGAACTACGAATACGAACTAGATTTGAAATTGACGGAGCTTGTGTAGATGGTTGGCCCTTCTCCAGAGTTGAAGAAACAGCTAACAAAATCAAAAGTATTAACACATATTGCAAACATTGTATAATATATTTTATAAACGACAATAATGTTTTCATCTATATTGTGATTGCCTATAGCTTCTATTCATAGTTAATTAATAGTAGGAAAATTGTATAAATATCAATAGTTTTGTTTCTAAAAATGTTTGTTAGTTAACGAGTAAACGAAAAGTGTTTTGCTTTCGAAATTGGAAAAATTGTCTAAATTTAAGATAATTTTAAGAATGGCCTCTCACCACCAAATAAACAGAGCTGTAGTTTCTCAAATTTAAATCAAAATTACATCCTTTGTTCAACCTTACGTCATTTTAAAATTTCTTAAAAAAATGTAGTAGATCCTCAAACTGCTTGCCGCGAGCGAATGCCGGGGTGCCGCCACGGCACCTATTTATAACATTCTGCTTTAGCCTTTTTTGCTAAACTATATGACAATTTACCAAATAACTTTGAAACAAGAATCAATAAAGTATTTAAAAGATAGGTATAATAATAATGTTTCAAGTGACTGTTTATTGACTGACAAAATTTATTTGTCAATATTTCAATTTTTTTTATTCAAGAAATACATCATAATAATAGTTAATAATATTTAAATTAAAAATCAATGAAATTAGATTTATTTAACTAAATTGACTGTGATTCACTTCACTGTGACCCCTTGTCAAGGTCCAGAAACCAGAAATCATTCTATGCTCCAGAAGCTAACAATCTATGGTTCGAAATACCCAGCATTGTTGGAACTCCTATCATAAGCCAAACATGATTCGTGATCGTAATAACAACAATACCCCAGGTGTTAACCAATCCACCCGTCTCACTGAGACGGTAACCAGGCTTTCGGATTCTGGGGAGCCTGGACAATCACGAAAGTATGGGAGAGAATCGGAGCTCTCACAAAACTATCCCACAAAACCCCCTCATACATTGGTACATTCAATATCAACACTTTGATTCAACCAGGAAAATTACTAAATTTAGTCACAGAACTTGATCGGCAAAAAATTCTTATCCTTGCTTTGCAAGAAACTCGATTTACTGATGAATCCACTTTGGACTTTGGAAACTATCGTATATTCAAGAGTAAAACAGACAAAACGGAACCCCCATACTTGGTATGAGCTTCGTAATAAAAAGAAGTATACTGAACCCAATCAAAGATGTCAACTCTATCAACAATCGTCTAATGACCATGAGAATTCAGTGCGCCAATAAAAAATATACCTTGATAAACGACCACGCCCAAATATAGACAACAAGAAGTATCCCGAAAACGTATAAAAATTTTGGAATAATCTTAAAAGGGTAATGTCAAAAGTTCCAAAGGATGACATCAAAATTCTGTTAGGCGACTTGAATGCACAAATTGGCAGAGAGAAAGAACATAGAAAAACCGTTGGACTCTATCCGGCACACACATTTACCAACAAGAATGGCACAAGTCACATTGAACTATGTCAACAGTGCAACCTTAAAATCATGTCCACAACCCTTAGGAAGCATCCTAAGAAACAAAAAACATGGGGATCCCCAATTGAATCCATTGGTGAATTTCAGATTGACCATATATATCATAATTTTGACACATTGAAAATTGGCAAATAATGCAGCTCTGAAATCACCTTACTGCAGCCGGCCCCAAGCCCGGATAAAAGAGGAGGGTTGAGCGGAGGGTTAACTACCCACCCTCGGAAAAAAGAAACTAGTTATGAAAACTGCAACTTTGCCTCGGAACCGGACAGACAAACACAAAAAACGACAAATGCAATGTAAAAGGACCATGAATATTGGAACTTGGAATGTCCAGAGTTGGTACAGACCTGGAGCTGCTATAAATGCTGTGGAACAACTGGAAAACATAGGAATGGATATAACAGCCGTCCAAGAAATAAGATGGCCAGACGATGGAAATATAAAAATAAGTAAATCCACCATCTTCTTCAGCGGTAACAAAAACGGAAGACATGAATTTGGAACGGGCTTTGTGATTAGAGACAACCTAGTACAGAATATACTAAATTTTAAACCTATAAATGAAAGGTTATGCTACATACGAATGAAGGGAGAGCGATACAACATTTCGATTATCTCAGCGCATGCACCAACGGAAGAGAAGGATGAAGATATCAAGGATGACTTCTACGATGCCCTAGAAAGAGAGATAGATACGATGCCCAAACAGGATATGCGCATACTCTGCGGGGACTTTAATGCTAAAATAGGCAAAGAGCCCAGCCTATACCCCACAATAGGTAAACACAGCCTACACAATATATCCAACGACAATGGCTTAAGACTCACAGAAACTGCAGCAGCTAATAATATGCTAATAAAGTCAACCATGTTTCCGCATAAAGACATCCATAAGCAAACCTGGGTCTCAAACGACCATATTACACGCAACCAAATTGACCACATCATTGTAGATGCCCGTCATGGCAACAATATTATAGACGTAAGAAGCCTGAGAGGAATAGACGGAGACACAGATCATTACTTAGTCAGAGCAAAAGTCAAGTCCAGAATATCTAGCCACAAATACAATAAAACAACAATAAACCCACAATGGAACATGGACGAAATACACAATGCAGAGAAACAACAAAACTATAGAGAACAACTTGAACAAACCTTGAACTCTGAAAGAGAAGACAATGATATAGAACAGCTATGGGAAGCGACTGCCGAAATAATAACCAAGACAGCTGACAAGATCTTTGGAAGGAGTAAGCAGAAGAGGGCAAAAACATGGTATGACGAGGAATGTCGGAAACAACTGGAAAAAAGACAAACAGTAAGAAAGACTTGGATACAACTGCAAACAGACCAAAGTAAAAAGGAATATGACGACTGTCGAAAAGAAACAAGAAAAATAATACGCACAAAGAAAAGAACGTACGGACAACAAAAATATGAAACTATGGAGAGAGACCGGCCCAAACCAGGCTCCAGAGAATTCTACAAAGTAATTTCCTCTGAGAAAAGAGGGCATAGAGCCAATTCCATCCACACACTGAGAGACAACCAAGGCCGTATGATAATCGACGGTAAAGAAATAACTGAAGAATGGAAAAAGTATTTTAGAGACCTTCTAAACATCATACAGGAAGAACAGCACAAAGAAGAGATCTATATCACAGCGGACATGCCCGTCAAAAATCCTTCCTTTGAAGAAACCCAAAAGGCCTTAAATAAGCTGAAAAATCACAAAGCGCCGGGTACGGACGAGATACCAGCAGAACTTCTGAAATATGGGGGAGACGCACTACATCGCCAAATCCACCAGCTAATAACGCACATATGGTTAGAAGAAAGGATACCAGCACGATGGAAGGAAAACATAATAGTGCCCATCCACAAAAAAGGGGACAAAACAAAATGCGCGAATTATAGAGGAATCTCACTCCTAAACACGGCATATAAAACCCTCTCAAACATCATTCTTAGTAGACTAATCCCTTATGCTGAAAATGTCCTAGGCGAATATCAAGCCGGGTTTAGGGCAAACAGATCAACAATAGATCAACTATTCACGCTGAGACAACTTCTAGAAAAGGGATGGGAGTATAACAAACCCATACACAATCTTTTCATAGACTTTCGACAGGCATATGATAGCGTAGAAAGAAGCCAAGTATGGAATGCCATGGCGGAGTTCTCAATACCAAAGAAACTCATTCGGATGACCAAAGTCTGTATGGAGGGTGGAATATCTAAAATACGTGTAAATAATAAACTGTCTGGCAGCTTTGAAATCAACAGTGGACTTAAACAGGGTGATGCGTTATCTCCACTACTATTCAACCTTGTATTAGAGAAAGCCATGAGGTCGGCCGAAATAAAAACAGAATTGCTATCGGGTCAAGGTCCCAAAATGTTACTCGCATATGCAGATAACATAGATCTCGTTGGAGACTCCATTCTATCCACGAAAGACATTTTCAACAAGGTGGAAGGAGCAACAAGTGAAGTAGGGCTGAAGATTAATGAAGAGAAAACGAAATATATGTGTATAAATAGAACGACACGAAGAGACAGAATATGACGATCAACACCTTTAATTTCGAAAGAGTACAACGTTTTAAGTATCTGGGGGCCGTAATCACAGCGGAAAACGATGTTACCGAAGAAATAAAAGACAGAATCCAATCTGCAAACCGCTGTCTATTTGCACTGAACAAGCTCATAAAATCAAAAAATCTCACAAGAAGTTCAAAGATCAAAATCTATAAATCCATCGTCAGACCTGTAATAACATACGGATGCGAAACGTGGACCATGACCAAAGCAAACGAAGAAAAGCTCAGACGCTTTGAACGAAAAATACTTAGAAAAATTTTCGGACCTCACCATGACATCACCACAGACCAGTATAAGATCAGAACCAATATCGAATTAAAAGCACTATACAACGACACCGATATTGTCCAAGAAATTAAATCACAGCGACTAAGATGGGCAGGCCACGTGCACAGACTGCATAACGAAAGACTTGTAAAACTGGTATGGGAGGAGATTCCCACAGGCAAGAGACCGCTCGGACGTCCCAGAATGCGATGGAGAGATAACATCCAAGCAGATCTCCGGAAAATGAACATTCCATTTGACCCTAGGTTGATGGAAGACCGAACAAATTGGAAAAAAGATGTACAGTCAGCCAAGACCCACCCAGGGTTGTAGCGCTACGTGATGATGATGATATAGCTATTTCATATCCCCTCCAGAAAGAGATACATGACGTACAAGTGAGAAAAGGAGCAACAAACATCGACTCTGATCACTATCTGACTAGAATTAAAGTAAAATAGACTCCTAGAAAATAGTACCCCAAGAAACTCTAACAACAGAAATTTGATACGAAAATTATTCCCCTTACCAATCTAAAAGAAGCTTGGGAAAATCAACCAGCGAAAACATTTTGTACCAAAATCACACAGAAGGCTCGAGAAATTGTACCTAAAAAAGAACACAAAACACCCATGGTGGAACTCCACCTGTGACCAAGCTCTACAGATAAGAAAATTTGTATTTCAGAAATACAACAGTAAAAAATCCTAGGAAACTCAACATAAATTTTATGAGATCCGAAAACAAGTATCTAAAACCATCAGACAAGAAAAAAAAAACTCATAAAAGAACAATTGGAATCAAAGACTCAATTGTGGAAAACTTCAGAAACTACAGTACCAGAGATTTCTACAGAACATTCAGAGAAAAAATCAAAGGATACATCGTACAAAGATGGGAAATTGGCCCTTACTAATGAAGAAAACTGCAAAGAACAAGCACGATTCTTCTCAGCTCTTCTTAATTGCCCTGAACCTACTGAAAGGTTTCCTGAAACAGCCCCAGTTTCAGTCACCCAGAGTCACCTCCACCAAACCAAGAAGAAATTCTGAACAACATTAAACGATTAAAGAACAACAAAACCTCGAGAAGCGATGGGATTGTGGCAGAACTCCAAACCTAGGTCCAAATTCACGCAAGGAACTTACAGAAATTCTACAGAAATCTGGAAAAACAAAAAACTTCCCAAACACTGGAAATGTGCTCTGAGTCACCCACTCCACAAAAAGTAGACAAAACAGATGTAAATAACTACAGGGGAATCTCCCTCCTTGAAGTCGGCTACAATATTTTCTCTACATGCCGGTTTAAAAGAGTACAGGAACAACTCGAGCAAAAGATTGGCGAATATCAAGCTGGATTCCGGCCTCACAGATCGTGCACTGAGCAGATTTTCAACCAAAAAACCGCTCTAAAATTCAGGGCCCTCAGAAACCTCCCAATCATCTGTGACTTCGTAGATTACAAGAAGGCTTATGATTCAATTGATCGACAATCCCTGTTCAGCATTATGAAAGAACAGGGACAAGACACCAAAACACTAAAATTGACTGACACTGATACGAAATCAAGAGTAAAATTCATGGGAGAAATCACAAACTAGCTGGAAAGTACTAAAAGCACAAAATAGCTGGAACCCAATAAATATTGGGACACAGAGAAACAAGCTCGAAATTCCATGCTTAGCCTTCGCAGATGACCTGCCCCTTCTGTCCAGCGATGAACTCACAGCAATAAAGCAAATTGAAACTCTCCAGGAATGTGCTAAAAAAGTACGACTGTAGATCTCCTTCCAGAAAACAGAATTTTTCGCTTCAAAACTAGCCGTCTCTAGTCTAAATACGAAATATAAACTGATCAACACAGAGTCCCTCACTTCAAATACCTGCGTGAAATCATCGCACCAACTGGAAATGAAATAATAGCTCAAAAACCTCGTGTCCAAAAACTCTGAAGAGCATATGGGAGAAAAAGAGAAATTTACAACAAGAAATGTATGTCGTTCTATGTTATGATTAAATATTACAATAATGTAATCAAACCTGAAGCCCTATATGGAGAAATAGACAGGAGAAACTCTCGCGCTTAATAAAAAAGGCGAGCTCGAAAATATCCTAAAAGAAGAGCGAAAAATCATAAGGAAAATCTTAGGACCAAGACATTCGAAAGATGGTTACCGCCTACAATCACGAAAATCAGACCTCAGGAAAGAAGATTAAAATTTTATGGACATGTTAAGAGACTTCCTGACACCAGGTTAACCCACAAAATTCTCGAAAGAGAATACAAACTAAAGACTTTTCATTGGACACAACAAGTAAAAGCAGACATGAGAAATGCTCAAATCCAACCAAAATAAATTTCGGACCGACCCATATACAGAGGAAAAATTGACAAGTGGGAAGTTGTTCCAGAGAATGAAGTACCAAAAAGACCAGGTATCAAGTGGACGGAAGAAATGAAGAGGATCTTTAGTGAACAGATGGAAGCATCCCGGATCCTCCCTAAGCGAAATCATAAATAAAGCTTCGTGTGTTTGTATCTATGTTAATCCATGTAAAATAATAATAATAATATTAATGTTTCCACATTTCTCAATGAACATTTTTCCTGACAATAATAAAATAAGATTGTGTATATTAACTGAAATAAATAATCAAATATCAACAGATAAAGGAGCAAACTTTCTGGGCCAAGTGATTGGAGGGTAAAATTAACCAAACATCCAATAAAAATAATGATTTACATTGATGATAGAAATCATCCATTTACAATGATAGAAATCATCCAAATAGTTGCATTCATGGCTTTAAAGACAACTTCTTCTTTTCCTAAGTATTCAAATCGCTTCAAATCGCTATAACAGTGACAAGCGATAAGGTTGTCGTTATGTCACTTGTGCCAACGAGATATCTTCAACTTCAACCTAAGGAGGGGGCAGTGCACAGAGCGAGAACCACTAGAGATATTGTCCGAACGGCCATAGTTCTGGTTTGGGTTCCTACCGAACTCCTAGGGACAAAGGAATACCGTCTGCTTAAGACTCAGAACAGGGGCTTAAAGGTAGATGATTGGAGTATTGTCAGGAGTCATGCAGATCTTAACGGAACCACTTTGGTTCTCTACATAGATGCTGCATTCTTAAGGGAGCGGACCAAGACGGGCTGCAACGCCTATCTTGGTTTATAACAGCTTAGCTTTCAGGTTGTAGGGAAGAAGTTGTAAGAGACCACTAGTAAAGGTAATTCAAGTAAACCTTCAACATAGTGCGGCGGCATCTGCCTGTAGAATTTTAGCTGCTGGAGCCAGCAGCATAACCCTGATGCAAGTACCCTGGATAAACTGAGGGAAAATATTGGATCTCGGTGAAGGCAGGGGTACGTTAATTTACGTCTACATCTCTCACAACATCAGATCTTGCATCTTTGCTAGGAATGATATTGACAACCTTACGTTACATGATCACTGTTATATCTTGCCACGGCTAAAATTAGGTATTGCGTGGGAATGGCAGTCAGGGAGCTTATTGAGATCTCACTTGTGTCACCAAACAAGAAAGGATTTTACTACACCCATGGATGTGTGGATAACATATTCATTCTCATCGGAGGGAAATTTCCAAATATAATATCAGGGTTCATGGAAGAAGCACTCAACTAGCTAGAGAGGTGCAGAGCCGTAGACGTTCGAGTAAATCCACGCGAGTACCATTAATAGCACTCTAACAAAAATGAGAAAAATGGACGGGCAAAGTGGAATTGATATTGACCAACAGAACACTTGGCAAACCATGGGGACTAAAACCAAGCACGGTACACACACATTGTATACTATGGTAGTTAGACCCATTCTAACATATGGCTATATAGTATGGTGGGGCAAATTGGAACAAAAATAGGCCATATAGGAACTCTCCAACGTTCAAAGATTGGCCTGATTATAAATTACGGGATCGAAGAAAGGCCCCCCAACTGCAGCTATGTATATAGGTTTATCATGACCTCCATGATAAACCTTCTTCCGTTGGATATCTTTATCAATGGTGGCGCAGAGATGGGAGCCTTTAGATGCAAACGTAATGGTACATGAGAGACCCTGGCGAGGTCCGGGCACAACACGATAACGAATGCAATACTAGAGCTGAACCTCAATATTGAGGGAGATTCAATGCCAAAAAGGCTATCATTCGATCTACCATTCAAATAAAACACCAACGTGGATGGTAGAAAATGGCTCGATTGGATGACGGAAAGAAAATGGAACATATTAAATGGATGCACCGAAGGAGATTGGAGTGAAGAGATAAAGTATGTAGGGGGTGGAGGGATGTCAGTGATTGACTGTGTAGTTGCAAACGAGGCAGTAATGAGTGACATAAGGTGCTTGGAAGTAGGTAACAGGATGAAGTCGGACAAAAGGGAAAATGGTGGTTACAACGTAGATCGAGAAGCAGAAAACAGTAGCGATACAAGAAACGAATGTCTATAAAGTTGCAGTAGAAGCAGCAGCGATAGTGGTACGATATGAAAGGAAAGTGTCTATGTTAGGGAATGAAAGGATAGTGAAAGTGGTTTTCAAAAGTATATATATATACAGGGTGCTTCAAAAAAATGTATACACACTTTAAACTATTGTAGTTTTCCCGCTCTACAAGGCTAATGTTATATTTCTTCGCCAGGTGCCAGCATAATCGTCCCTCTATGTTATATTATCAGTTGGAATTTGTAATACCAACATGGGGGACGTACGTTTGAGTTTTGAAGAACGTAAGCAGGTTATTAAGTGGTACTGGAAGTTTGAGAATGTAAATGAAGTTCAAAGACAGTGGAGAAGGGAGTATGATACAGAACCACCTTCAAGATTAACAATTACACGCATACGAGACAAATTCGAAGTTCATGGAACAGTGTGTGATGTGCATAAAGGTCATTCAGGTCGGCCTCGAACAGCTACAAGTGATGAGTCATCAACGGCTGTCTTGGAACTGTTTCAACGCTCTCCTAACAAATCTTCAAGGCAAGGGGCACGTGAAAGTGATGTAAGTGCTAGCAGCGTGCTACGCATTCTGAAGAGAGGCAAGTATCGTGTTTACATTCCAAGGCTGGTGCAACAGCTAAATGACGACGATCCAGATCGAAGGTTGCAATTTTGTGAATGGATTCAGGAGATGGTGATACGTGAACCGGGATTTATGGGTAGCATCATTTGGTCGGATGAAGCCCAATTCAATCTTAATGGAACTGTCAATAGGCACAATTGTGTTTACTGGGGTGAAGAAAATCCTCACATTACAATTGAAAAAGCTGTAAATTTGCCTGGTGTAAATGTGTGGTGCGGTTTGTCTTCAAGGGGACTCATTGGACCTTTTCGATTTGAAGGCACTGTAACTGGTATTAATTACCTAACAATGCTTGCTGATTCCATATTTCCTGCCATTCGTGCATTTTACGGTAATGATGATTTTTATTTTCAACAAGATGGTGCTCCGACGCACTATCACAGGGACGTACGAGCTTACCTGGATCAAAATTTGTCGGGACAGTGGATAGGACGCAGGGGGCCAATCGAGTTTCCAGCACGCTCTCCATACCTTACACCACTGGATTTCTTCTTGTGGGGCACAGTAAAAGATGAGGTGTACAAACGTAAACCACGTAACCTAGACATTCTTTGGAATGAGATTCAAGCAGTGTGTAGAGAAATCTCATTGGACGTTTTGATACGATGTACAGAATCAGTGGTGACTCGTACTCAGAAATGTATTGATGCTGCAGGTCACCAATTTGAACAGTATTAACATTTGTTATTTATGTTTCATTTACATTGGACTTTCAGCTTTCTATTTTCCTGAAATTTAACTTTGTAGAACGGTAAATAAATTTTCTATGGAAGTTCAAAGTGTGTATACATTTTTTTGAAGCACCCTGTATATATATATATATATATATATATATATATATATATATATATATGAATATGTATATATATACAGATGTCAGATGTCATGTTATGAAAGACTCGAAGGGTGGGCAGAAGCAGAAATGCCATCGTTGGCGGTCCCTCTGTCCATCCGTTTCAGTGGAGCCACTTGAGCCAGCCTAGATACTAAGTACTCTAATACTCGAGTTATTATTGATTGTACCGAATTTAAAATAGAAGTTTAATCCACTGTTGATAATCGCATTTATTGTTATTCCCACTATAAAAAAGCTTTACTGCCAAGGTAGTTATTGGAATTACTTCTTGAGGTTTCATCTGCTTCAAATCTAAGGTAGCTAACACAAATGCACCACTAACTATTGAATCATGATTATTAGATAAATTGCAAGAAGGTGATATTGATTTAGTTGGTAAATGATTCTCAGAAATAAAAGCAACAATTGATCAAAGTGGAAAAAATATCATGGAAATTGTAATGCCACAATTTTTGAAAAAAAAAAATCTATTGAAGAAACTTATTATATAGCCAGAGTGATTATCCACGTTTAGAGAAGTATGCAACGGTTACGTATTCATTCGATTTTGGCACGAGGCAATTTATTTCATTGCCTAGATGACATTTTATACATTTGTTGCGTGTTAGTCAACTTACAGCCTCCTATAATTTCAACTAAAGAAGAAATAGATACTTTTATGTCTGCGCCATATGTGGAGAGGGTACTGACAGAGTCTTGTCAAAGTCAGTGAGGCGGACGGACGTCTTTCAGTGTGATCCAGAAAGTTATAAAAAATCGTCAGAAATCAATCCTTTAAGGCAGGGGTCTCCAAACTTTCCAGCCTTAGGGCCACACTGATTACTCCAGTAAGTTCAGAGGGCCAAAACCATATTATCATTGTTGCCGGTGGTAAAAAGTGAAATAGTCCACTGATGAAAAAAAAAGTCCGAAAAAGTACGCAATTTTAAAAAGGCTGCAAATCGGACTAAAGTCCGCAAAACGGCAACACTGCATATTATTAATTTTCCTGTCATTATCTGTAATTTCTAGATTAGTCGTACGAGTTAGCACGAGCCATGAGGAGTAACGTGACACGACATCTGGTGGACACAAGCGGAAATAGGTAGTACCTTCTATCGCTAACAGATGGCGCTAATAGCACGTACAGAATAATCTCGTTGGTTCGAGAAAGTTCTGGTGTCTTCCACTCACTTCTAGATGGCAGTAATTGGAATATAAAGAAGGCTAGTGGCGCAAGCACAAGTCAGTTCCTATGACACTGTTGTGAAATAAAATAGTGCGTACCTCCTTAAAACGTGTTTGTGCGTGTTTAAGTTTAAGACATCTTTGTAACAGTATTTTGATTTGAATTGTTGCTTTTGTGTGTGATTTAGTAGTATGGAAAAGAAGCGAAAAATTGATAGTGAATGCAGAAAATTCAAAGATCAGTGGAACATTCAGTATTTCGTAATTGAGTCCAGTAACAAGGCGCTATGTTAGATTTGCAATGAAAGCATAGCCGTTCTCAAGGAATATAACATTAAACGTCATTATGAAACAAAACATTTTCAAACTTACTCAAAATGTACAGGAAGTTTGCGGACAGAAAAATTCGAAACTATGAAGCCCGGATTGAAATCGCAGCAATCTTCATTTACAAAACTCAAAACTGAACAAGAGGCTGCAACTCGTGCCAGCTTTCGTGTGGCTCTTGAAATTGCAAAACGTGGAAAACCATTCACCGATGGAGAAATGATCAAAGAATGCATAATTGCAGTAGCCGAAGAAATGTGCCCTGAAAAGGTAAATTTATTAAAAACTGTCAGTATGTCAGCAAACACTGTGGCTCGAAGGGTGGAAAACATCGCTGAAAATATATCCTCTCAACTGTTCGACAAAAATGGACATGTTGAGTGGTTTTCTTTGGCCTTGGATGAGTCAACGGATGTGTCAGATACTGCTCAGGTGTTGATTTATATTCGAGGAGTAGATAAAAGCTATGAAGTGCATGAAGAACTTCTTGATATGTATAGTATTCATGGCACAACTACTGGTACAGATATTTTTAAAGGAGTTGAAATGGCCATTAATCAAAAGAACCTTCGATGGAAAAACTTGAAATGTATTACAACTGATGGAGGCAAAAACATGAGTGGGCAAGATAAAGGAGTGGTCGCTCTTGTGTCAAAGGCTGTAGAAAATGACGGTGGTTCAAAACCATTAGTCTTACATTGTATCATTCATCAACAGTTTTTGTGCGGAAAATGTTTGGATATGTCTGAAGTTCTGAAACCAGTCATATCAACTGTTAATTTTATTAGATCTTTTGGTCTGAATCACCGACAATTCCGACAATTTATTGAAGAGATTGGAGAAAATGACTTACCTTGACAAAACATGTGAACGAACTGAATTTGAGATTGCAAGGAGAAAACCAGCATCTTCCTGATTTATACTATAATATCAAATCATTCCGGAAGAAATTGATACTGTTTCAATCACAACTACAAAGTAATGTTTTTCACATTTTAAAACATGTGAAATATTCAGCCACACCACTGAGACTGAGTTTCCTATCGATTTTGCAATCGAAACTTTGAGTGCTTTGAAAATAAATTTTGATACTCGTTTCTCGGACTTTGATGCCATTACGAATCAAATTAAGATTTTTCAGAATCCTTTTGATACTGACATTGAAACCCCGGAATGAAAAACATAGCCCCGGAACTTCAAATGGAAATGATTGATCTACAGTGCAGTGATATAATTAAGAACAAATATCAAAACTCATCTTTGTTGGAATTTTATAATAGTCTTCCACTGACACAATTTGATAATTTGCATAAATTTGCTCGTGGGCTGTTTTTGGTACTACTTATTTGTGTAAGTACACAAAAAATGTTTACAGATCTAAATTAACTGATGAGCATCTTAAATCTCTTTTAATACAAACTACAAACTATTGTCAGTGGAAAATCTCAATTACAAAAATCTCATTAGTATTTCATATGTCATTATGGTTGTTATAAGTTATGTTTTTATTTAAAATGTATAAAATGTTAGTTGGATTCATTTCAATAATTTGTTAGTTATTATATACTGAAGTTAAATTTTCTGCATATTATACATGTCTTTACTCATTACAATTCCGTGTTTCTTTATCCAACTTATCACAAAAACAATAACAATAAGCCTACAACAATGTTATGAGTAGTTAGCCCATGACCATATCAATGTAGATGTCATATTAATAATTATTTAACATAAAATTAGAATACTTCAGTAAACTAAATTTAATTTGCTATAAAAAAATATGTTCTCTAAAAGGAGTTTTCAAGTATGCTAGCTCTCCGCGGGCCGGACAAAATCTGTCCGCGGGCCGGATGTGGCCCTCGGGCCGTAGTTTGGAGGCCCCTGCTTTAAGGTACCGAAATTTTGCGACTGAATAAATAAAAGTGTTGTGTATCTGTTCATGTAATGGTCTACGGTGATAAACAGCTCGTTTTTGCGTTATTAAATAATTAACTTTGCACAAATTGTGATTAAATTCTATTAAATACGACCAAAAACAACTGCTACATTTATTCCTTATCTCCATGATAGCACGGTGCGAGCCAAAAGTGTTTTTCTGTTGAAAAAAAAACTGTTAAACTGTCGTCGATAAAAGTTCTTTTTCGCCACAGTAAAAAAAAAAAATCTCGAAGTTTGGATGTGAAATAAACAATAAACTAATTGTAAACGTTAGAATATAAGCGAGTGAACCGGAGAAGTGGAGAAAAATATTTAAGCACAACTGCGCGCGGGTTCGAGACCGGGTACGATCTTTAAACTTTTTGGTAGCATAGTGAAAATAAATAAATAATAAATAAGACATAGGCAATGGAACACGACAGCAGGCCAAGATCAAACAGCGAGGTTAGAAGTCCTTTTGATCGGTGCGCGAAATTGAGTCGATCGCCGACACAATTGGCAAAACATTCCAAAAAAGAGGATTTGGAAAAAAGAGAAATGAGCGTGGGTATCGGAGGAGCTTTGGAGAAGATCTTTGAAGAGCTACGGGAAATGAGGAAGGATTTTAAAGCCGTCCAGAATAAGATGGAAGAAATGAGAAGAGAAAAATTGGAAAGGGCTAGGAGTGAACAAAAGGAAGTAGAGGAGAAGGAAAGGGTGTGGAAAGAGGAAATGATATCACAATTGAAAGCGATAAGAAACGAAAACACCGATATTAAGGGCAGAATAAAGAAGTTGGAGGACGACTACAGAATAGAGAGAGAAAACTCCGACAGAAGTGGGGAGAATGATCAAGACTCGCTAAGAGAGGAAGTAAAACAACTGAGAGAAATGGAAGAAAGAAGAGAAAGAAAGGAAATAAAAAATAATATTGTGATTCATGGGGTAAAAGGAGAGAGATGGTTAGAAGACGCTAAAAGGTTATTGGAAGAAAGATTTGGAGTAAAAGAAGGGGTAGGAAGCATGTTCAAGATAGGAGACAAAGGTTCGAACCATGGGCCAATTGTCGCAAAATTGACAAGTTGGGAAGTAAAGAGAAAAATAATACTAAATAAATATAAGCTGAAGGGGTCTGATATTTTTATCCAAGACGATTTTACTAAGAAAGAACAGGAAATTCAAAAGGATTTGCGACAGAAAGCAAAGATGCTAAAAGATAGAGGGCACAAAGTGGAGATCGGTTATAATAAGATGGAAGTGGACGGAAATTGGGTAACATGGGAGGAGTCACAGAAAATTATGCCAAAAAACTAAGTCTGTTTCAAATAAAAGAGATAGAGATGGCGAGAAGACACAAGAACAATGTTGAACGGTTAACGGAAAATATTAAGATACTCTTTTGAAATGTGGCGGGACTGAAGAGGAAATTGGAAAGCGATAACAGATCTATTATAATGTTTCTCAAGAAATTTCATATAATTGGATTGGTTGAGACCTGGATGCAGGAAAAAGAATGGGAGAGGTGCAAAGGAAAACTTCCCAACGACTATAGATGAAAATTGCAGCCGGCCCAGAGAGAATATAAGTATGGAAGAGCAAAGGGGGGTATATTAACAGGAGTTAGAAGAAATATCAAAGAGTCAGAAAGAAGACTGGAAGAGGCAGAAGGCGTAGTGTGCAAGGAAGTGGAATTAGAAGAAGCCTGGTGGCAAGTGGCCACGGTATACAACAACAAAGGACTGGAAGTAATTAAAGAGGCAATAAAAATGAATGGAGAAGGAACGGTAATGGCAAAATTACTGGTAGGAGGTGATTGGAATGTTAGAATCGGGGAAGAGCAGTTCCACACAATGGATAGTGAAGGTAGAGAAATAATAAGGAAAGCCAAGGATAAAGTTAGAAATGCAGAAGGGAGAGGGTGGGCGGAATGGGTAAGGGAAAATCAATGGGACGTCGTAAATGGGTGTGTGGAAGGAGACTGGGAGGGAGATTTCACATTTGTGGGGGCAGGAGGATTATCGACTATAGATCTGGTAGTAGCAAATGACCCGGCAAGGCAGGAAATTAAAGAGATGGAGATAGGAGGGAGAATTGATTCAGACCACATGCCAGTGGCAATAAGCTTGAAGACGAAAACAATAATTGCATCTAGGGAGGAGAAATGGGTTACCAGATGGGACAACGAAGCGACTGATAAGTATAGGGCTAGAATGGAAGCAATAAACTGGAAGGAAATAAAAGATATAGACAAGATTATAGAGAATATGGAGGCAGGAATGGTAAAGAATAAAATCACAACAGCATCACCGGGAAGATCATGGGCAGACAAAGAACATATGACGGAGAAACAAACGTATAGAGAGGTTATGAGAAAGTGGCGAGAGGGCACCAGTAGTAAAGAAGATTGGTTAAAGACTAAAGGCGAATTAAAGGATTTGGAGACGAAGAAAAAACAGGATTGGGAGAGAAGAGAACGTCAACGCATACTTGACATCAAAACAGAAGCACAGCTCTGGAAGTATTTAAAAGAAAGAGGAGCGAGGAGAGAACGAGTTCCAAACAGCATTCCGATGGAAAAGTGGAAAAGTCACTTTATGGTTTTGTTGGAAGGAGTCGAGCCACAGGAAAGAGTAGGGAATAGAAAAGTAAGGGAGGAACAAGCTTTGGAAGATTTAGGCCAAGAAGAAATAAAGATTGATGAAGTGGAAAAGGGTAAAGCAGCACTAAAACAAAAAAAAGCGGCAGGCCCTGACGGCGTAGGAAACGAAGCCTGGAAAGCTATCCTGAAAGAGTGTAAGACTAGAATCACCCAAGAATTGAATTTGGTATGGAGGGGAGCAAAGAGTGCACCAAAGAGCTGAAAGGAGGGAATAATTCACCACTGTAGGAAAATGTAGGAAACTACAGGGGGATTACGCTAGTGAATTCGGCATATAAAATTTTCACCAAAATCTTGGACGAGCGGTTGAGGAGAGAGATAGAGGAGAAGCATCTAGTGCCAGAGGTGCAAGCTGGTTTCAGAGAGGGACGGAGTACGATAGAGCATTTAGTAACCCTGCGCTACATAATTGATCAAGAAATAAGCAGAGGGAGCCTGTTTGTTCTTTTCATTGACCTAAAGGCGGCGTATGATTCGGCAGATCGAGGGAAGTTGGTAGAGTGCTTGGGAAAAAAGGGAATCTCAGAGAGTGTGATAAGGAATGTAAGAGAGTTATATAAGGAAACAGTATGTAAGATTAGAGTGAATGGGTGTGAATCTGAGTATTTCGAAGTAAGAAAGGGTCTGAGGCAGGGATGCCCGTTGAGTCCTACACTTTTTAATCTCTATGTGGCTGACATGGAGAAAGTGTGGACAGATGGCCAAGCTGGAGGCGTGGTTATAGGGAGAAAGAAAGTGTGGAGCTTAGCCTACGCGGACGATATGGTAGTGTTCGCTAAAACCGCAGGAGAAATGAAGGAGTTGATTGAAAGGCTGAGAGGTTATTTTAAAAAGAGAGAGCTAAATGTAAACGTGGGAAAAACTAAATGGATGCGTTTTAAAAGGGAAGGTAAATATAGGAAAGAACGTTTCGAATGGCTAGGAAAGGAAATTGAGGATGTGCAAAAGTTTAGGTATTTAGGATATGTGTTTGGAACTGCATGTGGATTATGTGTCAAAAAAAGCGTGGGTGGCGGCAGAACGCATGTGGAAGGGATGGAGATCTAGTTTTGAAGGGAACTTTAGGGCGGCGGAGGTAATATGGAAAGTGTGTGTGAGAAGTGTTTTGACCTATGGTTCGGAAGTATGGGGGATTAGAGAGGAAGAGAAGATAGAGAGGGTTCAACAAAACTTCTACAAGAAATTCCTAAAGTTAGACAAATCGACACCAGGCTACATAGTTCTGCAAGTGGTGAATGCCTACAAGGTGGCCGGTTAGCGGCAAACAGGGTGATAAGACATGAATACAAGGTGAGTGAAATGGGGGATGAAAGAATAATAAAAGAGGTATTTAGAATGGCAAATCGGGAGGGTGAAAGAGGGAAGAATGGGAATGCGTGGGGAATGAATAAAAGGAAATTATATGAAAGAGCAGGGATATCTGGCGAGGGACTAGAAAAACTTAAGAGGGAAGGGCCAAACTGGGTGTAAATGCTAGGTGAGCGATTAGTAGAGGTAGAGTTACAGGAACGCCAAGACCAAATTGCAAACAGTAGATTTTTCAAAGAATATGCAAATATTGAGGTGCTTGGTCGTTTACCTACCTATTTATACTCAACGAAAGAGGCAGGCACGCAGGTCATACTGGCAAGGTTTAGGTGTGGAAGTGAAGAGCGTGGTAGGAAATACTGGATGAGTGAAGAATATCGGAAGTGCACAGTTTGTGGGGCTGGAGAGGATAGATGGGAACATTGGATAGAAGAATGTACAAGGAATGAATGGAAGGAACAGGAGAAAAGGCTAGGACAAGAATGGAAGAAGTGTATGGATGAAAGGGGAATTGGTTTGGAATTGTTAAGGATTGTGAAAAAGTGGAAAGAGCAAATAGGCAAAAAGGAAGAACCTATTCCTTTAGTATATAACGTGTAGGTAATATATGTATAGTATGTAATATATTTTAATATATTTTGTATATATGCCAATAAAAGGTTATAATAATAATAATAATACTGACAGATGAGCACATTGGATGGAAGAACAAAGGGATCACTTGGGAAGAACAGAAGTGGAAAACGTGGAAAAATTGGGAGTTTTGCATAGACGAGTCAGGTAGCGGGTAGCCCATAAGGCTTGTCGCACACTGGAACCGCTTGTCTCCGCTCAGCTCATCCTTTCAGACAAGAAAAATATAAAACCTGTGTATTTAAATAGAAACGCACATAAGGCGTCCGCTCAGCTCACAATCAGTTCGGCTCCGTTCCGATCCGCTTCGCTCCGTATCCTCTGTTTGTCAAGAATACTATAGTTTCCGCAGCCACCCGATGGAGTAATAAACTTGCGTGATTTTCGGGGGATGATTCCCTATTGGTCAGTGCAAAGGCTTTTGAAGCGTAGATCACGCAGCCTAAACTTTAAACCAGTCGACTAGTCCGGTTGTATACCACGTGCTCTCTAGTTTTCAGTGTTTCTGTATTAGTTAAAATTAGTGATTACATTTTATCCATAAATCAGTCATTTCAAGACTGTTTTTTAAAATTAGTATAAAATTTGTTTAAGCAAAATTTGGCAAACATTATAAATCAGGCTACGAACTATCACGTGATCATTCGACGGGGTCGCTGGGGCAAGTATAGTCCGGAGGTCGGATGCTGGCGGATGGTTCACGCATGCGCAATACTAACATTTTCATATATGAGCTAAGGCATATATGCAACCAGGATAGCAGCACATATTTAGTCCTATACATAAACTAACAAGATGACAAGGGGTTCGGTGGGAGGGGATTAAGTGTGTGGAAAAGTGACGTAGCTGGGCAAATGCAATATGTGAAAAATGACGGAGCTGAGATGAGCGGACCCGATCGCACCTGATGTGACCTGAGCGGAGCGCATCCAGTGTGCGACAAGCCTAATGCGTGAAATTTTAGAGCGAAAGGGAGTAATAGTGGGAGGAGTTTTAGGGAGTGAGAAAAATAGGTCTGACGAAGATTTTTTTTCGGATAAGTCGGATATCTGGGGTGGTGAGTGTTGGAATTCTCGGTTATGCTTAGTTTTCTTATATAGAAGTATGTTTTTGTTTTGGAAGTATCTGTATTCTGTTGATAATGATAGTAAAGGTAATAATAATAATACCCTTCAAAACACAAATATGTTGGACGGAAGGTAAAAAACTAAACAATAGTCAAGGTAGGCTGGACTGGTATACAGACCATCCCTGTGGTACAGTCTCTCTGTGCCCCTGAGGTCACATGCCACGCTATTTCAAGTGGAAATACATGGTCTGTGCACATGAAAACATAAAGATGGACTACAAAAAATAACAACATCCGCATTTTCAAGGACAGTCAAGCTGCGATTAATGCTTTAGCGTGCCATTAAATAAAATCTAAAACAATATGGAACTATCTTCAGGACCTAAAGCCCACAGCGAAACACAACAAGGTTACACATTGCTTGGGTGCCGAACCACAAGGGATTGGTAGGAAATGAAATGGCGGACAAGTTATCAAAAGGAAAGCAAACATCAGTGCAAACAGGAACTCCCACATTACTAAAACCATGGCCTGACACAAAACCTGTAAAGCAACAAAATGGTCAGAAACACAGAAAATTAACAACTGTCAAGGAAGCAGATCACAATTGTGATAGGCCTACTGACAAGCACTGTCCTCTACGCTGTCATCTGCATTAAATGGGTATCTGGAAAGAAGAACCACAAAGCAGAATATGCTCTAAGGAGCATGAAACATAGCAGACACAAGTGTAACATTATAGCCAAGAAGATCCCCAAAAAGTTTAGAAACTTAGTTAAGTATTCCATTTTAAATATAGTCCATATTAGATGTAATTATATATGTCGTAGACCGTATGTGGGTGTATTGTTTATTAAAATAAACATTCATGTTACGTTTTCACCTGGTATAACATTGATAATCATCTTCTACAGTATATTTGCAAGCGCGGAAAGCTAAATACAAGTTGACTTGTTCAGGAAATATCCGGTATACCTTCTCTCTGATCACTTCTTACTCTGATCACTTAACCCGTCGTTCACAATTTCACCTTGCAGCTTTATCTCATTTTGGTAACCGTTTCAATCTACAATTTCTAAGCAGGCACATTGAAATGCATTTGAAATAAGAAACATAGGTGCAATGAAAATAAATTTTCAGACGTAAAACCAATTAAAATTATTAAACCTAACCTAATCCAGTTAAAACATTATTCCTTGCCACTTTATCTTAATTTGGATAGAGAAGTCGGGCTGCCACGCGTTCTTGGTTTAGATCTCTATGCAAAATTCGCTTCTCGGTATGGCTAACCTAACCTGGGTTAAACTAACAATCTTACCGCACATTTGTGGTCTGCATTTATTTGACCCTTCGCGGTATGCAATCTAACCAGGTTTAAACCAATACTCCTTTCATTTTATCTCATTTTGGATGCAGTAGATTAAATTTGAGGCTCATTTTCGCAACAAGAAATTTGCTAGCCATGCAGCCGCAAGATGACAATGTCCACATCAAAACGTTTATAGTTACGTATGCGTATAGCATATATTTTTAGTTATATATGCGTACAGCATATATTTTTACGTGTATAGTCATGATTTCTTCAGAGGAAGAAGCTATGCTATTTTAAGAATTGAGTGCCTAAGAAGAAAATTGGTCAGTTATTTTTTTTTTTATTTCTATCCAAAATTAACATCTGAACTCATTTCAGAAAAAAAAATAAAAATGGGTTCATAAAATCAAGCAAATTTTGTTCTTTTTTTTTGATGTTTTTTATAATCTTCATTAGCCAGGCCATACAATATAGGATATAAAAAAAAATCAATAAACTTTTCTGTAATCGCCGTTTTAAAACACAGCGGCATCGAAACTAACTGCTCATGCAGCGTTCTTGTCGTGCAACGCTGCACTACCGCAACTATGACGTAAATCGCGAGTGTTGATCTAAACATGTACATAGTAGCAACCGCGGCTAATCTACCGCGCTGGTGTTCCGCGCTCTGAGACACAAAAGTATGATTGTGCAAAAATCTTCGAAAGCATTTGAAGGTGCAAAAAAAGGAGCTTCAGCAGTTCGATTTCCTCCGAGTAACCAAAAAAATCACGATTTTTTTTTCCAAAATAAATTTCTACAAAAAATTTCCATCATTTCGTTCGAAAAAGATGTGCTTTTTCGGATTTTTCGATTTTCCTAAGAACGATAAAAAGCAGCGAAATCATTTTTGGCACACAGAAACTACACGACAAGGCGAACAAGTCGATGTGTAAATTGTCCGGAAAAATTCAATAATTCGTCGAGGAATTTAAAACTGAAATTTAAGCGATTCTCGATTTGCTAAGTAGATGTCTCGGAAACTGTTGCAGATAATCAAAACGGATTGCGGAATCGTTTTCAGAAGGTCATTTTCCTATTAATCCACTAAGACTGTCCGCGGGAAAATCACGCCTTTCCGAGATCTATACTACTAGAACGCAGAAATTTCTTAAAAATTTCTTCAATTCTTGTAGGCGATAGTAAACGGAAAGAACTACCGAAATATAATTTGCATATCTGCAACCAGCAGGAAAAATGCTTTCAGAAACGTTTTTAATTTTTGCTGCAACTCAAAAAAACGATTTTGACAAAATTTCACAATTTGACAGATTTTCTCGCATTTCGTCTAGTTTCCGTTTCCGCCGTCTAGACTCCCCATTTCGATGGTATTTCTTAACTGAAAGCTTCCTAGGGAATATTATATACATTTTCCGACTAATTTTGAGATGCTGAATCGATTGGTGACTGGAAGTCTCGGTGGTGAGCCGTTCAAAAGTCATGACAGCGTGAAATCAGTCGGAAATACGGAAGGTCTCAATATCTTGCATAAAGATACATGTTTTCATGCATCATCCAAACCCAAATCTTCTCGGTGTGCAACGTAATGTTGTTAAGTAAGACGAGGTATTTCCATTTTGAGAAGTGTCGCGATTGCACTCCTGGAATCTGCTTGCTGGAATGTCTAGATTAAACGTATTGTAAAAATAATGATTTTTTTCCAAAATATAAGCTCTGTCTGTTTGTGTTAGCTTCAAAATACCTCCAAATTATGTTTTGTAGGTCAAACAGAGTAGGTGTAGGTGTGTGCTGTGTTTGTAGGCGGGTAATATTGCCCCAATCCACGTCGAAGCGCAGGCGATGATTTCTCGACACCCGTTCTCTAATGAAGTATACGAGTAGTATACGAGTACGTAGAAGTCGTTCCTCGCGCACAATGTATCAACATAAAGCAAGCCAAGCAAAGCTCGATGCCGTAGTTGATGAAACAAAAGAGATTTCGTTTGACGTATAAATGTCCGATTTCAAAAATTTGTTTGATCCTCTTAATTTTTTTGCCAAGAAGAGCCCATTGTGCGCGGAATACAAAAACGGCTGCTCAACACTCGAAAAATTAGCGCCGCGGCCCCGAACTTTGGTCACAACCCGGCTCCCCCTTCAAGACGGAAATGTTATTTAGGGATATGTGATTAGGGATATGGTGGTAAAACCGCCGTTAGAAGCGCTATATTAGAAAGTAACTCAAACATCGTTGTTCATTAAGCCTAGTAATTATATGCAAAATTTATGTACGAATTTCCAAGTGGTTTTAATTGTTTGTTGAGGTTACGGCGTACACTGATACACTTCGATATTCCAATTGCTTTTCGATAGAATTCTGAAAGTTCCGAATGTACCTTTTGGTATATCGAAATCTATTTTCATTTCCTATTGCAATTTTCTCAAAACCATAAACAAACTCACTATCAGAATTGTTTAAAAAATCGTTGTTCATTATGCGTTTTAACTGTTTCTGAGATTAACCAAAATAAAAATTACGTTGGGGATCGAACCCGGTCTGGAACGGGCCTCAAGTAATTGTTCGCCGCCTATAATAAGAGATATTTATTTGTCTCTGGGTTAATCTTAGACTGCTCTGTGTTACATATCAAAACCACATCGACGCCACGCGCAAGCGTCGTAGAAACGTGCTGAAGGTTAGTTGGGAAAGATAGTTCGTTCTGGCGCCGCCTCCGCCTCCCGACCAGTGCGCATGCGCGAACACTGATTATTAGCTGATCAAACCTGTTTATTAGCTGATTAAACCTGTATATTAGCTGATTAAACCTGATTATCAGCTGATTAAACCTGACTATTAGCTGATCAAACCTGTTTATTAGCTGATTAAACCTGATTACTACCTGTTTCAACCTGTTGTTCGCGCATGCGCACTGGTCGGGAGGCGGAGGCGGCGCCAGAACGAACTATCTTTCCCTACTAAGGTTTCCTCAAGGAAGCTCGAGAAACCTTCCTTGAAATAAGGAGCCCAATAAGGTTTCTTGTTCTGTCAAGGAAGGTCTATGAAACGCGAAATAAGGAAAAAGAAATCTTTGTTCCCTTAAATCCCTTAATCCAAAGGTGTCATGCCACCCGTGCCAAACGAACCGCCTCAAACAGAGAGCCTCTCTGATGCCTGGTGACCTTAGAGAGTATCAAGCCTAGCCATGTCAAGCAGGGCTCTGACATAGCGGACCTTTAGTTCCCTAGCCATTTGTGGGATTCATATGAGAAGAAACAGGAAAATGAACCCTAGTGTGCGGGATCTCACCGCCACAGAACTAGTGGACCAGATGGAGCGTGAGCTCGACAATCCGGAAGAAGATGCAGAGGTAGTAGTGGAAGATGCAGAGGTAGTAGTGGCAGCTACAGCGGTCTCCCCCTCGGAAGTTCCGCCCGCAATAGCAGCCACTTCCTTGGTTGAAGAGACAGCAACAGCGGGCACGTCCTCAGTTGAAGCAACAACGGACGAGAATGAGGAATTAAGCTCGGATTACCGAGAGGACAACCTACACCTCACACTCGTAGACATGAGCAGTCCTGCTATGTTTACTGTTAGGTGATGTTAGGTAGGGGAAGACCTCATTCTTACCGGGACACAAGAGGACTCGCCGCCTCCAGTTACAAAACAAAAATCACCAGCAATCGCACAAAAATAGCTTAAGTAATCCACCATGCCAAAGGAGCTTCAGCTCAGCAACAGGGAATGTAAGTTGGTGTGGGATAAGCGAGAGATCTCCCCCAGAACTTGCATTATGGCGAGGAAGGGCATCAATTGTCTTTCAGAGTTCCTAAAGCAGGATTTAGTTCCAATTAAGGTTCTAATCAAGATAGAGGGCCTACACCGCGAGGCAGTAATAGCATCAGCATACTTCCCTGGAGATGGTAAGAACATACCAACCATATAAGTAGAAAGGCTACAAGAACACTATTAGGAGAAGGCTTCCACTCATCTTAGGATGTGACGCAAACGCCCACAACGAGATGTGGGGCAGCACGGACATTAATAAAAGAAGTGAGTACCTAGAATACCTCATTTAAGAAAACCTAAATGTGTATAACGTTGGGTATACACCAACATTTGTCACTAAGGTCAGGCGTGAGGTACTGGATATTACGATAGGTAGCGCTAACGTAAGTAAACTGGTTAAAAGGTGCAGAATTTCAAGTGAACCCTCAATGTCAGACCAATGTCATAGCTTGAACTGGAAGGTGCGAGTGAGTAAATCACCCCCATCCGAAACCCCAGACTAACGCTGTGGCCTATGTTTAGTACCAAACTAAAAGATAACCTAGAGCAAGTGACAGTGCGGGGTAGTATCAAACACTACACCATACTAGATCAAGCTGTAGGAAAAATAAATGTAGCAATCACCACGGCATTTGGATCCAGCTGCCCGGTAAAAACCGTGAAGGAGCGTGCAGGAGCCTTTGACAACACCGCGCACGAGGCTGTAAAATCGGCTCTTGAAAGAAGGAATATCTACAGCATTATCTCAAAGTGTATGGAAGAAATGCTGAGTAAAAGACACCATCAGAACAAGTGGTAAAAGACACCATCAAGATCTCCACAACTCCCCTGTTTAACGGAAACCTGGCTGCATTCAGACATCAATAGCAGTGAACTTTTCGATAATAACTACTGCGTTTTTGGCCGGGATCGAAATAGGGAAATTTGCCGTAAAACTCACGGCGGTGGTGTCCTTATTGCCGCAAAAAACATCTAATGTGTACTATTAATGAGGACTGGCAGACCGACGCAGAGCACATTTGGATCAACATACCACTAGATAACAAAAAAAGCCGGAATGTATGCTGCGTCTATATCCCACCTCAAAATACCTCGTTAGAACTATTTCTTACCAGCCTTGAGAAGATATGCTGTAAGTTCAGTAATGATCTGTTTCTTATATGCGGTGACTTCAATCTCCCCAATATTAGGTGGACACACTTGACAAAATCCAAGACCTTTGTCCTATCAAATCTGGACGAAGTAATTATTGTGAGAGAAAGTCTACCAATTAGTAGGGTGGACATGTATCACCACCCACTCGAGTTCCTCATATCTATCGCTATTAGACCCGATCTAAATCAGGCTATTCCCACTAAGATGCGCCGTTTCTATAGAGCTAACTATAATTCACTCAATAATGCACTAGATATATGCTGGCAACGGGAACTCGACTTCTCGGACACCAATTCTATGGTCAGTCAATTTTATAAAACTTTGAACCATATTATTGACACGCATGTGCCATTAAGAAGACATAAACCTACCTGATACCCTGTGTGGTATTCGACGGAACTAATCGAACTTATTAAATGGAAAGGTAAAGTTTAACGAGCTTGCAAAAAAGAGCAACAACCAGGACAAACTTATCCAATTTAGCATATTACGTAAAAAGGTGAAATCTATCACCAGACCCCGTTACAGAAACTACATCTCTACCATGGAAAAGAGTATTATTACCCAAGACCCTAAGAGACTGGGGACACTCATATAAAAATCAAACGTGGGTCCTCTGATATTCCCTTAAAGTTAAAAACAGAATCCGGCTTTGTCGTAGGCACGACACGAATCTGTGATAGCTTCAGTGAACTTTTCTCGTCGGCATTCTAGCACACATATCTGATCCATCAATTAGTAAAATGAGTTTTCACGCACCTGAAAACCAAACCAACATAAACTTAAAATATGCTGAGCTTCGACGAGACTGAAGTACTCAGCGTACTCACTAAAATCGATGCGAAGAAAGGTTCCGCCCCGATGGAATTCCGGCCCACTTCGTCAAGCTGACCGCTCCCTCGTTGTGAACTCCGTTAACGTTGATCTTTAATCAGTCTCTGCGCTCAGGTTCCTGTCCAACACTATGGAAAAAGGCCCACGTAAGCCCCATCTACAAAACGGGTAGTAAGAATTTGCTAGCGATCTATCGACCAATATCTAAATTATGCGTTTTCAGCAAAATCCTAGAGAAACTCGTTTATAACAGGATTATTTTTCACATCAATCCATATATCGCCCCTGAACAGCATGATTTTATGCAGCAGAGGTTGCTCGAAACGAATGCAAGTTGATGCTATCTATACAGATCTTAGCAAAGCCTTCGATAGCATAGATCATCAGATACTGCTCCTTAAACTTGAGCAACTTGGCTTACACAGAAATCTGTTGAATTGGTTTAGATCCTACCTGTCAGGTCGCTCACAGGCGGTTGCACTTAATGGGTATACTTCAAAGAGTTGTGCTGTGTCGTCAGGTGTCCCCCAAGGCTCTCATCTAGGACCCTTGCTCTGTATAATATACATAAACGATGTTGTCGCCTACCTTGAGAACTCTTCTTATCTTCTTCTTAGCCTCTTATCTATGCTGACGATATATAGATCTTTAGTAAAATACGCAATATCAACGATGCAAATCGTTTGCAAGCAGATCTGGATAAGTTCGCGACGTACTGCTCTAAAAACAAACTTCGTCTAAACAGTGGAAAGTGCTCGGTGATATCTTATACCAGAAAAAAGACACCTCTCGCATACAGGTATGGCTTTTGTGGTGCTCCAATGAAGAGGGTTACCTCGATTAAGGACCTGAGCATTTTATTTGATGAGAAGTTATGTTTCTCTGAACATATCGAAGCTATTATAAAAAAAGCCAACAGATCACTGGGATTTATAATCAGGGCTACTGCGAGTTTCCGTTCGATAAACGTCTACCTTACCCTCTACTACACCATGATCAGGTCAATACTGGAATTTGCATCCTGAATTTGGTGCCCTCTATATAATGTATACACGCAACGTCTCGAAAAAATCCAACGAAAATTCCTTAATTTTCTATCACGTAGGTTTCCGTCCTCTGAGGTACCATGTATTACCCCATTACATGTCAGGCGTACTGAGCGCGATATATTATTTTTATTTAAATTACATAACAATCGAATTGATTGTCCCTACCTACTGTCCCGTTAAAATCGTGTTAAATCTTAACTGTCCCACAATAATTTCCCGCATACCCAGAACCAACCGTCTGACGCATTTCCATACAAACTCAGCGAAACATTCCCCCCTCACACGTCTCTCAGCGCAATACAATTACCTAAACCAACGCTTCCTTTCAGACTGTCCTGATACTTTCAATGGTTCCCCTCTTAGCCTGAAGCACTTCCTTATATTACACCACACTGCTCTGGGTGAAATAAGCCTCTAATCATTTGTTTCTGTCGGTCATCGTTGGATATCATTTCTGAGTATTGAAATATCTAAGGTGTTGGGTTCTTATTGGGCTCCGAATACTAGTGAGCCTGTTACTTACTCCTTCCCAACATTGTAATTTATGTATATATTGTAAATCGTGTTTTTAGTGAAATAAAAAATTAAAAAAAAAACTAGAAGGTGCCCACAGGGAGGTGTGTTATCACCAGTGATGTTGAGCCTGGTAATTTATGAATTACCTGCTAGGCTGAACGACCTAGACATTAAATGTCAAGGTTACGCCGATGACATAGTCATCATAGCTAGAGGGAAGTTTGACGGAACACTCTGTGAAATCGTACAGAGAGTCCTCAAAGTAACTGTAACAAAGTAACAGGGTAAATGGTGTCAAACAGTGGGACTGGAACTCAACCCGAACAAAACTACAGTGATACCATTTACTAGGAAGAGAAGGTTAAACTTCCTATAGCCCATACTGTTAGATGGGAAAGCACTAATTTTTTTTAATTACAACATGTAATAATTACAACATGTAATACAATAACCCTACAGCGATATGTGCACTGGACAAAATAGAAATTTGAAATTGGCTTTAATGGGGTTAAAGTTGTTCAGTAACCCAAGAACACCTTAGAAATTATGGACCATAATTTTTTATATTCTGGGCACTCTAATCTACCAAATGATGCCGATTTTCAAAAAAAAAAAAGATTTATTGTATGACCCTAAAGACTATTATACTATCATAAAACAATGCCGAAAATATAAAAAGTTTATTTTGCATGAAATGAAACAAGCAGATTTTGTTTCTATAAAACTCTTACAAGATGCAATTTTAAGAAGGCGAAAACACAATGGCGAAGAAGTAAATTTTTAAAATATATGGTGGATAAGGGTTTAAAAAGCAAACAATATGCAATGTTCCATAATAGTAGTTTATGATACCAGTGTGTGAAGAAGGGCTTTTGTGCATGAGTTGCGAAGTTTAACACGTTAACGCCCGCGTGATATATACTGGTTTGCTCTAAATTTTGTAAATTCTTAGTGTGCGCCTATAGTTGTTATCCGTTTCTATGGTTACATAGTACTGCTGCCGTTTTACATATGAGTAGCTGAGATGCAATACTCGCTAGTTCTAGTTTCGGTGAAACGTAAAAAACATGATCCTCCTCCCATTTGTTTCATGTAACAGTCAATTTCATTCGTAAAACTAAAAACAATTTGAATGCTTGAATTGCTATTGCTATTCTCTATCTATACAGTAAGACCTCGCTTAGTGGTATTCCCCGAAAATTGTACGCAGCGTGGGGCTTCCCCGAAATCCTAACCGCACTTTTACGTATATAAACCTGTTTTAATTATTACAAACATTTGTAGTCGTTATTGTAAATATAAATTTATATAGTATAATGACTGTTATAGCGAGAAATATTATAATAAGCGGGGTATTACTTTATTTACATATATGGTGGTACATATATAATTTTGTGGACTTAGTTTTAGACAGCAGACTAGCAACAAGTGCGACCTTATAACCATAAAAATCTAAATGAGTCTCAAACTTCCTGTAATATATCTAGTAATATAAAGGTAACTAATGAACTAAAAAAATAATTATCCCTATAGCCCTGATATAAGATGCATTCGTCAGATGAGGAATTTTCTTCGGACGAGTCTGGATTTCTGCCTACAAAAGGAAGATTTCCACCTTTACCATTACCAGTACTTCAGAAGAAATAGAATCAGATGAAGAAAATGAAACTTCCTCCTCTGTGATTCGTCAGACGTAGACGTTAACATCATACAGAAGTAGGGAAAGATCCTTCGTTCTGGCGCCTCCTCCTCCTTATGGGATTTACATGTAATCTAGCCCCTTATGGGGGAATTACGTGTAAAATCTATCACGATGCCCCTTATGGAGATTTACATGTAAATCTAGCACAAAGCCCCTTATGGGGAATCCTATGCAAAATAGTTCTGAACGCATCCGAGCGAGAATGTCTAGATGACGCTGCAAGATACGTGTACGTTGGATAGTGGGAAAATTCAAAATAAGGGGTGAAAATTCAGATAGGGGTTGATTCAATTGAGATTAGGGAGCTAAATACATGAGACTAGACAGACGGGGCTAGATCCATGAGACTAAATACATGAGACTAGATAGACGGGACTAAATACATGAGACTAGATAGACGGGGCTATACATGGGGCTAGATACATGGGGCTAGATAGGCGGAGCTAAATACATGAGACTAGATAAGACTGAACTAAAATATATAAGGGATTGTTTAATTTAACTTAATAATCTACGTTTTAATTTTGATTACTGCTCTGACTTGTTGATTAGGTTCGACTGGATGTTTGCTAGCAATAACAACTTCCTGTTATCTTATCAGCGGTGAGCGAGTGTTAGTTTCCAAGAGAATGAAAGGTTGTAAAGGTTTTAAAGAAAACTCCACATAAAATTTATGGTTTTATTAAATTCTAATAATAATACATTTAAATTTACATCAAAACATTTTATAAACCTTTCTTTCAATACACAATTCAATTTCAATAAACATTTCTTGCAATACATATAGAATAGTCGCTAATATAATTTATACATACAATGGTTCATTTTAATTAAATTTTTAAATTAATTTTCGAACTATTCCCGACAAGGGGGTGTATTCAACGGCAGCTTCACACAAAATATGTTTGAATGCTTCATGCGTAGCTTCAAATTCTATTTTTAAATCAACAGCAGATGATTTAATACTCTCATTTTGTTTAGATACATCAAACACAAAAAGAACATGATCCTTGAATTGAATCATATCTAATATCGGCTCATTTCTGCGTTCATAGTAACTGCTTTGGAAAGTGGCATACATGTAATAGAGTTGTGCATAATCACCACTATCCATATTAAGATTTAAGCTTTCATATGGAAATGAATCCGAGTTTAGGTCAATTTTCATATTTCGCAGCGATGCATTATCAAATTCGGACGCGTTTTTTACATGAGCATCTCTTCGCCCCTCTTGCAGTGCAATTATAACATATCGAGGCTTCTCCAGAGTTGTAGATGTTTTTACAGACCAGATATCTCTGTCGGTATTTTTTAAAGCAGGTAGTTCATGCAACTCCCACCTACGAAACGGTATTAATATCGGCTTATCTTCTTCGAGTGTATCCAATACATTCAATCGAGCTTCGTCGTTGAGTTGGATATGGGGCCAGTAAATTTGATCAATATTGAATCTTATATTTGCATCTCCTTTGTAGCAGTTCACGTCAGTTCTAGCTCGTAGTAGAATTAATTCCTGCTTTACATTAATTAACATTTTTGTATAATCCTCAGCAAAACCCAATAAATATTTCAATGGAATTAGAGCATAGAACTTTCTGTTATTATCAAAGTATGTAACATTTGTAGCATTTTCAGCCCAGCCGCAAAGGTCGAGTATATGCTGATCCCGATTGGTATTGGAGAGTAATCCTTTTATCGTGCTTGTAATTCCTACATCTCGATTCTTATACTACTACTTACTTCAACTCCATTCAATTCATAGCGAATTTCATCAAACAAAAACGCATAAGCGTTTTTCACAATTTCAAAGTTATGTGTAGTTGCAGGTGGAATGAGTTTCGGAAAATTAACGGTTCCGCTTACATAAATATAACTTTCGCTAGGATAAGTGTAATTGTTGGATCCTAATACGAATCTCATCATTGTTTCCATAATTTTGAGCTATAGGATAATACGTATGAAATTCACTCTTTGTAATAGTATCCTCATAGTCAACTTTGGAGAATATATCTATTTTATCCATACTATCGCCTTAACTTATATCCTAGAGATAATAGTTTATTTTTTAATATAGGTGTTAACTCTTTGCAATGTAAATGTCGAGTGGTAGAATTGTCCGAAACAACCGCTTTTATACGTTTTCCGTGAAAATTAATTCCCATCTCTCTCTCTCTCCCTCACTCTCCCTCTCGCTCTCTCTCTCACTTAATACTCTGCAGCTCTAATCGGTTATGTGTAGCGTGGGGTCACATAGACCTCACACCCTGTTTAGCGTGGGGTCACATAGACCTCACACCTTGTTTAGCGTGGGGTCACATAGACCTCACACCCTGTTTAGCGTGGGGTCACATAGACCTCACACCCTGTTTAGCGTGGGGTCACATAGACCTCACACCCTATTTAGCGTGGGGTCACATAGACTTCACACCCTGTTTAGCGTGGGGTCACATAGACCTCACATCCTGTTTAGCGTGGGGTCACATAGACCTCACACCCTGTTGAGCGTGGGGTCACATAGACCTCACACCCTGTTTAGCGTGGGGTTACATAGACCCCACACCCTCATTGATGCAGAGAACTCTGCACGATATAAATAGGGTTGGATAGCATTTATAATTTAGTGTTAACGCTGGTGTTTTACTATCAAGATGGGGATTGTATTTGGTGAGAAGCATGTCCGTAATAAAACCATCTATTGGACTCCACTTAGAATATCTACTAGTTTATCACCATCATATGAGACGCTTCCTAGACGTCAAAAGAATAAAGTTGAGAGTTTTAATGGTGACTATGATAATAATAGAGAAAAATATGCACATCTTCCTGATTCAATAAACCAATCAGCTGTTTGTTCATCCAACGCTAAAGATAGTGAACATTCCCTCGAGAAAACGGATGTTAAATGTCAAAAGAATAAAGTTGAGAGTTTGAATGCACATGTTCCTGATTCAATAAACCAATCAGCTGTTTGTTCATCCAATGCTAAAGATAGTGAACATTCCCTCGAGAAAGCGGACGTTAAAAGGCGGTGTGTTGGTTGTTATAAAGAAAACCGAATGATATTTGGAAGACAAAATGCCTCAAGTAAAACTAGTTGTGTAAAGTTTCGCTGTAATATGTGTGCAAGTCATTATTGCTTAAGCTGCTTCTCCCGAACGCATAACATATACAAAGCATGACCACTATTTGTATTTAAATGTATTGATGTAAATTTAAATGTATTATTATTAGAATTTAATAAAACCATAAATTTTATGTGGAGTTTTCTTTATTTTACAACCTTATCCATCTCCCCGTCTGTCTAGTCTCATATATCTAGCCCCATGTATCTAGCCCCGTCTATCTAGTCTCATGTATTTAGTCCCGTCTATCTAGTCTCATGTATTTAGTCCCATGGATCTAGCCCCGTATGTCTAATCTCATGTATTTAGCTCCCTAATCTCAATTGAATCAACCCCTATCTGAATTTTCACCCCTCATTTTGAATTTTCCCACTATCCAACGTACACAGCAGTATCTGCAGCGTCATCTAGACATTCTCGCTCGGACGCGTTCAGAACTATTTTGCATAGGATTCCCCATAAGGGGCTTCGTGCTAGATTTACATGTAAATCTCCATAAGGGGCATCGTGATAGATTTTACATGTAATTCCCCCTTGCAGCGTCATCTAGACATTCTCGCTCGGACGCGTTCAGAACTATTTTGCATAGGATGCCCCATAAGGGGCTTCGTGCTAGATTTACATGTAAATCTCCATAAGGGGCATCGTGATAGATTTTACATGTAATTCCCCCATAAGGGGTTAGATTACATGTAAATCCCATAAGGAGGAGGAGGCGCCAGAACGAAGGATCTTTCCCTACTTACAGGCTAATGAATGGATTCCTATTGATGAAGATATATCAGATACTTAAACTATGTGGAGTGATGAGTTACTTGTAAATGATGTAGATTGTGATGATACCAGTTCACTGTACATATTATTCATTACCGACAGTGTCCTAGAGCAAATTGTTATTAAAACTAATAGATACGCTATACAACGCCAAAGTGATGCAACAAATTTGGAAACCAGTGACGTTGGAAGAAATTAGAATTTTTTCTGGATTTTGCTTTTTACAGGCATAGCCCAAGTCTCAGAAATCAGACTATATTGGTCAAAAAACAAAATGTACACTAATACAAGAACAAATAACACGTGATCGTTTTTTGATTATTTTGAAATATCTGCATTTTACCAATCTTCTTCTTGTGGTGCCATACGCTGTCTATCGCGTTGGCGTTTATGTGTTCATTGGGTAATGTTAAGTGTGCCTTCTTCGGCTCTTCTAAAAATCCTTGCGGCAATATTGCGGAGCCATGGGTGTTGCCTTCGTCCCGGTCCTCTTTTACATTCGATTTTGTCTATAGTAGAGCCTATAGTTACAGTCTGTATCTGGTACCTCGCCGGATATGCCCCAACTACGATGTTTTTCTTTGCTTTACAATATCCAATAGCTGTCGATGCCATTTTACCGATAACACAACTAATACCTCCGAAAATCACAATTTTTGTACATCATGAATGAAATTGTTAATAATCTTAAAACAGTAATCAAGCCTGGTAAGGAAATTGTTATTGATGAGACAATGATTCCGTGGCGAGGACGTCTTCGCTTTAGACAGTATGTACAAGAACGACACAAGTACGGTGTATCAAAATGTACAAACTATGTGTTCCTGGTGGCTATACTTACAACCAAGAGGTATATGCGGGGAAAAACGGCGAGACAACAATAAAGGTAGGGCATCCGCATGGCGTTGTTATGAGATTAATGGATGCCATGTTAGATAAAAGGTGAATATTATACACAGATAGCTATTATACAAGTGTGCATTTGCCAAAGAGCTATTAAAAAAATCAACATATCTTTGCGGTACGATAAAACCCAATCGAAAGTTTTTGCCATTGGAGGTCAAAACAAAACAAAAACGTGGCACATCCTTCACTGCCAAAAATTGACGGGGAACCAAATTTATCAAATGGACAGACAAAAGTGTGCATGCTTACTAGTAGTAAAAAGGAGGACAAGTAGTAAAGGGGAAAAAGTAAACCAGATGTAGTTATCGACTTCAAAAGAATGTTGACTTATCCGACCAGTTGACATCATATTATAATTGTTTGAGGAAAATCATAAAAAAGGATTGGTAAAGCCACACAACATTACGGAATACCACATACCACACATAACAAACTACGGAAAGGTTGAGTAAATTGGTTGAGTAAAAGGTTGAGTAAATACATTCAAGCTGTGTTCCGACTTTTCCGTATTAAGTTTATACAAAGAAGTATTTTATTGATACCCTCCCTGGTACTAGCCGGGAGAATAGAAAACGTTGCAGGGAATGCTAAAAAAATATCACGAGCAGAAGAAACAGCGGTGGCTGCCAAAAAAACGAAAAGAGTGATTACATTTTGTGCACAATGCGTTGATAAACCTTCATTATGTTTTCATGTTTTCAGTATGTTCACAAATAAATAATTTTTTTTTCTGTTATAGGTGTCACTTGTCCTATACTATTATATTTTGGGTGCGTTCCACTTGGCGCCCACAACGCTCACGCTCACGACCGCGGTTTATCCCGTTCCACTTGCTTGAGGGCGCTACAATCGAAATCCCAAGTGGAATGGATTTTGTAGCGTATTGAGCGTCCACTAATGCCAACATTACAAATGGCGATGAAAACATTAGAAATGGAAGTGTAAACAACACAGTTGAGTTTTTATATTCAATTACAATAATGTATATAACAATTATCAATTGCAGTAAAGGATATAATCAAAATGACGTTGATTGCGGCAGTTGAATATTGGTTGGGCAATCGCAATAAAGTCTCCGATACTACTTCATCTATAGTTCAGATGAAGAGTGGTATGAAATTTTACAAAGTTGCTATTTTGAAAAGCGAAAGCTGAGGCCACGTATTATTGTTTATGAGGATGTTTGTCCTGCCAACAGGTACCTGCGTGTACCTCTGCAGGATTTCACGGGTAATTAATAAATGTTATTTGCTCATGTAAAATTATACTGGTTAAATAAAAAATAAAAATAAATAAAAAAGAAAAAATAAAGATAATGTAATTAATCGTTATTCAGATGAAGAATTCAAAAGCCACTTCAGTTAAATACTTTTTTTAGGTATATTAATTACACTCTACATTTTAAAAATTTGACATCCAATTTGATATCTAGATTATACTCTAAACCCTTACTCTTTTATATGTAAGTAATTATACCATTTATAACTTTTATAAAATGTTTTTTTTAAACTCCGAAGCTTGGAAGAGCATTGTCACAAAATGCGCAGTCCTGTCACAAAATATCCTTTCTTCAAAATTTCTATTGCAATTTTCTCCCAAACTTTTTTTTGGGATAATTTCCCACTATGGAGGGTATTCTCCATAGATTTGTACGTTTCTAGTAATAGTAATACTGAAGGCAGAGTCCATCTGTATAAAGAAGCTAAAATATGCACATATGTAACTGACACCTTCGCATAATAAAATAATAAGCAGGTTAACTATAGAATTTCCGTAGCATATTCATATTCCGTAGCAGAAACATAAGCTTCCACTATAATATTACTATTTGCATCATGCAAAGAAATTTTGTGCATCTCCATATTTGATTTTAAAAAAACGCGCCGAATTTCTGCAGAACGACCACTTCGACCCAGCTTTTCAGTTGGGTCGTTGTGGGCGAAAATAATGACGTCATTAGTTACGTATTCGCCCCGAACACAACGACCACGATCGTCAAATGGAACGGCTAAATGGATGTTTTGAGCGTTGTGGGCGCCAAGTGGAACGCACCCTTTATAAACCGAACCACCAATAATGATGCATTACACCGCGATCCTCCGCCCACGCAGAATAGAGTGGTCGCGCAGTCAACGAGGTTTGCAGACGATTGTGACAAAGAGCAACATATCCAGTAGCGCGTAACAAAAATAATTTTCGTAGGCATGAGCCACCGGTGGTACATGCCGCCCGATAGAGCGTTTATCCATGTACCACCGGCAGTACATGCCGGCGTCAACGTGTTAAAAGCATGAGCCGAAGGCGAGTGGTTTAATCGCAATGAGTGCACAAAAGCCTTTCATACACGTGTCATACATTATTTTATCTACGAAGCATGTTAAGGGGGGACATCACAGTAAAATTTAGAAAAAAACGATTTTTTTTATTCGCTTAAAAGTTGCTTTAGGGTTTTAAAAATGACATACCAAAAGATGGAATGCGGCAAAAATGTCTAAATGCCCAAATTTTCCATTCTGCCGCAACGCCTCTTAGGTATGCGCCCAACGCCTTTTCTGATCCCGGGGTGCGCTGTAATTTTCGAGTACGGGAGCAGGTATAACGGTAGTCGATAGGGAGAGACCTGCCCTCCGAAAAGTCTATAGTATTTAAGAGTGTCTATAGGAGTCACTATATGTACCATACATTCCAAGAATAGGTGTGTAGCGTCAGTCGGCGTCAGTCAGGCGTCAGAAATTGTGAAGTTGAACAAATGAAGAAAGCTATAAGGGCCACATTGCTCCAGAAAATATCTACAAATGACCATCCGAAACACGACGATTACCCGATTGAAGAAAATTCATGGTGCTCGTGGCAAAGGGAGAAATCTCCGGACACTTTGGATGCTTATACGCACAAAGCACCAATGTGTGATGAAGTTTATGAAGCTATTCAGCCAGTTTATCAACAACTCACTACGGATGATCTTCTCACTCGCTGCATCGGCGGTTTCACATAAAACAGCAATGAAAGCTTCAATTCGACAGTGTGGCCGCTGGCTCCAAAAACTACGCATTCCGGCAAATCAGTCCTCGATATTACTACAAACATCACTTCGTGTGTTTTTAATGACGGGTTAATATCAATTCTACGTATAATCCAGGTCATAGACATGAAAATTGGGTTAAAAAGTCACCAACTATGCATGGACCTGGATGAGAAACGCATACAGAAGGCGGAGAGATCACTGAGTATCGGCGTAAAACAAGCCCGCATCGATTTAAAAGCAATTCGGAATAGCAAAAAAGAGGAGGAGATAGATTTAGAAGGCCAGTTGTATGGTGCAAGCATCGCAGCTTAGACTTAAAACTTTAAACGCGTTTTTCTCGAAACCAGTTTTTCTTAACTGGGCGGACACATTGCTCGGGCAAATCTTCACCGATCCAAAAACCAAATTCCAAAAACCTCTATCGAGCCACGTAGGATTTTTTTTTATACTACGTGTTTTTTTTATGAACAATTTAATGACTTTTTTTGGTTAAATTTTCAACTTCTTGTCAAAACGTGCACCATTTCGCCAAAAATCAATATATCGAAATAATCCTACGTGGCTCCATAGCTGTTGATATATAGAATCTAAAAAACTTAGATTTTTTGTTAGAGGTGAAAAATTAAGGAGTCTAGATGTTCGCCCGTGGACCACCTTCCAAAAATAGGCGTCTCTGGACAAGTGCCACACAGCCGCCATTTTGTGTTAAAAAAAATTTGAAAAAAATGTTTTTTTGTAGTTTTTAGGGTTCCGTACCGAAAACGGAACCCTTATAGGATCACTTTGTTGTCCGTCTGTCTGTCTGTCTGTCCGTCTGTCTGTATGTCAAGATCTTTTTCTCAGGAACGCGTAGAGGTAACAAGTTGAAATTTGTATCAAATACTCGAGTCTGCGGTCTCTTTCAGCTGTGAAAAAATCAAACTTGTAAGTCAACGCGATCAAAAGATATGACCGTTTATGTCGCATATTTTGCGATTTCACGAGGGAATCAAAACCTATAGGGTACTTCCCGTTGACCTAGAATCATGAAATTTGGCAAGAAGCAGTGTCTTACAGCACATGTCAAGGGAAAAATCTGAAAACCGTAAATATGTAGTTTAATTACAAGAAAAATGCGAATTTACTATTTGAAACTTATGAAAATTCACTAATGTTGTCGTAGTGGTATTGTCAGGCTCCAGAAGCATATGGGTTGCATACAGTTAGGTCCTATTCTATGTTTATTCTGAATTTTCTTTGTTTATATTCGTTATGCATTTCATCACGTACGCTTCATATACATAATATATACAGGGTATATATTATGTCTAAATTTTGCTTTTTTATAACCGACATGCGACATACTCAAGTCTCGTAACATCCTGTATATATTATATTTCGTCTAATTTTTCTTTATAATCTACATAATATGTTGATAATCTACATAATAATACTATACTATACAAGTTTGTACGCAACCCTCGGTGCGCGAGTCACAACTCGTACTTGGCCGGTTTTTTTTTAATAATATTATTAAACTTACTTTACCGTTTTTCGATTGATCTTTTCATTGAGACAAAAAAAAATCTCGAAAATATAGCTCCTTTACCGTGCTCTACTGTGATGTCCCCCCTTAAAATACTGTTTAATCTACAATAGAATAATTGTTTCTTACCGATAATATTGTAAAAATAGTAATTTTAACAGACAACATACTTCAAATCACTGACACAAAAAGGTTAGAATGTTTAGCCACTCCGTGCAAAAACTAACCTAAGCTAAATAGTAAAAACGCACAGTAAACGAACACTACTTGGTCCTTGTCGATGAGTAGGGAAAGATTGTTCCTTCTAGGCCCTCCAACTCCACTGACCTTGACACATCCGGTTTCGACTTCCGGTTTCGATTTTAAATTTTCCCGCCTGCGTCAAATTTTGAATTTTCCGGCCGCACCGAATTTTGAATTTTCCCGTGCGCAGTGCAGGAACAGAAAATGGGGCGGCCGGATGTGTGAAAACGGAAGTGAAAATCGGAAGTGGGAAAGCGGAAACGGAAGTCGAAACCGGAAGTGTCAAGGTCAATGTGGAGGTGAAGGGCCTAGAAGGAAACATCTTTCCCAACTTCGTTGTAATTTAGATTAACCTAGATTTAATCTAGATTAGATTAGAGTTAGGTTATGTTATATTAGAGCCAGATAAATCCAGAGTGAGAGGTCGAGACTTCTTGATTCAGAATAAGAAAAAATAATTCAATATTAAAATACGGCAGAAAATTTTTTAGTTTAGTGACGCGAATTGTTGCCATAGTAACCACAAGCAGAAATCGTTTAATAATGAAACTCCATTTGATTTACATTGTATTTTTACGCACGATTTGGATACTTTTACACACGGTTATAATAATAGCATCCTTCACATACAATAATGTATTTAGGAATGTGTTCATTTTGGTGTGTGAGTAGATAAAACTTCATTTAGTGAGAATGAGGATTTTAAATTACTAAATTTATTGCCCCCACGGGGAAGGCCACAGAACGTAGAACACAGAAATATAGTAGTTACATGTTTATATCATCATTCCGACCCATTGCATTCGAAAAATTTACAGATATGATTGATTTATTACAATAAATATATCCCTCCAATACGTCATGACTATTTTCAAAAACCTCATCATAATGAAAAAAGTTAAAATATATTAATAGTAAATGTATAAATAATTTTGATTGAATGGTAAATGTTGAAATGAAGCCTTTTTATTTTCTTATTTTTTTTCTTTATTGTTGAAGTATTCAATAAAAATTTCATAAAAAGAAATTGGCTTGTTTCAATTGAGATCCCGTTGTCAATATTTTGTAAATGTAAGATTTTTACTTTACATATATATATATATATATATATATATATATATATATATATATATATATATATATATATATATATATATATATATATATATATATATATATATATATATATATATATATATATATATATATATATATATATATATATATATATATATATATATATATATATATATATATATATATATATATATATATATATATATATATATGTAAAGTAAAAATCTTACATTTACAAAATATTGACAACGGGATCTCAATTGAAACAAGCCAATTTCTTTTTATGAAATTTTTATTGAATACTTCAACAATAAAGAAAAAAAATAAGAAAATAAAAAGGCTTCATTTCAACATTTACCATTCAATCAAAATTATTTATACATTTACTATTAATATATTTTAACTTTTTTCATTATGATGAGGTTTTTGAAAATAGTCATGACGTATTGGAGGGATATATTTATTGTAATAAATCAATCATATCTGTAAATTTTTCGAATGCAATGGGTCGGAATGATGATATAAACATGTAACTACTATATTTCTGTGTTCTACGTTCTGTGGCCTTCCCCGTGGGGGCAATAAATTTAGTAATTTAAAATCCTCATTCTCACTAAATGAAGTTTTATCTACTCACACACCAAAATGAACACATTCCTAAATACATTATTGTATGTGAAGGATGCTATTATTATAACCGTGTGTAAAAGTATCCAAATCGTGCGTAAAAATACAATGTAAATCAAATGGAGTTTCATTATTAAACGATTTCTGCTTGTGGTTACTATGGCAACAATTCGCGTCACTAAACTAAAAAATTTTCTGCCGTATTTTAATATTGAATTATTTTTTCTTATTCTGAATCAAGAAGTCTCGACCTCTCACTCTGGATTTATCTGGCTCTAATATAACATAACCTAACTCTAATCTAATCTAGATTAAATCTAGGTTAATCTAAATTACAACGAAGTTGGGAAAGATGTTTCCTTCTAGGCCCTTCACCTCCACATTGACCTTGACACTTCCGGTTTCGACTTCCGTTTCCGCTTTCCCACTTCCGATTTTCACTTCCGTTTTCACACATCCGGCCGCCCCATTTTCTGTTCCTGCACTGCGCACGGGAAAATTCAAAATTCGGTGCGGCCGGAAAATTCAAAATTTGACGCAGGCGGGAAAATTTAAAATCGAAACCGGAAGTCGAAACCGGATGTGTCAAGGTCAGTGGAGTTGGAGGGCCTAGAAGGAACAATCTTTCCCTACTCATCGACAAGGACCAAGTAGTGTTCGTTTACTGTGCGTTTTTACTATTTAGCTTAGGTTAGTTTTTGCACGGAGTGGCTAAACATTCTAACCTTTTTGTGTCAGTGATTTGAAGTATGTTGTCTGTTAAAATTACTATTTTTACAATATTATCGGTAAGAAACAATTATTCTATTGTAGATTAAACAGTATTTTAAGGGGGGACATCACAGTAGAGCACGGTAAAGGAGCTATATTTTCGAGATTTTTTTTTGTCTCAATGAAAAGATCAATCGAAAAACGGTAAAGTAAGTTTAATAATATTATTAAAAAAAAACCGGCCAAGTACGAGTTGTGACTCGCGCACCGAGGGTTGCGTACAAACTTGTATAGTATAGTATTATTATGTAGATTATCAACATATTATGTAGATTATAAAGAAAAATTAGACGAAATATAATATATACAGGATGTTACGAGACTTGAGTATGTCGCATGTCGGTTATAAAAAAGCAAAATTTAGACATAATATATACCCTGTATATATTATGTATATGAAGCGTACGTGATGAAATGCATAACGAATATAAACAAAGAAAATTCAGAATAAACATAGAATAGGACCTAACTGTATGCAACCCATATGCTTCTGGAGCCTGACAATACCACTACGACAACATTAGTGAATTTTCATAAGTTTCAAATAGTAAATTCGCATTTTTCTTGTAATTAAACTACATATTTACGGTTTTCAGATTTTTCCCTTGACATGTGCTGTAAGACACTGCTTCTTGCCAAATTTCATGATTCTAGGTCAACGGGAAGTACCCTATAGGTTTTGATTCCCTCGTGAAATCGCAAAATATGCGACATAAACGGTCATATCTTTTGATCGCGTTGACTTACAAGTTTGATTTTTTCACAGCTGAAAGAGACCGCAGACTCGAGTATTTGATACAAATTTCAACTTGTTACCTCTACGCGTTCCTGAGAAAAAGATCTTGACATACAGACAGACGGACAGACAGACAGACAGACGGACAACAAAGTGATCCTATAAGGGTTCCGTTTTCGGTACGGAACCCTAAAAACTACAAAAAAACATTTTTTTCAAATTTTTTTTAACACAAAATGGCGGCTGTGTGGCACTTGTCCAGAGACGCCTATTTTTGGAAGGTGGTCCACGGGCGAACATCTAGACTCCTTAATTTTTCACCTCTAACAAAAAATCTAAGTTTTTTAGATTCTATATATCAACAGCTATGGAGCCACGTAGGATTATTTCGATATATTGATTTTTGGCGAAATGGTGCACGTTTTGACAAGAAGTTGAAAATTTAACCAAAAAAAGTCATTAAATTGTTCATAAAAAAAACACGTAGTATAAAAAAAAATCCTACGTGGCTCGATAGAGGTTTTTGGAATTTGGTTTTTGGATCGGTGAAGATTTGCCCGAGCAATGTGTCCGCCCAGTTAAGAAAAACTGGTTTCGAGAAAAACGCGTTTAAAGTTTTAAGTCTAAGCTGCGATGCTTGCACCATACAACTGGCCTTCTAAATCTATCTCCTCCTCTTTTTTGCTATTCCGAATTGCTTTTAAATCGATGCGGGCTTGTTTTACGCCGATACTCAGTGATCTCTCCGCCTTCTGTATGCGTTTCTCATCCAGGTCCATGCATAGTTGGTGACTTTTTAACCCAATTTTCATGTCTATGACCTGGATTATACGTAGAATTGATATTAACCCGTCATTAAAAACACACGAAGTGATGTTTGTAGTAATATCGAGGACTGATTTGCCGGAATGCGTAGTTTTTGGAGCCAGCGGCCACACTGTCGAATTGAAGCTTTCATTGCTGTTTTATGTGAAACCGCCGATGCAGCGAGTGAGAAGATCATCCGTAGTGAGTTGTTGATAAACTGGCTGAATAGCTTCATAAACTTCATCACACATTGGTGCTTTGTGCGTATAAGCATCCAAAGTGTCCGGAGATTTCTCCCTTTGCCACGAGCACCATGAATTTTCTTCAATCGGGTAATCGTCGTGTTTCGGATGGTCATTTGTAGATATTTTCTGGAGCAATGTGGCCCTTATAGCTTTCTTCATTTGTTCAACTTCACAATTTCTGACGCCTGACTGACGCCGACTGACGCTACACACCTATTCTTGGAATGTATGGTACATATAGTGACTCCTATAGACACTCTTAAATACTATAGACTTTTCGGAGGGCAGGTCTCTCCCTATCGACTACCGTTATACCTGCTCCCGTACTCGAAAATTACAGCGCACCCCGGGATCAGAAAAGGCGTTGGGCGCATACCTAAGAGGCGTTGCGGCAGAATGGAAAATTTGGGCATTTAGACATTTTTGCCGCATTCCATCTTTTGGTATGTCATTTTTAAAACCCTAAAGCAACTTTTAAGCGAATAAAAAAAATCGTTTTTTTTCTAAATTTTACTGTGATGTCCCCCCTTAACATGCTTCGTAGATAAAATAATGTATGACACGTGTATGAAAGGCTTTTGTGCACTCATTGCGATTAAACCACTCGCCTTCGGCTCATGCTTTTAACACGTTGACGCCGGCATGTACTGCCGGTGGTACATGGATAAACGCTCTATCGGGCGGCATGTACCACCGGTGGCTCATGCCTACGAAAATTATTTTTGTTACGCGCTACTGGATATGTTGCTCTTTGTCACAATCGTCTGCAAACCTCGTTGACTGCGCGACCACTCTATTCTGCGTGGGCGGAGGATCGCGGTGTAATGCATCATTATTGGTGGTTCGGTTTATAAAGGGTGCGTTCCACTTGGCGCCCACAACGCTCAAAACATCCATTTAGCCGTTCCATTTGACGATCGTGGTCGTTGTGTTCGGGGCGAATACGTAACTAATGACGTCATTATTTTCGCCCACAACGACCCAACTGAAAAGCTGGGTCGAAGTGGTCGTTCTGCAGAAATTCGGCGCGTTTTTTTAAAATCAAATATGGAGATGCACAAAATTTCTTTGCATGATGCAAATAGTAATATTATAGTGGAAGCTTATGTTTCTGCTACGGAATATGAATATGCTACGGAAATTCTATAGTTAACCTGCTTATTATTTTATTATGCGAAGGTGTCAGTTACATATGTGCATATTTTAGCTTCTTTATACAGATGGATTTTTTTCTTTATTGTTGAAGTATTCAATAAAAATTTCATAAAAAGAAATTGGCTTGTTTCAATTGAGATCCCGTTGTCAATATTTTGTAAATGTAAGATTTTTACTTTACATATATATATATATATATATATATATATATATATATATATATATATATATATATATATATATATATATATATATATATATATATATATATATATATATATATATATATATATATATATATATATATATATATATATATATATATATATATATATATATATATATATATATATATATATATATATATATATATATATATATATATATATATATATATATATATATATATATATATATATATATATATATATATATATATATATATATATATATATATATATATATATATGAACAAATACACTCGTGCGGGGTTGCTAGTCCCCCATCGGGCTCCCTAGATAGCGGATAGGGGAATGCTCACCAGATATGGTGGGTACCGGGGAAATAAAATACCCGGGGCGGACCACAACTAGCACCTGATGGAGGGCAGTAGGGAAAGATGATGCGTTCTGGAACCTCCTCACCCATAAGGATTTACATGTACTACCCCGCCTTATGGGAAATTACATGTAAAATCTAAGCTCCCCCGCCTTATGGGAAATTACATGTAAAATTTAGCCTACCCCTCCGTATGGGAAATCCTATAGAAAATAGTTCTGAACGTGTCCGAGCGTGTATGTGCAGATGGCGCCAGCGCTAGGGAGGGGGCCACCGGAGGGAAAACCCCCATACTAATACATTAAATTAATTTTCGAACTATCCCCGACAATGGGGTGTATTCAACGGCAGCTTCACACAAAATAAGGCAATAGGCTCGAGTGTTTGGCTTGAATGCTTGCGTAGCTTCAAATTCAATTTTTAAATCAACAGTTGACGATTTAATACTCTCATTTTGTTTAGATACATCAAACACAAAAAGAATATGATCCTTGAATTGAATCATATCTAATATCGGTTCATTTCCGTGATCATAGTAACTGCTTTGGAAAGTGGCATATACGTAATAGAGTTGTGCATAATCAGCACTATCCATATTAAGATTTAAGTTTTCATATGGATATGAATCCGAGTTTAGGTCAATTTTCATATTTCGCAGCGATGCATTATCAAATTCGGATGCGTTTTCTGCATGGGTATCCCTTCGCCCCTCTTGCAGTGCAATTATAACATATCGAGGCTTCTCCAGAGCTGTAGATGTTTTTACAGACCAGATATCTCTATCGGTATTTTTTAAAGCAGATAGTTCATGCAACTCCCACCTACGAAACGGTATTAATATCGGCTTATCTTCTTCGAGTGTGTCCAATACATTCAATCGAGTTTCGTCGTTGAGTTGGATATGGGGAATTCGCCAGTAAATTTGATCAATATTGAATCTTATATTTGCATCTCCTTTGTAGCAGTTCACATCAGTTCTAGCTCGTAGTAGAATTAATTCCTGCTTTACATTAATTACCATTTTTGTATAATCCTCAGCAAAACCCAATAAATATTTCAATGGAATTAGAGCATAGAACCTTTTGTTCTTATCAAAGTATGTAACATTTGTAGCATTTTCAGCCCAGCCGCAAAGGTCGAGTATATGCTGATCTCGCTTGGTATTGGAGAGTAATCCTTTCATCGTGCTTGTAATTCCTACATCTCGATTCTTATCTACTTCAACTCCATTCAACTCATAGCGAATTTTTTCAAACAAAAACGCATATGCATTTTTCACAAGTTCAAAGTTGTGTGTAGTTGCAGGTGGAATGAGTTTCGGAAAATTAACTGTTCCGCTTACATAAATATAACTTTCGCTAGGATAAGTGTAAATATCCTGGTGTTGAATCCTAATACGAATCTCATCATTGTTTCTATAATTTTGAGCTATAGGATAATACGTGTGAAATTCACTCATAGTGATAGTACCCTCATAGTCAACTTTGGAGAATATATCTATTTTATCCATACTGTCGCTTTAACTTATATCCTAGAGATAATAGTTTATTTTTTAATATAGGTGTTAACTTTCTGCGATGTAAATGTCGATTGGTAGAATTGTCCGAAACAACCGCTCTTATACGATTTCCGTGAAAATAAATTCCCATCTCTCTCTCTCTCTCTCTCTCTCTGTCTCTCTCTCTCTCTCTCTCTCTGTCTCTCTCTCTCTCTCTCTCACTTAATACTCTTCAGCTCTAAACGACTATCTCATACGAGCCAGTTGGTATTTTTATTTGTATCCTATCCGCGTACTCCAGCAGATTGTTACGATCTTCTTAAATATTTGGAATAGTACTGTATGTGTGAAATCCAATAAGTCCTAAGCAATATAATGTGTCGAGGTCTAATTCTGTCGGTAGTTAATAATTCACAGAGAGCACTTTTGTAGTACTTTACAGTGTGAAGGTCTGAGACATGACTGATGGATTTATATAGTTAGTATTCTTTTTAAGGCCCGATTAAAAGCTAATTAAAGTCGATTAGAAGCTGAATAAAGCTGTCTAAAGCTGATTGAAAGCTGTTTAAAAATGGATTAAAAACTGTTCAAAAGCTGATTAAAAAGCTGTTTAAAAGCTGATCAAAAAACTGTTTAAAAGATTATTTAAAAGCTGTTCAAAAACTGATTAAAAAGCTGTTTAAAAGCTGATTAAAAAGCTGTTTAGAAGCTGTTTAAAAGCTGTTCAAAAGCTGATTAAAAAGCTGATTGAAAAGCTGTTTAAAGTATGATTAAAAAGCTGATTAAAAGCTGTTTAAAAGCTGATTAAAGTGGATGAAAAGTGGACGAAAGAAGTGGACGGTGGACGGAAAAAGTGGACGGTGGACGGAAAAAGTGGACGGTGGACGGAAAAAGTGGACGTAAAGTATGGATAGAATGCGGCTTCTCGTACAACGGCTGTTCAATTTACTAATAAAGCTATCTACATCAATCCCTGAACCATCAATTCTATAGCTGTCACAAGCTTGGATGATGTTCTGCTGAACCGGCTTCACTGGTGTTTCTGTGATCGTAGATCGTCTGCAAACTTTAGCCTTGTTAGGGATTGTTGATTGCATATTTTACAGAAATTATTTGACTGTCTACGGCTCCAACTTTATCTTCTTGGAGGTTTAGGGTGAATATTCCGGATCTAGACTCCTCTTCTTCCCACCATTATTATGTTTTCTCATATGTCGCTATCTTCTCTTGTGAAAGTTGAATTGCAAACGGTGTATTTGTAGTGCATTTTCTTATTGTCATCACATACTTCCTTATGGCTTCCAAGATTATCCTTGCTGCGAAAACCTTTACAGATTGATCGCAGGGATACCGTTTTAATTGTTGATATGACTATGAATTTAGAGCATAGGTTTAAATATCAATCGCGTTCTGAATAGCTATAAAATAATTATCAATGGTAAACAACCGAGCGCGCTCGAGGTGTATGTTAGTAAATTTATTGTAAACAAAACGTCCGAACATCTGAATGTATACAAGTTGAAATACGAAAATGCTGGCTCGGTGAGACACAAGGTCAACGTAATTATTTGCTCATTTATCAACTAATCAGAATCGAGATAATTAGTATAGCAATATCTACCGCGGCGGATGACGTCATCTACTGAGGGTGAGGCGGTCGGGCGGTATCACCCTTAGGGCATATGCTAGAGCCGTTCTAACACCAGATTTGATTTTTCTCATCAAATGGTTGAAAAATGGGGTGGTCTGGTGGTTTGGGTCTGGGGTGGAAGTAGGGGTTGAGGGCGTGGTCTGGGGATTGGGGGCGTGGTTGGAAGTGAGGATTGGGGGCGGGGTCTGGGGGTTGGAAGTGGGGCTAGGGTCGGGGTCTGTGGGTTGGAAGTGGGGTCTGGGGGTTGGGGGGTGGAGTTTTAGGGTGAAAGTGTCGGTTGGGGGCGTGGTCTGGGCCGGGTTTCTAGGGGTTGGGGGTTTTCCCTCAGGTGGCCCCCCTCCCTAGCGCTGGCGCCATCTGCACATACTCGCTCGGCCACGTTCAGAACTATTTTCTATAGGATTCCCCATACGGAGGGGTAGGCTAAATTTTACATAAGGCGGGGGAGCTTAGATTTTACATGTAATTTCCCATAAGGCGGGGGAGTACATGTAAATCCTTGTGGGTGAGGAGGTCCCAGAACGCATCATCTTTCCCTCCTGAGGGCAGCAGCGACCAAGACCAAGATGAAGCATAAAGGAAATGATCCTGGACTAGTTCATATGTTGGATTACCACAAGACTGGAGCAGTTTGAAATGGTTATGGTACTGCGAAACTCGCCAACCCGCCTGGCTAGCATGGCATTTAAAAGCTTATAACCTTCCAATGAAATCAATGTCAAATTCTGAAAATATAGTACCCCAGGCGAGTAGAACTATCAACGCAAAATCTCGCTCCGAAACATCAGACTGCCCCTTGGATTCGGGGGACGCACAAATTTGATAAAGGATAATAGACGGCGAAACATAAGCCTACAAAATCCAAAGATAGGAAAGACCAAAAATAGGAAAACATCAACAGAGAAAACTAATGATAGCTACATACAATATTAGAACCATGAAAAGCGACGAGAACCTAGAAATACTAGAACAAGAACTAAAGTGGGATATCCTAGGCATAAGCGAAACTAGACTCTAAGGCGAAAAGTCAACATATTAAAATCAGGACACTTGTTATTCCAAAAAAACTCCGAAATAAGGTCGCATAATATAGGAACAGCAGTAATGCTAACTAAAAAACTAAAACATCTTGTAGAAAAAACACAAGCCAACTCAAATAGGATTAGCTACATTATGCTGAAAGTGAACAAAAGGTATAACCTACAAGTAATTCAATGCTTCAATGCCCCAACTAGCACAGTAGATGATGAAGAGATCGAACAATTGTATGAAGATATTATAAATGCACAACGAGTAGAAAATGCACAATTTCGTTATAATAATGGGCGATCTAAATGCGAAGATTGGTCAGAAAACAAATAACGACAATCATAATAAAACAAATATAATAGGCAAGTTCGGATTATGAACTAGAAACGAGAGAGGTGAAATGATACTTAATTATCTCAGAAACGAACATTTATTCTGCATCAATACTTTTTTCAAGAAACCAGCGCGGCAGAGATGTACCTGGAAAAGCCCAAATAGACAGGTCAAAAACGAAATTGATTCTATAATAACAAACAAAATGGACAAAATAAATCGTTTTGGCACAGGCAGCGACCAGCACTTATTCGTGCTACCATAGTCTTGATCACAAAAATAGAAAGAAATAAACTACTTCACAGACCAAAGATCCCAAGTGAAAAGAACTAACCCATAACATCAATTAACTAACCCATAACAACAATTCTAACAAAACTTCAAGATACAGAAGCACTAAAACAATTGGAACTCGACGAGCTTTGCACAAAAATCGCTAGCAGTCTACAAGTAGCAACTAAAAAAAATGTGCAAAAACAAAACAAAAACAAGGCAGCGGAAAAATCAGTGCAAATACAAAAACATTGATGTAACAAAGAAGACAAACAAATCGTGATAGCACACAATACTTAGAACTAAACAGGATCATTAAAAAAGAAACCCGTAAAGATATAAGGAGGTATAATACTGTACTCATTCAAAGCACCATAGAGGCTAATACAAACATGAAGGTGTTACGATCAAATATGTATAGAGACAAAGCTAGAATAGCAGCGATACAAAACCAACAAGGAACAATAGTGAACAACAAGGAAGAAATCATCACAGCTATACAAGCCCTACGAATCGCTATACACAACTCCACCCGCAACCCCAAACCCGCAACAGCAGAGGCAAAATATCACAAATGTAGGTTCAGAAGGCATCCCTGAAATCATTTATTCCCAAAAATGCCTGGAAGAGGGAAAAATCCCAAGTATGTAGCAAAATGCCAAAGTAATATTACTGCACAAGAAAGGCAACAATCAGAACATCGAAAATTATAGACCAATCGGCCTATTATCACAGCTATTTAAGCTGTTTACTAGAATAATAACAAACCGGTTAACAGGAAAATTGGACTGCTATCAGTCAGTCGAACAAGCGGGCTTCCGGAAATATTATAGCAGGTACTACCGATCATCTAAAAACAATACGCAGTATCATTGAAAAAAAGCACTGAATACAATTATACCCTTACATCTGGCTTTTAGAGACTATCACAAAGCGTTTGACTCTGTGGAAACTAGGACAATCCTGAAAGACAATGCGAGGATTGATTCACGATACACGAATATATTAGAACATATCTACGCGACCACAACGCGACGCTCCAAGTTAAGATCGACGAAGAAATGTTTACAGACAAAATACCAGTCAAGAGAGATGTTCGGCAGGGGGACACAATATCCCCAAAATTATTTCCATTGGCGTTTGAAGACGTTTTTAAAACTTTGTCGTGGCAAGAAAAGAGAATTAATATTGACGGAACTCGCTTAAATCACCTGCGGTTTGCGGACGACATTGACTTATAAGTAACAAAGCAGAGGAGCTCAAAATGATGATAATAGCCAAAACCAAAATAATGAGCAACGACCAAATCCAAGTTACTATCAATAACAATATTCTCGAAAATACCTCAGAATATGTGTATCTCGGACACAAGATCACAATTGGGAAACAGGACTGAGCTGTTAGTTAGGATTCATTCTGAAAAAAAAAACAGATATCCTTCGAAGACTTAAGCGTAAAGTCTACGAAACATTTATCCTGCCAGTAACAACATATGGCCTCGAGACAATGACACTAACTATAAAAAGTGCAAATAAACTCGGGGAGTTTAACTTAAGGGATAAAATAAGAAACGAGGAAATACGCAGAAGATCCAAGGTCCCAGATGTTATACAACGCACAGCTCAACCCAAATGGGCAGGACACGTGACCCGAGAAGATCCAGCTAGATGGACCAACAAAATAATAAAATGGCGACCCAGCGAAAGTAAGAAATCTACAGGAAGACCTCAAAAACGGTGCAGAGACGACATCGTCCAAACCGCGGGAAAAACCTGGATAAGAACTGCACAGGCCAAACAGACATGGAAGGAACTGGAATAGGCCTACATTCAGGAGGATGGCACTAGGCTGAAGAAGAAGAAGATATGAACAAAAAAAGAAGGGCTATGAGAGTTCTGGACCAAAATTCCATAGGGATTTACATAGGGGTCTGAAATTACTTTTTTTATTTTTCATGCGGTCCGGAGGGTTGATGGGTCTGAGAGATCACACTCGATATCAGAGAAGTTTATTAGGCTAGACAGACAAGACTAGACGGAGAAGACTAGGCGGACTAGACTAGACAGACAAGACTAGGCAGACAAGACTAGGCAGACAAGACTAGACAGACAAGACTAGACAGACAAGACAAGGCAGACAAGACTAGACAGACAAGACTAGACAGACAAGACTAGACGGACCAGACTAGACGGACTAGACTTGACGGACTAGACTAAACCATTTGATAAGAAAAATCAAATCTGGTGTCAGAACGGCTCTAGCATGTGCCCTAAGGGAGATACCGCTCGACCCCCTCCCCCTCAGTAGATGACGTCATCCGACGCGGCAGATATTGCTAAACTAATTATCTCGATGCTGATTGGTAGATTAACGAATAAGTAATTACAGTTGGCCTTGCGCCTCAATTTATATGTCATGGATAAGACTAGACAGACAAGACTAGATAGACAAGACTAGACGGACAAGAATAGAGAGACGAGACTAGACAGACTAGATTAGACAGACAAGTGAGGAAAATTCAAATTGAGTTGCGGGGGTAGCGGGGAAACGAGTATACAAAATTGACTGCAAACATATTACAGCTTTATTCAATGAGATTATAGGATTTAGACTGAACAGGACTAAACAGACAAGACTAGATAGATCACATATTTCCTGTGATATTTATCCAAATAATTTCCTATGTGTAAGTGAAATTTCTTAAACTTGTCTGTAAACGTATGTGAATCTAATTAATTTCTCGGAATCAATCTCGGGTCTAGTCTGGCACTGATAACAATTTGCCCGTCTCAACCTGTCTGTGGACACACGCAATATCGCCGAACTTCTAACGGTTTTTTTGCTTATCTGCTGTACGCGAGAGCGTGAGGCTAAATAAATTATGTCGGTCTAATCTAGTCAGACAAGACTAGACAGACAAGACTAGACAGACATAGATAGACGGGGCTAGATGCATGAGACTAGATAGACGGAGCTTTCAATCGGCTTTTAAACAGCTTTCAATCGGCTTTTAAACAGCTTTCAATCAGCTTTCAAACAGGTTTAAACAGCTTTAATCAGCTATAATCCACTTTTAAACAGCTTTCAATCAGTTTTAAACAGCTTTCAATCAGCTTTAAACAGCTTTCAAACAGGTTTAATCAGCTTTAATCAGCTATAATCCAGTTTTAAACAGCTTTAAGCAGCTTTCAATCAGCTTTAAACAGCTTTAATCCACTTTTAAACAGCACTCAATCAGCTTTATACAGCTTTCAATCAGCTTTAAACAGCTCTCAATCAGCTTTAAACAGCTTTCAAACAGCTTTAATCCACTTTTAAACAGCTCTCAATCAGCTTTAAACAGCTTTCAAACAGCTTTAATCCACTTTTAAACAGCTCTCAATCAGCTTTAAACAGCTTTCAATCAGCTCTCAATCAGCTTTAAACAGCTTTCAATCAGCTTTAAACAGCTTTCAATCAGCTTTAAACAGCTTTCAATCAGCTTTAAATAGCTTTAATAAACTTTTAATCAGCTTTAATCCACGTTTAATCAGCTTTAATCTCATTGGGTTAGTTGGGTTAACCCAATGAGATTAAGGCTGATTAAACGTGGATTAAAGCTAAAGCACCGCACACAACGCGCATGACCCGAAGTCAGACAGCTATAAGTAGTCGCATCGCACGAACGAGCTCTCAGTACTCGTCTAACGGTTGACCCGCACGGACGCATATATCTCTTGAGAATGGCGAATGTTAGTTCGCCGAAACGTCGAGAATCCGGTTCTTTTCAGAGCCAACCCTCAGCATCAACGCGGAATCCCCGAGAAAACAATACAACACAGGTATCTATCCGCGAAAACCTCAAATACAACATTATAAACCTCCACGGGGAGGAAATTTACCACCTCACCCGTAGTTTCGAGAAACTACGGACAAAGCGCTCTCAATTATTTTGCGATTTAGTATTTTTACGTCGCTGTAGAGATACAGACATAACACCCGTCTGTATGAGGCTGTCACACCAAAATCCGACAGCCAGGTCAAACAAAATACTACACAACGCAAGCCAAGCTTTGCTTCGGGACGAAATCCAAACCAAACGACAGAAACTTGACAGCATCAGTCAAAATATCCTGACAACCCACATAGCTCTAACCACTACGCTACACCCTCTCCTCTGGCAACAGATAGACTTAATATCTAACAACAGAGCCGAACAGAATAGATTATTAATTACCAATAGACAGAAAGAAAAATACAACCTTCTCAGACGGAGACAAAAACCTGCAGCAAAACCACTCAACGTCGACAAAGTGGTTTACAATCTTTCAGACCAGCCCCTAGACGAACCTACCAAAACCGTACTGGCCAAGGGTTTTAACTTTGCAATAGCACCAACTCGCCTTCCCAAAGAAGACATAATCACTGGTGTCGAGACTGCTATCTCACAACTCCCTGCCACATTAGCCGAGACAATAAGACAGGAAACATGCCACATTTTAAGATCTGCCAAACCACCGACAAGAAACATTTCATACGAAGAATTCAAAGCCTTAAGGGCACTAAGAGAAAACAACAGCATTGTGGTCCTACCAGCTGACAAGGGAAATTGTACGTAATTGTATATAATAATTATACGTGTTGGCCATTTCCGATTTCCTCGATACTAGTCTAGTACCTCCATACTAGTTACTAGGCAACTTCTTATGAGAAATTATAAATTTCAACTTTATTAAATTTGCATATTAACTTTATAATTTCAATTCAAAATTTACTATGGCCCATTCACTATGACCCATTCACGCACATCTAGAATGGTCTATCTAGATGGACCACTGTGTGGATGCGTCCATTCAGGCCATCATAATGGGCCATGATAATTGGGACCATCATGATGGCCCACAATGAACCATAGTGTAGAGGAGCCATTACCACTCGGCTACCGCCATCTTATACACGTTGATGCAACGCAAATGTATATACTCAATGTGAAAAATTTCGATGAGAGAAAATTGCAACTTTCTCGGAAATGCTAAAATAGTACGCCTTACTACTTACACATTATGTTGTCCTAATGGACTACTAAAAGCGTACAAAGTTTGAAGAAAATTCGTGATCCAGACGTCTGAAGTTCCCCTTTTAGTAGGTTATTGATTTAAATGATAATTTAAAATTGGTAAAACCATACTACATTATAGATCATCATATAAACTTAATAAAGTCGGAACACAGCCTGAATATATAAATATATTCAACAACATTCAACTTTTCCGGAGCTCTCTCACGAAATGTCAAATTAAAAATATCTAACCCCCAGTCCGCCACGTGTGGACTAAGTGGTTTACAAATTATAATTCATTCATTCAGATAATGCAAAACTAACAGCAAATATAATGATATTATCATCTATTGGCATCAAGTGCAATTGGAATATGAAAAACTGGAAGAACCAATATTTATAATGGTGGATTTCAATGCCAGAGTGGGGAATAAAAACAAGAGTTTGGAAGAAATAATGGGAAGACATGGAGAGCCAACTAGGCACAACAACGGAAAAAGACGCATTATTAATATTAAACACATTCCTCGAGCACAAAGAAATCCACAAATACACAAGGGTAGAAAGAAACAGAACCAAAAAATTAATAATAAATTACTTTCTAACTAACAAAGCACAGAGATCAAATGAGATGGATGTGCGAGTGAAAAGAGGTAGCGAAATAGGAAGCGATCACCTGGTAATCGTGGAACTAAAAGTAAAGGAATATAGTAATAGAAAGTTAAAGTTAAATATTATATGTTTTAATGTCAAAGAGACATAAACGTATTTTTTTGCTCTCCCTCCTTTTTCGACCTAATACACCGTCGTCTCCGCCGTCGTCTGGTCCCAAGCCCAGGGTGTGAAAGGAGGAGGGTGGTCGGCCTGCCGCGCCGACCAGAATCGGGAAACCGAAGAAACTAGGCAAGAAACCGCATGGATACACGACTTAACCACTTACGAATTAATGCTACCGCATCCGGGGCAGCCGATGCGCCAGCTTTGGGAACCAGGGATGCTGGTGAGAAGTGGACTACTGGCCAAAGACTCAGGTTAATCACACCGAAATCAGAAATACGAATCGCCGCATGGAATGTGCGAACGGGACATCACGTTGGTCAAAAGGAAATTATCGCCAAGGAATTATTGAAATGCAAAATATCGATCTGTGCATTATCAGAACTGCGGCTCACAGGATCTGGGACAATGAAGGTTGACCCACCATCAATCGACGAGACGATGACGCTATTCTATTCTGGTGGCGACAAACGAGAAGCGGGCGTTGGCTTTATGGTTGATCGACGGGCCTCTGCCAGTGTTATCGCATTCCAACCGATATCCGAGCGTCTGGCGGTTATCACTATTGATGGAACGATTAAGACCCATATCGTATCCGTCTACGCCCCAACTGAGACCAGCCCGGACACAAACAAGGATGAATTTTATGCCCAGTTTCAACACACACTGGATACAATACCCCAAACCGAATTAATCGTACTTATGGGCGACTTTAATGCACATACGGGTGCAGATCGAACCGGTTGGGAAGAAACGATGGGAAAATTCGGATACGGGGAAATAAATGACAACGGATTACGCCTCTTATCATTTGCAGAGTCAAACAACTTGATCATCGGCAACAGCATCTTTCGTCACCCCCTCAAACATCAACTCACGTGGCGAAATCCATCCGGCAACGATTCGGCGATGTTGGACTACATTTTGGTCAACACCAGATTCCGATCGACGCTCAAAGATGTACGTGCGATGCGTGGACCCGACTGTGGATCAGACCATTATCTTGTACGAGTGAAACTACAATTCAAAATTACAAAGAGCAAAGAAAAAGGCACCACCATCAGCCAAGAGGAACTGGGCCTGTCTGCGAGACCCTGAAACCAGCCGAAAATTTCAAATCGCATTATCCAACAAATTTGCAGCACTCACGATACCAGTCGATATCAACATAGAAGAAAAACAACTTTCTGAGTCAATTGTGGGGTGTGCAACGGAGCTGTGTCCACCCATCCGTCGACGGACGCAGCAATGGATATCGGACGACTGTCTCAATCTAGTCGACCAGCGGAAGCAAATGAAACACGTCGATTTCAAACAATACCGACGATTGAACAAAGAAGTTCGACAGAAAATGAAATTGGAACGGGAAGCTTACTGGAATAACATCGCGGCTGACATGGAAGAAGCAGCGTCAAGGCATGAGTACCGGACGCTGTACCAGACAATCCGACGGTTAAGTGGCAAAACAACATCAACAAATGACAATATCAAAAAATTGGATGGAACTTTCGTGACCTCTCCTCAGGAACGTCTACAGCGGTGGAGAGAATTCTTTCATCAGCTGTACAACCACAATCCGCCAGTAGGTCCAGCACCCGAACTGCCGATTATTGAGCAGCCGATAAATCAGTTTCCCGATACTGAACCAACAATCAATGAGGTGAAGACGGCAATAAAATCCCTGAAAAATGGTAAAGCGCCGGGAGGAGATCAAGTAACTGCCGAAATGATCAAAGCCGGGGGAGACGTCTTATTACATCAACTTCACGTTCTCACAGTGCATATATGGCATTCAGATTGTGTTCCATCCGTGTGGAAGAAAGCGATTGTTGTGCCTATTTTGAAGAAAGGCGACAGTCGGGAATGCAAGAATTACCGTGGTATTAGCCTCCTCTCGATCGTCGGCAAAGTATTTATGAAAATCATACAATCAAGACTACAGAAACATCGAGAGCAAACAAGCCGGGAAGAACAAGCTGGATTTCGACCACATCGAGGATGCATCGATCAGATATTTGCTCTCCGTCAGCTAATGGAAGAAAGAATTCGATGTGGCAAACGAACTGTTATCGTCTTCATCGATTTCAAATCTGCTTTTGATTGCATCGATTGGACAAGCTTGTGGGAAGCCCTGAAGATCGAACACTTGCCACTGAAAATCATTCAACTTCTTCAAGCATCGTACGACGGCTCAACCAGCAATGTTCGTATCCGAAACGACATGTCTGAGGAATTCCCGATTCGAACCGGAGTCCGGCAAGGAGACGTGGCCTCGCCGCTCCTTTTTAACATTGTGATCGACACGATTATGCGAAAAGCGTTTGATGGGCGACGCGGAGTTCGATATGATGACAAAAACTTCCTAACCGATCTGATGTTCGCCGATGACAGTGCGGTTTTCGCCAACACAGATGCCGAAGCAACAGACACCTTGTATGACATTTCCCGCATTGCCCAGTCATACGGACTGAGAATCAATGCGGATAAGACCAAAGTGCTTACAACGGATGGATCTGAAGCCAGAGTTTACCTCGATGGAACCACAATCGAGCAGGTACCACAGTTCAAATATTTGGGATCACTGGTTGTGGAGAAGAAAGTAGCTTCGACAGCCGAAGTTCACAGCCGGATAGGCCAGGCAACAGCAACGTTTGCTTCACTCAAGTGGTTCATATGGAAGCGGACGAATATTACCATCAAAACCAAAATACGCCTATACCGGACGCTGATCCTCCCAATTCTTCTTTATGGATCGGAAACATGGACATTACTCAAACCAGACCTTAACAAGCTCGAGGCCTTCCAAATGCGATGCCTGAGACAGATTTTCTGCGTCTCACTCCTCAACCACCTCCGAAATGAGACAATCAGAGAAAGGTGCGACCAACAGACACCGATTGTTGAGGAAATTCAAAAACGCCGATTACGATGGTTCGGCCACATCTGTAGGATGGGCGACAATCGAGTACCGCACAAACTCCTATGGAAAAAACGACCTATTGATTGGAGAACACAAAAACAAGCACCGAAGACCACATGGTTGAAACACGTAGAGAACGATTTAAAAAACCAGCGAATAACAACAGCTGAGGCAAGAACCGTTGCAACTGATCGATTAGCATGGAAGCGTATAGTGAATGGAGCACGGAATCTAGCGGCACCAACAGCAGCGTACTGGCTACGAGGTCGACCACCTCTCCATGCGCCGGCTATGGATTAAAGAAGAAGAAGAAGTAATAGAAAGAAACAAGCAACAAACGGATAAGGGAATGTTATCAAAACCAGATTAAAGATCTAATAAAGGAAAGACACAAACCGAATTTTGATGATGTGGTAGAAGTATGGAGCACCGTAAAATATATACTAACAGAAGCAGCAAAAAGAGCATGTGGAACAACCAGAAATACGCAAAACAAGAATCAAACACATTGGTGGAACGATAAAATAAAAGAAGAAGTTTAGAAAAATAAACTAAAATGGAAAAAAACTTCTCAGTTCCAAAAATGAGGAAGATTTTGAAGACTACAAAAGACAAAGAAAAATAACAAAAGAAGAAATAAAAATAGCGAAGCACGAGTTTGGTTTCAAGGAAAATCAAAAATTATTCTACAGACCACTAAAAAAATGTAAGAAAGGAAAACAAGTAATACTGAAGCAGCTCTTTGATAAAAAAAAAGAAACAAAATGAAGGAAGAAAAAGAAGTAATGGAAAGGTGGAAAGACAGGAACTATTTGAAGTTTTTGTTTCTTTTCCCATATTATATTATAAGACCATAAGACCTTAGCAAATATTGCTAATAATTTTAAATATAATATGGGAAAAGAGACAAATACCAAAATACTGGGGAAAGGCTGTGATTTTTCCCATTTACAAAAAGGGAGATAAAATAGAATCTGCAGTAATTATATGGGGATATTATAGCTACGCACACCAGCTAAAATATATGAAGCAATACTACACAACAAATTAAGAAGAGCAACAGAGGCAACAATGGAGAATGCACAAAGTGGATTTAGAAGAGGACACTCAACCCAAGACCATATCTTCACAATAAGAAAAATTAAACCATAATAAATAAATAATATAAAATAACCATAATATGACTATAAACGTAGCCAAAACAAAAACAATGGTGATCGTGAAGGAAGAAGTTGGAATGAAGATACATACAAGAAATAAATGGCAGTGTCCTATATATGTGAACTACCAGGTGTCCTATATATGTGAATGTTTCTACCTGCTCAATGTCTCTGCCATTTATTTCTTGTATGTATCTTCATTCCAACTTCTTCCTTCACGATCACCATTGTTTTTGTTTTGGCTACGTTTATAGTCATATTATGGTTATTTTATATTAGTTATTTATTATGGTTAGGTTAGATTCTAACACCATGGTAGGACACCATAACCTAACCTAACCTAACCATAATAAATAAATAATATAAAATAACCATAATATGACTATAAACGTAGCCAAAACAAAAACAATGGTGATCGCGAAGGAAGAAGTTGGAATGAAGATACATACAAGAAATAAATGGCAGAGACATTGAACAGGTAGAAACATTCACATATATAGGACACACATTAAATAACAAAGGAAACTTAGAACACGAAATTAACAACAGAATATCGGCAGCAACTAATAGCTAATGCTATGAACAAAATAATACTAAACTATAAACAAATAAGGAAAGAAACGAAAATGATATACAGACCAATATTACTATATGGGAGTGAAACATTGACTACGAACCAAAGAATAAAAAGCAGAATGCAAGCAGCAGAAATGAGATACTTGAGAAGAGAAGCAGGGGTTACAAGAGTAGATAGAATAAGAAACGAACATGTTAGAACGAGATTGCAAATAGAAAGCATACAAACTACTGTAGATAAAAAACAGTTGGCTTCGTTCGGAGACCTCACAAGAATGCCAGATGACAGCCAAACAAAAAGAATTTGGAATGCAAGAGCAACAAAAAAGAAGACAAGAGGAAGACCACAAAAAACATGGGCAAACAATGTATCAGAAATATTCAATAACAACATCAGCTGGCAGGAAGCAGAAAGAACAGTGAAAAGCAGAAAAGAATGGAAAAATATAAAAAACAATATTTTGAATTGGTAAAACCATACAACATTATAGATAATCAGATAAACTTAATAAAGACGGACTCTCCGTCTTTATTAAGTTTATCTGATTATCTATAATGTTGTATGGTTTTACCAATTCAAAATTTATCATTTATATCAATAACCTGCTAAGTTCATGTCTCTCTCACAAAATGTCAAAATTAAAAACATCTAACCCTAATCAACACATGGGTTTTCAAGTGAGTGATTTACAAAATATTGTCCATGGAAGCAAAGCTGTGCTGATGAGAGATAAATCTCGAAACGCGTCCACAGATGGCTATCCACTTAAGGTATCGGAAAGACATGATCTTAAAAATCAATGTTATTTTTATGGTTTTTGTTGAGTGCCACGAAGGTGGACTGAAAGCTATAGAATAACTGACAAATTTCATACGAGATTTGTTTTTGGTAGTCCTAAAAAGACTCATTAGTATTATAGAGTTCCGGAAAGGTTGAGTATATTTATATATTCAAGCTTTGTTCCGTCTTTATTAAGTTTAAAAACAATATTAGTATCAGTATAAATAAGAAGGATATAATCTCGACCCCCGGAAGGGTATCCATGAGATTTAAAAGATTATATATATATATATATATATATATATATATATATATATATATATATTCAAAAAGCAAAGCTGCACTGATGAGAGATAAATCTCGACAACAAAAAAACAGGTCTGCAGATGGCTATCCACTATCCATAATAATGTTATAGAGCTCCGGAAAGGTTGAATATATTTATATATTGAGGCTGTGTTCCGACTGTATTAAGTTTATATGATTATCTATAATGTAGTAGGTTTTACCAATTCTAAACTAAAGACAAATGACAAAGTGACGATTCTAAGAATAATAAAACGAGTATCACTGCAAAATTAAATAAAGACTAACATTATATGAAAAGAATTGCAAATAGAAGATGCAGTTGGATGGGTTAGATCCAAAACAAGGCAATGCTTGTAGACAGGATGGATTAGAATGAAATTGCAAACTGCATATAAAGGATGCAGTCAAATGGGGTACATCCAGAAAAAAGCATTGGGTAGATAATAGGAAGAATGGATATAATTGCAATGAGTGCTGAAGACAACATTCTCCACAGACCTCCAAAATTAATAGAAATTCATGAGCTGTGTAAAAACAATGAGTACCAGATATAAAACAACATGTGCGGGCTGAAATTCAAAATCAAACAAAACATTATGCCCACAAATATTTTATTCTGTGAAGATTTTAATTTCTGTGATACAACACACACAAATACATACATTCATATATATATATATATATATATATATATATATATATATATATATATATATATATATTATATATATATATGTTAAATTTTTAAAGTTTATAAACAAATGTATATAAATAATAATATTTGTTTTGAGTATTTTTGTTATGGTCGCAATAGGGGGTTTTGTTTTTGGTTTACCTGGTGGTACATTATTGATATTAATTTTTGAATGGGGATTGTTTGGCTTTCCATGTTCTTTGTCGGCTGGATCATCAAAAATTAGAACTCGCGCTGAATTAGAACGAGTTCTCGATTTCACCCCGTTGTCCTCCATTTATCAGCAGTATTCAAATTTTTTCACACAATTATTTCACTGTGATCAACCATCACTAGACATGATCAAACACGACATTTTTTACGAAAAATATATCCGTTGGCCATGGCCCTATTTTTTCTGTTCTTATTTCACCATACACTTGCAATAACACGAAACAATGGCGAGGACCCCAACTCAACATATCTTGGACTTGAGATCCAGGCAAACAGCTGCGGCGTGTAATACATGCACTGCGCATGCGTCCGCGTTAAAAATGTCGATGTTAAAACACTTTGTGAATTTAAATTGTCAATATAAATACATTCATATACAGGGTGTTGAATATAAATATACAGGATCGAGATATACAAATTCTAGAGATTGGAATGATTTTTTGTTCGTGGAAATGTTTAAAAACGAGGTAAAAACCATTTCAACAAGTCGTATCTTTCAAAATCCCGTTTCATTCAAGATATATATACATAATATATTTATTTATATATATATATATATATATATATATATATATATATATATATATATATATATATATATATATATATATGTAAGGAAAGTATACTTTCCTCAATAGATAGAGATTAGATTAGATTAGATTAGATTCCCGACTTCCTCTAAGGGTTTGGCGCACGTCAACCTTAAGGCTTATTGTGCTGTCGGTTGATATCAAACTTGCAGTCCGACGTCTGTGTCACTGACTAGTTTCCTTAGTTTTCCTACAAGTTTGGGTTCCCATGTGGTTTGTTGGTTCCAGTCGAGCTGGTGTCGCATTCGTTCTAGGGCAGGGCATTCGAAGAGTACGTGGTTTGCTGTTTCATCTTCTTCTCCGCAGAGTCTACATAAAGGTTCGTCTCGGTAGATTTTTACTTTATGCATGAATTCTCTAAATCCGCCAGTGCCTGTTAGTAAACTAACTATCTGCTTCGTGTGAGCTTTGTTTAGTTTTAACAGGTCCTTTGCTATATTGGGATTAGGTGAGTCTATTAGCTTCCTGCAATGGGTTGCTTTATCATAGGAGTTCCATCTGAGTTTGTGTTTATTTTTCATCCAATCATTGATGGATGCTCTGGCGCAGGCTTTTTCTATACCTATGCTCGGTTCGGGACCAACTAGTTTCTTGCGGGCACCTTGTTTTGCTAGGTCGTCTGCATGTTCGTTTCCCTCTATACCACTATGCCCGCGAACCCAGATGATTTTTACTGTGTTCTGTTGGCCTAGTGTATGTAGTATTTCTTTGCATTCTTTTATGATTCTTCATTTTGTACTGCAGGCCTCTAGTGCTTTTAGCGCTGCTTGACTATCAGATATAAAATAAATGTTTCTGTTCCGATATTTTTGTCTGTGGCATTCAGTAGCACCCAATAGTAATGCGTGTACTTCTGCTTGGAATATCGTGCAGTGTTCGCCTAGGCTGGCTGATTCCCTAATTTTGGGATTTTTGCTGTACAGGCCCGATCCGGCCCTTCTTTCAAACATTGAACCATCCGTGTAAAAGATTATGTTCTTGTTCGTAGGGGTGGGAAGCTGGTCCGGTTTCCAGCTTGGATCTATGTGTACGGTGAATGATTTTTCGAAATGGAAAGACTTGTTGGTACTGTCGGTTCTCATTTCCATCAACGGTATTCTGACTGCCGTCATGATTTTCGTATGCCCGATCCTACTGGCTGCGATCCATTGACCCGCGCATTGTAGTCGGTATGCCGCCATTCCTGCTTCTCCTTTTAGAAAGATGTCTAATGGCGGTGTATCTAGTATCACGTCTAATGCTAATCCAGAGGTAGTTCTAAAGGCTCCTGTGGTGCATAGATTCGCTAGATGTTGTATCCTGCTTAATTTTGCAACAGCAGTTGATTGTTGTAGTTTAGGCCACCAGGTTACTGTGCTGTAGGTTAGTATTGGTCGAACTATAGTTTTGTATAGCCAGTGAGTCAGTTCCGGTTTGAGACCCCATGTGCTACCTATGGCTCGTTTACTTATCATCAGCGTTTGTTTGCATCTGGAGATTGTCTTGTTCATGTGGGGATTCCATGTTAGTTTGGAATCTAGTGTAAGTCCTAGGTATTTGACTTCGTTGCTCCATTGAACAGGTTTCCCAAATATTGAGATATTGGTTTGGTTTGTGATTTTCTTCCTATTTGTGAAAGGGATCAGGGTGGCTTTCGCAGGGTTGATTCTTAGGTCTCCTGTCGAACACCAGGTCTCTGTAATATTCAAGGCTGCCTTCATGATTTCTTCAACCGTTCTTTGGTGTTTACCTTGAATCAGTATGACGATATCATCGGCATATCCTTGAGTGAAGAACCCTCTTTTGTTAAGGGTGATTAGTAGCTCGTCGACTGTTAGGCACCACAAAAGTGGTGACAGTACGCCGCCTTGGGGGCAACCTCTTGTTGTTGACATGGTTATCTCTTCTTCCAGTAGTTTAACTTTTACAGTTCTGCTGTTAAGCATCGACATGGTCCATCTGGTCGTAGTGTTATCTACGTGGTGATTGAACATTGCGTTTTCTATTAAGATGTAAGATGTGTTATCGAAGGCTCCTTCTATATCTAAGAAAGCACCTAGGGCAACTTCTTTGTTCTCCAAAGTTTTCTCAATTTTACTTACTAACTGGTGTAACGCTGTTTCGCATGACTTTCCTGTTTGGTAAGCGTGTTGGTATGTATGAAGCGGAGATCTAATCAGCGCTTCTTCTCTCCAATGTCTGTCTATCAGTCTTTCTAAGGTTTTTAGAAAGAATGATGTCAGGCTGATTGGTCTATAGGATTTAGCTTCGGCATAGCTAGATTTGCCTGGTTTTGGGATAAATACCACTCTTGTCTCTCTCCAGGTTAATGGAACATGTCCTAGTGCTAGACTTGCTCTAAATAGGTCCTTAAGAGGGTGGAGTATGATATTCATGCCTTTCTGAAGCATTATTGGATATATGCTATCTGTTCCAGGAGATTTGTAGGGGCTGAAGAGTTTGATTGCCCATTTAATTCTCTCTGTTGTGATAATTCTTTTTTGCCACATTCCAGTCATCTCTGGTTGCCGTATGGCTTGAGTGGAAAGGAGTGTGGTTTTCAGCAGCCCCTGGAAAATGCGTGCCTACAAGATGTAGCAGTGTTTCACGTTCATTTGCTGTGAAGTTCCCGTCTGCTTTTTTGAGGGTGCCGACGGGATTCGAAGCTTGCTTTGAGAGAATTTTATGGAGCCTCGCTGTGGAATGCGTCGTCTCTATCTCTTGGCAATATTTTTTCCAAGCTTCTGTTTTGACAGTCTTGATTTTGTTACTATAGTCTGTGAGGGCTCTATGATAGCTGTCCCAGACTTTGGTTCTTCTAGATCTGTTGAAAAGGCTTCTGACTTCTCGCCTGGTCTTTTCGAGATCCTTGTTCCACCATTGTGGTTGTTTTTTACCTCTTTGCTCACTTGGCTTTGATTGAGGACAGCAGCTTTTATAAGAGTCAACCATTGCCTCTTTTAGCTTGTGGGCATTTGTATCTAGATCTTTTACCTGAGAAGATTTGAATCGAACATGCTCTATCTTTTTATGTAGTTCTTGTTCGTATTTAGCCCAGTCCGTCTTTCTCGGGTTGTAATAGGGTTCAGGTATTACTTCCTTTTGAGACAGTTCAAAGCTAATGTATTTATGGTCGGAAAGCGATGGTTCGTTCAGGACTTGCCATCGTTTGACTGACCGCGATATTGCCATTGTCGTGGCAGTTATATCAATTACCTCTTTTCTTATAGCGTTTTCAAAGGTGGGAGAGTTACCTTCATTAACAACTATTAGATTGTTAGTAATAATGTATTCAAAAAGAGACTCACCTCTTGGATTGCAGTTGGTGCTTCCCCATGTGGTGTGGTGGGAGTTCGCATCGCAGCAGAGGATCAGCTCTAGATTTTCCTGTTGAGCGGAACTTACTAGGTCTGCCGTTTCTTTGCTGGGCGGAAGATCAATGGAGTCGTAGTGTAGGTAGACTGAGCTAAGAATTGCTCTGTTCTCTCTTTCCCTCGTCCTCCATTGTATTTTTACGGTTGTAATATCTCTAGAACAGAATTCCATTAGAGGAAGAAATTTCAAATTTTTCCTCACTAGAATGCAAGTTCTGGGATTCTGATCATTATATATCAGCTTACCTTTAGCATCGCCTAAGCCACAGATTCGCCCCTTGACAATATAGGGCTCTTGGATCATTGCTAAATCGATGTCATCAGCTAGCAGCTTTCTGCAGAGGGCTGCAGTGGCCGCTTTGCTGTGATGTAGGTTAATTTGAACTACTTGAAGGTTCGTCTTTACTAAGCCTGGAGCGGATAGTAAACGTCACCTTGTTGAGCCCGATGTGCGCTACGCAGCCAATCTCTTGAAGAGCTTTCTTTGCTTCTTCATCGATCATGGCTGCGAACGTTCTACCTCCCCCTTCGTTGCTTTTGACGTGGAGGATGTGCCAGTACTCGGTTCTTAGGTCGACCTTTCTTTTGTTCTGCTTTTGCAGGAACTTTAGTATCGCCTCCGGCTTTTGTTTGTCGTACCACTGGGGTACGTTGAACACCACTCGTGCTGAGTTGACTACCTTAGTCCTCTCTTTCACTACTAGTTTTGCGTCTTCCCACGGGAGCAGCTTAGGAACGTGTTCTGTCAGCCAAAGCTGGGTGAACTCGTCCTTGCACGCTACCACGTAGGTTCCAGCTTCATAGTAGTGACTAGTAAAGTGGGGCAAGTTCTCGCTGTCTATATTAAATATAGTTTCTATGAGAGAATCTCTGACTAGGTCGCCTTGCTCTTTGGTCAGTTTTCCTACAGGGTAGTCAGGTAGGTAAATGGCCATTTTGACAGTGGCCGCAGCCTCTGCGAAATCGAGGTTTCTGGAGGTACTTGCCACTGCCTTCGATGACCTATCTGCCGTTCTTTGACGCTTGTTTTCAGTCGCCGGAGAAGGAGTAGCATCTGAGCGCTGTCTCTTCTTAGGTTGGCTTTGATGTGGGCCTACTGAGACTGTGGTTTTCTTAACCTGGTCAGAGTCGGCATGCTTTTTGGCTAAGTGCTTCTTTCTCTTGAAGTTTGGGTCATATTTGACTCCTTTAGCCTCGCAGAGCTTTTTGTTGTGCTCTCTGCGTTCTTTCGCATTCAGCTTTACTCTCTTCAGGGACATGTTGCCGATCTTCGTCGTCATGTCCTCTTCGGAGTATTTGCTGCTTCCTTGGCTTTCCTTGGCAGTAGACTGTCCTTGACTTGAAGTCTGGACTGTCAGCTGCTCGGACGTGCCAGGCGCTGGTTTTAGGGTCTCGGCCGTCTTCGTCTGAGCGTCAACGGTCGGTTGAGGGGAAGACTCCGTCATGGCAGTGTCTTCACCCTGTGATTTTGTTTTTGTTTTAGATTCCATACGATATTGGTTTTCTGTAAACAATAAAAGGGTTTGGCTAATTACTGCTGGAGGTCGCCTGGTATCCAGTAGGCTCCGTTATGACGCATTATTAGCCCCTGCGCCTACACCTGCTGGTGCACTGATAAGCACGGGTCGCTTAACACCTTCGTTTTGGGGACAGGTAGAAGTTGGAATAGATAGGATATATTTTTGCTCTCTGACTCTCAATATCAAAGTATTGATAGCTTCGAGAGCTTGAAGGACCAAGAGTTAGCCAAGGTAGGCTGATAGTTCAAAGAGTGAAAGTGATTCTATTGAAGGGAGACTGTTCACTGCTAAAGGATGTGAAGAGTCCCAGAGCGATTAGCAATTGACCTTCGTCTCGCATCCCCTTGGCGCCCATCCATTGATTTTCAACGGATGGACACCCCGGGGAGTCTCATTGACTGTTGGCCAACTGGGCCCCCACACCACGTCAAGGTTCACTCCCGCGTAGGGGTTCTCTCATATAGAACCGTGTAGGGGTTAAGAAAGTGTAGGGGTTCACTCCTCAATAGATAGCTTTGGAAGGATTTCCATGGAGACGAAAGATATGTGTTTATTACGTGAAAAACATAAAAGTAGAAAAAGTAAAGTGAAGTCCAGTTAAGAAGAAGTTAAAAGTTAAATAGATTTGAAACTGTAAATAGAGAAGTGAATTGTGAACGTTAATCGTTGTTTCTTCGTTTACAGGTAAGAATGTAAATAGTTATAAAAGAAATGTAATAAAAAATATATACTTTGTTTACAGAGAAACATATTCTCGTTTACTTAAAAAAAATAATTGTCACATTATAAAACGACAATTCTTGTTTATGATGGAAAAAAAAACTGCAATTCTCATTTAAGTATGTGGCATCACCCAGTGACAGAAAGACAAGTGTGGTTACTATAACATCTATTACAACACTGGACAATAAGAAATATGTCTTGCCGGAAACTGAAAGATTTGTAAGTAACCATGTTGAGTTAATAAAAACAGAAAATTATAGAAGAGTGAAAAAAAGCCTTAATCAAAGAAGCCAAGAAAGGACAATATGGATTACATGCACAAATGAAATGGAAAAGATTTATTTTGATCAAGATGACAATATAATATTCAACGATTGTATCTAGATCAGATAGTGGAAACGAGTATGGTAGAATCCATACAGAAGAAAGAAAATCAACTAAATCTGAAACACATAGCAGAGAGGTTTATGGTCGAAAGATTTGTATGTAAACACTCGAATGCAAAACAATGGTTGGAGACATTTGAGAAAGAATGTAGAAGATTGGAAATCAGTCATGATAATACAAGGATTGAGATATTAAGATTATTCCTGGACAAACCATGTTTGGATTGGTACTCAGCAACATTAACAACGTTGACAATGGAAGCTAAATAGTCAGAATGGAAAGAGAAATTCTTGGAGTCATTTGCAGACAAAGGTTGGAATACAGGAATGTATGCTATATCCTACAGATATAAAGAAGGTTCATTGTTGGAATATGCTATGGGGAAAGAGAAGTTACTGCTAGATATGGACAATGGTATTGGTTCACAGACCCTAGTGCTGCTTATAGCAGCTGGATTACCTGGATTCGTTAGAGATAAAATAGATAGAGAAAATTGTGCGGATTCAACTAGACTATTACATGAAATTAGAAAATGTGAAAATCTAGTAGGTAAAAATATTCACATGCAAAAGAAAGATGAAAGACTAGACAATAAGAAGAAATTTGAAGAAAAGAAACCTTGTACAAACTGCGAAAAATTGAACAAAGGTGTTAGATATCACCCAAAGGACTCGTGCTGGTTTAAAAAGGAAAATGGAAATGAAGCTAGAGAAATTAGAAGCAACGCAGTGATAGAAGTAGATCTAAATACAGAAAAAAAAAAACTAGTTATCACACCATTGATTAAAATAAAAATATTATTAGAAGAAAAGTTTGAGGTAAATGGAACATATGATCCAGGTTCCCAAGTCTCTCTAATAAATTCAAAATTAATTAAGAAAAAAAAAAGAGATAGAGGATGTGAATAAAATATCTTTAAAAACAGTCAATGGTGTGACACAAACAAAAGGGTTAGTAACTATGAAAGTAAAAATTTTTGAGAAAGAAGAATACATTGATGTATTTATAGTAGAGAGAGACGATTTTGAAGATTTTCTTATCGGGTTAGACATTATAAAGAAATTTAAACTAATTCAAGAAGAAAACTTACAAATATCTCAAAAGAAGGAAATACATATAGAGAAAAAAAGATACACATTGGATAAAAATGAAAAAACAGAAGAAGTTAAAATAAATTTTAACGAACATATAAATACAGACGAGTTCGTAATGAATTTAGATCACTTGGACAGTATAGACAAAAAAAAAAGAAGATTGAAAAACTGTTAGAAAAATATAACACAGTATTTGCAAAAAATAAATATGATGTAGGCACCGTTACAGACTACGAAGCTCGAATAGACTTACTAGTTAATAAATATTGTAGTAAGAGGCCGTACAGATGCAACATAGAGGATAAAAAAGACATTGAGGATCAAGTAGCAAGATTATTAGATAATGGGTTAATTGAAGAATCTTACAGCCCGTTTGCCGCACCAGTAACTTTAGCATTCAAAAGAGATGAAAACAAGCGATCAAGATTATGTATAGATTTTCGCGATTTGAACAAAATAATTATACCACAAGCTCAACCATTCCCATTAATAGATGATTTAATAATAAAAACAAGAAATTGGAAATACTTCACAACATTAGATATAAATTCAGCGTTTTGGTCTATTCCACTACGCATTGAAGATAGACAGAAAACTGGCTTCGTTACACAAGAGGGGCATTTTCAATGGACTTGCCTACCGTTCGGACTAAAAACAGCACCAGCTATTTTCCAAAGAATTTTATCCAATATCTTAAGAAAACACAATTTAAGAGACTTTTCAGAAAATTATATAGATGATATTTTAAGTTTTTCATAATCATTCGAAGAACATATAGAACATATAGAAAAAGTAATAAAAGCAATAATAAATGAGGGTTTTAGATTAAAATTTAAAAAATGTACACTTGCAGCAGAATCAGTGAAATACCTCGGACACATAATAGAACACAATACAGTAAGACCAGTGAAAGATAACTTAATATCAATCCAAAATTTTCCCACACCAAAAACCCAAAAAAATATTAGACAGTTTCTTGGGAAAATCAATTTTTATCATGTGTGCATACCGAAAAGTTCAATATTGCTAGATCCATTACACAAACTGTTACGAAAAAATGAGAAGTTTATTTGGTCTGAAGAATGCGAAAAATCTTTTATAAATATAAAAAAAATACTATGTTCTCAACCGGTGTTTAATAAATATTTGATAAGAATTTACCAACAAGAATTTACACTGATGCGTCACTAGAAGGTATTGGTGCAGTATTTAAACAGGTACAAAATAATGGGAAAGAAAAGCCAGTAGCATATTTTTCAAAAAAATTGAATGATGCACAAAAAAGAAAAAAAGCAATTTATTTAGAATGCCTGGCAATAAAAGAGGCAATAAAGTATTGGCAACACTGGCTTATTGGAAGAAAATTTACAGTATTTTCAGACCACAAACCGTTAGCAAACATGAATATAAAAGCTAGAACTGACGAAGAACTTGGTGAGTTGTCCTATTACTTATCACAATACAATTTTGAAGTTAAATATATTCCGGGAAGAGATAACACGGAAGCAGATAGTTTGAGTAGAAACCCTGTATTAGCACCACTCGAAAATACAGAAGAATTGCTAAAAATAGTTAATCTAATAAAAATTAAAGAGATAAAGACAGATCAAAGAAAAAATAGAACATTGCAGAAAATCAAAACAAAATTAATAGAAAAAGATGGTGTGTTCTATAGAAAAATTAGAAATAGAGAAAAAATAATTTTATCTGAAGAACTAAGCTTAGAATTAATTAAACAAATACACTCTGAATGGTGCCATATAGGGACTAAACAAATGATGAATAGGATATGTCCGTATTATACAGCTAAAAACATAACTGCAAATATAAAGAAAGTATGTAAAAACTGTGAGATATGTATTAGAAACAAATCCAGAGGGCCACAAAAATATGGCCTGATGTCACAATTGGGACCGGCATCAAAACCATTCGAAATAATGTCAATTGATACCATTGGAGGCTTTGGAGGACAAAGATCAACAAAAAGATACCTTCACCTGCTTGTGGACCATTTTACAAGGTATGCGTTTATCTTAACATCCAAAACTCAGAGTGCAACTGATTTCATCAAGTTGGTAAACGAAGTGCTAGAAACGGACAAAATTGAAACAATACTTACAGATGAATATCCAGGAATAAACTCGAGAGAATTTAAGGAATTCCTGAGAGGAAACAACGTTAGACTAATTTTTACGGCTGTTAATGCGCCTTTTTCGAATGGTCTGAACGAGAGACTAAACCAGACCCTTGTCAATAAAGTAAGATGCAAAATAAATGAAGAAAAGGAAAAGAGAGCCTGGACAACGATCGCCAGAGAATGTATCGATAAGTACAATAAAACAGAGCATACGGTAACCGGATTTACGCCTAAATATTTATTAAACGGCACAAATACCAGCATTCTACCCGAAGAAATAAAAAGAAGAAATAACAAAGAAGATTGGATAAGACATAAAGAACTAGCTCTGAAAAGAACAAAAAAATCACATGATTATAACAAAAAAATATTTGACAAGAAAAGAAAAAACTATATATTTAACACAGGAGATTTAGTATATATAGAAAATGGCAACAAGTTAAACAGAAAGAAATTAAATGAGTTGAGAATTGGACCCTTCGAAATTATAGAGAAAATTTCAGATTCAGTATGTAAAATCAAAACAGGAAAACGAAATGAAGAAACCGGTTTCTTCCACGTAACAAAATTAATACCAGCAGATAATGTGGATGAAAATTGAAATTGCAACGAATTTTCACCCAGGGTGGGGGAGATGTAAGGAAAGTATACTTTCTTCAATAGATAGCTTTGGAAGGATTTCCATGGAGACGAAAGATATGTGTTTATTACGTGAAAAACAAAAAAGTAGAAAAAGTAAAGTGAAGTCCAGTTAAGAAGAAGTTAAAAGTTAAATAGATTTGAAACTGTAAATAGAGAAGTGAATTGTGAACGTTAATTGTCGTTTCTTTGTTTACAGGTAAGAATGTAAATAGTTATAAAAGAAATGTAATAAAAAATATATACTTTGTTTACAGAGAAACATATTCTCGTTTACTTAAAAAAAATAATTGTCACATTATATATATATATATATATATATATATATATATATATATATATATATATATATATATATATATATGTGTTGTATTGTTTTCTCGGGGATTCCGCGTTGATGTTGAGGGTTGGTTCTGAAAAGAACCGGATTCTCGACGTTTCGGCGAACTAACATTCGCCATTCTCAAGAGATATATGCGTCCGTGCGGGTCAACGGTTAGACGCATACCGTTGACCCGCACGGACGCATATATCTCTTGAGAATGGCGAATGTTAGTTCGCCGAAACGTCGAGAATCCGGTTCTTTTCAGAACCAACCCTCAACATCAACGCGGAATCCCCGAGAAAACAATACAACACAGGTATCTATCCGCGAAAACCTCAAATACAACAAATACAACATATATATATATATATATATATATATATATATATATATATATATATATATATATGTTGTATTTGAGGTTTTCGCGGATAGATACCTGTTTTGTATGCGTCTAACGGTTGACCCGCACGGACGCATATAACTCTTGAGAATGGCGAATGTTAGTTCGCCGAAACGTCGAGAATCCGGTTCTTTTCAGAGCCAACCCTCAGCATCAACGCGGAATCCCCGAGAAAACAATACAACATATATATATACATATATATATATATATATATATATATATATCTATTTTTTTTATCTATATATATATATATATGTATATATATATATATATATATACATAACCGTCTTAACCATGAGGGCACAAGGGGCACGTGCTCAGGGTGCCCCTCGGCAGGGGGCCCCGGAAAGCCGATATATTCGCTTCCACTATACAAGTTTTGTTTTCAATTTTATGTAGATATAACCCGACAAATGGTAGGAAGTATATAGTTCCGCGTTTCGAGATTATCTAAGTCGACATTATCTATGGTTGGAGAATTCCCGAAAGTGGCGTGATTTTGTTTGACCCAACAATTCTATTTTTATTGTCTTAAAATTATGCCCTCCCATGGACAGAAAGTTTTCTAATGGATGAAAAAATATGACGGATATCGTGACCCGATGGTTCCCTTATCAAAAACCCACTTCTAGAGCCCAAAAACCGTTTTTTAGCTTAAAAATGAAGAATCTTTCAAAACTTAATGAGGGACGGTAAAAATCATCAGTTTTACCATAAGGAGCAGATAAATATTGAAACTAAATGCTCCTTATTATCAGGTGTACTGAGAAACTAAGCCACATAATCGTGTCAGCCGATTTCAGCCTTCCCTATGCACCTCGAACAAAACTTTGAACATTTCTCTAAAGTATTCGAAATAGGAAATTTTTCACATGAAATTTCATCACTTAATGATTACAAAAACATGAGTCATGGAGATTTTACTAACCTTGGAGTCAGATAGACATCAAGCATTGACGATCCGTCTAGAATGAATTCATCAAGAACATCATGAATTCATAGAATATTTTATGACAAAGAGCGTAATTTTTTTTATATAAACTATACAATGTTTAGATTTATTAAAATTACACAAACATGATATTATAACAGGTTTTTTTTTAATTGAAATTTAACTTGAATAATAATAAATCTAATTTCATAAATTTTTAATAAAGATATTCTCGCAATAGCTTAGTTTTCTTATGTCTTTATGCAATTTATTATATCCTTCTATCACTTGTAATGCGAATTGTCGTTGTTATGTATCTTTGGTAAAACTATTTTTGTAATCCTGCACTAACTTAATGCCCCTTTCAGCAGTATCATTAACAACTTTGATATTTTTGACGATATTTCTTGCTTCAATGTAATTTTTATTTTTCGTTCAGTGTTTAGGATTATTATTCAAAATTGTTATATCAATTGAAAATCTTTCAAATAATTCCTTTGATTTCGAATTTATAAAGTGAATCATTTCTATTTTAATGTCTTGGATAACGATCTCTTATCATATACAAAACTATCAACCACATCTAATTCCACATTTTGTAATAATTGAGGCGCTCCATTAATATGCCCCAAATTTGATGGCGTATATATATATATATATATATATATATATATATATATATATATATATATATATATATATATATATATATATATATGTATATATATATATATATATATGTTGTATTGTTTTCTCGGGGATTGCGCGTTGATGTTGAGGGTTGGTTCTGAAAAGGTTCCGGATTCTCGACGTTTCGGCGAACTAACATTCGCCATTTTCAAGAGATATATGCGTCCGTGCGGGTCAACCGTTAGACGCATACTGTGTGCGTCTAACGGTCAACGCGGAATCCCCGAGAAAACAATACAACACAGGTATCTATCCGCGAAAACCTCAAATACAACATATATATATATATATATATATATATATATATATATATATATATATATATATATATATATATATGTCGGTTTGTTTTCTCGGGGATTCTGCGTTGATATTGAGGGTTCGTTCTGAAAAGAACCGGATTCTCGACGTTTCGGCGAAGTAACATTCCCCATTTTCAAGAGATATATGCGTCCTTGCGGTTTAACCGTTAGACGCATACTGAGAGCTCGTTCGTGGGATGCGACTATTTATAGCTGTCTGGCTTCGGGTCATGCGCGTTGTGTGCGGTGCTTCGGTTCCGTTGTTTGTTTGTCTTGTTTGTCGTATGTGTCTTGGGTATCTGGGATTGCATTTTCAGGGTGGATATGATCGGTCGCCATGCTGGGGGAGTCTCAAGGAGTCGTCTCTCGTGTTGATGCAGTAGTCTCGTTTTTCTATCTCTATGGCTTCTCTGTATACTCTTGACATTTCGTGGCTAATCTGTGCAAGAGTCCTTGAATTTCTAAAGTCCATCCAGTGACCGGTGTTGGTGTGTTGGACAAGACCGGATGAAACTTTGTCTTTGTGTCTGACTGAAACTACATCTTCTTGAATCCTAGCCGATATTTTTCTATTGGTACGTCCAATATAGGTTCGTTCACATGTTCCGCAAGGTATTTCGTAAATTCCATGGGATTCTAACGGGATGGTGTCTTTAACGCTGCGTAGCATGGAGGATATTTTCTGGTTAGGTTTGAAAATGGTGTCGATGTTGTATCCGCAATGCTGAACACATCATAGACATACTGAAAAATCACCAACTCCAGCCCGGTCACCTCCTTGTGAGCTTTGACATTGTATCTTTATTCACAAAAGTACCGGTCCCCGAGGCCTTAAACATCATAAGGTCGAAATTAAAACCAGAAGAGTATGTATCAGATCTAGCAGAACATTATTTAAAGAATACATACTTTAGGTACGATGGTCAAATATATAAACAAGTCCTAGGAGCACCAATGGGTTCACCTCTATACCCAGTAATAGCTAACATATTTCTCACAGATTTTGAGGAAAAGGCAATCTCATCAGCCACACTTAAACCTACACTCTGGTTAAGATATGTTGACCACACATTTGTAATCTGGCCCCACGGCAGACCAGAGCTGGACAAATTCCTTACCCATCTTAACTCCCAACACGACCAAATAAAATTTACAATGGAGGTAGAAAAGCATCAACGACTTCCTTTCTTGGATGTTTTAGTACAGAAGAAACCAGACGGCACCTTAAGTCACACTTTCTGTGTCATTTCCTATGCGATCTCGTCTTTTGACTTCTAACACTCTTCTTAGGTTTTTCATTTCTATACTTTGGATCTTGCTCTTTAATCTCTTCGTTAACACCCAGCTTTCGCATCCAAACGTTAGTATAGGAACGAATACAGCTCTGTATATACTCATTTTTGCTTTTAGTGAACTTCTCTTTCCCAGGAAACTATTTCTGATGCTGTGATACACCCTCGCTGGACTCTCTATTCTGTCATTAATTTCTATTTCATGGTTTCCTTTGCTATCTAGACATACTCCCAGGTATTGAAAGGTGTCAACTTGTTCTACTGTCTTTCCATTTAGCTAAATGTTTGCTTTTGTATCGGATTTCCCACTAACCATGATTTTTGTTTTCTCTTCGTCTATCTTGATCATCTTCTCTACTAATTTCTCATATCTCTAAGTTTCTCCTCAGTCCACTTTCATTTCGCGCGAATATAACAAGGTCGGCAAACGCACATCCTTATAAGGATTGGTTCTAGGTTTCTATACCCACACTCAATGAAAACGTTCTTTTCCTCGTTTCTTTTATTATTTCGTCCATAAATAGCTTGAATAAAGTTGAACTCAAAACACCTCCTTGCCGTATACCCTCGTTTACCGGAAACTCGCGTGATTGCATATTGTCTGTTCTTGCAATATTTCTACTATTTTTGTACATGCCCATTATTGCTCTTATTAGTTTAAAGTTAATTTTTCTTTTGAACAGGCTTTCTTCTATAATTGATCTTGATATCCAGTCGAATGCCTTTTCCAGGTCAAGAAAGGCCTGATATATTTCAACGTCTGTATTTCTTATTCTTTCCATCATCTGTTTAATCGTAAATATATGATCCTGTATACTCCTGCCTTTCCTGAAACCACTTTGTGACTGTTTAAGCTGTGGTTCTAGTTCCCTACTCAGTTTTATTTCTAATATTCTCTCATACATTTTCGATGCTATGCTTAGCAGTGTAATTCCTCGGTAGTTGTTACAGTCTCTTCCGTCTCCTTTCTTGTTCATTGGCACAATGACTCCTATCTCCTAGTCTTTTGGTACTCTGCCTTCCTCCCAAGCCATATTGCATATTTTTGATAACAACTGGAGTGCTTTTCCGCCCATATTTTTCAGCATTTCTCCTGTTATATTATCATGCCCAGCGGCCTTTCCTCTTTTGAGTCTCTTTATGGAATTCCTAACCTCTTCTAGTTCTATGTGCTCTCTTTGTTGTTGTATTTCTTCTATGTTGTAGATTTTTTCGATTTTGTACACAATAATTTTTTTTGTTCAGCAGATTTTCAAAGTATCTTCTTCATCTTTCTATAATGTCTTCATCCTCCGGTAATATTGCTTTATGATCATCCTTAATTTGCTTAAATACTTCATTCTTCTTCCCAGATCTTTCAGGTTTTTCAAAGTTCTGTAAAATGGTTTTAGGTTTGTATGAAAGTCAGCATTTTTCTTCTATAGTCCTCCCAGGTTTCTCTTTTTGCTTCTAATACTATCTCTTTGACTCCGTCTTTCTGTCTTTTATAATTCCTCTACCTTCCTCTAGCTCTGTGACCTTTTTTCCCTTATCTTTAGTTTCTGTAATTGCTAAAATGTTTATATCTCTTTCTTTAAATTCCTCAATTAGTTCTTTTTCTTTCCCATTTAGTCCTTTATTGTTCCATGTTGCCTAATTTATTCCTCGTAAACCGTTTACATGCCGTGTCGTTGCCGTATTTCACTTATCGTTAATTTCTGTTAATCGTTTTTGAAGCATCTTCTGCCTTCTTTACTAGTACTATAGTCTTTCTTTATCTTCACACCATTTCCATTCTTGATCATCAACAAATACTTTCTTGTATCCTATTTTAGTTTTCTTTCCCTTTTCTTTACTATTTTTTCCTTGTATCTCTCTTTCTTTTTTTGACATATTTTGTAATTTATTTTTCTTTCATTTTTTAATTTGCATTGTTGAATTCCACGAGGTACGTTTTCACAGCTGATTTTACACCTACATCCGATTCTAGTTGCTTTTTCATGAAGTTCTCCATTTGGTGTTAGCCTTTCATCATCTCCCAGCATTAGTCCTTGTACTACAATATTATTTCTTATTTTTATCTTTCCATCGAATCTAGCCTAGCATATATTATCTTAACTTCGTCCTTTAGTTTCGCATTTTCGCGATTGGTTTGTTCATTTTCTTTTCTCAGTTTCCTTATCTCGTTTCTGTACTCTCTTTGTCTAATCTGATCCCTTTTACCTCATCTGTTAGCTGTTTCATCGTTTCTAATATCTCTTCAAACAAGATTCTTATTTTGAAGAGAACACTGTGGATTTTTCATTTTCAATAGATCGCTTCGTCGATAATCGTAAATCGATAAACTTCTTAAATAAAATTAATATAATAAAATTTGATAAAAGATATATTTAATAAAATTGAAATATATAAATTGAAAAGCGAGTCGTGCAAGATAATAATAATGTCTTTATTATTATTATCTTATTAAATGCAGGGTAGGATAAATTTATACTATTGGTGAGTAGCGTCACCACATCCCCGAGCGTAGAGGAGACAACTTCGATAAAAAACATGGGTTCTAAGTCGACCTGATAACCCCCTTAATAGAAGTGCCGCACTCTGTTGGGTTGACGACCCAGCAGAGTTTTATCTATTTGTCCCTACAAATAGAAGACCAGCCCCAACATCAGTTTCTTATCGAATGAGGAACAGGGACAGGTGGGAGGGGCCATACCAGATGGTCCCGACGGTAACGACCTTGACCATGTTAAAGGACGCTTTAGGTGGACGAATGGACTTCTCGCATGCTACAATCGCAGCTAGCCGACCCGCAGGGGATACATGGCGCGATTGCATGCACTTTGGTGCATTATACATCCTGAACTTCTCTCAGCAACATCTGAGAGATCAGGTATCCTACCTGCGTAGGGTCGGCTACATTAGAGCGGACAGCAGGCAGCAAACCGGGCCGAACAACAACCAGCGCCACCACCACCGATGGTGCGGCGTAATTAGTCTGGTAGGGCTAGCTTGCTTCAGAACACCGAGGTTATCCTGAGGACAAGGAGGGTGAGACGTGACTTAGCGGATGTGGATGCGTTGGTAGACGATGAACTTCCAGAAGATGGAGACCTCTGGCAAATCAACGAGGCCGTATATAGCGCCGCAAGGCGACTCGTCCCGAAATGGCGATGTGAGAGATCGTTCGACTTGGTCAAGAAAACCGAACGGCGCTTACAACAAGTTGAGGCACGCATCTCGGATTCAGTGTGTGATGGATTTAATCTTGAGCTGCAGGGCGTTTACGCCCAAGATCAGGCGTGTGGCAGCCACTCTACGTCGCCACTTTTGAAAATATACTGTAAACTATATCTGCCCTCTATGTGTAATAATGTGTACAAGTGTAGTCTTGAATAAAGTTAGTCAACCAACTAAGTTCGCATGAACATCACGTGTTTTAATAGAACATAGCTTCTGAATCACTGTAATCTTAATTTTCAATTTAAACACGTTTGACCGTGAAAAAAAAATCGTCTGCGGCGCATTTTGGGTGACTCGAGGGGTACTCAATATTATAAAAATTATAGAAGGGGTATACAGATGTCGAAAGTTTGCGAAACACTGATGTACAGGAATCTTTTATGTCCCATGTAAGGGAGGATTGCAGATGTCAAAAACTGCTCGTACATGGATTTCGTGAATATTGTGCATAATATAATTAATATTATATTGTGTTGTTATATTCTTGCCTACAATTTTTTTGGAATAAGATATGAAATTCGAGGAAAGGCGATGCATCCGCCAAGTCGAACACAACCGTACTACCTTTTCTCGATGCGAAACACGGCACTTTTGACCTCCTGTAACTTCGTTGTGTATAAAGCAAGAATTTTGAATTTTTAGATATCAAGAGACATACTATATGTTGTAACCTTGAAGTTTGATTGGGAGTGGTTTTAGCTTATTGAAGGATTGATTATAATAAACTTTTTCTTTTAATGCTTTTATTTCCTAACTCTAACGGTCACATAGACATGTCTATACTATACTATCTAGGTGATCCACATCGCATATTCTATATCCATAACTATTCGTATATTACGTTTACACTATATCCATAAATACTCGTAAAGGAACGTTTACACTATAACAGTTAGGTTAGGTTAGGTACTAAACCTAAAACCTAACTATAACCTAAAACCTAACTATAATAGCTCCCACGCTATTTAAAAGATAAAATCGTTTTGATGGGATACAATTTACTTACAAAACATAGTCGTGTAAACGTGTCGGTAGCTTACGTTGTCCACATCTGGAGTTCTCAGTTCTGGCTGGTTGAATATTACGTTCGAGGCACGTAATTGGTCAATGTGCCGTTTCAGTGTGTAGCCATCGTCAAGTCTGACCATGTAATGGAGTAATCCTAACTTTTTAATTATCGTCCCAGACTTCCACAGGTTCTTGTTCCTGCCATAATAACGTGCCTGGATACGTTCTCCCATGCTTAAATTTCGAGCCTTCTTCACTGGTGCCGTTGATGTCTGGAATTTAGTAGGTCTGAGAGCGTCGAGGTGTATGCGAATTCTTCTTTTCCGGTACAATTCCGCCGGAGATTGACCGCAGGCCAAAGGAGTTGCTGTGAGTTTGTTTTTGAGAGATTGGTAGGTTCGTTCTTGAGTTCTTCGACTCCCTTAGGTCTAGGCATTTTGATAATTGCTTCCATTTTCTTTGGTGATTTATGTACTTTATTGTGTTGAATAACATGTCCTAGAAATTCAATTCTGGTTGAAAAGAATTCGCACTTACGCTTATTGATTAATTTATTGTTTGTTTAATTTATTTATTAAACAAAATTATGTTTTTCTTACATTCTTCTTCCGTGGTGCCATAGATAATGATGTCGTAGAAATAGGATTCTGTCTTGGGAATATCCTTGAGAATTTGATCCATAATTCTCATGAATTATTAATCCATGATACGATTGAATTCGGCATGGGCCGTCTTGATTCCGAACGAAAGGCGGTGAACCTTGAAGGTCCCCCGATGTGTCGTCATTGTTTGAATTTCAGCTGTTTGATCGTCTACTGGAATACGGAGGTATGCTTTGTACAAATCTAATTTACAAAAATATCGTGAATTGCTTAAACTATGAATGACCTAATCAATCTTGCGAATCGGATAATTTGCGTCCACCAAACGTTCGTTCACTCCATCATTCGTTCACTCCAATCTGCTTTTGGAATTATGACCAATGGTGATCCCCAGTCGCTCGTCTGCGACTTGGTTATTATGCCTCCTTTTTCCCGATTTTCGAGTTCTTTATCCACCCGGCTCTGCAATGCATATGGGACTTCTCTTTATCTGTGGAAAACAGGTTTCGCCTTTTCCCGTAACTGATAAAATGAGTCCAGGGATGCAACCAATTTTCTCCTGAAACACGTTTGAATATCGAGTGAATATTTCATCAAATTGAACTGAGTGTATTTGACAAATCGGGTTTGTGTTTTCTTTGTCAATGGTGTCCAACTCGATTTTTAGGTTTCGGATTCCGGTTCTGCCCAGAATAGGCGAGAATCCCTCGGGTACAATGAATATTTGTTCCTCACACGTTATTCCATTGAATTCCACATTGACTTTGATTTTTCCATCTGGAACGAACGAGTCTTTGGTGAAGTACTAAAATTCGACGGTCACCGGTAACAAGGGAATGCTGAGTTTTAATCGAGAAAAAATATCCCTTTTGGTAAGAAGGTGAAGCCCGAGCCTGTGTCAACTTCAAATGTTACTGGGTGTCCCTCGATCTTCACGGTGGCTTCGAAACGCTCGTTGCTCCTTTACTTGCTGTTTCCATCGTCGATTTGATTAACGTCATATTTTCGCACGTGCGTGATTTGATATGTGGATGTGTTATCATGTTTCTTCTGCTCGAGTAGCGATTTTATACACACTTTTGCTATGTGACCTTGTTTTTGACACGAAGTGCATTTTAAACGATCACGATATGTGAGACAGTCTTTGGTGAGAAGATTGTTACGTCCACATCGAAGACAGACGCCATCTAGGCCCAGTTGGACATAGCCGAGTTTTGGTGCATTATGTTTCGTGATCTTCAAATGAGTGGATGTTGATTGTAGCGTAGGTTGAGTTTTCTTTCTTTGCTCCTTCTTGTTGGATCCGTGTATTTTGTTGATCTCTGTTGTTGTAGCTGATACCAGTGTCTTCTGAGCCAGTTCATTTGAATCAGTTTTTGCTGCTTCCAGAGTAATGGACTTTTCCACAATGGTTTGAAAAGTTGTCGTCTCGGACTGTAACAGTTGTTCTCTTATATAATTGTCTCGAAGTCCTCTGATGCATTGGGCACGGAGAAAAAAATCTGCGATAGAATTTTTGACGGTGCACTTGAATTCGTAGTCTCCGATGTCCGCTCTTAAATCTGCTACGTATTCTGCGATTGATTGCTGACTCGTCTGGTATTTCAGAAGGAATTGATGCTGTGCGACAAGAATATTCTTTATGGGGACCAGTGTTGAATATACTGTAAACTATATCTGCCCTCTATGTGTAATATTGTGTACAAGTGTGGTCTTGAATAAAGTTAGTCAACCAACTAAGTTCGCATGAACATCACGTGATTTAATAGGTTATGTGCCCAGCGTGCCCAAAGTTTTTTGATAAATATTCATAGAAGATATGGCTACAAGTTATTTAAATAGTGTGCCAAAGCTAATAAGCAGAGAAAACTATAACGATTGGCTGTTTGCCGTCGAGAATGTTTTCGTACTTGAAGGTTTGTCAAAATGTCTGGACAACACAGAAACGGATGCGACCGTGATGGCGAAGGCCAAATCGAAATTGGTTTTGACTCTTGATCCATCCTTGTTTACGCATGTGAGAGATGCAACAACGGCAAGAGAAGTTTGGATAAAGTTAAAAAATCTATACGACTACAATGGATTCACAAGAAAGATTGGACTATTACGCAGCCTGATATCGTTACGTCTAGAAAATTGTGACAACATGTCATCGTATGTAAATCAACTGGTTGAAACGTCGCAAAAACTGCGAAGAACTGGTTTTAACATTAATGAAGAGTGGATAGGTTCATTACTCCTAGCGGGATTACCGGAAAGGTTTGCGCCCATGATTATGGCCATAGAACATTCTGGAATTGATGTCACTATAGATTCCATTAAGACGAAGTTACTAGATATGGAAGTAGATGGCGCTAGTGAAAAGAACGGAGGATTCGCTGCGAAAGGGAAATCTCATTTCAAAAAGAAGCCAAAAGATGGCGATAGTAAAAACTCAGGAGAAATGTCGGACAAAAGAAATGACAGAAGTAATGTCGTTTGCTTTAAATGTAAACAAACAGAACATTACAAGTCAAAGTGTCCGAATAAACAAACATATGCCTTAAGTGCAGTGTTTACAAGTGGTAATTTTCAAAATACAGATTGGTATGTAGATAGTGGAGCAAGTTTTCATTTAACAGCCAATCGAAATCATCTAATAAATGAAAGAAATCCAGAGCTAACTGAAATTACTATTGCTAATGAAACAAAGATTCCAGTTATCAGTGCAGGTGATGTAAAAATGCAAACACTGGTATGTAAAGATGAAGTAAATATTGTTTTAACAAATGTACAATACGTTCCGAAACTAACAACTAATTTATTATCAGTGGGTCGTCAGTTGATCAGAAATGGTAATAAGGTAGAATTTAATAATGAAGGTTGTAAAATTTATAACAAGAATGATGTCTTAGTCGGAATGGCAAAGTTAGAAAACAATATATATATAAACTAATTCTAAAACAAGAAAACATGGCTTTGTTAGCAGCTCCCGCAGAATCAAGTAATTTATGGCATAGACGTTTAGGACATATGAATGCAAAATATTTTACTAAAATGACAGGTTTAGTCAATGGACTAAAATACATTGGACTAGCAAATGATCAAAAACAAAACTGTAAAATTTGTTGTGAAGGCAAACAAACCCGCTTACCTTTTCCAAAATCAGGTAGTAGGGCAGGAGAATTGCTAGAAATAATTCACAGTGATGTTTGTGGACCAATGGAAAAAAGGTCAGTTGGAGGTTCGAAATATTTCATAACATTCATAGATGATTATACCAGGATGTGCTTCATATACTGTATGACAACGAAGGATGAATCTTTAGAAAAATTCAAATGTTTTAAGAATCTGGTTGAAAAACAAACAAACAAAAAGATTAAAACTTTGAGAACGGACAATGGAGGAGAATATGTTAACAATATGTTAAAGAAATTTCTTCAGAATAATGGAATAATACATCAGAAAACAAATAGTCATACTCCTGAACAAAATGGCATGGCTGAAAGATTTAATCACAGCATAGTAGAAAAAGCTAGATGCCTACTTTTTGATAAAAACCTTGAAAAAATGTTTTGGGCTGAAGCCAGTAACACAGCATGCTATCTGATGAATCGCTCTGCGGCTTCAGGTATAGATAAGACTCCGTATGAGTTATGGTTTGGTAGAAAGCCAAACATTAGCCGCTTAGAGATTTTTGGTAGTTTATCAATGGTGCATGTTCCTAAAGCCAATAGACTGAAATGGGACAAAAAGGCAATAAAGCATATTCTTGTTGGTTACGATGAAACAACAAAAGGTTATAGATTGTACAACCCAGTAACAAAGAATATAATCACTAGCCATGACATAACTGTAATGGAAACAGGAGAAACAGAAAGCATTCAGAGACCTGAAATATCAGATTCAGTGGGGGAAGAATGCAAGGCATCTTCTACTGAAGATAAAGAAGAAGTAGAATGTCAAAGTTCAGAAGAAGAATTCACAGATGATCAGCATATGATGATGACTACATTCCTGAAAACGATGAAGAAGTATTTCAAGAAAGAATAAGAAGATCTCAAAGACCACCAAAACCAAAACTTAATGAGGATTTTGTCTCATACATATCTAAAGGCGATACGAACTTGGAAGATTATCCAGTCAGTGTATCAGAAGCTCTTTCAGGACATGAAGAAGTTTTTTGGAGAAGGGCTATTGAGGAAGAATTGCAGTCATTCGAGGAAAACAACGCCTGGGAATTAGTTGATTTGGAAGAAAGCTCCATGATTGTGGGTTCTAAGTGGGTTTTTAAAAGGAAAATTAATAGAGAAGGTGAATTCAAGTTTCGTGCGCGTTTGGTAGCAAAAGGTTTTTCTCAGAAGCAAGATATTGACTACAGTGAAACGTTCTCTCCAGTAGTCAGACACACTACGCTAAGACTATTATTTGCATTGTCAGTTAAATTGAATTTAGATATAATTCATTTAGATGTGAAAACAGCTTTCCTGAATGGTTTTTTAAAGGAAAAAATATTTATGAAAATTCCAGAGGGCTATAAATGTTTGAATGCAAATAAAAGGAAGGTATTACGACTTAACAGAGCTGTGTATGGTCTCAAGCAATCATCCAAATGCTGGAATGATAGATTTAATAAAGTTTTATTAGAGCTAGGTTATGTAAAGTCGAAATACGAGCCTTGTGTTTTCATAGAAAGAAAGGATGATTTATATAGTATTGTAACGTTATATGTAGATGACTTCTTTATTTTTTCCAATATTGAAAGTGAAACTAATTTTTTGAAAGAGGAATTAAGTAGTAGATTCAAAATTAAAGATTTAGGAAAAATTAAGGAATGTCTAGGTATGAAAATCAATCATGATCAAGAAAAAGGTACTTTGACCTTGAGTCAATCAGGTTATATAGATCAATTGTTGAGAAAATTTAATATGACTGATTGTAAAGAAGTCAAAACTCCCATAGAAAAAAATTTAAATTTAGACAATTCACATGATCAGAATATTGTTGATAAGGTACCATATCAGAACCTGATAGGGGGCTTAATGTATTTAGCGGTTCTTACAAGACCGGACATTGCATTCAGTGTGAGCTATTTAAGTCAATTTAACAAATCATATGGTGATCAACACTGGAAAAGTGCAAAGCGTTTATTAAGATACTTGAAAGGTACTAAAGATTACTGTTTGAAATTTTCTGTAGATAATAGAGAGCTAGTAGGATTTGTAGATGCTGATTGGGGAATTAGTATAATAGATAGAAAATCATATACTGGATGGACTTTCAAATTCTGTGGTTTGGTGATTTCATGGGAAAGTGGTAAACAAAGAACAGTTGCGCTATCAAGTACTGAAGCAGAATACATGGCCATTTCTGAAGCAGCTAAGGAAGCTATCTATTTAAAAAATCAAATAAGCGAGTTGACTGGAAATGATAATTGTGTTGAACTTTTTAATGATAATCAGGATGCCATAAATTTGTCGGCAAATCATACATATCACAAGCGATCGAAGCATATAGACATGAGACATCATTTTATTAGAGAAGCAGTAGCTAATAAACAAATTATTGTAAAATATTTGCCAACTACGAACATCACGTGTTTTAATAGCCACCATCACACACAAAATCGCACGGTGCTGCAGACCAGCATCATATCTCGCGAGACGGATTAAGCGAATCGGAGAGAATAGGGAATATGCATGAAATTTAAATTTGGTTCAAATATTTTTTTTCTGAATCTTTATTGACCGGACATTTGTACTAAACCATTATTTTAATAATTAATATTTTTTTAATTACCTAAAATTAATAATTAAAAGCAAATTAAGTGAGAGAAATTCAAATTTGTAAAACGCAACATCATTGGTTAAAACTTTTAACCAATGGTGTTGGTAATGGTGACGTCAGAACACAAGTCCGTATTGTCATTGAACTCTATATATACAGTTCAATGCGTATTGTTTACATTTGTATTGCATTGCAGGTTAAAAAACGTAGTAATAACGTGTGTGTTGTGAATTTATTTATTGTCTAATTTTGTTGTATTTATTGTGTAAGTGTAAAGCATCCTAGTGAGACTAGAAATCATTTAAGACTGTAACGACCATGGGCCGCGGATAATAAAATCTTCCAGGTAGAGATTATAAAAGATACAAAATCTCTTAGATATTACAGCATAAACAGCATATTACCAACTTCAAACCCATTAACGAAAGATTGTGTGCACTTCGCATAAAGACAACATTTTTCAACATCTGGCTCATTAATGTTCACGCCCCAACGGAGGATAAGGACGAGGCCACTAAGGACGAGTTCTATAGTCATCTTGAATCAATTTATGACTCATTGCCCTCAAATGACATCAAGATCATACTAGGTGACTTCAACGCGAAGGTTGGGAAGGAGGAGACACAAAGAGGAACAACCGGAGGGCACAGTCTCCACGACATTAACAATGACAACGGCCAACGTCTAGTTGACTTCGCCTGCAGTAGAAACGTAATAGTAAGCTCAACGTGCTTCCCGCATCGAAGCATTCACAAAAGAACCTGGGCGTCACCTGATGGAAGGACGTATAACCAGATAGACCGCGTTCTTATTGATAAAAGGGCAGCCTCCAGCCTCTTAGATGTAAGAACCTACAGAGGGGCTAACTGCGACTCTGACCACTATTTGGTCAAAGCCTCATTCCGGTGTCGAATCGCAAACAGAAGACCTGCAAAATTCCAACCGACACTCAAATTCGACATCGAGAAGCTGAAAGACGAGTCAACCGCAGGCGCATACGCATCAGCTTTAAACAGACATTTTGACCAAATATCCAACCATCACGAAATGCCAATAGAGCAGTTATGGCTCTCCATCAAAAATGGCATTAAGTCTGTCGCAGAGGAGGTTATAGGCCACCAGTCCCGGCGAAAGAAAAACGATTGGTTCGATGATGAATGCCGAGATGCAATAGACAAAAAGAATGTAGCTTACAAACAATTCACCGAACGACCGACAAGAGCCAAGAGAGACATATTTGACGAACTCAGACGATCTGCAAACAAAATTTGTAGAAAGAAGAAAAGAAAGTACCTGAATGACGAGCTATGCAAAATGGACGAACATTTTAAGTCAAATAACACAAAAGCGGCATATGCAATAATTAAAAACCAAAAACGAGGGTTTCAACCAAGTACGAGCCTATGCAAGGACGCTGCAGGAGGCATTATTAGCAGCACAGAGGAGATAAAGACGAGATGGGGGCAATATTTCCAACAGTTGCTTAACCCGAATTCACCACCGTCCACTACCGTAACTGACAACTTGACCGAGGCAGCTACTGACGAAAATATAGTGAGCCTCCCTACAGTAGAAGAAGTAAAAGATGCCCTCAACAAATTAAAAAACAACAAGGCGCCGGGCATAGACGACATTCCAGCCGAACTCCTGAAGAGCGGTGGTGGATGCGTAGCTACAAAAATTCACACCTTGCTGCTACAAATATGGACACAGGAAACACTACCTGACGATTGGCGAAAAAGCATTATATGTCCGATATACAAAAAGGGTGACAAACTGTGCTGCGAAAACTATAGAGGGATTTCATTGCTGTGCACATGCTATAAAATCTTGACGAAGATCATTGAGTCTCGAATTAAACCCTATGCCGAAAATATAATTGGAGAATACCAAGGAGGATTCAGAGCCGGACGATCAACTACGGATCAAATTTTCTCAGTAAAGCAGGTGCTAGAGAAATGCTGGGAATATAACATCGATGTGCACCAAATATTCGTAGATTTTAAACAAGCTTATGACAGTATCGACAGAAGTGTACTGTACACGATAATGCTGGAACTGGGAATACCAGCGAAACTCGTTCGAATGACAAGGCTTACAATGACCAACTCAACATGCCAAGTAAGAATCCAGAACGAGCTGACAACAAGCTTCCTAACGCTCTCAGGGCTGAAGCAAGGGGATGGCCTTGCACCCACACTGTTTAATCTGGCTTTGGAATATGTCGTACGAAAACTCCCTGTTGACACCAGAGGGACGCTATTATTTAAATCAACCCAAATAGTAGCTTACGCAGATGACATAAACATAATGGCGCGCTCAAAACTAGACGCCAAGGAAGTATTCGTTAATCTTGACACGGCAGCACTAGAAGTAGGGTTACGCATGAATGAAAACAAAACGAAAGTTATGGTACAATCACGAAGAAACACGCCAATCAGACAAAATCTAACGATAGCAAACTATAACATAGAAAATGTGGACAATTTCATATATCTGGGAGCCAATCTCTCCAAAGACGGCAATGAAATCAACGAAATAAAAAGACGCATAATGATAGCAAACAAGACATATTATTCGGTACTTCCTATAATCAAATGTAAAGATGTGCACAGAAAAACGAAGCTGCGAATCTACAAAACAATAATAAGACCTGTACTCTGCTATGGCAGTGAAACGTGGACCTTTATACAGGCATCAGAAAAAATGGTCAATGCTTTTGAAAGAAAGGTATTGCGACGAATCCTCGGACCGGTGAGAGAACAAGGCGCATGGCGAATTCGGTACAATAAGGAATTGTATGCTATTTTTGAGGACCCAGAAGTCTCCACTCTCATCAAACTCCGAAAGCTACAGTGGGCTGGTCATGTACAGCGAATGGAAGACGGAAGAATACCCAAGCGAGTACAAAAAGGAAAAGCGGAAGGAAAAAGACCAGTCGGAAAACCAAGAAAACGCTGGGAGGATTCCATTGACGAAGACAGCAGATCGCTTCTGAAATTTGCAACGTGGAGGACGCGGTCATTGGACAGAGAAAACTGGAGACGGAGCATTCAGGAGGCCAAGGCCCGACTCGGGCTGTAGCGCCATTGATGATGATGATGATGAAAATCTCTTAGAATTTGAGAAATTTGGTAATGGATATTTTATGATGGAATTTGTTCCTATAAACCCTCAGACAATTTATAAATCACCTAATGGATTTTACAATAGGGTTTCTTAAGAATTTGGAAATTTCATAATGTACATTTTATGACCAGATTATAGAAACAATACCCCACGAACGATTCCTCATACCTGGAAGGAGATATAAAAATGCTCACCCCCAAAAAACAATTCAGTTCACCAAGTTCACCGGAGAAGTTCACCTGAACAATTCAACCCGACCAGTTCACACCGAGCCACAGTCACGCCAAGCAGTTCATACCAAGTTGCATCGTTGAGGACACCCACAAGACAATGACTGATAGTGGTTTTGTGAAAGCACAATCTGACAATCTACCTAGAATAGATGCATTCATGATGTCATCTTATTTTCATTCAAATCCAAATTTTACGTCCGCTGAAGTAAAAGGAGTGAAAGCTGCAAGGTAATTATTCTATTATAATACATTATGTACATTATTTTAGACATAAATACAATCCTAAATATGATGAACAGTAAACATAACCTATAATTTGTTATTATTGTAAAATGAACAAATGTTAAACGAAACTGCATACATAGGTACACTGTATTTTATTGCTAAAACTAATCACATGTAATGTTATTCACAGTCTGTCAAGTTTATTATTCCATACTTTCTATGTATTTTGGCAGAAAATTGTATCATATGTGTACAAATTATGAATATTACTTTTTTTTTTATACAGCGAGGTTCCTACAGCCTTTGCCGCATCCCGCACTTCTTTTTCCACCTCTCCTTATCTCTCCAGCCATCTTCTTCTATGGCTCTATCTTTAATGGTTTCCATAATACCATCTATCCATTTTATTGCTGGTCTGCCTCTTCTTCTCCTTGCTCTTGGTATATATTGGAATGCTATTTTTGGCCATCTTTCTCCAGTCATCCTATACTACTTTTTGTTACAGATCTGAATGTGAATCTTATGGAGATTCTGCAATAGGATATGTTCAAGTGAAAAGAGACGGAGATGGCATTTGTGTAGTTAAGGCTCGAATAACACCTGAGCATAATGTAAGACAGAAATGCTATGCTGTAACAGCCATTTGCAACGAGACTGAAGAAAATATTCTTTCTGTTGACTGTGAAGATTGTTCAGCACACTTAGGTAGGTGTTGATAGCTGTGACTTACTTAGTACAGTTATATATATATATATATATATATATATATATATATATATATAGATATATATATATATATATATAGATATATATATATATATAGATATATATATATATATATATATAAATAAATATAATAATTATAATTGTTTTGTATTTTAGGAGGGTGTAAGCATGCTATTGCCTTTTTGGCACGGCTGCACAGGAGAAGTGAAGACCCACCAACTACTAGCATTGACTGCTATTAGAAGAAATCCAAACTATCTTCAGTTGGAACAAGCCTTAAATTTATAAAAGCTAAGCAAATATGCAATGCGGCTAAACATAAGCTAGCACCACAAACCTCAAACTCCAAAAGCTTTCTTACCCTTGTAATAAATGATTGTAATAATGTCGGCAATACTGATAATCAGTTGATGAAATATTATACTGAGCCAAATAATGCAGAAAAATTGTCAATCCATTATTTAACAACAACAAGCCAGGCAAAAAACCCTAATGATTTTGTAGAACATTGCAAGCTTATGATGACTAAAAGTGCATGCGAAGAAGCTGCGATAGCAACTGTCGAACAAAATGATTGTCCATTATGGCATGAACTTCGATATGCGAGAATCACAGCATCAAAAGCATATGAAGCTGCACATTGCAATGTTTTGGAAGGTACATTGACCGAGTCCATAATGGGAGCATGCAAATTGAGGGATACCGAGGCAATGCAAAGGGGAAGATTGCTGAAAAATGAAGTTATAAAAGAAGTGGAAAAACAAATAAAAATAAAAAAATGTGGATTAAAATTAAATCCAAATTACCCAATTATGGGTGCTTCTCCAGATGGAGAAACTGATATTTATAGTATCGAAATTAAATGCCCTTCATCGGATAAAGCCATGAATCGATACATATGTTCAGGAAATAAAGTGTCCAAGAAATGTATGGCGCAAGTACAATTGCAGATGCATTTTGCGAACAAAAAAAAAGGCCCTTTTTTGTGTTGCTCAGAGTGATTTTGAAACAACAAAAAAAGTCCGTATTTTGGAAGTAGATTATGATAATGAACTGTGCTTAACTATGTTGGAAAAATGCATCCTGTTTCGAACTCGTGCCATCTTTCCAAAACTTATAATAAAATAAATGTACATTATCATTGAAATTCTTTATATTATTTTAAATAAAACAAAGCTTTATTTGTATTTACTTTTTTATTAAGAAATCTTGCATATTTATTAATCCACAAGCTATTATTATCACTTCATCTATGAAGTGGATTAAATTGTGGTCGACGCAAGCATGAGGAAGCAGCATGTGAAACTCCCTTAATCTATTTATCACACGTTCCACATGAATCCTCAATGCCGCAATCTGTTTTGATAGTTTCACTTCTTGTTTTGAGCTTGGGGACAACTTCAAAACTGATGGTGGCCTTATAAGTTTACATCTTTTAGCTTCTAATAAACATGACAAATCTTTGAAGCCTCTATCTGCCATCACTGCTTGGTTAGGTGGTAAACACTCCAAGTAACCACAGTCTTGAACTATCAAAACATCTGTAGCCCTTCCGCTATAACCTTCAGAAATAAAATTAACCAACCCATCAGGTGTGCATGAAATTAAATACTTCAAGGTATTGCATTTTTTGTACTGTGACCAAGTAAGTGATTGGTGGACTGCATCAGATGGAATCTGAATTTCAAGGCAGTCGATGATAGAAACAACATCTGCATACCGGGACCTAAATTATATGGGTAGCTTTTTGTAGATTTCTTGTGGTGTTGGCCATGAAATTAGATTTTTCATTTTTGCAGCCATAATAGGTATGCTTTTACTGAATATTCTGCTTATTGTACTTTGTGAACATCCAAATTGTAAAGCTAATATATTAAATGACTCGTGTAATTTTCTTTTCTTTAGAGTAATTAATATATCTATGGTAGCAAGGGGTAGATTTTCACTTAATAATTTTATTATATGAAATGATTTTTTAGAAAATCCTAACAACATTTTAGGCTCTTTTTCTATAGCAGTTAACATGACAGTACGCATTAGACTTGCTAAATGTTTTTCATTCTCCGAGTCTTCATCTTGCATCCAGCTTGATTCGGATGAACAGCTTGGTACATAATCTTGAGATTTTACTGAAGAATTAGAAGACATTGATGTATGATCTGGGCTATCGGCAAACAATTGTTTTTTGGCAAATGATTTTATTGGTGATGTTGCAATATTTGTTAATGAAGGAGGACATTTTAATGGAGATAGTGCTACATTTTTCTTGTCTATAGTAAAATTTACATGAACACCTTTACTTCTATACTTAGTTTTAAAATTCACTTGCACAGCTTTATCAATAAGTTGTTTATTTTCAATCTCGGATAAATTAATTTTTTCAATATGGGAAGAACAGGATGCTGCTTATTTGTTTGTGGTGGTTTAATATTCATTTGCACAGCTTTATCAATAACTTGTGGTTGTTCACATATTTCCAAAACATCACTACTACTGGCAGTAGACTCCGAGTGAGCTTCTTCTATCAGTGCTGACCGTTTTCTCTTGATAGCACACATTCTTAAAACGGGTGGCTGCATATTTCGATTTCGGTAATGAAATTTGTGAGGTAGAACTCCTTTATTTAATCGTAGTGACACTTTTACACCTTCTTGTTTCATTATGTTGTATTGTACATAATTTTGTGTATCCTCCTCTATCTGTAATTAAAAATGTATTGTAAATATAAAAACAAAACACATAAGTAGGTATAACTTTGTAAACTGGATTTAGATACAGTTATCTACTGCTTGTGTGATTGATTTTCAATACAAAACTTACTTCTGATTAACTGAAATCATATTAGGTATCGAAATAAGTTATACTTACATTAAAGTATAACTTCACAACAATGTAAACAACTTATTGCAGATATTTCATCTCTTCTGATAGCCTTACACCATTCCCTACGTATTTCTTCACCTGTCGGGACTGAAAAAAATACTTTATCGGGTGTATTTACGGTAGTGTTCTTGCATTGAGGCACTAAGCAACACCTATAACCTGCCGGCTTTTTAGTTTTCTTCATGGTGAAATAGGTTAAGAACGAGAACACGTGTAGTAAACAAACAATCGACTAGACTCTAAGGCCGCGGTCCGAATTGCGCATGTCCATATAATCGTGTCGTGACGTCATCAACGGAGAGCGCGCCCAAATAGTGGCGTTTAATCGGCTCAAAATTATTCTCTATTTTAAATATTTTTTTTTTAACATAATTAAAGCACTTTTAAACAGTATTTATATTTTTTACTATGTTATAACGGTGTAAATAGTGAAATAAACAAATAAAAAAAATTGATGCATATTCCCTATTTCTTGTTTCGTGGCAGTCCGTCTCAACTTTCCTGGACTCCAACACCCACTGTTGCGAATCCGCCGACTGTGGAGGAGGTTGAAAAGTTCTGGAGGGGAGTCTACGACAAGTTCCCATCCGCTACGTCTATAGACGTAGCGTATCTCAATAGGACAACTGAATAGGATTCAGGAGATTTCTATAGGAAAATAAACCTTCAATAGGATTCAATAGGAAATTTCCGATGCAATTTTCCCATTGAACTTACCGCTCCCAATAGGATTGTTTAAGCAGGGAGTCTTGTTTTCAGTTTAGTTTTTTCATTTGTAATGTTTAAGTTTTTTCTAAATAAATGTAGTGTTTAATTATTTCACAAACAGTTATTTACCACTGTGATTATTAAGGAACTTTGCAACACATAGAAATAAATTCAAATTGTTTACCAAGTAGTATTCTACTTTTGCAATTCTTTAGAAATCTAATATCCGTAACCGAAACTATCCGAAACTACCGGATAATCCGAAAAAATTTCATATCCGTAACCGTATCCGAAACCGGTATAATAATATTCCAATATCCGTATCCAGATCCGAAATTTCATATCCATAACATCTCTGTTATTTAATAAGGGTTACGGATTGTTGCCGAGTAGCCTACATGAGTAATGCTATAGTGTTTACTCGTCAGATGACTCTGCAGTACCTTCTATAAGTTAATCGGCAGGTGAAAGGTGTTTAAATACATATGAAAAGCTGCTTTTACGTCAGACATCACCGACAGCGAGGTCCTGGCCCACATCAAAAATCTCAATCTCCAGGTTGATAAAGCCTGGCGAATCACGGCCCGAGCCACCAACAAGCTAACATTACTCGTCCGAGTAATTACTCACGACTCGACAACATTGGACCACCTGATTAAGTTCGGGCTAGTCATCTACGGCCATCGCCACTATGTTGAGCTATCAAACCCCTCCCCTCCTCAACCTCTTCAGTGCCGTAGATGCCTGAAATTCCATGACTCAAAGCAACCCTGCACAGAGACCCTGACCTGTGCTCTCTGCGCCGGTCCCCACCCCACCAGCCAGTGCCCCAACCCCACCCAAATCCGCTGCGCCAATTGCAGCGGCGACCACCACTCGAGCTCCCCACTATGCCTGAACCGCCCAGCCGCCCCACTTTCGTCAGAGATGACAGCCCCGCTCCTCTGCACTGTCACCTATCCCCCGGAACAGTCTGAAAATCCCTCCAACACCATTGTTGTTGAAGACCTAATCAGGTTCTTCACAACAGCTCTTCTCAATATCCTCCCCGACAAGCGCGACGAGATATTGGAAACGGTGACCCCCTGGCCAGGAATATCTTCGGACTTAAACTTAAGTCCACGATATTCAGGAACACGGTTCACTGTTCCTTTATACCGCTCGCGCCCCGTCAATCTACAGTTTCGGAGCCAAATCCTCCGCTGTCCCCCCTCTGAAAAGTCAACCTCTACAGCATTTCGTATTAAGTTAGGATGGCTTTCCTAGCAAGTTTAAACAGCCTCGGCTGGAAACACAAAAAAGACCTGATCGAGCATTTAGTTGTCTCCGAAAATGTCCTCATACTAGCGTTACAAGAAACATATTTCACTCCCAAAACCAAAGCCAGCCTGAGAAACTACACAATTGTTCGCAAGGACAGACCAACACAAGGTGGTGGCGTAGCCATCGCCCATCACTCAATCCCAGCCCGCCCTGTGACGCTCCCCCCACATCACCAAGACCTTGAAGCCGTTGGCATAACCATAAGCTACCAACAGTCCACTATTAACATCTTCTCCGTATACTTCTCCTCAAAATCTGACATTTCAGTCGACCTGTTCGACTACTTCGACTCGCTCCCCAACTGCATAATTTTGGGCGACCTGAACGCCCGCAATCAAGTATTCGGAGACACAATATCCAACAGCAAAGGCCGTCAACTCGTCTCGATCCTAGACACACATTCCCTCTTCCGCCTTGACTGTACGGACTACACCTTTTTTGGTCCTCAAGGCAATTCTATTATTGACCACATCTTAATATCCGACAACGCAGCCGACCTACTGTCCCCCACAGCCTTCATCGGCCCCTCGGTCACAAGCGACCATCTCCCATTGATAGCAGAGATGCTATTCGTACCTCCACCAACTCCTCCACCATCTACAATAACTCGTCTGTCATGGAAAAATGCCGACTGGCAAGCATTCGAAACGAATCTTACAGTCGCCTTTGCCAACCCCCCGACCATAAACACCACCTTCAAGCTAGAATCCGCCATCGAAAGATTTACCAGTAGACTCCAATTAGAAATACACGCTTGTGTACCAACACGCACCATATCAACGGTGCGTCCCTCTGTCCCCCACGAAATTGTCTCGCTAATCCAACAAAAACGTAAATTGTATAGGATTTACAAAAATACCCACGATCCTCTGATTAAATCATCGTGGAACCGTCTAAATGCCCTCATCAAACTAAAACTGCGTGCCTTCCGCGAAAAATCGTGGATAGATGCTACATCTAAACTCGATCCCAAGGATGGCAGTAAGTTTTGGAAGTCCCTAAACATTCTTACCGGCCGGTCTCGCCGGCCCAACCACCCACTCTCGGTAAATGATCTAATCCTCACAAATGCCCCAGAAAAAGCCCAGGCTTTCGCGACCCATCTCGAAAAAGTCCACCAATCAAACTCCCCACACTTTACCGAACCATTCTTCAGGAAAACCACAATCGAGATTAGCCGCCTACCTTTAACTCCGTATTCAGAGTTCCCCCCGTCAACCCAAATCGAAAATGAACCCCTAGTCCAGCCCATTACCACCGAAGAGGTTCGTAATGTCATCTCCACCACTCGAAACGGCTCTGCAGCCGGACCCGACCGTATTCCATGGACTGTCCTCAAACAACTTCCAGACCCAGCAATTGAATACCTAGCCGGTATATTCAACGCCTGCCTCTCGTCCGGCACCTTCCCGCGGCCTGGGAAATCCGCTTACACAATAATGATCCCTAAACCCCAAAAAAATCCGAAACTCGTTGACTCCTATCGCCCAATCTCCCTCCTCAGCACGATTGGTAAAACTTTCGAAAAAATCATCTCCCAACGTCTCCGCTCCTTCTGCGAAAACCACCACGTCATACCCGACCATCAAAGTGGGTTTATGAATCAACGGTCTACCCAACATTCCATTCTCAACCTCACGTCCAACCTCTCTATCACACTAAACTCCGGAGACTCCGCCATAGCCCTCTTCCTTGATATCCACCGGGCCTTCGACACTGTGTGGCACGACGGCCTGATAGCTAAACTCCACAAATTACAGGTCCCACTATCACTAGTCCGTCTAGTAAAGAGCTTTCTCTCCAACCGCTCGTGCTGCGTCAAAGTGTCCAATTCCCTGTCTCTCCCCTTTACGCTGTCCCCCTGCCCTCTGTCCCCCCTGCTATTCAACCTATTCTGTCACGACATCCCTTTACCGACCAATTCTCGCTGCCACATCCAACAATTCGCAGATGAAACCGTCATCTGGTCCTGCCACCGAAACCCCTCAATCTCGGCAACCGTCCTAAACAAATTCATTGCCAAAATCGAAATCTGGATGAACCTCTGGCGCATCCAGATTAATCCCCAAAAATCCCAACTGATCCATTTCCGTCACAAAAACCTCTCCAAACGTATTGCCGAAAAGCAATATTCAATAAACCTCTACGGCCAACCCCTGATACCCCAACCATCAATAACGTACCTTGGCACGATCTTCACCCAGTCCCTAAGCCCAGTACCCAACATCAGACACTGTCTCCACAAAATGAGGTCCAGGCTAAACCTTCTCTTCTGCCTCCGCACCCGAGTAGGGGGTTGTTCATCAAACACCCTACTCTACACGTACAAAACCTTTGTTCGCCCAGTCCTCGACTATCAAATGACAGCCCTTGCGCTCTGCAACAAAAATCATATTGAACCCCTCCTCAGTTTTGAAAGAAACTGCCTTCGACGGATATACCGTCTAAACTACAAGTTCCCAACTATATTACTCGAAGAACTAGTAAATTTCGACCTATACCATACTCGACTCCACACCCTCCAGGAAAAACTCGCCTCCCGCATCATCTCCCAGGAACCCCCAATTTTCGACATCTTTAAGTCCCCTCCTGTTGAAATACACAGAAGAAAGCCCAAAAACAAACTCCCCATCCCCTATCTAGTGCTTCTGTCCCGACTGAAAGATAACCTTTCTCCAAACCTAGAACTAATTCTAGACACAGTCCCTGATATGTTTAAATAACCCCAAAACACTAGAACACACCAAGACCCTAGACGAAAAGAACCGACCAACACTGCCCCCCTCCTTCTGACGTTTTCTCGCGCCGCCCAGGTGATGTTGACTGACTTACCGCCCGACTGCTGCTATCCGCTGATTCCCACCCACTAAAAAAAATCTATCCACCTCCCTGGCTGAAAAGGAAATTGCATTTCCTACAACAGCCGTCCCCCCCACCCCTGGCGGGGACACTTATTCAACATGCATGCTTTTACTTATCGCTTACTTCCCGGCCCATGGCTAACAATAAGATCAAAGTGTAGTACATGCTGTATTGCTGCTGTTATCTGTATTCTTATTAGCTTAATGTCTGATACTACCCGCTTGCGGGTCCAGTATATTAAACTGATTTTTGGAAATGGATAGGAGTTCGGGGCTGCTCCACTCGTATCACGGGTTGGTCCGGCATTGCAGGGCCGCCGTGATCGGCCCACGTAATTTAGAAATAAAAACAAAACGTATTCTTGAAATTCGCTATTAACACGGTTTAAAATTGGTAGTACCACATATGCACCAAGTGTCATCAAAGGGTTGTAGATTTCGGTGGTGACGTATACTGCGACTTTTACAGATTTATTGTACCCCCTAGCATCCACCATTGTCATCAATGTGTTAGGGATCCGGAAGTGTGTTTTGGAACACTGAAATTTGACAACGACATTTCGCTGAACTGATTTTTTGCGAATTGTCGTCTAAAACATTGATATTTGCGAAATCGATGTATCAGAAAACTGTTTTATTTTTGCCGCCCGACACTTCTAAGTAACTTCAACCTGTCAGGCTACCATTTACGAAACATGGACGAATAATTCGATTCTTATAAATTGAACATTTAATTTTTAGGGGCGTTGAATAGGAGCTTCCTCAATAAAATAGGGATTTTCTCTATGCCAATTAAACAAAATATAAACAAAAAGTTGTTTCTGAAAATACGATGATAATCATGTTCTAATTTTTGAACCAACTGAATCTAATTATGTATAGATGATAATTTTGTTTTTGATGGATTTTGATGGATAGGAGACTTTGCTTAAACCAAGACGTGAAGTCGACGATGGTGGTTGGTTGCTTGCACTGCGTTCCCGGGGGAGATAACGTAATAATTTCGCGGTGTCGTTTTGATTAGCTGCACCTTGTGATATCCTCTATAGTGTTATCAAGTTAACAAGCCTAGCATTGTAAACTTCACAACAACAAAATCGGTTTATTGTCCGATATATAACCGGCGCGCATTTATAGTAAGTTTACGGTTTTGTTTATTTTTTTTTTTAATTTTACAAAATCATCGACTCATGTCCTTTTGAAATCCTTGTAACGACTAATAAACATAATATCTCTATAATCATATCACAATTTAAATTATGTCTCTTATGTCAATTATGTTTTAGTGATGCATGTTTTATTTAAAAAAAGGCTGGGAAAAGTTGAGAAAATTCTTATTTCGGGTTATGTAAGGGGGGCGTGTAAGTCGCGGAACGGAAATTATTTTGTATCGAGAGGTCGCGCTGCCACGGGATATGTGGTCTGGCTTAATCTGTCATAATATTACCTAATCTAACCTTAACCTAAGTTAAATTAGAAAAATCGGTAAACGTGTTTTTTGCGTTAGTTCTAATTTCTGCCACGGCTTACATGAGCCGAACTATGAATCAACCAAGAAGTTGATGATTTTGCAAAAACGTTCTTGTTTTGTAAATTCTGCATATAATTAGTTTGTTCTTGTTTAAATTGTATTTAACTTGTATTTGTTTAAATAATTGAAATAAATATTTCCTATTTTATAAAAGTTTTTGTTTTTTTATAAATCTCTTTTTGGTGTGATTTTGGGTCATTTAATTACAAGGTGTGTGAAAGGAGAATGTTCTAGAGCACTTTGTAGTTTTTACAAAGCAGGGGGATTCCACGATATTTATGGCAATTAAACTGACCTCTCGTCTAGAAGAGTGAACACAGTACCGCACACAGTACCACAGAACACAGTACACAGTACCTTCTTAAATTTACAGTACCACCACCTTCTTGTCTTTCCGGCAACTCCTCTTATATCAATACCTACAGCATAAGCAATTCTCTGAATGCATATATCATTGAACTCCATTTTTTTTTCTTCCTTTCCTTTCCTTATTTCGTCCTATACGCTTCACCGTGATGTCAACTAATTCTCTTGAAACCCTTTGATTCGATTGGGCACACACGGAGTCCCGCCTGCAGAGTTTCCAAAGCACAAAACTTGTCACTCAGTAATTTGAAACTGGTCTCTTATTTCTTCTTCTTCTTGTTGTTTCGAATAGGCTTACTTTGGACCACACTTGTTCAACTGTTGGGCTTTGTAACGCTATTAGGCGTTTAAAATCTATGCCCAGTATTTGTCGCATCTTATTTAGATCCATTAGTCTAACATCTTTGATGTTAAAGAAAATGGAGAAGGTGATTGATAATTACCTTATGACTATAGTGCTGGTAGGTACACCACTACACAGGAGTCAGCATGCTTACAGAGCAGGGAAATCCACAGAAACCGCCCTGTATCAGCTGACAAACGAAATAGAAGCAGCATTAGAGACAAAGGAAGTAGCGATATGTGCCTTCTTGGATATAGAGGGAGCTTTTGACAACACCTTACACGAGGCTGTCAAGGCGGCCCTCGAAAGAAGGAGTATCGACAGCAGTATCTCAAAGTAGATGGGAGAAATGCTGAGAACTAGAACAGCGGAGACACAAAAGTGGGAAGGGACACCATTAAGATCTCCACAACTCGAAGGTGCTCACAGGGAGGTGTACTATCACCGCTAATGTGGAGCCTGGTGGTTGATGAACTACTGGTTAGGCTAAACGACCTAGACATCAAATGTCAAGGTTACGCCGATGACGTAGTCATAATGGCCAGAGGGAAGTTTGAGGGAACGCTCTGTGAAATTGTTCAGAGAGGCCTCAAAGTAACTAGTAGATGGTGTCAAACAGTGGTACTGAGACTCTGCCCGAGCAAAACCACGGTGATACCATCTACTAGGAGAAAACTAAACTGCCTACATCTCATACTCTTAGATGGGAAGGCAGTAGAATACCAACAGGAGATAAGGTATCTGGTAGGTAGGAAAAACGTGGGGTTGTAACCGCACAATCCTGTGATGGATATACACCATGATAGTGAGACCTGCAATCACTTATGGGGAAGTTGCGTGGGGAAGTAGAATCAAGCTGGCCTCTATGAGGAAACATCTTGAGAAGATTCAAAGACTGGCATGCGTCTCACTGGCATCACGGGGGCGATGGGGTCGTGTCCGACAGCAGCATTGGAGCTGCTGCTGGATCTGACTCCGCTGCACCTTGTGATGGAAAGGTGGCTGCCTTTCCATCACAAGGTGCAGTCGGCGATCGTAAGGTTCAGCAAGGAAGGAATGGGCAGAGGTAAAATAATCGGGAGCAGAGACCGAAACAGCCTCACTGCCAAGATCCCCTGGCTGGAAGTACCAAAAGACGAAATGGTATGCAAATACCACTTCGAGAAAAACTACACAGCAATGTGTAGTAGTAAAGCCGATTACAGCGACGAATCCTCAGCATACCACATGCCATCAAAATGGTATGGCAATACAGTTGGCAAATGGTATACAGTTGCTTCGAAGACAAAGGAAGGTACTGATGCAGGAGTGTTTGGACCTCTTACCAGGTACTTCGAATCCATGGGAACATCCCCAAGTATCTTCCAAGCAGAGGTACACGCAATCGAAAGATGTGCACAGTTTAATTTAGACAGGAATTACCACAAAAAACGAATCGCTATCCTGTCAGACAGCCAAGCAGCTATTAAGGCCATTAGCTCATACACCATCAGATCCAAACTGGTATGGGACTGTGTGGGGAAGCTGAACAAGCTTGGCAGGGATAATAAAGTAACGCTATACTGGGTACCAGGACACACTGGTATAGACGGAAACGAAGAAGCCGATCACCTAGCAAACAAGGGATCCAGGAGTCCCTTTATAGGTCCGGAACCCTTTTGCGACATGAGTGTGAACACCATCCACAAAAGCTTAAATGAAGAAACAAGAGGAAAATGGATCAAAACCTGGAAAGAACTTCCAGGGCTAAGGCAATCCAAAGTGATGCTGGGATCTTTTAACCAGCAGAGAACAAAAGCTTGCCTGAAACTAAGCAGGAACAAGCTTAGAATTCTGACAGGAGTCCTGACGGGACACTGCAGACTTAGGAAACATCTCAAGGCCCTACGCCTAGAGGAGGATGACGGATGCAGATTCTGTGGCTCAGCAGAGGAAACCCCCATACATCTGCTTAAAGACTGCGGAGAATTACTCCGCAAGAGACAGATGTACCTTTTGGGGCTCACTGCTTGAACACAGAGGAGCTGCAGGTTTTGAATCCCGCCCAGATTCTGAAATTTCTTAAAGAATCAGGATTAGAGGAGGCGCTCTAAATGGGTAAGTACACCAACGCTTGGAGGAGGAGGGTGGGGTACAATAGATCTATAAAGGTCGCAGTACAAGTCGGCACAACCATATCTACAATCTACAATTGTCGCATCTTCTGCCGGTGTAACTCCTTTCTCTCTTCTGTCCAGGGGGTATCTTTCCTTCGGGGTTTTTCCTGAAATCCATGGAATTCCTTCATCTTATTTCACTTCTTTTACCTTCACCTTCTCTTATTTCACTATTGGTATGGTGAATGGCTGGGGTTTCACTGTTTTATTCCTGGTTGGTCTCTGATGTAGGACCATGTAAATGACGAGATAATGATCCGAGTCGCAATCTGCATCGCTGAAGCTACAGGCGTCAGTGAAATATTTTTTATGTTTTCGCTGTACCAGGACGTGGTCAATTTGAATTATTGTGTTGCTATCTAGTGACACCCATGTGTGTTTTTGAACCTTCCGCGTAGGGTATGAGAATTATGGCAATTAACTGGCCACCCTTCTTCAAGATTGGACACAGTGCCGCCACTTTCCAGGCTTCTGGCAGCTCCTCTTGTCTACGCACCTAGAGGATAAGCTATTCTCTATAAATATGTTCAGAGATACAGAGTAGAGATGGTTGGCCTGATATTTTGACATCTATGAACAATCTTAAAAAGCAATATCAACGGTGCGACATTGACAAAACTTGTATGGAAGAAACTACAAACAGATGAAGCTTAGAATTTGATTCACACAAATTATTTCAACATGCGAGTTTCAGAAAAAAGTGTCAACATATTTTTTCCAATTTCAAGACCAACATAAAGCATTTTCTTCTTTAAATCCAAAAACGCAATAAATTATTTACAACTAGTCTAAATGAACTAATTTTGACAAAATGTAGAATGTTGCCTAATATTTTATTGAAACTATTGAGGCAGAAGGGGGTGTAGAGTATATGTTAGGAATAGTACCTCAGTACCCTTGTCGGACGATCCTCTCGAGGATGATGAGGGACTTTGGTTCCAAACAGATATGCAACTCTCACTTATGGCTCCTTGAGGCTGTCCAATAACAGGACAGCGGCCACAACCCGGTAAACTGCATCGTCCTGTAGACCAAACTAAGTAGGTGCGAGATTGCCTCCGCCAACCCCCTGGAGGAGGAAATCTCGCACCAGACTCTGGCTCCTTTAACCGGATCTGATCAAGGAGAGGATGCGATCCTATATGCGGCGGCGGAAGATGCTACCAAACAGTAGTACAACGGCGGCGTATAAAATCCTCGGAAGCAGGACTACTCCCCACCACCAAACCGCAGTGTGGTGGTTTAAAGGGTAAACAATCCCCCCCCCCCCCAAATATGATGAAGTGTCAAGAAATGAAACGGCCCTCAGCTCCCAGCGGTACCGACCACGGTAGCGGCTGAAAACATGGGAGAAGTACAGAGGGTGCAAAGAATCCCCTGGTTAAGGCAGGCTACCAAAATAGACTTCAAAATCGCTACGTATAATGGAAGATCTAAGATAGAGAGAACTAAAGAAAAGGGACATCAAAGGAAATAAGAAATTACATTCGAAAATATAACGTGCAGATAGTCACGGATACAATTGAAAGAAACAAAAGCACGAAAGTAATGAACATACAGTTATCAAATAGTAAACGCGAAATACACAAACTGAGAAACAAAACAGGACAAGTAACAACAGATAGAAACGAAATCCTAAAAAATAACGGAGAACTATATACTACCAGAAAATTTGACAAAAACGATAATAGAACACGTGATAGAGAATAGAATACCGAAATAGAACAAGCACTATCCGGAATTAAAAACAACAAGGCGCCGGGAGAGGGCGGCCTAGTTATAGAAGCCGTAAAAATGGATGCCAAAAAAGTGAAACGATTAGTGTTGGCACTCTTCAATAAATGCCTCTAAAACAGTACTACCTCAGCACAGTGGAACAATGCAATAGTGGTATTGACATACAAAAAGGGAGACGCTACTTGGTTAGAGAATTATAGGCCGATTAGCCTGTTGACACATTTGTACAAGCTCTTCTCAAAAATAATTGCCAAAAGAATAACAACAAAACTCAACTTCTCACAACCAAGAGAACAAGCCGGCTTTCGAGCAGGTTAGGGCACTAATGATCATCTGCAAGTAATTAAGACCCAGGTTAAGAAAAGTGTCGAATATAATCTGCCGCTGACACTCATGTTTGCAGGCTACGTGAAGGGCTTCGACTTCATAGAGTTATGGGCCATTATGAAGGCATTATAGCAAAGTAGAATCGACTATAGATACGCAAATCTAATAAGTAACATATATGCCAACGCACACATCAAAATAAGTTAAACTACACACAGAAACAGAAACCTTCAGCATCGAAAGGGGCGTCAGACAAGGACGCGCTGTCCCCAAAACTCTTTACGGCAGTATTAGAAAGCGTTATGAAAGAAGTCGATTCGGACGACAAGGACATATATATCCAAGGAGGAAGGCTGAATCATCTACGATTCGCAGATGATATTGTGATAATTACTGATAACCTCAAAGATGCCAAAGAAGTGCTAGAACAATGCCTTAAAAAAGTAGGGCTAAAAATGAATATGTCAAAAACTAAAATTATGACGAACCTCGCCTTGGACGGGACAATAATTATCAATGCAAGAATTGAAGAAGTTGACGCACACAAATACCTTGGACATACCATCAAAATTGGCAGAGATAATCAGACATTCGAAATTACCAGAAGGATAAACTTAGATGGGCGGCTTTTGAAAAATTTAGACACATATAATAGGAGGTCAATATCCAATATGTTTAAAACGAAAATAATAAAAAAAACCTTAAAACCTATGGAGTCGAAACTTTAACGTTAACCAAGAAGACAGTTAATAAACTATGAATTGCCCAAAGGGCAATGGAACGATCCATGGAAGGAGTGACCAGAAGGGACAGGAAGACAAATGCAAGGTTAAGACAAACAACAGGAGTTATAGACATATAGTATAACGCATAACCAACTTAAAATGGAACTGGGCAGGGCATCTCGCAAGAACCACTGATGACAGGTGGACAAAGAAAATATTGACATGGAGACCCTGGGAGTCCGAAAGATGCAGAGATGATGATGATGCATGTTGATTGAGGCAGAAAGCATTGACAGAGTTGGCCAAGAATCTAAAATAGTTGGTAAAAAATATCTAAATAATTGCTTCAAATAGCTATAATATCCACAGAGTACCACTACTATACAGTTAATAACAAAATTTACATTCTTATATCATGTTATCAAAATGTTAATTAATATTTGGAAAAGAAAGGGAATACGTTGCTGCTAGAAAGTGTAAGAATTTCTGTTCCAATTTATCTATATCTCACCTAGCCTAACCTCTATATAATATATGGTGCGAATCTACAGGCGCGTCAAGCTATTTAACTTAACCAACCTTGGGTTAAATTAGTGAAATACAGCGTTATAATGTTTAAATAAGTTTTTATGTTAGTTGTGTACCAAACTATAGTGTTCTCGCGTACCCGACTTTTTTTAATACCCGGGTACCGGGTATTTAAATTTAGGGGCTCTTTCAATGAGTGTGCCATCTACTACAATATCGGCTTGGACATTCGGATTTTTACTAATTATCATTATCTTTGTTTTTCTGATGTTTAATTTTAAACCTCTCTTTCCGCTACGATTGTATCCATTAAGCGTTGTAATCCTTCTGGACTATCCGAAAACACTACTGTGTCGTCCGCATATCTCAGGTTGTTTAAAATTTTGCCGTAAACTTTAATGCAGTCATTAGTATCTTGTAGTGCCCTTTGAATCCCCAACCCCCCCCCCCCCTGGTTACGCCCATGGTTCTCAATGTTGTAGTTTCTTGACAATATAGATTTCGTATCAATCGTATTTTAATTAGTGTGTTCTGTGTGACATTTGTTTGACATTGTTGTTGAAGGCCTTTTGATAGTCTATGAAACACGCGTATACATCTTTTTGCTTATCTCTACATTTTTGTAGTAAGATATTGAGACTATAAGTGCTTCTCGTGTTCCCATTCCTTGTCGAAAGCCGAATTGTGAATCGTCCAGATCGGCCTCGCATTTTCTATATTTTCTCTGTTGCAAGATCTATAAAAATGCTTTAACTCATTACTCATTAGGCTAATTAGTCGAAACTGATCGCATTTGTTAGCATTTGGTGTTATTGATATGGGAATGAAAGTTGACTCTAACCAGTCACTAGGAAAGACCCCTGTATATATAATTAAAAAGTTGTATAAATATTCCGATGTTATCTTCTTTTACGAGTTTAAGGAAATCGCCATAAACTCCGTCTTGCCCCGCTGCTTTGCCTGTTTTGTGGTCTTGAGTGCTCTGATTATTTCTGATTTTATTATATCTGGTCCGTGATCGGATGAGCCAATTTCTTCCTCTTCTTCTTCTTCTTTCGAATAGGCCTACTTTGGACCACTCTTGTTCAACTATTGGGCTTTGACCTTTCCCCAGTATTGTCGCGTCTTCTGCCGGTGTAACTCCTTTCTCTCTTCTGTCCAGGGGGTACCTTTCCTTCGAGGTTTTGCCTGAAATCCACTGACTTCCTTCAGGGTGCGTCTCACAGACTCTCTGTTTTTGAGATCTGTTATTCCCAGTTCTTTAATATCCTTCTCGGTCTCTGTCAACCAAGTGGTACGAAGCTTCTTGTTTTGCCAGAAGGTGAACAGACGGTTGGTTAGTCGGTTTGGAGGCAATCATGCAACGTGGCCATTCTTTTCCTTGCACAGTCAGAGAGCATCTCAATATGTTCGTAGAGCTCAGAGTTATGCCGTCTTCTGAATTCCCCATCTTCCTTTACCGGGCCTAGAATCTTCCTGAGGATTCTCATCTCTATCTGATTTCTCTATTAGACCCCTTCCGTTCAAGGAAAGACACTTTATGGCATACAGGGTTTCTGGTCGTAAGACTGATGTGTAGTGCTTAAGTTTCAGGTTGCGTGACAGGCATTTCTTATTGTAAGTGTTCTTAGTCAGCCGATAGGCTAGTTTTAACTTGTTGACTCTCTTGGATAATGATGCTCTCTCTGATAAGTTGGGTCCAATCCATTCGCCTAGATACTTAAATTTCTCAGTCCTCTTGATGTTTCCCTGTTCTAGTAACATCTCTCTGTTTGCTTCTCTGATGTTGGTGAAGAATTCTGTTTAATCCAGTGACACTTGAAGACCCACTTTGGCAGCCTGTTTTCTGAGGCAGTTTACCTGCATTGTTGCCATCTCAAGAGAATCAGCAAACAGTGCCATGTCATCTGCAAAGGCCAGGCAATCTATAACCAGCCATCGTTCAAGTCCATCGTTCTTACGTCCCAGGTAGATACCACTCATCTGAGCACCCAAATTGTTCAGTTACTTGCGCCATTCTCTCATAACCTTTTCAAGGACACAGTTGAAGAGAAGTGGAGAAAGTCCATCTCCTTGTCTCACTCCAGTTTTTATTTCCAAGCTTTCTGAAATCTTGCCTCTAAATTTAACCTTGGAATGGGTGTTGGTCAAATTTTCTCGAGTCTGCGGGTTTTGTTCCTGGAGTACTTTGTTAAGCGTTTCTCTATCAATGGAATCGTAGGCCTTCCTAAAATCAACAAAGGTGACCACCTTGCGGTTTCTCATCTTGGAGTATGCAAGTACAGTTTTAAGATTGAGGATCTGTTCAACACAGGATCGGGTCTTCCTGAAGCCCCCTGGTATTCTCCCAGTTGACTATCCAACTGATTTTCTGACCTTGTTTGTAACGCCTTCGAGAGAATCTTGTATATTACCGGGGCGAGAGAAATTCCACGGTAGTTCTTTAGATCAGTAAAATCACCCTTTTTGTGAAGCGGATGGATCTATTCATTTATTTATTCATTTACTTATGCATCTATTCATAACTATTCTTCCTCTTCTATCCTTTCATCACTACACATCTCTTCTACGTACTCCTTCCATGTCTCTTTTAGTTCTAATTCAGTCATGATGAGTTAGTTTTGCTTATTCAATAGCTTGTTATGTGGTCTTTTATTAAATTTTCCGCAAGTCTCTCTGACCATTTAGTGCATATTTTGTGTATTTGTTATATTATCTACTTTATCTAAATGTTTTAATAAAACACTTGTTGAAGGGCCTTTATAGGATAATATTTTTGGGCATATTGAGCATTGTACTGATTCCTTATTCTGTATTTTTGTAAATATTTCCATACTCCAGAAACAGCCATTTTGCTTACGAAAAGTAAACCATCGTTTAGTAAAATTTTATAGGTTATCCACTATATACATTTTTTTATTTTGTATTAATAATATTTAATTCAATTAATCACCGTTCACCGAACAATAAATTTTTTTTTGTAAACAAAGTATTATTAAAGAACTATTATTTTAATTGTTTGTAGTGCAAATTTGCTAATATTATTTTTAATGAACAACTTAGTAATAATTTTCCGAGAATTTTAACAGGGGTCTAACAATGAAATAGTACCCAGGTACTAAAAATTGCATATACGCGGATCCGGGTAGATAACCCTATACCAAACTGAATACCGGGTGGATGATCCTATAATTTGGAATAAAGTAATAAAGAATCTTTCTCTGCATGCATCATATATTAATTTCCTGCGGGGGAAGGTGTAACCCCTACCAGGCGCGTCCCCGGGTGGCGGATAGGGGATTGCACACGCGGACCAACACCATTGCACGGTAACCATGCTTCGGCACGAGATTACCAGTTTCCTCTTATCTTTCCTTCTTTGATCTTTCGACCTCCCTTGGTCAACTCTTCGGTCTACTCATGACCACCTTTCAACTCCTGATGCTAGTAGGTATCGAGGGCTAGGGAGTTAAACTTCTTTCTTCTTCAATCTATTACTCCTAATCCTACGGTGGTGGACCTTACCCGTGCCAAGAGGATGCATGGCCAGAAGGAGGTCAGTCTGGTCCCTAACGAAAGGAAACCTGGCAAAAGGTATAAATTGCACCCCCCCCCCTCAATGGATAGTGCAAACCGAGAAAGGGCACGACTGGGTCCTTCGCCACAGTCCAATAAAAAGAGACTCCCGAAGCGCTCATACAGTGAGATCATAAAAGATCATCTGGTATGGGCGGTCATTGACAGAGGTCACCGGGATGGGAGTATCGCGCCAGTCAAATGGGGACTGGTGGAAGCGGCTCTCTTGGGCAAATACCTGGACATTCTCCAGAAGAATCCAGGCCCAGCTCCTTGCTGCAGAGACGCAGGTTAGCATCAAGGACATATCAAGCTGGTGGCTTGTGCAGATCAACGATCAGCGGACCTGTACAAGCAAGCCATCGGGGAAGTGGGGGAAGTCTGGCCAGGCGCCCGAATCGAGGCTGTCTCAAGGGACAAGATCCCGAGCAGGCCGAGATCGAGAGCCTGGATCCCGACGGAACCCTCTGACCCGAGGACAATTCTGAAGATAATTCAGACCAGCAACCCCACGCTTCCAACTGAGGATTGGAGCGTTATCAAAGTTAGCGATGCAGCGGGTATGAGAAGGCAAGTAATTGTCATCTTAAACGAAGCATCTCTAGCGCCACTGGCAGAAAGTAAGGGAGTGATCAGCTACGGCTTCGGCTCCACTACCCTGAATGTTTACAAGAGTGACCAGAGAACCCCAATCCCCTCGAGGGATGGGTAGCCTCGGTCACATTCAGACAGTGAGATGTCAGATATGGGGGTCACGAATATGTTCGGACCTCTCCATCTAGATGAAATTAGCAAAGCAGAGGAGAATCTGGCGCTAATATCTGACACCGAAGACGACAACGACGTAACGATCGTCGCGGTGCCAGAAAACTCTCTTAGCGATGGTGGGGGTAATACAATGTAACCTCCACCACTCCAAAGCAGCCTCGGCTGCTCTGCTCCTTCAACTGTCAAAGGGAGGAGTCGCCATCGCCCTAATCCAAGAACCCTGGGTCGTGGGTACCAAGATCTGTGGACTGGGCTCTGACAAGTACAGGTTACTGTACGTAAAAAACGCAGGTAAGCCACGCTCGTGCGTCCTGGCGGATAAAAGCATCAACGCTTTTATGATGCCTAACCACAGCGATTGCGACACTGTCACTGTATCAATGGGACTTTCTAATCGTAGGTTATGGATGATCTCAGGATACTTCGCCCATGAGAAGGAAAGTCCCCCAGAGGGTTTCCATGGTATAATCACAGAAGCCAACCGAGTAGGGGCGGACGTGATTATTGGAGCCGATGCCAATGCCCACCACACCATATGGGGCTGCTCGGACACGAACAACAGAGGTGAGTCTTTACTAGAATTTATACTAACCTCCGACCTAGAAATATGTAATATAGGTAACACTTCCACCTTCACCACAGCCGTGAGAGAGGAGGTACTTGATATTACACTCGTTTCCACTAAAACGCCTAACCTTGTAAGCAATTGGAAAGTGTCAAAAGAACACTCCTTTTCTGATCATAGGTTTATTGAATTTAAGGTAGGCATACAGATGCAAACAAGGCCTAAGTTTGTAGACAAACGGAAGACTGACTGGGGTAAGTACAAAACTACCCTATCGGGTCTTCTATCGGAAGAGCCGCCCCCAACACCAAAAAACAGGGGATGAGCTAGACAGAACTGTAAAACAGTTCACAGGTGCCTGTAACAAGGCCATGCGCACATCATGCAAAGTCGTGAGCAGGATAGGTAAGAGCAAACCACGGTGGTGGACGCCGTTAATAAGCTCCCTAAGAAAGGAAAGCAGGAGGCTGTTCAACGAGGCAAAAAGCACCAATGAGTGGACTGCCTATAAGAACAGCCTACGGAATTTCAAAACGGAGGTTAGGAAGGCCAAAAGGTCATCCTTTGCTCGGCTCTGCGAGCAAATAGAGGAAACCTCAGAAGCCAGCCGACTGCGTAAAATTTTATCTAAGGATCCGGCAGTCCAAAGCTTCATACAGAAGCAAGATGGAAACTGGACAACCTCATGTACAGAAACGCTGGAGCTACTCATGGATACACACTTTCCAAACAATGGAATAAGTGTAGTGGACTCCACCATAACTGCTCCACCTCGGTATCTGGCTGACAGAATTGTAGGTGGAGATAAGTTAACCTGGAGCATCAAAAGTCAAAAGTCGCATCCTTTAAGTCACCTGGACCTGACGGGATCAGTCCAGTTGAGCTGCAAGAGGCCATAGATATAGTTACACCTTGGTTGGAGACTATGTTTAAGGCATGTATAAACCTCTCATACATCCCAAAAATATGGAGAGAGGTCGAAGCGGTCTTCATCCCAAAAGGAGGAAAGGCCTCACACACCTCCCCCAAAGACCTGAGACCAATCAGCTTATCATCGTTCCTGCTAAAGACACTTGAAAGACAGATTGACTTGCACATGAAGGAGGCATTACCCTGAAATGCTGTCAATGTCTCAGCACGCATACACAAAGGGGAAATCCGTGGAAACAGCACTCCACGCCTTGGTAAACCAGATAGAGAGCTCGATGAGGCATAAGGAATTCACGATGGTTGTCTTCCTCGATATAGAAGGGGCATTTAACAACGTGAAGCCTGAAGCCATAGAATCAGCCCTAACTGGACTAGCTATGGACAATGCTCTATGTCACCTGATCGGAAAAATGCTCCGTGAAAGGAACATTAGGGCCACAATGGGAGAATCCCACATAAGAAGGAAGGTGAGTAGGAGAACCCCACAAGGAGGCGTCCTCTCACCATTGCTTTGGAACATCACGCTAAATGAGCTGCTCCTCCAACTTAGGAAATCCGGCTGCAGGGTAGTCGCCTATGCGGATGACGTAGCAATAGCGGCCTCAGGGAAACACCTCAATACAATGTCGCAACTTGTTGAAGGGGCCCTATCGAAACTAGCGCAATGGTGCAAAAGGTGTGGCGTAGATGTCAACCCGGCGAAAACCGAGCTAGTCGTTTTCACAAGGAGACACAACATCCCAGAATTCAGGCCCCCAATGCTAAAGGGCACTGAACTGGCGATCAAGGAGAGCGCCAAGTACTTAGGTCTCATACTAGACCGAAAGTTATCTTGGAAGCTCAACATAAACGAAAGAGTACGGAAAGCAACGGTGGCGCTGTACTCTTGCAAGAGAGCGGTGGGGAAATCTTGGGGCCTCAACCCCAAGATTACCTTCTGGCTATACAGAGCCGTAGTTACACCAATAATCTACTACGGCGTTTTCATATGGTGGCCGGCACTTAATAAAAGAGTCCATCAAATAGCGCTTACAAAAGTGCAGAGAATGGCGGCGCTCATGATAACGGGAGCCATGAGAACGACGACTACGAAAGCCTTGGAGACAATCCTGGACATAGCTCCGGTCGATTTAATGGGCAAGCAACTTGCCATTACCACAGCACTTAGACTAAAGTCAGTGCGAATGTTGACATCGGACTATCGTGGACACGCCGGAATAATCAATGAATTTAAAGGGGTGCCCAAAAACATAGACCGATGTCTAGCAACACCTGCTTTTGGTAACAACTTCTCATACCACATACCCTCTAAAGAGGAGTGGATGGAAAAGAAAGAGGTACCAGCAGGACACACGCAGGTCTTTACAGACGGCTCACGGAGGGAGGACAAAGTGGGCAGCGGAGTTTTCTCCAACGACCTCAACCTCAGAATTAGCTTACGCCTGCCAGACTACTGCAGCGTTCTACAGGCGGAGGTAACCGCCATAAAAGGGACAGCAGAGTGGCTGATGGTAAATGGGGACCCTGGTGAACAGATCCACATTTACACCGATAGCCAAGCTGCTCTCCGGGCAGTTACTAGCGTGTGCACCAACTCAGCAGTGGTCTCTGGCTGTCGGAGAAAGCTGAATGAGCTCGCAGCACACACAAACGTGAGACTCACGTGGGTACCAAGCCACAGCGGGATCCCAGGTAACGCAAAAGCGGATGAGCTTGCAAAGAACGGCACAAGCCTGCACTCAACCGAAATATTACAGGATATTGGTATTCCATTTGCCTCGTGCAAGGAGACCATAGCCGAAATAACCTCGAACCTAGCGGAGCGAAGGTGGAGGGATGAAGACACCTGCAAGGTAACCAGGCAAATATGGCCTCACCGAAACAGGAAAAGAAGCACCAACATCGTCTCTCTAAAAAGAAACGATATCAGACTGGCAGTGGGAGTCATCACGGGACACTGTCCCATTGGCACGCACGCTGAGAGACTGGGCATAGCGAAGCGGGACTACTGCAGAGGCTGCCTGGACGAGGAGGAAGAGGAGAGTGTTCAGCATTACCTATGCCAATGCCCCTCTCTGACCGCAACACGATTGCTCTTCTTAGGCCGACCTTTCTTGGATGATCTCTCTGACCTCGCATCACTAGATGCGCAGACTCTCATGAGGTTCATCCACGGCTCGAAATGGTTTGACAAAATCCCCTGAGGAGGGTTGTACTGCAAGTACCGTGGTAACACAACGGGCCCATCTGAGGCCTATGTGAGCATTAGCTGCCACTTAAACCTAACCTAAGCTAACCTATCATATATTAAACACTATTGTCATAGTTAACCATGTTCAAACATGGCTTAAAAGTATCAAAGTATATAAAAGTAAAAAAAATATAGAATAAAAATAGAAAATAAAATGTAAAATAGAACCTAAAATACTAATAATGAACATCTGTAACGTGATCAAGAAGATTTGGGAGGAAGAAGAGATTCCAGGGGAGTGAGAAAGAAGCAATAATACAACGGATACATACCTAAGGAGAAAAAAAAGTTAATAACTATCGAGTTAATAACTATATGTCTACTACTGGTAGTGTATAAGATACTATCCAAAGCAATATTAAAAATAGCAGAGGCCCAACTAGCTGGCCAAAACGGGGAGTAGCAAGGGGGCTTCAGAAAAGGGAGGTCATGCATAGAACAAATAATGTCTCTCAAAATGATACAAAAACACTACACTCGGAAATCAATCGGAATTTTTTTTTTAACAATATTCGTAGATTTCCAAAAAGCTTATGGCTCCATCGACAGAAACGCGTTATTCAAGGTACTAAAGGATTTGGGATTGGACAACAAAATACGTAAACTAATAGAAGCAACTCTTAACGACACTGTTTTTATTGCTGTTTAACTGTGGGCTGGAAAAGGTCATAAGATAATGGAGAATGAAGGTAGGAGGGAAAAACTTACAAGGCATAAAAATACACAGGAAAACCCATTACAGTGGACTGCTTGGCCTTTGCAAACTATATAGTAATATTCGCAAACTCGGAGGAGGAAGCTAAGGCAAAAATTGAAATTCTCATAGAAATCGTGAAGAAAATTGGCCAACAGATATCTTTTGAAAAAACAAAGTATTTCACTACAGAATGAAAGTCGACACAGGAAAAAATTAAAACTAGGTATGGAGAAATTGGGCGCGTCCAGAAATTTAAATATTTAGGAGAAATAATAACATCAAATGGAAACGACAAAGAAGCGTACGACAATAGGGTCTCAAAGTTAAATAGAGCATACTTTTTATGCAGAGGGTTTTATAGCAAGAAATCCATCTCCATAAACGCGAAGGTAAGACATCTAAATACAGTGCTTAAACCAGAAGTGGTATATTCCGCAGATGTTTTACGCTATAATAGATCAAGTAGGCTGGATAGAAAAAAATAGAAAACCGAGAAAGAAGTAAAAGGCCCTTTACTGGCCTAGGGCCGGTAAAAGTGGGCGAGTCTTGGAGGCTCAGAAGCAACGAGGATCCATATAGCAGTAAACAAACAGAACGACTATCAACTACCATGAGAAAGTGTAGAGCATCCTTTTGTGCACACATAATCCGAATGAGTAATGAACGGTTCCTCAAAAGAAAATCCTAAGAGACCAAGGGAAATGGATCACGGAAGTAGAAAAAGACTGGCATTGATGGGAAAAACAGAAGAGGACATCAACAAGCGAAACACAGTAAGAGAGAAGATAAGAACCTATGGCGTTTACCCGGCAATAGAGACAAAAATTAGCAGCACAAAATGGGACCCTGAGAGAAAGAAAAGACAAAACAAAATGATGAAAAAGTTCTGGGATAAAAGGAAGAAAGAAACTGGAAAGAAGAAATAATATATTAATAAACATTGTAAACATACTGTTGTTGTTGTTAAGTGTGGTCCAAAGTAGCCAAATATCGAAATAAAAAAAAATAATGAACTTTGATTAACATTGTGGAAAAGAATTAGGTGTATAATGAATTTATTTACTATATTCTATATAAATAAATTAGTTAGTCTCTATTACACATATATATTACATCTACAACATTGGGAAGACAATTAGCGTGCAGCTGATATTCCTATACAAAGTCCTCCAATAAATGAAATATAAAACAAAATATGAATAGATGATTTTCCATCTGAACCTTCATACCATTTTTTAACTTGTCCTTTTTGTTTTTTCAAAACGTCCTCCACTTTATCAAGTTTTCTATCTACATATCGTTCCATCTACAAATAAAAAACTATATTGGCAAGACAATTTCCCATGAGTATTAAGAAAAGCTTAATCCTAGAAACAATCCACCAACAAAACTAGTAGAGAAAGAATTGTTATTTATTGCAAATGCTGTCATCTGAAATTATAAGTCTAGAAAATAATGTATAGAGTATAAGGAAGTTTTAGATATTTGAGGTACCTTATCCATTAGACTAGGACCCTGTCCTGTAATTTTGTTTTCAACCTTATCTGCAACTTTGTTGATCTTTTCATTGACTTGATTCCACCTTATTTTAATCAGATCATTTTCATTGGCTATTTGTAATAATATGATGCAGCCACCTATTGTAACTGCTACTATTTTACCAATGCGCATAGATATTAATCCCGTTATCAAACCAGATGCGCTGCCAAGCACTATTTGTTGTGTTTCGGAAGATTTTGAAATATCCACAATAATATCTAAAATTGATTTATCTGAAGCCATTTTAATATCTCTAGCATATATCAATATGAAACTTAATTTTTTTGCTCTGTTATGACCAGGTTATGACAATGCAGTGTTACCAACTGCCAAAAATATTTACCCCTAAGCCAAAGTCAAAAACCCCTAAAATTGCCACAATTACTTGAAAATCCCCCTAAATAAATAATATTCTATAAAAAATAATAAATTAATAATAATTAATATTCTGTAATAATTTTTAATATTCTTTATTTATATAATCACTTAATACTTCAAATATAATTTCGTTTTCATCTAGTTCCGAGTTTTTGCAATCATACATGTTGACATTAAATAAACAACATGTTAGGGGATGGATTAAATGTTGTGCAAGATCCACCATTTCGATGCAATGTGAATCGGACTATCATCTTATTTTGTAACATTTCAATAGATAGTCTATTTCGCAACTTATTTTTCGCAATATTGTAGATAGGATAAAGTGACCAGATTTTTTAAAACCGAAAGCAGTACATAAGCTATTTGAGTAAAGTGATCACACGTCCCGATTTGGCGGGACAGTCCCGCTTTTTGGAGGACAGGCCCGCGTCCCGCCTATTTTTAAAAATGTCCCGTTTTTCAGAAAATATCTGAATTTTTTATTTGAAATGTACATTAATATATAAAATAAGATTTTTCCTTTATTTAGTATCACTCAATGAATTTTTTTAATTTGAACTATCTATTCTTCAAGATATTCCAAGCGGTTATAAAAATTTCTGACTTCTTTCAGAAAATCCGGTCGTTTAATGGCACCTTGTTCTGAAATTTTCATTGGGTGACATTAAAAAAGGAGATTTTATGGGAATATGTGAAAAACTCTTTTGAATATATTAGTAAACATTTTCCAAAAAATGATATTTGCGAAAATGATCTTTTTTTATTTGCGTTATTAGTAAAAGGATACGTTACGTACTTGGTTACGAGTCACACATCACCTTTACACACAATAATGTATTAATGTATATTTTTTTAATTATTTGTCGGCTTTCATAGCTGAATTATATTACACCTTTTTACGGTTAGTTATGCGCATGGGAAAGTTTCGGGCACATATTTAGTTATACGCCAAAAGTTCTGGCATTTTTTGACGTATAACATGGCGGAAATTGATACATGCGTACAAAAAAAAATTGAAAACTATGAAACAATGAAAAAAAAACTATGAAAAGGTCACACCTATTCTCATTTCATCACATTTGTCCCGCTTTGTCTCAATGAAAATGTGGTCACTTTATATTCGAGATATGGGGACTTTCAAAATAACGGCCTAGGCGAATTTTTGAAAACTATCAAGGTCAAACGTTCTAGAATTGAAAGTTAGCGTTCACTGTTAACCTAATTTTGGAAGAAAAATTGGCAGAGGCCACTTACCTTTACCTATTTCCAGATTATTTAAACGCTAAAGCAATACATTGGATGAGACGGATGGAGGGGTAATGGTTACCCATGTGGTTTGCAAAAAAAATCGATAAAGAAAATTTGAATTATCTACGCGGGCCGCATAAATTGTCGGCGCGGGCCGCATGAAGCCCGCGAGCCGCCATTTGCCCAGGGCTGCTGCAGTAATCTGAGTGTTATGTTTATCACTCTTGAGCAAAATGTTCAGTTTGGAAATGCATAAAATCACAGTTTTAATTATTTATTTTTACAATATTATGCAAAGCAGTACAAGCAGAGAATACGCGTTCGACACTTGCGTTTGAAATTGGCCCGTGACAAGTGCCAGTCGGAATTTTGAGACATTTTCAAAACGTTTACAGCCAGCTACGTCACAATCATTATGTTTTTCATTTAATTCCGAAATATTAGTAACGAGAAACTATACTAGATGTCGCTAAGTCACCAGTTCAACATTTATATAATTATGATTGGCAAGCTTGAGTTATCCCAGGGCATATATTCTTAAACCTTTATTTTTCAATAAAAAATTAATAAATACATAAAAAATATCAAAAATAATACAAAAATCCCTAAAAATACCCCTAAAAATATAAAACCCCTAAAAAAATCCCATCCCACTTATTTACCCCTTAAATTTGGGGGGAAAACCCCTAAGTTGGGAACCCTGTGACAATGCGTGTCAGTGTTAGCAGCAGTGTTGCCAACTTTATTTTTCAGGGGTTCGTACCATGCACTTATCGTATTTTATGCGAAAATCGTATTTTGCTACGAATTTTAGAAAAAAATAGCATGAAATCTTCAATAAAACAATCGTAAATGATTTAAATACATAATATTATTAAAGCTTTAAATTAATATTTAGGGTCCAACATTTTAATATTTGGTATTTAGATACGAAAAAGAAATGATTTTCTGGAGCTTGGTTTCCAGAATTTGGGCACTTTTGTCAACTAATTGTAAGAAGTTTATATATACACTGCTCAAAACAATTAGCGGGTCACTAATTTATGTCTCCATAAAATTAAAACTAGAAATTACATCCAAATAAAATTAAGAAAATCTGAAACACGCTGTATTTAATTGTTTTAATTGATACATACGGAATTATCAGCATCACATACTTCCGGAGTATCCATAATAATTAACAAAAACTTCCAAAACCAAAGTGAAATAATGTATCCCAAATTTGATTCAAGGAGCTAGGAAGGTCATGTTCAGATCAATAAACAGACGGAAATGTTTACTACTGAGAGTTTAACTTAAGTGAAAATGAGTTATCTCAACGACGTGAGTAGGGAAAGATCCTGTGTTCTAAACCCACCTCCACCTCTGACATGCGCATGCGCGATGACCTTTGACCCCTAACCTAACCTTGACCCCTAACCTAACCTTGACCTTGACCCCTGACCTTGACCTTAGAACTTCCAGTTTCGACTTCCAGTTTCCTGTTTCGACTTCCGGTTACGACTTCCGGTTTCGACTTCCGGTTTTGACTTCCGGTTTTGACTTCCTGTTTCCGGTTTCGACTTCCGGTTTCCGGTTTCGACTTCCGGTTTCGACTTCCGGCCGCCATTTTCGGAACTTCCAGATGCGCGGGAAAATTCAAAAAAATAGACGCGAGGCGGGGAAATTCAAAATTAGATCCTGTTGAGACAAATGAGGTGTGAAGTTGGTTGCATACATCAACGGGGCTAAACACATGAGACTAGACAGACGAAGCTAAATACATGAAACTAGATACATGGAACTAGATAGACGAGGCTAGATACATGAGACTAGATACACGGAGCTAGATACATGAGACTAGATACACGGGGCTAGATACATGAGACTAGATAGACGGGGCTAGATACCTGAGACTAGATGGATAAGGTTGTAACATAAAGAAAACTCCACGTAAAATTTATGGTTTTATTAAATTCTAATAATAATACATTTAAATTTACATCAATACATTTAAATACTAATAGTGGTCATGCTTTGTATATGTTATGCGTTCGGAAGAAGCAGCTTAAGCAATAATGACTTGCACACATATTACAGCGAAACTTTACACAACTAGTTTTACTTGAGGCCTTTTGTCTTCCAAATATCATTCGGTTTTCTTTATAACAACCAACACACCGTCTTTTAACATCCACTTTCTCTAGGGAATGTTCACTATCTTTAGCATTGGATGAACAAACAGCTGATTGGTTTATTGAATCAGGAACATGTGCATTCAAACTCTCAACTTTATTCTTTTGACATTTAACATCCGTTTTCTCGAGGGAATGTTCACTATCTTTAGCGTTAGATGAACAAACAGCTGATTGGTTTATTGAATCAGGAAGATGTGCATATTTTTCTCTATTATTATCATAGTCACCATTAAAACTCTCAACTTTATTCTTTTGACGTCTAGGAAGCGCCTCATATGATGGTGATAAACTAGGAGATATTCTAAGTGGAGTCCAATAGATGGTTTTATTACGGGCATGCTTCTCGCCAAATACAATCCCCATCTTGATAGTAAAACACCAGCGTTAACACTAAATTATAAATGCTATCCAACCCTATTTATATCGTGCAGAGTTCTTTGCATCAATGAGGGTGTGAGGTCTATCTGACCCCACGCTAAACAGGGTGTGAGGTCTATGTGACCCCACACTCAACAGGGTGTGAGGTCTATGTGACCCCACGCTAAACAGGGTGTGAGGTCTATGTGACCCCACGCTAAACAGAGTGTGAGGTCTATGTGACCCCACGCTAAACAGGGTGTGAGGTCTATGTGACCCCACGCTAAACAGGGTGTGAGGTCTATGTGACCCCACGCTAAACAGGGTGTGAGGTCTATGTGACCCCACGCTAAACAGGGTGTGAGGTCTATGTGACCCCACGCTACACATAACCGATAGAGCTGCAGAGTATTAAGTGAGAGAGAGAGCGAGAGGGAGAGAGGGAGAGGGAGAGATGGGAATTAATTTTCACGGAAAACGTATAAAAGCGGTTGTTCAGACAATTCTACCACTCGACATTTACATCTCAAAGAGTTAACACCTATATTAAAAAATAAACTATTATCTCTAGGATTAATCTTATCTCTAAGTTAAAGCGACAGTATGGATAAAATAGATATATTCTCCAAAGTTGACTATGAGGATACTATTACAAAGAGTGAATTTCACACGTATTATCCTATAGCTCAAAATTATGGAAACAATGATGAGATTCGTATTAGGATCCAACACCAGGATATTTACACTTATCCTAGCGAAAGTTATATTTATGTAAGCGGAACCGTTAATTTCCCGAAACTCATTCCACCTGCAACTACACACAACTTTGAACTTGTGAAAAACGCATATGCGTTTTTGTTTGATGAAATTCGCTATGAATTGAATGGAGTTGAAGTAGATAAGAATAGAGATGTAGGAATTACAAGCACGATGAAAGGATTACTCTCCAACACCAAGCGAGATCAACATATACTCGACCTTTGCGGCTGGGCTGAAAATGCTACAAATGTTACATACTTTGAAAATAACAGAAAGTTCTATGCTCTAATTCCATTGAAATATTTATTGGGTTTTGCTGAGGATTATACAAAAATGTTAATTAATGTAAAGCAGGAATTAATTCTACTACGAGCTAGAACTGATGTGAACTGCTACAAAGGAGATGCAAATATAAGATTCAATATTGATCAAATTTACTGGCGAATTCCCCATATCCAACTCAACGACGAAGCTCGATTGAATGTATTGGACACACTCGAAGAAGATAAGCCGATATTAATACCGTTTCGTAGGTGGGAGTTGCATGAACTACCTGCTTTAAAAAATACCGACAGAGATATCTGGTCTGTAAAAACATCTACAACTTTGGAGAAGCCTCGATACGTTATAATTGCACTGCAAGAGGAACGAAGAGATGCTCATGTAAAAAACGCGTCCGAATTTGATAATGCATCGCTGCGAAATATGAAAATTGACCTAAACTCAGATTCATATCCATATGAAAGCTTAAATCTTAATATGGATAGTGGTGATTATGCACAACTTTATTACATGTATGCCACTTTCCAAAGCAGTTACTATGAACGCAGAAATGAGCCGATATTAGATATGATTCAATTCAAGGATCATGTTCTTTTTGTGTTTGATGTATCTAAACAAAATGAGAGTATTAAATCATCTGCTGTTGATTTAAAAATTGAATTTGAAGCTACGCAAGCATTCAAGCCAAATACTCGAGCCTATTGCCTTATTTTGTGTGAAGCTGCCGTTGAATACACCCCATTGTCGGGAATAGTTCGAAAATTAGTTTAAAAATTTAATTAAAATGAACCATTGTATGTATAAATCATATTAGCGACTATTCTATATATATTGCAAGAAATGTTTATATAAGTATTTCAATATATTGATGTAAATTTAAATGTATTATTATTAGAATTTAATAAAACCATAAATTTTACGTGGAGTTTTCTTTATGTTACAACCTTATCCATCTAGTCTCATGTATCTAGCCCCGTGTATCTAGTCTCATGTATCTAGCTCCGTGTGTCTAGTCTCATGTATCTAGCCTCGTCTATCTAGTTCCATGTATCTAGTTTCATGTATTTAGCTTCGTCTGTCTAGTCTCATGTGTTTAGTCCCGTTGATGTATGCAACCAACTTCACACCTCATTTGTCTCAACAGGATCTAATTTTGAATTTCTCCGCCTCGCGTCTATTTTTTGAATTTTCCCGCGCATCTGGAAGTTCCGAAAATGGCGGCCGGAAGTCGAAACCGGAAACAGGAAGTCGAAACCGGAAACAGGAAGTCGAAACCGGAAGTGGAAACCGGAAGTCGAAACCGGAAGTCGAAACCGGAAGTCGAAACCGGAAGTTCCGGGGTCAAGGTCAGGGGTCAAGGTCAAGGTTAGGTTAGGGGTCAAGGTCAGAGGAGGTTTGAGGAGGAGGAGGTTTTAGAAGGAACTATCTTTCCCTACTGACGTGGAAGCAGTAGTGTATTGGTAAAATAAGAAGTGAGCGAACGCATGGTGAGAGCTCAGAAATATTCCGCGACTTTCCACATGCAGCTTCCTGAAAGTTTTTCGGTGATTATCTTATTTTAAGCAAACTATTGTTTTCCTTGTGAGTTCTTTATTATTGGGGTTCCGTACCGAAAACGGAACCCTTATAGGATCACTTTGTTGTCTGTCTGTCTGTCAAGACCATTTTTCTGAGGAACGCGTAGAGGTAAGAAGTTGAAATTTGTGTCAAATAAGTCAACGCAAAAGTTAAAAGTTAAACTTGTAAGTCAACGCGATCAAAAGATATGACCGTTTATGTCGCATATTTTGCGATTTCACAAGGGAATCAAAACCTATAGGGTACTTCCCGTTGATCTAGAATCATGAAATTTGGCAAGAAGCGGTGTCTTAGAGCACATGTAAAGGGAAAAATCTGAAAACCGTAAATATGTAGTTTAAATACAAGAAAAATGCGAATTTACTATTAGAAACTTATGAAAATACACTAATGAGTTGCGTGGTATTTTCAGGCACCAGAAGCATATCGGTTGCATACAGTTAGGTCCTCCTAAAGATACCTTACTTACAAGTTTGTACGGAACCCTCGGTGCGCGAGTCACAACTCGCACTTGGCCGGTTTTTTTTTTATTCATACTACACAAAATATTAACAAACAAAACAAAACAAACAAAAATAAGAAATTTGAAAAAAGATAAAAATAAGAATCTTAAATATATTATTTTTATGTAGTACACTTATAGTGCACCAAAAACTCTACAACAAACAAAATTTTCTTCTACAAAAACTCCCAAATAGGATCACACACAATTTCATTTTCCCCTGCTGTTTTAGTTTGCTGGTCCGTAGCGGATCGATGAGATCGCAATCAGGTTTTTACGTATAAAATTGGATTCCAAAATTCCAAGGGTGGTCCATGAAGTTTTATAAACAATAAATTTGCTACATGATCAATTAAAATGCGTGATTTTTGTCCGTTACAATTAAATTCATGCTGCTGAAACCACGCTCGCCTTCTGAAGAACTGCAAGCTATAATTTTAGAATATTGTTTTAACGTTTCCAAATCGTCGGGAATGTTACGACCACCACAAGCCAAGTAATCTCTAAAGGCATTTAAAATTTTCCCTAAAGGTAAATTAAAACGTTGGCAGAGAAATTCTACTTCTTTTACTTCAAATTCCATATTAATTGCAGATGACCATTCGGTTGGTTCAAGAATTCGCAATTCTTTAACAATTTTGGAAGTCAAAATGCCGTCTGAAATTTGCAGATGTAGTGTTTGGCCTATTCCTCATACTATTAATAATACTAATTAAGAATTGATTTCTGTGAATCAATTTTGAATCCATTTTATTATCCTTTAACGAAATTGAAGATAATTGCATTATTTCACAAGCAGAAACTACTTCCAACTTTTTCCTTTCTGACTTTTTTCCTTTCTGAGGTTCTTTTAAATATTCTAAATAAGTGATTGTGGGGCGAATCAATTTATTGAAGTTTCTCTTTTTTGCAATGCTTCTGAAAGAATAGATAGCTCGAATAGAACATCATACATTAAGGCCAAATCTTGAATAAAATGTTTCGATGATATTATTTTATATAATCCATTGAACATGGATTGTTCCGTTTTAGTGCGGTTGTTGTCTTTACTCGCATTTTCGAAATGATGGCATAAAGGTGACCAACTCTGCCAAACTGCTGATACAGTCCTAAAGGAGCTGGCCATCCATCTGGCGTTAAATATACGTCCAATACGTATAAGTTCTACACCGAGAGCAGTTGCGCATGTTTCAATTTCTCTGATTTTTCGGAGATTGACTATATAAGGAGTATAACTTGTCTATAAATATTTGAAAGTGATTAAGCCCATTAACCTCAGAAATAGAATCTCCTACCGACAATTCGAGCCTATGGTTTAGACATTTTAAATAAATAATAAGACCAGACTTTTTACTTAAAGTGGTAGATTCATCTATGATAATAGATAAGTTTCCCTGAACTTTTACTATTTGTTGACAAATTTTGGATTTCATTTGAATTCCAATATGATTATTTCTGTAGCACCGAAGCTAGATCGTAATCCGTGAGCTATTGTAGATCCATTCATTTCTTGAAGTTTTAATAAATGAAATTGATCAGAATATGGACGATCATGTTTAGCAATATAATAAGCAGTTCTAAAAACCTTACTGGTGCTACAAATTTCAGAATTTTTCAACTTATCTGCTATAATTTCAAGCTTTTGCTTGTCTGATTCTTTTAAGATTCGCTCAGCTGTTGTATGTGAAAAACTTTTACAATGTATGTACATTTTTTTCGTAAAGAAGTTAGTTGTGCGGTTTTATCCTTTCCATAACCTGATACCTGAGTGCCTCTCCATTCTTTTGAGATGCTTACTCCCTGCATCTTTAAAGGTCCTAAATTTTGAATAGCCGAGCAACTCAGACATTCCAATTTTCCGATATCGCATTTTAGCCAAGCATATTTTTCTTTCTTTTCAACAGAACCACATATCTGCAGTCCAAATACTCGGCCAATTTATTAATGGGGATTCTGCTTCTTTTTGAACATTTTCTATTGATGTTAATGGAATATCCATTTGTTTTTCCTTAGTTTCCAGCACTTTTTCACATTTTCTCCTTGTTGCATTTTAAGTATTTTTCCAAAGAAACTGTCCAGCGGGTTGTTTACGTTTTTTGCTCATTTTAAATTTTTCATATAAAATTTATTTTGGTTGTAGATTTTTCGAAATATTATTGCAATAATAAAAATTAATATGCATTATATTTAATCCATTAAAAGATAATTAAAATACCCTATAATTTATAATGGAAATAGAAACAACAAACTACCAAAACAACGTTGACGTTATACACAATAACAGAATCTAATCAACAACGTTACTGGCACAGATTAACTGGTTACTGGCGCAATTCGCAATGAAATATTCATGGGCTTGATTCGAATTTCCGCAGACTTGCGCATTCGCACTATTGTTTAGTAGTATGGTATGTAGAATAGGCAACACAGAACACATGATGTTTATTTTATTTAAAAGGGAAAAAGAAACAAGACACAAAAAGCAAGATAAATCCTCCATTAATTAACAAATTTTTTTAAAGGTTTTTGCAAATTCGCCAATGTAAAATATATATTTCATTTGAAATTAAAAAAATTAATACTACTAAAAAAAGTACCGGAACGCGTTCCGTTTGTCAAAAAAGGTGCCGGAACGTCGTTCCGTCACGTTCCCCCAATACACCACTGGGTGGAAGTTGTTCGTGCTATAACATTAATTGAAAATGGCGATAACTTTCGACAAATTTCAAGAAACTTCAACGTAAGCCTGTCGGTTATTCAGCGATTGTAGAGCAGGTAGTTGGATACAGGTCAATATACCAAGAGCGGTGGGCAAGGTCGCAAAAGGAAAACAACTGAAAATCAAGACCGATTTTTACTGATTTCAAGTCTTCACAATAGAGTTTCTACAGCGAAAGACCTTTTACTTTCCCTCAGGATGACGCATGGGGTCACTTTATCAGACCAGACAATTAGAAATATGTTGAGGGAATCAAATTTGATGGGAAGACGACCCGTCCGAAAACCCTCTTTGACACTACGCCACAAAATAGAAAGGATGAATTTTGCTCGTGAACAAGTCGCATGACAACTTCGACAAAGGAAGTCTGTGCTCTTCACGGATGAATCAAGATTCCGTATTACTAGTTGCGATGACCGAGTACGTGTTTACAGAGGCCCAGGAGAACGTTACGCAGCTGCTACTGTCTAGGAAGTCGAAAGATTAGGAGGTAGTTAAGTTATGGTTAGGGGTGGGATTAGTATCGACAGTAGAACCGACCTTGTTGCAATTTCAAGAAATGTTAACGCTAATCTCTATGTTGACATTGTGTTAGGAAAGGGGTTCCCAAAGTGCGACCCGCGGGCCAAAGTCGGCGCGCAAAGCCCGTGAATTCGGCCCGCGATATCGATACGATATATTATATTTTTATTAAAAAATAAAAAAGTATATAGTAAAATAAATAATAAATACTACAAATAAGATATAATAAAATATTTTAATATTTAAAAAAAAATCTTACAGAGCTTTAACCATAAGCGTTGGTATTAATAAAATATTGTTTAGTTTTTATTAAAAAAATATTTTAGTCTTAGTTATTACACATTTGTACAGAAATATAATATAGTAGTCTCAAATAGATACAGAAAGGTTAATCATTTAAGACATGCAATTTGAATTGATAGAATTATAGGAAAATATCGATGCTAAGAATTCTTATCGGAACAATTCCTTAATTGATTTTTATAGAGGATTATCATGCGTGAATTATCCGAAATATGAAAACATGCTCAATAAATGTTTTCATTATTTGGGATCACATATATTAACTTTTTCAATTATGAGCATAAATAAGTCGAAATTAACATCAAAATTTAGTGATAATCAAGGACATAAAAGACATAAGCAAAGTTTAATGACATGATTAAAATAAAACATCTACACAAGTCGCACATAGGGTACAAATGAATAAATTTATTACAAGTTTTTAAATTCACATTATTTTTGTTAGTGTTAATTAATACTTCTAGTATGGAATCATTGTTGCAATGATTAAAAATATTATATAATAAGATGGATTTCGTTTATTTTTTTGTTGTAATAAATATATAATTAAAGATTTATATTTATATTAAATTTATTATTCTAAAAAAAAAAAATAAGAAAGTTAAGAAGAAGTTAAATGAATATCACAAAAAAATAGAATTGGTTATTGTTTTGATTTTATACTGTTATTTTTTTGGCCCACCAAAAAATTCCGTAATATTAAATTGGCCCGCCTAAGAAAAACTTTGGGAACCCCTATGTTAGGAGAACATGTCCCTTTGGCATATTGAATAGGTCAAAATTTCGTGTTAATACAGGATAACGCAAAATCGGATAACGGATAACGATTGCGGGAAATCGATTACGCGGGAACCGTCGTAAAGGTGACGAGTTGACAGCATATAACGCTGCATATTTCTAAAGTGCGAGTGGGACAGAGGGTTTAAAAAATTATTGGATGGATGCCTGCATTGAAAATCCAAAGAAGAAATTTATGGCCCGTTCAAGTCTTTTGTTTTTATCTTATTTTTCTATTTTGTTATGGGGATTGTAAGACTTGGAAGGATCGTATATTTTGCGTACGATTTCGAATACACGATCGTACATCGTACCAGCTCCAAAAAGGTCGAAAAATACGATTTAAATCGTACGGTTGCCATCACTGGTTAGCAGCCTGAAAGGTGACGCTGATAGTACCAGGGAAGTAAAATTATCGTACATTTCCAAACATTTAAAAAAACGATGTTTTTTTTAAAAAACATTAAATTCATGTTAATGTGAACAGAAGACAGGTGCTGAATCGTCTGTAGCTTTCTCAATAACTTGACACAGATACCAAAATTTAATGACTATTCAACCTTCTTAGATATCAAAAAATCTGTGAATTATACGGATACAATTACATTTTATAGCTAATAGTCTTATAATATATTTTCTATAGTTGAATTTTGAAGTTTCTTAGAATTAAAAACGAAATTGCGTTTCTCTATAAGAATAAGAGTATTTATTTACAATATATAGGTGTTACAATGATTTATGCTACCTATAAGAATAAAAGAAACAACATTTCAAGTTTCTAAGTCAAGTATTAACTAATTTTACAAATTTAAAAATTGTTTACTTTTAATTATCTGTTTTGTCAACTCATAACCAGCGTTGCCAACTCTATTTTTCAGGGGATCGTACCATGCACTTGGAAAAATCGTATTTTGCTACGAATTTTAGAAAAAAAATAGTACGCATGGAATTTTCAATAAAACAATAGTAAATGATTTAAATACGTAATATCATTATAGTTTTAAATCAATATTTAATATTTATAGTACAACATTTTAATTTTTGGTATTTAGATACGAAAAAGAAATGATTTTCTGGAACTTGGTTACCAGAATTTGGGCACTAATTTGTCAACTAATTGTAAGAAGTTTATGTACACTGCTCAAAACCTTTAGCGGGTCACTAATTTGTGTCTCCATAAAATTCCAACTGGAAATTACATCCAAATAAAATTAAGAAAATCTGAAACACGCTGTATTTAATTGTTTTAATTGATACATACGGAATTATCAGCATCACATACTTCCGGAGTATCCGTAATAATTAACAAAAACTTCCAAAACCAAAGTGAAATAATGTATCCCAAATTTCATCCAAAGAGCTAGGAAGGTCTTGTTCAGATCAATAAACAGAAGGAAATGTTTACCACTGAGAGTTTAACTTAAGTAAAAATGAGTTATCTCAACGACGTAGAAGTTGTTAGTGCTATAACATTAATTGAAAATGGCGAAAGCCTTCGAAAAATTTCAAGAAACTTCAACTTAAGCCTGTCGGTTATTCAGCGATTGTAGAGCAGGTAGTTGGATACAGGTCAATATACCAAGAGCGGTGGGCAAGGTCGCAAAAGGAAAACAACTGAAAATCAAGACCGATTTTTACTGATTTCAAGTCTTCACAATAGAGTTTCTACAGCGAAAGACCTTTTACTTTCCCTCAGGATGAAGCATGGGGTCACTTTATCAGACCAGACAATTAGAAATATGTTGAGGGAATCAAATTTGATGGGAAGACGACCCGTCCGAAAACCCTCTTTGACACTACGCCACAAAATAGAAAGGATGAATTTTGCTCGTGAACAAGTCGCATGACAACTTCGAAAAAGGAAGTCTGTGCTCTTTACGGATGAATCAAGATTCCGTATTACTAGTTGCGATGACCGAGTACGTGTTTACAGAGGCCCAGGAGAACGTTACGCAGCTGCTACTGTCTAGGAAGTCGAAAGATTAGGAGGTAGTTAAGTTATGGTTAGGGGTGGGATTAGTATCGACAGTAGAACCGACCTCGTTGCAATTTCAGGAAATGTTAACGCTAATCTCTATGTTGACATTGTGTTAGGAAAGGGGTTCCCAAAGTGCGACCCGCGGGCCAAATGCGGCGCGCAAAGCCCGTGAATTCGGCCCGCGATATCGATACGATATATTATATTTTTATTAAAAAATAAAAAAGTATATAGTAAAATAAATAATAAATACTACAAATAAGATATAATAAAATATTTTAATATTTAAAAAAAAATCTTACAGAGCTTTAACCATAAGCGTTGGTATTAATAAAATATTGTTTAGTTTTTATTAAAAAAATATTTTAGTCTAGTTATTACACATTTGTACAGACATATAATATAGTAGTCTCAAATAGATACAGAACGGTTAATCATTTAAGACATGCAATTTGAATTGATAGAGTTACAGGAAAATATCGATGCTAAGAATTCTTATCGGAACAATTCCTTAATTGATTTTTATAGAGGATTATCATGCGTGAATTATCCGAAATATGAAAACATGCTCAATAAATGTTTTCATTATTTGGGATCACATATATTAACTTTTTCAATTATGAGCATAAATAAGTCGAAATTAACATAAAAATTTAGTGATAATCAAGGACATAAAAGACATAAGCAAAGTTTAATGACATGATTAAAATAAAACATCTACACAAGTCGCACAATAGGGTACAAATGAATAAATTTATTACAAGTTTTTAAATTCACATTATTTTTGTTAGTGTTAATTAATAGTTCTAGTATGGAATCATTGTTGCAATGATTAAAAATATTATATAATAAGATGGATTTCATTTATTTTTTTGTTGTAATAAATATATAATTAAAGATTTATATTTATATTAAATTTATTATTCTAATAAAAAAAATAAGAAAGTTAAGAAGAAGTTAAATGAATATCACAAAAAAATAGTATTGGTTATTGTTTTGATTTTATACTGTTATTTTTTTGACCCACCAAAAAATTCCGTAATATTAAATTGGCCCGCCTAAGAAAAACTTTGGGAACCCCTATGTTAGGAGAACATGTTGTCCCTTTGGCATATTGAATAGGTCAAAATTTCGTGTTAATACAGGATAACGCAAAATCGGATAACGGATAACGATTGCGGGAAATCGATTACGCGGGAACCGTCGTAAAGGTGACGAGTTGACAGCATATTACGCTGTATATTTCTAAAGTGCGAGTGGGACAGAGGGTTTAAAAAATTATTGGATGGATGCCTGCATTGAAAATCCAAAGAAGAAATTTATGGCCCGTTCAAGTCTTTTGTTTTTATCTTATTTTTCTATTTTGTTATGGGGATTGTAAGATTTGGAAGGATCGTATATTTTGCGTACGATTTCGAATACACGATCGTACATCGTACCAGCTCCAAAAAGGTCGTAAAAATACGATTTAAATCGTACGGTTGCCATCACTGGTTAGCAGCCTGAAAGGTGGCGCTGAGAGTACCAGGGGCGTAAAATTATCGTACAATTCCAAACATTTAAAAAAACGATGTTTTTTAAAAAAAAACATTAAATTCATGTTAATGTGAACAGAAGATAGGTGCTGAATCGTCTGTAGCTTTCTCAATAACTTGACACAGATACCAAAATTTAATGACTATTCAACCTTCTTAGATATCAAAAAATCTGTGAATTATACGGATACAATTAAATTTTATAGCTAATAGTCTTATAATATATTTTCTATAGTTGAATTTTGAAGTTTCTTAGCATTAAAAACGAAATTGCGTTTCTCTATAAGAATAAGAGTATTTATTTACAATATATAGGTGTTACAATGATTTATGTTACCTATAAGAATAAAAGAAACAACATTTCAAGTTTCTAAGTCAAGTATTAACTAATTTTACAAATTTAAAAATTGTTTACTCTTTATTATCTGTTTTGTCAACTCATAACCAGTGTTGCCAACTCTATTTTTCAGGGGATCGTACCATGCACTTGGAAAAATCGTATTTTGCTACGAATTTTAGAAAAAAAATAGTACGCATGGAATTTTCAATAAAACAATAGCAAATGATTTAAATACGTAATATCATTATAGTTTTAAATCAATATTTAATATTTATAGTACAACATTTTAATTTTTGGTATTTAGATACGAAAATGAAATGATTTTCTGGAGCTTGGTTACCAGAATTTGGGCACTAATTTGTCAACTAATTGTAAGAAGTTTATGTACACTGCTCAAAACCTTTAGCGGGTCACTAATTTGTGTCTCCATAAAATTCCAACTGGAAATTACATGCAAATAAAATTAAGAAAAGCTGAAACACTGTGTATTTAATTGTTTCAACTGATACATACGCAATTATCAGCATCACATACTTCCGGAATATCCGTAATAATTAACAAAAACTTCTAAAACCAAAGTGAAATAATGTATCCCAAATTTCATCCAAAGAGCTAGGAAGGTCTTGTTCAGATCAATAAACAGACGGAAATGTTTACCACTGAGAGTTTAACTTAAGTAAAAATTAGTTATCTCAACGACGTAGAAGTTGTTAGTGCTATAACATTAATTGAAAATGGCGAAAGCCTTCGAAAAATTTCAAGAAACTTCAACTTAAGCCTGTCGGTTATTCAGCGATTGTAGAGCAGCTAGTTGGATACAGGTCAATATACCAAGAGCGGTGGGCAAGGTCGCAAAAGGAAAACAACTCAAAATCAAGACCGATTTTTACTGATTTCAAGTCTTCACAATAGAGTTTCTACAGCGAAAGACCTTTTACTTTCCCTCAGGATGACGCATGGGGTCACTTTATCAGACCAGACAATTAGAAATATGTTGAGGGAATCAAATTTGATGGGAAGACGACCCGTCCGAAAACCCTCTTTGACACTACGCCACAAAATAGAAAGGATGAATTTTGCTCGTGAACAAGTCGCATGACAACTTCGACAAAGGAAGTCTGTGCTCTTCACGGATGAATCAAGATTCCGTATTACTAGTTGCGATGACCGAGTACGTGTTTACAGAGGCCCAGGAGAACGTTACGCAGCTGCTACTGTCTAGGAAGTCGAAAGATTAGGAGGTAGTTAAGTTATGGTTAGGGGTGGGATTAGTATCGACAGTAGAACCGACCTTGTTGCAATTTCAAGAAATGTTAACGCTAATCTCTATGTTGACATTGTGTTAGGAAAGGGGTTCCCAAAGTGCGACCCGCGGGCCAAAGTCGGCGCGCAAAGCCCGTGAATTCGGCCCGCGATATCGATACGATATATTATATTTTTATTAAAAAATAAAAAAGTATATAGTAAAATAAATAATAAATACTACAAATAAGATATAATAAAATATTTTAATATTTAAAAAAAAATCTTACAGAGCTTTAACCATAAGCGTTGGTATTAATAAAATATTGTTTATTTTTTATTAAAAAAATATTTTAGTCTAGTTATTACACATTTGTACAGAAATTTAATATAGTAGTCTCAAATAGATACAGAACGGTTAATCATTTAAGACATGCAATTTGAATTGATAGAATTACAGGAAAATATCGATGCTAAGAATTCTTATCGGAACAATTCCTTAATTGATTTTTATAGAGGATTATCATGCGTGAATTATCCGAAATATGAAAACATGCTCAATAAATGTTTTCATTATTTGGGATCACATATATTAACTTTTTCAATTATGAGCATAAATAAGTCGAAATTAACATCAAAATTTAGTGATAATCAAGGACATAAAAGACATAAGCAAAGTTTAATGACATGATTAAAATAAAACATCTATACAAGTCGCACAATAGGGTACAAATGAATAAATTTATTACAAGTTTTTAAATTCACATTATTTTTGTTAGTGTTAATTAATAGTTCTAGTATGGAATCATTGTTGCAATGATTAAAAATATTATATAATAAGATGGATTTCGTTTATTTTTTTGTTGTAATAAATATATAATTAAAGATTTATATTTATATTAAATTTGTTATTCTAATAAAAAAAAATAAGAAAGTTAATAAGAAGTTAAATGAATATCACAAAAAAATAGTATTGGTTATAGTTTTGATTTTATACTGTTATTTTTTGGCCCACCAAAAAATTCCGTAATATTAAATTGGCCCGCCTAAGAAAAACTTTGGGAACCCCTATGTTAGGAGAACATGTTGTCCCTTTGGCATATTGAATAGGTCAAAATTTCGTGTTAATACAGGATAACGCAAAATCGGATAACGGATAACGATTGCGGGAAATCGATTACGCGGGAACCGACGTAAAGGTGACGAGTTGACAGCATATTACGCTGCATATTTCTAAAGTGCGAGTGGGACAGAGGGTTTAAAAAATTATTGGATGGATGCCTGCATTGAAAATCCAAAGAAGAAATTTATGGCCCGTTCAAGTCTTTTGTTTTTATCTTATTTTTCTATTTTGTTATGGGGATTGTAAGATTTGGAAGGATCGTATATTTTGCGTACGATTTCGAATACACGATCGTACATCGTACCAGCTCCAAAAAGGTCGTAAAAATACGATTTAAATCGTACGGTTGCCATCACTGGTTAGCAGCCTGAAAGGTGGCGCTGAGAGTACCAGGGGCGTAAAATTATCGTACATTTCCAAACATTTAAAAAAACGATGTTTTTAAAAAAAACATTAAATTCATGTTAATGTGAACAGAAGATAGGTGTTGAATCGTCTGTAGCTTTCTCAATAACTTGACACAGATACCAAAATTTAATGACTATTCAACCTTCTTATATATCAAAAAGTCTGTGAATTATACGGATACAATTAAATTTTATAGCTAATAGTCTTATAATATATTTTCTATAGTTGAATTTTGAAGTTTCTTAGAATTAAAAACGAAATTTCGTTTCTCTATAAGAATAAGAGTATTTATTTACAATATATGGGTGTTACAATAATTTATGTTACCTATAAGAATAAAAGAAACAACATTTCAAGTTTCTAAGTCAAGTATTAACTAATTTTACAAATTTAAAAATTGTTTACTTTTAATTATCTGTTTTGTCAACTCATAACCAGTGTTGCCAACTTTATTTTTCAGGGGATCGTACCATGCACTTGGAAAAATCGTATTTTGCTACGAATTTTAGAAAAAAAATAGTACGCATGGAATTTTCAATAAAACAATAGTAAATGATTTAAATACGTAATATCATTATAGTTTTAAATCTATATTTAATATTTATAGTACAACATTTTAATATTTGGTATTTAGATACGAAAAAGAAATGATTTTCTGGAGCTTGGTTACCAGAATTTGGGCACTAATTTGTCAACTAATTGTAAGAAGTTTATGTACACTGCTCAAAACCTTTAGCGGGTCACTAATTTGTGTCTCCATAAAATTCCAACTGGAAATTACATGCAAATAAAATTAAGAAAAGCTGAAACACTGTGTATTTAATTGTTTCAACTGATACATACGCAATTATCAGCATCACATACTTCCGGAATATCCGTAATAATTAACAAAAACTTCCAAAACCAAAGTGAAATAATGTATCCCAAATTTTATCCAAAGAGCTAGGAAGGTCTTGTTCAGATCAATAAACAGACGGAAATGTTTACCACTGAGAGTTTAACTTAAGTAAAAATGAGTTATCTCAACGACGTAGAAGTTGTTAGTGCTATAACATTAATTGAAAATGGCGAAAGCCTTCGAAAAATTTCAAGAAACTTCAACTTAAGCCTGTCGGTTATTCAGCGATTGTAGAGAAGGTAGTTGGATACAGGTCAATATACCAGGAGCGGTGGGCAAGGTCGCAAAAAGAAAACAACTCAAAATCAAGACCGATTTTTACTGATTTCAAGTTTTCGCAATAGAATTTCTACAGCAAAAGACCTTTTACTTTCTCTCAGGATGACGCATGGGTTCACTTTATTAGACCAGACAATTAGAAATATGTTGAGGGAATCAAATTTGATGGAAAGACGACCCGTCCGAAAACCCTCTTTGACACTACGCCACAAAATAGAAAGGATGAATTTTGCTCGTAAACAAGTCGCATGACAACTTCGACAAAGGAAGTCTGTGCTCTTCACGGATGAATCAAGATTCCGTATTACTAGTTGCGATGACCGAGTACGTGTTTACAGAGGCCCAGGAGAACGTTGCGCAGCTGCTACTGTCTAGGAAGTCGAAAGATTAGGAGGTAGTTAAGTTATGGTTAGGGGTGGGATTAGTATCGACAGTAGAACCGACCTCGTTGCAATTTCAGGAAATGTTAACGCTAATCACTATGTTGACATTGTGTTAGGAAAGGGGTTCCCAAAGTGCGACCCGCGGGCCAAATGCGGCGCGCAAAGCCCGTGAATTCGGCCCGCGATATCGATACGATATATTATATTTTTATTAAAACATAAAAAAGTATATAGTAAAATAAATAATAAATACTACAAATAAGATATAATAAAATATTTTAATATTTAAAAAAAAATCTTACAGAGCTTTAACCATAAGCGTTGGTATTAATAAAATATTGTTTAGTTTTTATTAAAAAAATATTTTAGTCTAGTTATTACACATTTGTACAGAAATATAATATAGTAGTCTCAAATAGATACAGAACGGTTAATCATTTAAGACATGCAATTTGAATTGATAGAATTACAGGAAAATATCGATGCTAAGAATTCTTATCGGAACAATTCCTTAATTGATTTTTATAGAGGATTATCATGCGTGAATTATCCGAAATATGAAAACATGCTCAATAAATGTTTTCATTATTTGGGATCACATATATTTGCGAAAACTTTTTCAATTATGAGCATAAATAAGTCGAAATTAACATCAAAATTTAGTGATAATCAAGGACATAAAAGACATAAGCAAAGTTTAATGACATGATTAAAATAAAACATCTATACAAGTCGCACAATAGGGTACAAATGAATAAATTTATTACAAGTTTTTAAATTCACATTATTTTTGTTAGTGTTAATTAATAGTTCTAGTATGGAATCATTGTTGCAATGATTAAAAATATTATATAATAAGATGGATTTCGTTTATTTTTTTGTTGTAATAAATATATAATTAAAGATTTATATTTATATTAAATTTATTATTCTAATAAAAAAAAATAAGAAAGTTAATAAGAAGTTAAATGAATATCACAAAAATAGTATTGGTTATAGTTTTGATTTTATACTGTTATTTTTTTGGCCCACCAAAAAATTCCGTAATATAAAATTGGCCCGCCTAAGAAAAACTTTGGGAACCCCTATGTTAGGAGAACATGTTGTCCCTTTGGCATATTGAATAGGTCAAAATTTCGTGTTAATACAGGATAACGCAAAATCGGATAACGGATAACGATTGCGGGAAATCGATTACGCGGGAACCGTCGTAAAGGTGACGAGTTGACAGCATATTACGCTGCATATTTCTAAAGTGCGAGTGGGACAGAGGGTTTACAAAATTATTGGATGGATGCCTGCATTGAAAATCCAAAGAAGAAATTTATGGCCCGTTCAAGTCTTTTGTTTTTATCTTATTTTTCTATTTTGTTATGGGGATTGTAAGATTTGGAAGGATCGTATATTTTGCGTACGATTTCGAATACACGATCGTACATCGTACCAGCTCCAAAAAGGTCGTAAAAATACGATTTAAATCGTACGGTTGCCATCACTGGTTAGCAGCCTGAAAGGTGGCGCTGAGAGTACCAGGGGCGTAAAATTATCGTACATTTCCAAACATTAAAAAAAACGATGTTTTTTAAAAAAAAACATTAAATTCATGTTAATGTGAACAGAAGACAGGTGCTGAATCGTCTGTAGCTTTCTCAATAACTTGACACAGATACCAAAATTTAATGACTATTCAACCTTCTTAGATATCAAAAAATCTGTGAATTATACGGATACAATTACATTTTATAGCTAATAGTCTTATAATATATTTTCTATAGTTGAATTTTGAAGTTTCTTAGAATTAAAAACGAAATTGCGTTTCTCTATAAGAATAAGAGTATTTATTTACAATATATAGGTGTTACAATTATTTATGCTACCTATAAGAATAAAAGAAACAACATTTCAAGTTTCTAAGTCAAGTATTAACTAATTTTACAAATTTAAAAATTGTTTACTTTTAATTATCTGTTTTGTCAACTCATAACCAGCGTTGCCAACTCTATTTTTCAGGGGATCGTACCATGCACTTGGAAAAATCGTATTTTGCTACGAATTTTAGAAAAAAAATAGTACGCATGGAATTTTCAATAAAACAATAGTAAATGATTTGAATACGTAATATCATTATAGTTTTAAATCAATATTTAATATTTATAGTACAACATTTTAATTTTTGGTATTTAGATACGAAAAAGAAATGATTTTCTGGAGCTTGGTTACCAGAATTTGGGCACTAATTTGTCAACTATTTGTAAGAAGTTTATGTACACTGCTCAAAACCTTTAGCGGGTCACTAATTTGTGTCTCCTTAAAATTCCAACTGGAAATTACATGCAAATAAAATTAAGAAAAGCTGAAACACTGTGTATTTAATTGTTTCAACTGATACATACGCAATTATCAGCATCACATACTTCCGGAATATCCGTAATAATTAACAAAAACTTCTAAAACCAAAGTGAAATAATGTATCCCAAATTTCATCCAAAGAGCTAGGAAGGTCTTGTTCAGATCAATAAACAGACGGAAATGTTTACAACTGAGAGTTTAACTTAAGTAAAAATGAGTTATCTCAACGACGTAGAAGTTGTTAGTGCTATAACATTAATTGAAAATGGCGAAAGCCTTCGAAAAATTTCAAGAAACTTCAACTTAAGCCTGTCGGTTATTCAGCGATTGTAGAGCAGGTAGTTGGATACAGGTCAATATATCAGGAGCGGTGGGCAAGGTCGCAAAAGGAAAACAACTCAAAATCAAGACCGATTTTTACTGATTTCAAGTTTTCGCAATAGAGTTTCTACAGCAAAAGACCTTTTACTTTCTCTCAAGATGACGCATGGGTTCACTTTATTAGACCAGACAATTAGAAATATGTTGAGGGAATCAAATTTGATGGGAAGACGACCCGTCCGAAAACCCTCTTTGACAACACGCCACAAAATAGCAAGGATAAATTTTGCGCGTGAACATGTCGCATGACAACTTCGACAAAGGAAGTCTGTGCTCTTCACGGATGAATCAAGATTCCGTATTGCTAGTTGCGATGACCGAGTACGTGTTTACAGAGGCCCAGGAGAACGTTACTCAGCTGCTACTGTCTAGGAAGTCGAAAGATTAGGAGGTAGTTAAGTTATGGTTAAGGGTGGGATTAGTATCGACAGTAGAACCGACCTCGTTGCAATTTCAGGAAATGTTAACGCTAATCTCTATGTTGACATTGTGTTTAGTCTCTCAAAGTGCGACCCGCGGGCCAAATGCGGCGCGCAAAGCCCGTGAATTCGGCCCGCGATATCGATACGATATATTATATTTTTATTAAAAAATAAAAAAGTATATAGTAAAATAAATAATAAATACTAAAAATAAGATATAATAAAATATTTTAATATTTAAAAAAAAATCTTACAGAGCTTTAACCATAAGCGTTGGTATTAATAAAATATTGTTTAGTTTTTATTAAAAAAATATTTTAGTCTAGTTATTACACATTTGTACAGAAATATAATATAGTAGTCTCAAATAGATACAGAACGGTTAATCATTTAAGACATGCAATTTGAATTGATAGAATTATAGGAAAATATCGATGCTAAGAATTCTTATCGGAACAATTCCTTAATTGATTTTTATAGAGGATTATCATGCGTGAATTATCCGAAATATGAAAACATGCTCAATAAATGTTTTCATTATTTGGGATCACATATATTAACTTTTTCAATTATGAGCATAAATAAGTCGAAATTAACATAAAAATTTAGTGATAATCAAGGACATAAAAGACATAAGCAAAGTTTAATGACATGATTAAAATAAAACATCTACACAAGTCGCACAATAGGGTACAAATGAATAAATTTATTACAAGTTTTTAAATTCACATTATTTTTGTTAGTGTTAATTAATACTTCTAGTATGGAATCATTGTTGCAATGATTAAAAATATTATATAATAAGATGGATTTCGTTTATTTTTTTGTTGTAATAAATATATAATTAAAGATTTATATTTATATTAAATTTATTATTCTAAAAAAAAAAAATAAGAAAGTTAAGAAGAAGTTAAATGAATATCACAAAAAAATAGTATTGGTTATTGTTTTGATTTTATACTGTTATTTTTTTGGCCCACCAAAAAATTCCGTAATATTAAATTGGCCCGCCTAAGAAAAACTTTGGGAACCCCTATGTTAACATGTTGTTCCTTTGGCATATTGAATAGGTCAAAATTTCGTGTTAATACAGGATAACGCAAAATCGGATAACGATTGCGGGAAATCGATTACGCGGGAACCGTCGTAAAGGTGACGAGTTGAAAGCATATTACGCTGCATATTTCTAAAGTGCGAGTGGGACAGAGGGTTTAAAAAATTATTGGATGGATGCCTGCATTGAAAATCCAAAGAAGAAATTTATGGCCCGTTCAAGTCTTTTGTTTTTATCTTATTTTTCTATTTTGTTATGGGGATTGTAATATTTGGAAGGATCGTATATTTAGCGTACGATTTCGAATACTCGATCGTACATCGTACCAGCTCCAAAAAGGTCGTAAAAATACGATTTAAATCGTACGGTTGCCATCACTGGTTAGCAGCCTGAAAGGTGGCGTTGATAGTACCAGGGGCGTAAAATTATCGTACATTTCCAAACATTTAAAAAAACGATGTTTTTTAAAAAAAACATTAAATTCATGTTAATGTGAACAGAAGACAGGTGCTGAATCGTCTGTAGCTTTCTCAATAACTTGACACAGATACCAAAATTTAATGACTATTCAACCTTCTTAGATATCAAAAAATCTGTGAATTATACGGATACAATTACATTTTATAGCTAATAGTCTTATAATATATTTTCTATAGTTGAATTTTGAAGTTTCTTAGAATTAAAAACGAAATTGCGTTTCTCTATAAGAATAAGAGTATTTATTTACAATATATGGGTGTTACAATGATTTATGTTACCTATAAGAATAAAAGAAACAACATTTCAAGTTTCTAAGTCAAGTATTAACTAATTTTACAAATTTAAAAATTGTTTACTTTTAATTATCTGTTTTGTCAACTCATAACCAGTGTAGCCAACTTTATTTTTCAGGGGATCGTACCATGCACTTGGAAAAATCGTATTTTGCTACGAATTTTAGAAAAAAAATAGTACGCATGGAATTTTCAATAAAACAATAGTAAACGATTTAAATACGTAATATCATTATAGTTTTAAATCAAAATTTAATATTTATAGTACAACATTTTAATTTTTGGTATTTAGATACGAAAAAGAAATGATTTTCTGGAGCTTGGTTACCAGAACTTGGGCACTAATTTGTCAACTAATTGTAAGAAGTTTATGTACACTGCTCAAAACCTTTAGCGGGTCACTAATTTGTGTCTCCATAAAATTCCAACTGGAAATTACATCCAAATAAAATTAAGAAAATCTGAAACACGCTGTATTTAATTGTTTTAATTGATACATACGGAATTATCAGCATTACATACTTCCGGAGTATCCGTAATAATTAACAAAAACTTCCAAAACCAAAGTGAAATAATGTATCCCAAATTTGATTCAAGGAGCTAGGAAGGTCATGTTCAGATCAATAAACAGACGGAAATGTTTACTACTGAGAGTTTAACTTAAGTGAAAATGAGTTATCTCAACGACGTGGAAGTTGTTCGTGCTATAACATTAATTGAAAATGGCGATAACTTTCGACAAATTTCAAGAAACTTCAATGTAAGCCTGTCGGTTATTAAGCGATTGTAGAGCAGGTAGTTGGATACAGGTCAATATACCAAGAGCGGTGGGCAAGGTCGCAAAAGGAAAACAACTCAAAATCAAGACCGATTTTTACTGATTTCAAGTCTTCACAATAGAGTTTCTACAGCGAAAGACCTTTTACTTTCCCTCAGGATGACGCATAGGGTCACTTTATCAGACCAGACAATTAGAAATATGTTGAGGGAATCAAATTTGATGGGAAGACGATCCGTCCGAAAACCCTCTTTGACACTACGCCACAAAATAGAAAGGATGAATTTTGCTCGTGAACAAGTCGCATGACAACTTCGACAAAGGAAGTCTGTGCTCTTCACGGATGAATCAAGATTCCGTATTACTAGTTGCGATGACCGAGTACGTGTTTACAGAGGCCCAGGAGAACGTTACGCAGCTGCTACTGTCTAGGAAGTCGAAAGATTAGGAGGTAGTTAAGTTATGGTTAGGGGTGGAATTAGTATCGACAGTAGAACCGACCTCGTTGCAATTTCAGGAAATGTTAACGCTAATCTCTATGTTGACATTGTGTTAGGAAAGGGGTTCCCAAAGTGCGACCCGCGGGCCAAACGCGGCGCGCAAAGCCCGTGAATTCGGCCCGCGATATCGATACGATATATTATATTTTTATTAAAAAATAAAAAAGTATATAGTAAAATAAATAATAAATACTGCTAATAAGATATAATAAAATATTTTAATATTTAAAAAAAAATCTTACAGAGCTTTAACCATAAGCGTTGGTATTAATAAAATATTGTTTAGTTTTTATTAAAAAAATATTTTAGTCTAGTTATTACACATTTGTACAGAAATATAATATAGTGGTCTCAAATAGATACAGAACGGTTAATCATTTAAGACATGCAATTTGAATTGATAGAATTACAGGAAAATATCGATGCTAAGAATTCTTATCGGAACAATTCCTTAATTGATTTTTATAGAGGATTATCATGCGTGAATTATCCGAAATATGAAAACATGCTCAATAAATGTTTTCATTATTTGGGATCACATATATTTGCGAAAAAACTTTTTCAATTATGAGCATAAATAAGTCGAAATTAACATCAAAATTTAGTGATAATCAAGGACATAAAAGACATAAGCAAAGTTTAATGACATGATTAAAATAAAACATCTACACAAGTCGCACAATAGGGTACAAATGAATAAAGTTTTTAAATTCACATTATTTTTGTTAGTGTTAATTAATAGTTCTAGTATGGAATCATTGTTGCAATGATTAAAAATATTATATAATAAGATGGATTTCGTTTATTTTTTTGTTGTAATAAATATATAATTAAAGATTTATATTTATATTAAATTTATTATTCTAAAAACAAAAAATAAGAAAGTTAAGAAGAAGTTAAATGAATATCACAAAAAAATAGTATTGGTTATTGTTTTGATTTTATACTGTTATTTTTTTGGCCCACCAAAAAAATCCGTAATATTAAATTGGCCCGCCTAAGAAAAACTTTGGGAACCCCTATGTTAGGAGAACATGTCCCTTTGGCATATTGAATAGGTCAAAATTTCGTGTTAATACAGGATAACGCAAAATCGGATAACGGATAACGATTGCGGGAAATCGATTACGCGGGAACCGTCGTAAAGGTGACGAGTTGACAGCATATTACGCTGCATATTTCTAAAGTTCGAGTGGGACAGAGGGTTTAACAAATTATTGGATGGATGCCTGCATTGAAAATCCAAAGAAGAAATTTATGGCCCGTTCAAGTCTTTTGTTTTTATCTTATTTTTCTATTTTGTTATGGGGATTGTAAGATTTGGAAGGATCGTATATTTTGCGTACGATTTCGAATACACGATCGTACATCGTACCAGCTCCAAAAAGGTCCTAAAAATACTATTTAAATCGTACGGTTGCCATCACTGGTTAGCAGCCTGAAAGGTGGCGCTGATAGTACCAGGGGCGTAAAAATATCGTACATTTCCAAACATTTAGAAAAACAATGTTTTATAAAAAAAACCATTAAATTCATGTTAATGTGAACAGAAGAAAGGTGCTGAATCGTCTGTAGCTTTCTCAATAACTTGACACAGATACCAAAATTTAATGACTATTCAACCTTCTTAGATATCAAAAAATCTGTGAATTATACGGATACAATTAAATTTTATAGCTAATAGTCTTATAATATATTTTCTATAGTTGAATTTTGAAGTTTCTTAGCATTAAAAACGAAATTGCGTTTCTCTATAGGAATAAGAGTATTTATTTACAATATATAGGTGTTACAATGATTTATGTTACCTATAAGAATAAAAGAAACAACATTTCAAGTTTCTAAGTCAAGTATTAACTAATTTTACAAATTTAAAAATTGTTTACTCTTTATTATCTGTTTTGTCAACTCATAACCAGTGTTGCCAACTCTATTTTTCAGGGGATCGTACCATGCACTTGGAAAAATCGTATTTTGCTACGAATTTTAGAAAAAAAATAGTACGCATGGAATTTTCAATAAAACAATAGTAAACGATTTAAATACGTAATATCATTATAGTTTTGAATCAATATTTAATATTTATAGTACAACATTTTAATTTTTGGTATTTAGATACGAAAAAGAAATGATTTTCTGGAGCTTGGTTACCAGAATTTGGGCACTAATTTGTCAACTAATTGTAAGAAGTTTATGTACACTGCTCAAAACCTTTAGCGGGTCACTAATTTGTGTCTCCATAAAATTCCAACTGGAAATTACATGCAAATAAAATTAAGAAAAGCTGAAACACTGTGTATTTAATTGTTTCAACTGATACATACGCAATTATCAGCATCACATACTTCCGGAATATCCGTAATAATTAACAAAAACTTCCAAAACCAAAGTGAAATAATGTATCCCAAATTTCATCCAAAGAGCTAGGAAGGTCTTGTTCAGATCAATAAACAGACGGAAATGTTTACCACTGAGAGTTTAACTTAAGTAAAAATTAGTTATCTCAACGACGTAGAAGTTGTTAGTGCTATAACATTAATTGAAAATGGCGAAAGCCTTCGAAAAATTTCAAGAAACTTCAACTTAAGCCTGTCGGTTATTCAGCGATTGTAGAGCAGCTAGTTGGATACAGGTCAATATACCAAGAGCGGTGGGCAAGGTTGCAAAAGGAAAACAACTCAAAATCAAGACCGATTTTTACTGATTTCAAGTCTTCACAATAGAGTTTCTACAGCGAAAGACCTTTTACTTTCCCTCAGGATGACGCATGGGGTCACTTTATCAGACCAGACAATTAGAAATATGTTGAGGGAATCAAATTTGATGGGAAGACGACCCGTCCGAAAACCCTCTTTGACACTACGCCACAAAATAGAAAGGATGAATTTTGCTCGTGAACAAGTCGCATGACAACTTCGACAAAGGAAGTCTGTGCTCTTCACGGATGAATCAAGATTCCGTATTACTAGTTGCGATGATCGAGTACGTGTTTACAGAGGCCCAGGAGAACGTTACGCAGCTGCTACTGTCTAGGAAGTCCAAAGATTAGGAGGTAGTTAAGTTATGGTTAGGGGTGGGATTAGTATCGACAGTAGAACCGACCTCGTTGCAATTTCAGGAAATGTTAACGCTAATCTCTATGTTGACATTGTGTTAGGAAAGGGGTTCCCAAAGTGCGACCCGCGGGCCAAATGCGGCGCGCAAAGCCCGTGAATTCGGCCCGCGATATCGATACGATATATTATATTTTTATTAAAAAATAAAAAAGTATATAGTAAAATAAATAATAAATACTACAAATAAGATATAATAAAATATTTTAATATTTAAAAAAAATCTAACAGAGCTTTAACCATAACCGTTGGTATTAATAAAATATTGTTTAGTTTTTATTAAAAAAATATTTTAGTCTAGTTATTACACATTTGTACAGAAATATAATATAGTAGTCTCAAATAGATACAGAACGGTTAATCATTTAAGACATGCAATTTGAATTGATAGAATTACAGGAAAATATCGATGCTAAGAATTCTTATCGGAACAATTCCTTAATTGATTTTTATAGAGGATTATCATGCGTGAATTATCCGAAATATGAAAACATGCTCAATAAATGTTTGCATTATTTGGGATCACATATATTTGCGAAAAAACTTTTTCAATTATGAGCATAAATAAGTCGAAATTAACATCAAAATTTAGTGATAATCAAGGACATAAAAGACATAAGCAAAGTTTAATGACATGATTAAAATAAAACATCTATACAAGTCGCACAATAGGGTACAAATGAATAAATTTATTACAAGTTTTTAAATTCACATTATTTTTCTTAGTGTTAATTAATAGTTCTAGTATGGAATCATTGTTGCAATGATTAAAAATATTATATAATAAGATGGATTTCATTTATTTTTTTGTTGTAATAAATATATAATTAAAGATTTATATTTATATTAAATTTATTATTCTAATAAAAAAAATAAGGAAGTTAAGAAGAAGTTAAATGAATATCACAAAAAAATAGTATTGGTTATTGTTTTGATTTTATACTGTTATTTTTTTGGCCCACCAAAAAATTCCGTAATAT